>JAPWDM010000005.1:27666107-28323607 GCA_035578155.1 Brachynemurus nebulosus | reverse complement strand
GATTATGAGTGAAAGTTAAAAAAATTAAATAATTCTTATATTCAAAACAAATTCATGTTCTATTCTTTTCTAAGAACAAACTGCCTAATTATCTAATAAAATTCCTAGCTGCATTTTTACAGATTTTGAATCGATTGTATCGGCAAATAGCTTCATTTCGCAGTATTGTCTAAGTTTTTGATATCAAAATCCGGCAAATATTAAGGACGCACATAAATTAATCCACTCTAAATAAGTATGAAGAAAGCGCAAAACAAAGTAAACTATCCAACAGTAGATCATATCGGATGTCGTTTTTTCCCTTTTCCCTTTTACATCTCAAAATGGGTAAACTCTGTTTGACTGTAATGGAATATATCTTTGTTACGTTTTATTTTTTATTTTTATTATCTGTACTGAGCTAAGAAAAAATTTCACTTGTTTTTTATAAAATAGAATAAAATAACTACCGTAGCGTAGTGAATGTTCTAGTACACGGACTATTCTATTGTGTGTATGGGTGTATATACAGCTGCTGTCTTTCATTGCATAAAAATACTTTTAATTTTTATAATTTTATTTCTTTTGCAATGCAAATTTTCGCAAAGAAAGTAAAAAGAAAAAAGTAACTAAAATTACTTTTAACAAAATGTACAATGGAAATTACTTTTCTTTAAAATTTCATTACAAGTTTTTCTTTTACTGTGTTTCATTCGTAGTTTTTTCTAGTTAATAAAAAACTTACTGGTTGGATAACGGAAAAACATGGGAAATGTTTTTTGTATATATACAATGAATAAGTAAATTATTTTATGACTCCATGTTAAGTATAAGTAAAATATAGAAGAGCTTAAACTGGTTGACGTGTTAGAAATTAAGTAGGGGAGATTGGAGTAAAGTGGCCAGTGGAGGTAAAGTGGCCATTGGTCTTTACTCACTGAAAACTACTCCAAATTTGTGGCTAAGGTGAATACTAGCTTGTAGGCAAGCCATTAGTATTCTATTAAAACGTAAATGATCAATTCCCTAGATTGTATGAATTATAACGATTTTTCTGAATTTTCGAGTGTTTATGTAAAGTAAGTTTTAAGTTGTATTCTCATTATTTTTTTATTAATTACGAATACAATTTTTTAATTGGGATAGCTAAAAACTCTGTCTTATTACCTTTAAAATAATATAGTTATGGATGAATCAGAAAATTCGTTCTTGAAATTAGTTGTAGTTTGCCGAAATGGTGTCTAACGGGGTAAAGTGGTTAGCCTTATAATGCGGGGCAAAGTGGTCAGTATTTCCGATAACTGCTCAAATTGAATTCTTACAATATTTGAACATATTATATTAAATTCAGAACTTTTATTTAGTTCTTAATATTTTATAAACAAATGAATTGCCTGAAACCAGTTTTTAGGGTTTCGAGAAAAAATGTGAAAAAGGAACCCTTATGATGAGACTTCAATGTCCGCCTGTTTATCTGTGCGTTGATATATAATTAATGATACAAACACAGTTTGATTTTGTATATAAATATGTTTATTACTTCAAGATTTCTTTTTGGGTTAAAATGGGTACCCCTGGCCACTTAACCCAACATAGTGGGGTAAAGTGATCACTTTGCACATGTTGCGAAAAACAAAAATTGCAAAAATACCTTTAAAGGTATTGTTGATATGTTGATGGCTATTGGTTTCGCACTAAAGCAACTATATATGCTAAATACTTATTAATCTGTATTTCTTTTTAAACAAACAAACTAAACAACATTTTGTCTTAGAATGGCCACTTTACCCCAGTCTCCTAGTTATTTCTAAATATTAAATCTATTAATAATTACGCAAATTAAAACTAACTAATTGCGAAATATTCTTTTCAAAACCTCTCTTAATTTTCAATGGTCCAATGTTCTTAATGATATATATATATATATATATATATATATATATATCTCAAAATTTGTTAAGAGCTAATCGAGTTAGTAAATATTAATTTATAGATTACCAGAAAGCTACAGGGTTTATCGATAGTGTAATGGTCGCTGAAAAAAAAAATTAAATAGTAAGGTGAATCACAGTAATAGACAAAGTATTTACTGTTGTAGTACAATGTAGGACAACCCATGAATTTGGAGACACAATAAATTTGGATAAAAGAAAGTTTAATTTGGTCTATTGACTGCTCACTCTACAAAACCCTAATTGACTTAGCAAATACAATTCGTCTTTCTGAATAATAATGTAGAAAATTAAGCAAAATGCGTCAATAAATATTTCCATCTAAATAAAATTTTAAAACCATATTTTCTGTTGACAGTAGCAAACATACTAAAATAGTATATGCAGCTTTAACTAATCTTGTTACCTTTATATTTCCTTTCCATTACTAGTACCAATTTCTGTTTGTAATATACCTAGGTAATATTTATAATTGGTGCTACATAAAAGCATAAAAACAAAACGTTTCCAGTATTACAATATTAACAAACATTCATTAGCTTATTGTTAATTATTTCACTTTGTTTCACACTGAAACAATATGAACAAATATGATCGTTCCCGAACTGTTCCTCAGTCCCCAAGTGATCCCCCACTACCTTCCACTATGGTTTATAAATTGATTACAACGATGAAAATATGAATTAATAATACCCTACAGTGTTGGGTCACCATTAGAAATTCATAAACGCATGCATCACTTATATACAGGATGATTATTATTATAGAACTATTTAGAGTAGGGTAAGACTTCACATGCCTCAAGTCTTGGGAATTTTGTAATTTCTTGCAAAAACCACTGGTCACTGAGAAATGCTATGTGTAATGCTTTCCTAATCTTAATCTCAACTTAAATTTTAACGTTAGTTTCCTCTAGGGGTGGTCCTTCAATTTAGCTTAGTTTTGAATGAGGTAATATGGTCCATAATCATTGTGACCTTACTACCTAGTAGTCCCATAATCACTATGACCTTTACCCATTAGCTAATATAGCCTAGAACTTACCGTTCAAAAGATTCTTAGAAATTGGAAAAGTAACCATGAGCGTTCTAGTGGCTGTTTTTTTTTTTTTTAATCGATGCAGAATTTAAAATAAAATATAAAATTCAAATACTATTATTTGATTGAACCACGCTTTCAATGCTAAAAAATTGATAAAAATAAATAATTTGACAAGTATTCTTATAAATGTTTGATTTTCGTCTACGTATTCATTCTAACACATATATGTTTGTCAATAGGTTTTCTCTCTCTAAAAAGACATTATAATCTTTTTATATATCAATTGTGCTTATAGAATACTACTAATACAAAATTTATACATGTATCTTACCTATTATTTTTATTAATTTCAACTCTTCACAGTGAGGCCGGCATTTGATCAAAAAATAGTATTGGAATTTTTTATTCCTTTTTAATTTTTGAATCGATTTAAAGAAAAATTAGCCACTAGAACGCTTGTGGTCGCTTTTTGTTAAAAATTAGTGTTAAGTTCCTACTCTAATAATATTCACTATGACCTTTCTACTCAATGGGCCACAATCACTGTGATCTTACTACCCAGTGATCCACAGTCACTACGGTCTTACTACACAGTAGTCCATAATCACTATGATTTTCTACCCAATTTTTGTCTAGTTGCCTATTTTAAACCTTTTTGGGTCTCTAATACCTTAACGGACAATATTCCTCCAAAATCCTGAGCAAGCCATTATTATAATATAGCCATCAATCTGGAATTATTTAGCTTTTCAACAGTAAAAGAATTCTTAAAATTGATTAATTTTAGAACTTTTGGAGTCCCCAAGATCCTGGCGGAACACAATCAATGTCAATTTGGAACAGTTTAATTTTACAACAATGATAAAATTTTCAAGATCAGTTAAGTAGTTTATTTTGAATACTTTTCACTGAATCCTCAGGACCTCGTGGGATCTCATAATTTTATATAACATAATCGACGTTAATCTTGAATAGCTTAGCTTTCTGACAATGAAAAATTCTCAAAATCGGTTCAATAATTTTTGGGTTTACTCTGAACACACAAACAAATTTTTTCTTTATTATATTAGTACCTATAGAAGTATAGATTAAAACCATAATTACATGTGCTTGCATGGGATCCGAATGCACTCTATTGTCTATGTATATTCACATCATAAATACACGTAACCTGAATATTAACTTAATAATATGTACTATTAAGCTTAAAACCCACCATTCCCACACTGTATGGCTTATGGGCTTAATATTTAATACGTGAATACAACAATAAATAACTGAATTACCGACTATTTGCAGTGAAATGAAACAAAGCGGACAAAATGGCTGCACGATGGGCTTATAGCCAATATTTGTTATAAAATTTTAACAATTACCTGTAACGTATGGTCCGGTGCAATGAAAGAGTGTTTGCCAACATATATAAAGTACATAGAATAGAAAATATGCAGAGTCGAAAACCTACTACTGGTTAGAGACCTCTGGTTATATAAATTACAATTCAGTAAAATAATGCACGCTGATCGTCAGTAACATTTATTTATTAAATATGGTAGATATACATGTCAGTTTAATGTAGTTTGAATGTAAACATTTTAGCGAATTTCGAAAACTCGAAATTCAGCTATTACAATAGGTGTCATGACGCAATCTGAGTCCGGGACTATGGCAGAAATCTGTTTTGAGGTCCCTAGAATACGAAAATGATATTCACTAAAATTTATATATATATATATATATATATATATATATATATATATATATATATATATATTTATGTGTTCCCACGATAACTCTCGAACGAAACGTCTAACGCTTATGAAATTTTGTGTGCGGACTGGATTCTGAATTGGCTTGGCTAAGTTCGTTAGCCAGACACGTCGGATGCCCAGAAGTAGGTTTTCTGGCCATTTTTTATCATTCGATCCTATCATAAGGCAGTTCAATTTTTACATCGTTGAAAAGGAAAAAAAAAATTATGAAGAAAATATTCTTATAATTTTCTTTCTATTTTAAGTATTTTTCGAGAAAATGTAAATTTTCACTTTTATTCTTTCTTTGTTAGTCTAATAAGTAATTTATATTTATATCTCAGTTCTTTATAAAGTATAAAAATATTTCACTTTTTTATTAAAGAATTTTGTGAGAACAAGTGAAAACTATTCACATATATGTGATATAACACACATACATGTATAGAGTTTTGTTTCTCATTTATTGCATTATAATTAGCATGGTTCTATCCCATGTTAAAAAATGTAAATTAAACAGATATTCTAAGCTAATGTAATGAAGAATTTTTTTTTTTTTATTGAATTTTTAAGTAAACAAGAAATTGAAGATTATGTTATGATATAAATATTATTAAATATGAAACAAAACAAAATATGTACAATGTACATATGTATGTACGGAAAAATATTTTGAATCGATTTTGAAAATTTTTCCACTAATAATTAATAATGTTAAAAAATTAAACCATTTCAAATGGATTTAAGGTATTTTATGTGAGGTCAAGGTTTTCGGGACCTAAAAAGGCCAGAAATTAATTAACCAATCGATTTTAAAAATTTTTTCACAGTTAGTAAGTTAAAGTATTTGAATTAATTAATTAAATGATGTCCGCAAGAAGCTTACGGACTGCCATAAGTTATATGAGATCCTTAGAACCCTTTTCTTACTGTTAGAGTACGAGACTTGTATGAGTTTCGCCAGGATTTACTGATCCCATAATTGTAAAAAATAAACTAAACGACCAATTTTAAAAATTTCTTCACTGTTACAGAGCTAAACTATTTTAGATAGATTTAGAATACATTATGTAAGGTCCGCCAGGGTCCACAGGACCCAAAAGTGTCAAAAATAAACTAACTGGCCGATTTTGAAAATTTTTTCACTGTTACAGAGCTAAACTATTTTAGATAAATATCGATTACGTTATGTAAGGTCCGCCTCGGTCCATAGGACCCAAAAGTGTCAAAAATAAACTGCCTGATCGATTTTGAAAATTTTTTCACTGTTACAGAGCTAAACTGTTTTAGATAAATATAGATTCCGTTATGTAAGGTCTGCCAGAGTCCATAGGATCCAGAAGTGTCAAAAATAAACTAACTGACCGATTTTGAAAATTTTTTCACTGTTACAGAGCTAAACTATTTTAGATAAATATAAATTACGTTATGTAAGGTCCACCAAGGTCCATAGAACCCAAAAGTGTCAAAAATAAACTAACTGACCGATTTTGAAAATTTTTTCACTGTTACAGAGCTAAACTATTTTAGATAAATATAGATTACGTTATGTAAGGTCTGCCAGGGTCCATGGGATCCAAAAGTGTTAAAAATAAACTAACCGACCGATTTTGAAAATTTTTTCACTGTTACAGAGCTAAACTATTTTAGATAAATATAGATTACGTTATGTAAGGTCTGCCA
Organism: Brachynemurus nebulosus; assembly: GCA_035578155.1. Taxonomy (NCBI): domain Eukaryota; kingdom Metazoa; phylum Arthropoda; class Insecta; order Neuroptera; family Myrmeleontidae; genus Brachynemurus; species Brachynemurus nebulosus. The sequence goes on along the minus strand of JAPWDM010000005.1, from coordinate 28,317,201 downwards.
GGGTCCATGTGTCCAAAAGTGTCAAAAATAAACTAACCGACCGATTTTGAAAATTTTTTCACTGTTGGGGAACTAACTATTTTAGATAGACATACATTACGGTATTTAGGGTCCGCCAGGGTCCATGGGACCCAAAAGTGGTAAAAATAAACTAACCGACCGATTTTGAAAATTTTTTCACTCTTACAGAGCTAAACTATTTTAGATAAATATAGATTACGTTATGTAAAGTCTGCCAGGGTCCATCGGATCCAAAAGCGTCAAAAATAAACTAGCCGACCGATTTTGAAAATTTTTTCACTGTTGGGGAGCTAAGCTATTTTAGATACATATAGATTACATTATGTAAGGTCTGAAGTGTCAGTAGGACCTAAGTGTCAACAATAAAATAACTGACCGATTTTGAAACCTTGTTACTATTACCAAGGTAAACTATTTTAGATAGGTACAGGTTGTGTTATCTGAGATCCACAACTGTCCTGCGGATGCAAATGCGGCGTAGAATGCTACACAACGGGTTTTGAATATATATATATATATATATATATATATATATATATATATATATATATATATATATATATATATATATATATATATATATATATATTACATAAAGTCCGCCTAGAATATACGGTCGAGCTGATTTTTTAATGAGGTCCACCGGGATCTTGCAGATCCGAAAACGCCAGTAATAAGCTATCGAACCGATGCTAAAAAATTTCTCACTGCTAGAGAACTAAATTATTTTAGATGGATACAACTATGCTGCACAAAATTCGTTTGGGTTCTTGGGTCCCCAAAAATACCAAAACTAATTACCCAACCGATTTTAAAAATTCTTTTTCTCTTAGAAAGCTAAACTATTTTAAATAGGTACAGGTCTTAGATGAGATCCGCCAGTGCCCAAGATTTGGAAATTCGCTATGTTATGCAGATGCTGCGACAGGGGTATTTACTTTTATTATCAAAACATAGGAATTTCGTTTGGAAATACGACTATTTTGACCAATCGTTTTTCTAGTAATTCTACATGCTTAACTCTGATAAAAAGGAAAACAAAAAATGACTTGGAAATTCTATAAGTTGCTTCCAATTTTACAACTCTATTGTTGTGTTTGTATTTTTTTAAAGTGACGTCATAACGTTAAAATATTTATTATTTTAATCTGATTTATTTTAATTTTGGTTATAAATTACAATTAAATATAAAAAAACTGAGCCTTATTTTTAATCCTTTAAATGATTAAGACGAGTTAACTCGTCCTGCAATATGGCGGCTCAAAATGTTGTGATATGTATAATATATTCACTGATACAGGTGCCGCCATCTGTGACAGATTTTTCGAAATACGGTTTATTTCTAAGTATAGTATTGATTTTTAACAACATAGTTTAGTATAATTTATATTTTACAAATTCCGAGGATTCACTTTTTTAATGTTGGAATCTCTGATTTTCTTTCTTCCTCTCTTTTTGTAACCTTATCTATTGTACTTGCCATTGGTAGTAAAAGGTCCATTTTGAGATTTTCTCTAGGGTTAAAATAAGAGGGTTAAATTTCAACCCGTTTTATAGGTAAAAAAGGCAACAATGCGATTTTGCTAATTTCTGACCACCCGTTGGAACTGTGTACTGCGTCGCAAAATATGTTGTTTTTTTTTTTTGTTTTTTTGAAAGTCAATCTTGGATTTCAACCCAGTGAAAAGAAAGGAAAATTTTTCTTGATACTTAAAGGTATATCTAGTAAAGGACCGGTCAGACCAAGACGATCATCTTGCGGGCTAAGTGGATGTCATATAATTATATTGTACTATACTTGACTTATACCCAAACATTCAAGTAGGTAAAAATTTTTCAACACAATTAAAGTCAAGTGAATTTAAATTTCGACAAAAGAAATGTAGTACGTGTTTTGGTCAGTTTGTCATGTCTTAGCTCTTATGTCAAGTATGTAATATACATTCTTAATTACCGTTCCGGGCGACCGCTACGGTCTGTCCTCACACTAATATATGGGAAGTTTCAGATCGATTCCATATAAGGTTTCTTTAGAAATAATTATTGAAAATGTGTCTTTTTTGCTTCTGACCTTGAATAACCCCTTAAGTAATTTTAAGTTATTTTTTTACATTGGCAAAAATTCAACAACAGTTGTGTATTTTTCATTAATTGTGTAAAATTACACTTTTGTCAGCGTAATAGTATTTTACAATATAAGTTCGGTAAGTTGCTTTTACTGCTCGAGAAAATGTTGCGAAAACGAGACCCTTAGGGTCGAGTTCTTGCAATTTTCGAGATCAGTAAATGGACTTAAGGCATTGTGTATTGCATAATATTTTTTGCACGATCGATTTAAAATAATTAAAGAATAAAAATATATTAAATAAAAAATAAAATTCGGAAAATATAGGTGAATTTTATGTTTCTGTTATAGAATGTCATGAACAAGTATTATAAATATTTATAACAATTAATACGAACCTTTGTAGTGACAATTTTCAACTATATTTGTAAATAAAAAATTAGGTGTCTATATTTCATTGGTGTGAATATTTTTTTTTGAATTTTCTATTAAAAAAATTGAGGAAAATAGTTTGTTAAACTATAATAGTGAGAATTATGAAACTGGTGAAGCATTTTATTTTTGGCTGCAAATTTATTCTCGTAAAATGGAAGGAAGATTATGAAAACCACAGAAAATTTTAATGATTGAACGATCTTTTGAAATGTCAATAAAATATGAAGACTAATGCCAACAATAATAATAATAATGTGCAAACTAGTGAAAATTTTCATATTAATCGATTTATTTTGCTAATTGTTCAAATTGTACTTTTAATTTCAATATAAAAAAATAATTACAATCATTTTTGAGCTAATTCCAGTTACCACACTCCTATTCACTTCCGACGCATCTATTTCACTTAACTGCACTGTTATTTTTTGGTTTCCATGGATATAAACAAACGTTCGGGAAATGTAACTTACCAGCATTGTCAACAGCATCGGTAAATGCATGAAAATACACGATCGTGCAATAAAATTATTATATTACACTTAAATATTTTTATGCTTTTTTGTAGGATATTATTTACAGTGTGTTTTAGTATATAAATTTATTTATATTTTTGGCAATATACATAATGTAATTCACTTTATATTTTGTATTTTTTTTTACTCACCACTTCTCCTCTTCTCCTACTGAGAAATCATTTCTTCTCGTTATTGACAAATGAAATGATCATCAAATTTCCACGCACAACAGGCGCGACAGCCACCAGGCGGGCACAAAATGATAAGGTGTTACAAAATTCCTTGTGAATTTAATGTAGTGTAGTGAGCATCGATCGACTGACACAAGAATTAGTGACACTGTACAAATAAATATTGGCACCGCGGGGTATCAACATCCGGGGGGGGGAGGTAGGCGGCTGCAATACAACACTATTACGTCACCAACTGACGACGTATCATACTGTTTCCGCCGTGTGTACACCTACCAAACGCCGCTATCATTGCTGGCACGTTTGGTGGCATTGATTGATTAGTTAACAATTCACAAACGACGCCCGTCATTCCACGGCCAAAGAAAAACTGTTACGTAAAAATATTTTTTTGTTCGGTTTCGTTATGAGTGACGTTTCCGTTTATGGAACAGAAAGGCCTAAAGTGTGATATTTGTATTTTTAAATATAACATACACCCCCGACAGAAAGTTTAAGGCGATTCCAATTTTTTTTTTTTTAAGTGGTTTTTTTATGCAATGAAAACCTTAATTTAAAAACTAATAGTGAGCTTTGAACATAAAGATTCCATTTTAAATTCTTATATCAAGTTTTCTTTTTGACCATAAATCAAAAACAGTAAAACACAACAAAATTTCAAGGAAAAATTCTGAGTGTAGAAATTCTAAGCTTTAATTCTGTTTTTAAATCATCGCTCTCTCATATTTTTTTTGCCGAATTTGCAGGGACTTAAACATAAAACACTATTTTTATAAAGACATGTAAAATCGTCAATAAGATTAGGACCATATCTAATAGTACTACATATATTTACGTTCAAAGCTCACTATCATATCAGTTCGAAAAATTCTTTTTCAATTAAATTTAATATTATATTCAAAAACATCACTTTTTTCCATTAATTTCGTTTTTTTTTCATCGCTGTACGACAATTTTTTACCGAGTTAGAGTAGTTCAAAGAGTAGAACACACACTAAACTTTGACTGTTCATAACTTCGTAACGAATCATTGTACGGAAATTTTTCGGTGGTCGTTAGAAAGCTAAAAATATGTTGTTCAATATGATAGAAACGTTAATTAAGAGGAAACAATTTTTATCTATTAAATAAATTATTTTTCAATTTTTTAAAAAAATAAAGAATATTCACTCTCACTTTTTGATGTGACGTGATCGTCAAAGAAATGCCGACATAATCTAAACAAGTGCAGGGATTTGAAGCTAAATGTGTAATCAAATCCTATACACAACGTTTAAATGAAAGTTTTTAAGGCATAGATAAAACCATTTTTTTTTTTAAATTGAAGTGGTCTTAACCTTTCGGTCGGGAGTGTACATACATAAATTAGGTATACCTGATTTTTTTCAAGTGTTCTGTACTAAAATTAACCAAACGAAATAATTATAGAATCATTTCGGTAATTTCGAATTTGAAATTGAGTTTAAAGATAGAATATGGTGGGGTAGTTGTAGATGTATACCCTAAAATGCTAAATTTTTATCCTGAGCGTTGATTTTAGCGAGTAAATTGAGTAATAGAAAAAGCTTTTTTTGCAAAGACACCCTAGATGATGTTAAAGGAAAGCTTCTTATTGAAAAGCAGGAATGTAACAATATTGGTCTTAACTTTGTATTCTCGACAGAAACACAAAATTTTTGTCTCACTGTTGTGCCAAATCCATATTAAAAAAAAAAAATTAGGTACGCTAAAACCGTCTAGACTCGCACAGGGGGTCTAAACCCGGACACTTTGCACGAATCTTCAAAGTAAGTATAGTTTCTACATTAACCTGCTACAATAAACATTTGTTCTTGACGTCATTAGAGACAGAAAAACATCCTCTAAACAGCTGTACCAATAAAAACGACGGATTTCAACTTTTACTATCTCATTTTACATGATTACTATTCTCCAGTTTTTTAAAGAAACAAAATGTGTGTCTAACTTAGACATGTAATTTTCGTCATAATTGTCATATTGTTTTAATTTTGATATGTATTTTTTCAGAATTTTATCGCGCATCATTTAATGATGTTTGAAGTTATATTCGATGTATATATAAAAAAAATACATGCTATATACATATATCCGTTTAGACCCGGACACATCAGTTTATTACACTATGGCCGCGATTCGCACTGACTGGAAGTTCCACTATCCATTTGTTATATTCCCGCCAGAATTCCCGCCGCATGTTTACTTCATAGAGAGGCATACTATGTATCGACCTCTCTCCCTTCCCACAAAATGTTTTGAAGCCTTTGATAGACATCAGACGATATAAAACACTGTCTTAACCCCGATGGGAGAGGTTAGTTTGCATGTTATTACATTATTTAAGTAAGTGTCCGGGTCAAGACGGATATCGGGTGTAGACCCGGACACTCACTAATTATTTTTTATTTTTTTTATTTTTACTTATAATGAAATAAATGGGTCAGGGACATAACAAAAAATAATATACCCTCTTTCTAATGGTAATACTTTTATTGGTGATATCTATGAAGGAAACATGTATAAACATAAAATTATACCAATAAATGTAAAAAAGTGTCCGGGTCTAGACGGTTTTACGGTACTGTACGTTGATAACGGAACTGTATAGAGTTTAAAAGTATTATTAACTTAAAATTACGATATTGGGATAATATTAGTTCGCCATTCATTGCGATTTAACACGTCAACTCACTTTACTTCTATTCAACAGATGCCGTATAATAATAAAAACTTAATAAATTCTTTTTAAATAAAAATCTCGTCTTAAAACCATTTAATAAAAACAACTTATCACATTAATACATCAAATGCGAATGGTGATTGCTCTAAACTTTTCCATTGCGAACATTATTTAGTATATGAACTGTAACTTACAGTATATACCTAATTTAAATTTTCCGATGAAAATCCATTTTTCTTTTTTTACATTGGTGATTGATTGTACGTGCTCCATTGTTAGAAAATTGACTGCACTGTTAAATGCATTTTGTGCAAAATCTGCGATGCATATCTTGCACCGCTACGCTATATAAATTTTTATTTAATCTTCAACTATGCGACACAAAATTCAGAAGGGATTTTTATGTGTATTTTTAAAAAGGAAAAAACAAACGTACATATTCTCTGTTTAAGCGGTTACAAAAATATTCGGGGATTCAAATGAAATAATTTATTTTGTAAATAAGCTATACAGTGACTACGGTAAATATATAATAATAGTTGAAGGGGGGGAGTTCAAATAAAAAAGAAACTTTATTATTTATGATTATTTTGCTTGTTGAAATTTTTTTCAAATTAGGGAGGGTTTCAAATAGAAAATTTTGTTTTTGAAACATTCATTACTCTTCCCTGTAGAGGGAGGGGGCCCTTTTTCTCAAGTTCTTAAGCTTTTACAAGGAACGCCATATCTCAAAAAGTAATGAATATTTTTTAAATATTTTTCAATTATTTTATTCCTAAAGGACCTGTCCATAAAGCTGAATATGGGTTTCAGGTAATTTTAAAAATTAACTATAAAACTGTAATCCCAAACTTCTAAAAATTACAAAACCCAATTTTTTATTAAAAAAAAAATGTTTAAAGATAGTTACAATTGTTCAAATGGAAAAAGCATACTCCACTTTATGCCCAATATGTTTATGAACAAAATTTTAAAAAAATTGTCTCTATTTTTTCTAGAACTTGAGATATGATTTTCCTTGTCGGGAAAAACACAACTTTCGGGAAACGGTAAAAAACAAAAATAATAACAAAAGAAGCGGTTTGTTTATTAAAACATTTACAAAGGCATACAAATAAAAGAACATTATTTCGGTGCATACTGTAACACTAATGTACACACCAAAACTAAATATTACTGATAAAATCGCGGGGGGGGGGGAGAGCGAGCGTTTTTTGCAAAGGAGCAGCAACTTGGCTGTGCAGCGGCTCACAAATAAATATTTTTCTACTTGAAAAAAAACTTTTTTGGCCATGTTTTATATATCACCGTGTTTGTAAAGAATAACAGAACAAAATAAAACGAAAACGAGATTCGAAAAAAATTAGTTTATTAGCCGTTTCTGGCGTGAACTCCTCCCTTAAAAGAATTATTTTTATATTATAGAGGTGGGATAATACATAAAATATTACGCAAATTTCAATTGTGTAAATTTCAAGCAAATATTTTGTCTGTCATGTATTTTTTTAGTTCTTAACTTTTTTGAACTTGAACCAAATTAATCTAGATATCTGAGGAACATTCTTATGCATCGAAATAGTCAATAAAGTGTTACTTTTAGTCCGAAGTGCCTAAAAATACTTTTGTTCTGGCTTTGATCAAACCAATCAGCAAACAAAATTTGTAGAATATCGCCAATGAACACGCGAAATTTAACTTAAGGTTAAGTTTCGCTTATTGACTGATGTTTCTTTTGATCCCTCGTGTGACTTGTTTACAGGGCCGAGTCACAGTACACTTCACACCTGGAATCCAAAGTCAGACTTCACTCCCTTGGTGTATAATACATTGTTTTCTTTCATTTATGTTTGTTATTGATGCATTGGATAAATTTTCTCAAAACAAATTACTATGTAGTCCCATTCAAAAAAGTAAAGTTTGTATCATAACTTGAAAATTAAAGGAGCCACGAAAGTTCCTGGTTCCAGTAATTGTCTCCAGTGCATGCTACAACTCTTATCTGAACAATTTTTTGATAAATAGTTAGTTTATCCATAATAAAAATGGTAATTTTTAAAAAATTTAACCTAAATATAACGGAAATAAAAGATTTTTAATAATTTTTGAAGTCATTTGTTGAAAAGTTTTGATAGCATAGTGTACAAATTTTCATATTTAAGTGATTAAGTGACAAGTTTTTTACATTGTACATTATTGAAATTTCTTTCACATTTGTATTTGGGGTTTTGTCGGGTAGCAAATCATATCTCATTATAAATTCCTTGCGAGAGTTGCATTAAAATTTTATCTCGTTCATATTATAATGCGGCGTTGCTTCTTCGAAGACGAACGAGCAAGCATATTGTCCTATACTAACAAGGACAAACTTATATACTTGGGAAAACAGAAAACACATCTAAGTTATAGTTTCAAAACAAAGATATTTTTAAATTTTTTTTGTTATAATTTTGTATAGAAATATGTAAAATACATGAAAGAATAGTGAGAAAAATTTCTGTTGTTAAGAAAATACACACGTTTGGAAAACTTAAAGTTTCTTTTCATTTGCGAAAGAAAGTAGTTTCGTGATTCTTTAATTATCGAAAATATAGAATGTTTTAACATTTTCTAAAATTATTGAGTGAGATAGATGCTACCGGAAACAAACCAAAAGGCAAATGAATCCATATTTGTACAATTTGTGTCATTTAAACGACACTACTGTATACGTATAAGATACGCCTGTCGCAGGATCCTGCATAACATAGCGAATTTCCGTTTAAAAAAAAAATAGTTTTTCTCGGAAACTAGTTGACATAGAATGATAGTCTGAAGACCTCTCTCATGTGATTCTTTCTGCTGTTTTCAATGGTGTAAAAAATTTCGCAAAAATTTTTAATTATGGGAAATTTTGGCAAAAAACTAATTTTTTCCATGAAAATTGCCCAAAAACCTGTCTTTCCGGCATCGGACGTATCTGGCTAACGAACTAGTCCAACGGTTTGGGACTTCTAACATTTTCACCAAATTTCGAAAAATAGGACATTTCGTTCGAGAGTTATCGTGCGGACATATATATATATATATATATATATATATATATATATATATATATATATATATATATATATATATATATATATACAAATTTTAGTGAAAACATTATTTTCGGTTTCTAGGGACCCCAAAACAAATTTCTGCCATAGTCCCGGGCTTAAGTTGCGTCATGACAGTGGCTGTAATAGCTGAATTACATTCTGGAATTTCGCTAAAAAAATAATGACAGTATAAAAACTTACATAAAGTATAATATAGAAAGACACGGTATAACATAAATTTACATAATCAAAGTTATATTTACTTGTATAAAAGTTGACAAACGAGAATGGCTAATTTTTTGCGTCTAATTTTGTATAGTTATATATACCGTAAATCGGAATGAATCATCACGATTTGAAACTTCACATCATATTTTATTGAAATTCTTCTGATTAATACCCAATTACGCGAGCATGGTTAGTTACTTTATGAGATTACAGTAATCAAAATTTTTAAATACATTTCTGCTTTTTGACAACATAACAAAAATCACCGGGGTCAATAGAAAGGATAAGAAAGTGAATTGTTTCTATCAGTAGGGCTGACCAAAATTGAATAATTTTGTGTAAAAATAAACGTAAAACCTAATCTTTAAAACCTTGAAAGTGTTCCATTCTGTGTTCGAATACAGCCTCCATCCGTCTTGAATTACCCCACATTCGTTCCTTTATACTTGCTATAGCGTCCCTTTTAACTCATGCACAGTCTCTACTCACCCTTTTTCCGACCTTATTAACCTACAAATGGCAAGCTCTGACGACTTTCTCTTAAAGAAATGAAAACAAGTAAGTAAGAGTTTGCAGTTTTCTCTTTTCATATATATTTCAAAAATAACTAAAAATTCGATTAGTCAACAATTTATTAAAGAAACACCAAAATAATTTTTTTGGAAACAAAAAATAACAGCGTCTGAATATGTCAATTTAGCGTAGATATCAAAAACACCCATATTAGTCATTATTGCTACCCAAAGGAATACTTTTACTTTACAATAGTTTAAGAAAGATTTTCTCCTGTACGGGTAACTTTTTTCGTTTTGTTCCAATTCAAGCTGCTTTACTGTAGATATTATATTTTCAAAAATTAAATAAACTTTTGCTCGTGTTCACTTTTGCTTTGTTTTGTATCATTCAGCCACGTAACGTGATCTGTATATTGTTTATGTTGATTTGTTCAAGTTTCAAAATAGAATAATAATGTTATTTAAATAATGTTCATTTTATAATATATTCCACAAGAAGAAATTCAACAAGAGAACACTGAAGATGACACATTACAGTTTTTTTTCCGTATTGTTGTAGAACTAAAAATGTGTTTTTGATTTGTTATACTTTTTCTTATATAAATTTTATTTATGTATTTATTTTTCTGTTACGTAGAGTTGATTACTTGAATTTTAATTTAAGGGATCTTTTACAAGTGATGTGCTATTAAAAAAAAAAAGCACTTTTTTGGAATTTTTGGAGGAAACTATTTATCACAATGAAAAAAAACTTTGTACATTAAAGTACATATAATTAACTGTATCTTGAATATTTTTTCTTTTATTTTTGATCATCCGTCTGCCATTGTAAGCCTGTTGAAGGTCACAGGCCTAAAGAAAATGGTGCCAACGATTCAAAGAAAATTATAAGTCCGATTGTATTTTTTGTAAGACTATCTAAAATCAGCCCTTAAAATTTCAATTTTTGAGAACGCCTGAAAGGTCAAAAAACGAAGCAATTTTTCTTACTTTTTATTCAAAATAACGCCAAAAAAAAAGTATGAGGTCTGGTGGGCTGATTCTAGATAGTCTTACAGAAAACACCATAATAAAGAAAATGCGGCCAATCTGACTTATAGTTTTTTTTTTAATCTTTGGCACCGTTTTGAATTACAAAATTTATATGTGACATTCAACAGGCCTGCAAGAGCAGATGGAAGGCCAGACAAAAAGAAAAAAATTCAAGATACACTTAATTATATGCGAGTAGTTCTACAAACGAGAGAATTTTGGACGGCCCAACTCATTTTGTATATTAATATTTTGAAAAATACATTTTTTATAGACGGAAACTATAAACTATTACTGCGTTTAATTGGTCACTCAAAATAACCCGATTTCGAAATATCTTTTTTATAAAAAATTACACTTAAAATGTAAAATTCTCAGTCTCTTGGGATGTCTCCTTTCCAAAGTAAAATATAGCAGACTAAATAATTATTTTTTCTGAATGTATAAAAAAAATTTACACTGCAGTAGTAATCTACAGTATTGGTACTTTTTTATTGTATAAATAATAATTTTTGATTTTTATTATATTTTCTTTAAGAAATATTCTATTGAATTTTGTCTCCCGAACTTTGTATCATTCTCCTATCAAACAAAAACACTTAAAAAATATAAAAAATTTATATTCCGATTAAATCATCTTTTGTCATAATAATTAACTAAAGTATAATAAATAAAATAAAGTACATGTTTTACTTAATTTGAGGTTGTATCAATTAATTCAGTTAACATTGTAAGGGAGAACGTACTCGGTCCAGTCAATTTCTCAGTATCCTGGTCAGCATTTTCGTGAAAAGTACTGTGGATATAAGAAATTTTTCAGTTTTATGAGTTGTAAATATGTTGCACTGGAACAGCGGACCTGCTTTTTTTTATAAAACGTTATTTAGCGGATTTTTAAAGAATATTGAACAATTCTCAGTCTCCTAGTCTCAGTCTCCTGGTCTCAGTCTCCTGGTAGCTTCAAAAAACGGGATTAAACTGAAATAATGTATTGTAACTAAATTAGGTAAATGTCATTAGAATACTGTAATTAATGACTTCGTATATTTTTTAATAAAAAATAAATTCCCATTTTTTTTTTGTCTGTATGGTATATACAATATAAAATATAACTACTGACACATATACTACTAATATAATATATAATATGTATTAAAATAAAAATTAAAATAAAAATTAATATGCCATGTATAACATTTTAAGTGTTGGTCTGGCTAAATAAACTTTAATCAACAAAAAAAAAAAATTAATAAATTATTTAATAGTTTAATAAATTGTGCTTAATAATAATAAAACGCCGTGAGCAGCGGGGCCCCATCACGGTAGTCGAATTTTCCCCTTCATCTTCGGTATTGAATGTCTACAAGCGAAATGTGATTGAAAGTCTACAACCGAATTGTCATTTTGTTGGTTGCAAAACTGGTGATGAGTGTTCGGCTGATCGAGGCTTTAAAAAAAGGTTTTAGGTATTTAAGGGCTGTATCTCAGTAAATTTCAATTTTGTGCCGAAAACAGGTAGAAGAAAAAAGCCAACACAATTCGTACGAGGACATTCCTGCCCATGTTTATCCGCTAATTGCCTTTATGTTTTAGTTTTAAATTTTAAAAAAGGACCTTAAATAGTAAACTGGAAGGCCTTTATAAAGATATTTTTTCTTTCCAAAAAAATCCAAAATTTCTATTTTATAAATACTAAAAATCCAAAATTCCTAATTTATAAATAAACAGTGACTTTAATAACATTTTTAAATTACTTAATATGTATGTATTTCATTTGTCATAAAAGTAAGTTCACTTTTTTTTATTTTAAATTTTTTAAAATTACTATTCGCCTACTTGTATTTAGAATAAACATAATGCTTTTAAAACACATTTAACAATAGCATTCAATTCCGATGTAAAAATGGGAGAAGTGGGGGGAAAAGTGATGTGGACTCCCTACAAGGTACTAGCTGGATACTAACTGAATACACGTACAAAATTTCAGCCCTCTAGGTTTCCTTATGGAGTCTCTAGACGTGTTAGAAAACAAGCAAAAAAATTAAGGAAATATTGGCGTAAAAATCGTGGGGGTAAGGGTTAAAAGTTGAAACCTCCAAAAAACAGTGTCTGGCTATTAGCTTAACCTGTACACCAAATTTCAGCCCTCTAGGTTTATTTGGGGAGATTTTGACCCGAACGAAACTGTTAAAAAACAAGAAAAATCATGTTCTTTTGGGTATAAAAATGGTGGGGGTAGGGGTTAAAAGTCGAGACCCCCAAAAGGCACCCCCTTGATACTAACTCAATCCGAATACAAAATTTCAGCCCTCTAGGTTTATTCGGGTGACCTGTGCGAGTGGTACAAACTTCGAAAACGTCGAAAATGCATGAAATTGTAGCTTAAAAATGAGGGGGGTGGGGGTAAAATATTAAAACCTCCAAAAAGCACAACCTAGGTACGAACTTTATCAACACACCAAATTTCAACTCTCTACGTTAATTCTGGGGGGCTGGGGGCCTGTTAGATCCAGCGAAAATCGTTTTTCCCCCCTCTACTCCCACCATATCATCCTAGAAAGCGGCATTTTGGATATGTTGTAGATAATTGACCGAAACATTATTTAAAACCGGTTTGGAAAAGTTTTATTGCTTTTCCGCCCCCCACCACCCCCTTAAAGGTCGGGTCAGAAAAAAAATTTGCCCAAAATTTGACCCCACTTTGATAGTATGAGGTGCCTCGAAAATGAGCCCCATTTACCAAATTTCATCTCTTAACTTCCATAGGGGGGCCCTACACAAATTAAAAGGTGGCGGGAATATATATATATATATATATATATATATATATATATATATATATATATATATATATATATATATATATATATGTATATATATATCAGACATTTTTTTTCTACATATTCGTGTTCTACGGGTCCGAAAACGGATAGCGCCCCTACTCTCGCCTCTCGCAGCTCTTATCGTATAGACTGTATAAGTCTAATTTTTCGGAGAAAATTCGACTAAAAATGAATATAAGAAATTCTCTTGTGTTAATTTTAGTTTTTACTCATTTTTTCACTTTCCTGGACGTCTCTTTTTTTATAATGGAAATAAAATTTATAATTTTTAATTTTTTGACTGACCACTTTGAAATAGTGTGAAAAATGTCATCAACTTGAAATAAAACTACTTGCCAAAGCTTATGCATGAAATAAATGTCGGGACGGAATTAAGTCCAATTTCTTCCCCTGTTTTGCATAACTACCCATGTACTTTAATGTACAATACTTTTTTTAATTACAGTAAATTATTTCTCCAAAAAAAATTCAAAAAAAAAGTTTTTTTTAGAACATCAGTTGTAAAAGCCCCTTAATAAAAATTGATAACATAGTTAATGTGACTGCCATCAAACAATTTTGACGGCTAGTGGTTGCTTAAAATTAGAGCAAACCTACTGAAGGATGAGTAATAGCATACTATAATATATGGATAATAGTTATAAAGAAGCCCAATGAAAAATACCAGTCCGTTCAGAAGGTTATGAGAAAACAAATTTTACAGCGATTTCAAGGAGGGGTGAGGGTATTTTCAAGGGAGGTGGTCGGGAATAAACTTATAACAGAAGTTCGCTAAAAATTATATCTTATAAAAATTTTCGAAATTTTGTCCCCAGTTACAGTTAAATGAGAAAATTGACTTTATTTGGAAAAAAATTTATTACATGTCAAAGGTATGTTATAACTTTTAATGGGGATCTTTTATATCACCTTCTATCCAAGTTTCATCGATTTCCATAAACGGTATCTGAACGACCTTTGTTCCTTTTAATGTCCCAAATTTGTTAATATAATAGATAAAGTAAAGATTTTACGAAAAACTCAAACCCAAGATTACTTTACGTATTTTGATAAATGAGTTGTCAATTAAGAGAATATGATCTCAGGAGTGGTCTTACGGAGACTGAATTTTGAAACTTGGTTTCGTTTCTGAGTTACGATTCCTCAAAGTTTAAAATCTTTTTAGCGAAATTGTGACAATTACTTTGAATCCAAATGGATCACTTAAAATTATCAAATTTGTTTGAAAATATTTCATTGATATGAATTTTAAACACCAGCATGTGTATATATTAATATTTGAAAAATTTCAAGTCAGTCGGATAAAAATTACCTGAATTGTTGTCCACCATTTTTGCGGTTTCGAGTAAGAGCCGCGTGAAGTGTTAAAAACGTGTATGTGTTTATAAAATATTGAAAACATCGGCTAGCTGATTTTTTGCCTTTACCCTGCCATCCGTCCAAGCATAAATTTTGCTTTTTAACCTCCATTCTGAATTGCACAAAGAGAAGAGGAGACATTTCCAAACGCTCAAACGTGCTTCAAAAAAAAAAAAAAAAATGGAACATTTTTCAGAAATTTGTTCCACTTATAGTACTTTTGGAATATCATTATAATTTGTGGTATTCATAAGTCAATAAAAAAAGTGAGTAGTACAATCCCTTAAAGATTCAACAATTAGCGATCAGTCATTCAAAACTAAAATAGGAATGCATGTATCCAGACTATTTTGATTCACTCACTGTTGTTTACAGTTGGTCGATTTTGTTGAAAATCAAAATATTTTTGTAGCGATGCGGCAATAGATTTTGTACTTTTAATAACCAATATGCGCATTCGTGTTGTATATATAGCAGTGGTATTTAGAGATTTTTACACACAATTCACAATTTTACAGTAGATCAAGTAAATAAAATGAAATATTTTTGCACGACTAATGACTTTTTAAATATTTACTACAAATCGGATTAATTTTTATTATTTCAACAATTTTCTTTTTTTATATAGAGGGTGAGTTTTTTGAAAATTTCACTCATTTTCATTACAATTTCATGTCATTTTTTTATGATACCATTGAGGAAAATCGATTACCATAACCAGAAGCTTTATAGCACCTTTAGTTTTTAACATAAAATTATACCAAAAAATATAAAAAAGTGTCCGGGTCTAGACAGTTTTACGGTAATTAATATTTTTCACAAAATACACACACCGGCGTAATTAGCGGAACATAAAAAAATATAAAAACCTATTTATTAAACAAGGTTGGCGGTTTTTTTTTCATTTTTACTTAAAATAACATTAAAGTAACGAATCAATTGACTTTCCATAGAATTGTTTTTATTTATTATTGATGCAGTTCTATTTAAGAGGTCTGTCACCTTCGAATT
This sequence comes from Brachynemurus nebulosus, assembly GCA_035578155.1. Lineage (NCBI taxonomy): Eukaryota > Metazoa > Arthropoda > Insecta > Neuroptera > Myrmeleontidae > Brachynemurus > Brachynemurus nebulosus. Next base: position 28,301,211 of record JAPWDM010000005.1, on the reverse strand, counting down.
CAAATGCCGTTTCCTCTCAATATGGTCGAGCTTCAAACTGCCGTAATTGAAGAATGGCAAAGACTGTCCCAGGAAACTATAGATAACATCATTCTGAGTATAGAAAAACGAATGGAAGCTTTGATAAGAGCACGGGAAGAACCAGGCGGGATTAAAACGCTGTGTTTCATTTTCGATTTGTTAAATAATCTTTAACTTAAATTATTCTTAGACGACATAAGATTCCAAAAATTTACCATTTTATATGGTTACTTGTTTTGCTACCGAAAACAAAGGTATCTCGACTTGTGAACATGTAATTTTAAGTGAATTATTAAATAAGATTAATATTTTCTTGAAATTAAATGGTTTGTTTGATTTTTACAGATATTTTGTATGTTCCGCTAATTCTGCCGGTGTGTGTAGATAAAATGAAATATTTTTGCACGACTAATGACTTTTTAAATATTTACTACAAATTGGATTAATTTTTATTATTTCAACAATTTTCTTTTTAGTCGAATTTTCTTCGAAAAATTAGACTTATACAGTCTATACGATAAGAGCTGCGAGAGGCGAGAGTAGGGGCGCTATCCGTTTTCGGACCCGTAGAACACGAATATGTAGAAAAAAAAATGTCATATATATATATATATATATATATATATATATATATATATATATATATATATATATATATATATATATATATATATATATATATATATATATATATATATATATATATATATATATATATATTTTCCCGCCACCTTTTAATTTGTGTAGGGCCCCCCTATGGAAGTTAAGAGATGAAATTTGGTAAATGGGGCTCATTTTCGAGGCACCTCATACTATCAAAGTGGGGTCAAATTTTGGGCAAATTTTTTTTCTGACCCGACCTTTAAGGGGGTGGTGGGGGGCGGAAAAGCAATAAAACTTTTCCAAACCGGTTTTAAATAATGTTTCGGTCAATTATCTACAACATATCCAAAATTCAGCTTCCTAGGATGATATGGTGGGAGTAGAGGGGGGAAAAACGATTTTCGCTGGATCTAACAGGCCCCCAGCCCCCCAGAATTAACGTAGAGGGTTGAAATTTGGTGTGTTGATAAAGTTCGTACCTAGGTTGTGCTTTTTGGAGGTTTTAATATTTTACCTCCACCCACCTTATTTTTAAGCTACAATTTCATGCATTTTCGACGTTTTCGAAGTTTGTACCACTCGCACAGGTCACCCGAATAAACCTAGAGGGCTAAAATTTTGTATTCGGATTGAGTTAGTATCAAGGGGGTGCCTTTTGGGGGTCTCGACTTTTAACCCCTACCCCCACCATTCTTATACCCAAAAGAACATGATTTTTCTTGTTTTTTAACAGTTTCGTTCGGGTCAAAATCTCCCCAAATAAACCTAGAGGGCTGAAATTTGGTGTACAGGTTAAGCTAATAGCCAGACACTGTTTTTTGGAGGTTTCAACTTTTAACCCTTACCCCCACGATTTTTACGCCAATATTTCCTTAATTTTTTTGCTTGTATTCTAACACGTCTAGAGACTCCATAAGGAAACCTAGAGGGCTGAAATTTTGTACGTGTATTCAGTTAGTATCCAGCTAGTACCTTGTAGGGAGTCCGCATCACTCTTCCCCCCACTTCTCCCATTTTTACATCGGAATTGAATGCTATTTTTAAATGTGTTTTAAAAGCATTATGTTTATTCTAAATACAAGTAGGCGAATAGTAATTTTAAAAAATTTAAAAAAAAGTGAACTTACTTTTATGACAAATGAAATACATACATATTAAGTAATTTAAAAATGTTATTAAAGTCACTGTTTATTTATAAATTAGGAATTTTAGATTTTTAGTATTTATAAAATAGAAATTTTGGATTTTTTTGGAAAGAAAAAATATCTTTATAAAGGCCTTCCAGTTTACTATTTAAGGTCCTTTTTTAATTTTTAAAACTAAAACATAAAGGCAATTAGCGGATAAACATGGGCAGGAATGTCCTCGTACGAATTGTGTTGGCTTTTTTTCTGCTACCTGTTTTCGGCACAAAATTGAAATTTACTGAGATACAGCCCTTAAATACTTAAAACCTTTTTTTAAAGCCTCAACACACTCATCACCAGTTTTGAAACCAACAAAATGACAATTCGGTTGTAGACTTTCAATCACATTTCGCTTGTAGACATTCAATACCGAAGATGAAGGGAAAATTCGACTACCGTGATGGGGCCCCGCTGCTCACGGCGTTTTTTTTATATAGAGGTGAGTTTTTTGTAAATTTCACTCGTTTTCATTACAATTTCATATCATTCTTTTTTTTTGTGATACCACTGAGGATAACCGATTACCATAACCAGGAGCTTTACAGCACCTTTAGTTTTCAAGCTATGATACAAATTGATATCCTTTTAGATGGAACTACACTAGCGGAAATAATTAAAGGATCAAAAAAAAATTCCAAATTTTTAGCGATTTTTCGAATGGCTGTATCTTTGTGAAAAATGGTCGTATCGGAGCCGTAAGTAAAGCAATTAAAAGCTTGAAGTTTCTAGCTTTCAGATCTTGCGATAAAAAAATTTTCAAAGCAACGTGTATCGCTCAGTCCTGATAAGTACACTGAAAAAAAAATTTCCGAAAATTTTTCGGTTCTTTTTTTTTTTTGGTCCACGGACTTGGAAAAAAATTTTCCGACTTAACCACCATAAGGACCGGATAACTTGTTCATTCAGCTTCAATTTGCTTTTTTTAGACCTTTATACGACTACTTCTCGCTGAGATATCGGACTTTGAATGGAAAAGGATCGTTTCGCCTTTGACCATCTCAGCAACCAATGATCACACAGAAAATTGAAGGTGTGTTTCGAAAACTCGAATAAATTCTCTACAAGGATTAGCCCTTGTTTTTTCAGAAAAAAAGTTTTTTGCATACTATACATGAATTTGAAAAATCAAGAAAAAAAGAGCTTTTGGGGGCTTTTTGGAAAATCAAGCGTTGAATTCAAAATTTCGAGAAAATCATTGATGTTAAGTGTGCTTTTTACAGTTCAATATACCCACAAAAACCCCACCGAGTTTCAGTTGAATCCATCCAGCCGTCTTTTTGTTTCATTCGATTGAATTTTTGAAAAAATTAATGGATCATTTTTTTACTCTTAAATTTTCATAATCTTGAACAAAATAAAAAAAGAAATTTTCTCAGCTTTTTTCACATTTTTATCAACAACAGTATTTAAATTTATGAAAAAAAAAAATTTCTTAAAAAATTTTCAAAAAAAAATTTTTTTCTAAAATTTTTTAAGAAAATTTTTGAAAATTTTTTTCGAAAGATTCGTAAAAAAAAATTTTTTTTTGAAAATTTTTTAAGAAATTTTCTTTTTTTTAAAAATTTAAATACTGTTGATAAAAATGTGAAAAAAGCTGAGAAAATTTTTTTTTTCATTTTGTTCAAGATTATGAAAATTTAAGAGTAAAAAAATGATCCATTAATTTTTTCAAAAATTCAATCGAATGAAACAAAAAAACGGCTGGATGGATTCAACTGAAATTCGGTGGGGTTTTTGTGGGTATATTGAACTGTAACAGGCACACTTAACATCAATGATTTTCTCGAAATTTTGAATTCAACGCTTGATTTTCCAAAAAGCCCCCAAAAGCTCTTTTTTTCTTGATTTTTCAAATTCATGTATAGTATGCAAAAAAATTTTTTTCTGAAAAAACAATGGCTAATCCTTGTAGAGAATTTATTCGAGTTTTCGAAACACACCTTCAATTTTCTGTGTGATCATTGGTTGCTGAGATATCGACGGTCAAAAACGAAACAATCCTTTTCCATTCAAAGTCCGATATCTCAGCGGGAAGTAGTCGTATAAATGTTTAAGAAAAAGCAAATTAAAGCTGAATGAACAAGTTATAAGGACCATATAGTGAAAAAAGAAACCGAAAATTTCCGAAAATTTTTTTTCAGTGTACTTATTAGGATTGAGCGATACACGTTGCTTTGAAAATTTTTTTATCGCAAGGTCTGAAAAATAGAAACTTCCAGCTTTAAATTGCTTTGCTTACGACTCCGATACGACCATTTTTCACAAAGATACAGCCATTCGAAAAATCAGTAAAAATTTGCAATTTTTTTTGATCCTTTAATTATTTCCGCTAGTGTATATATTAATTTGTTGCTAAAACTGATCCAGTGCATGTTATATAAGATTTATAATGTTACAGTCTTACACTGGTCCTCTATGCGGTGTATTCGAAAGCATTCAGTCAGCTAAAGGAAACACTTAAATTAATTTAATATACCTACTAAGAACTGAATCGATTCAATATTACATAATTAATATTTTTCACTGAATATTTCATAGATAATGTTTAGCTTTTAAAAGTATCATAACGGAAAGTTCTGTTAGTTCAGTACTCATTTTGTGTTCTATTTTATTTCATTTTTCCGCAAGAAGAATATTTTAAAAAATTTATAAGCAAAAATTATTGTAAAACACCACGGAATAACATAATGACCCTTTTTTAATGAATCTACTCGTATAATATAAAGCAATCTCGAGTTATTTATTTTAATAACTAGTTCTCCATTAATTACAGAGTACCAAGAAAAGTTTTTACTAATTTTTTATTTTCATTTGGCTTGATGCCAAAACGTCTTTCTTGTATATATCCTCTACAACCGTTTATATGATACTGATAAAAATAACAAGTGTTCGTTTTAATTTTTGACTAACTAACATTGTTAAAACGGAACAAACGAAGTGTCAGCGACTCAGATAACACTAACTTGTTATTTCGCGCATAACTCTGTCTGGAACTTTTCTGCTGAAATCTTCAAAATGTTTATAGCCAACAATCTCTCGAAGCTAGCAAACGAAGAAAATTAAAATTAACAAAAAAAAAATTATTGTCACAACTTACTTAGAAGATAGCTTTATTTCCATTTAAATATTACAGTTTTATTTTAGGTAAAAATTTCAATTTTCCAAATAAAGATTAATACCTACTAAAAAGTTGATTCAGCTCCATTTCTATAAAGCAACGAAGCTCTATAGTACTGCGGATTCACCTATAGTAATACTGAAATTCGAAATATTTTTTGTAATTCTTACCATCATAAAACTAAAATTACAAAACAAAAGCACTTTTTGACAAGAGAGTGTCGATAAATTTGGTGTCGTGGGTGTACAAAGCGGTTGGGGAGGGGGATTACACAGAATCTATAAACACTTTATCGGTTCACTCTTTTCGTGTATGGTTTTATGGCTGGGTTGTTCGCTGTAACAGCACGATTTTTTTGTTCGCTTAAACAGCAGGCGCTGTACAATCACGTAATTTGCATATAATTACCAACAGACAAAGATATATTTTGTTTTTCAAAGACAAATTCAAATCATAATAAAGAATTAGAAAAGGAAAAATTACATGATTACTAGAACTATTAGTCTTATAAAATAGACACTCGGTAGATAAACAATTAAATTGTTATCATTAAAAAAGTTATTAATGTTGTTTTGGTTCGTAACAAAAATAATTATGTAATAATGTTTTATTACAGTATATCCAGCGAACATTAACGAAAATGACCGACAAATTAAATTGTCTTCATTTTTAATGTGCTCAACATATGTTGAGTTAATTAGAAACGTGCTCAACAAACTAAAAGACATAAAATGCTATTTGTCTAAATCTTTTTCCAAACAACTGATCAAATAATTTGATTCGGAAACAGTATTTCTTTGTGTTTGTTGTCTGAATTATTTTGTTAACTGTGGACCTTGATTTGACCTAGTCTAAGGTTCTGTGAAGATTTACTGTTGCTATATCTAGTTCTTAATTGCGTACAACTGTTAATAGGGAATTATTTATACACTATTACTATTACAAGATAACATAGCTTAGTGGAATAGCTGCGTAATAATACAAAAGTTACGGGTTCGAATCCTCCTTTAATAATTTTTATTTTTTTAAGTTACTCTTTTCCGCTTTTATCTAATGATTCAAGAACGATCTAACTCTAGAACCAAAAAAATGTCCAAAAATCGAGCAAGTGTCCGCAGATTACCACGCCACTGTTCAGCATTTAAATATTATTAACTTTTTTTAAATAATTTATTACTTATGATTGCATTAATTAAATTAGATTATATTCTTTAAGGAAGTATTCTAGTCTAGAAATTCGAAAAAATCGATTTTTCTTGTCATATGTTCAAAGTTCAGTCCCTTAAGAAAAAGCCTCTAAAAGGATTTACGGAAATTCGAATTATTTTCGGAGTTATGGTTATTTTTTCCTATGTACTGTGTATCTTTTCAGTGTTAAATTCAAATTTTTAATATAAATTACTCGAAACTACTTTTTTCGATACGGTTGACATGATGGGTAAGTTCAAAAATCTAAACTTTACCGCATCGATGCAGCATCATGACGTTTTTGATGCGTCTAATACTGCATGATGCGATGCTGATGCTCTCTTGAAATTTGATACACATTAGATATTTTTGAATGGGATATTGGCATCATGATGCATGTAGCATAATAGACACAGCATGATGGACTATAGATAATATAGTAATACAGTCCTTGTATAGGTATATTATCTTTGAATTTCAACTTGAACTTACTTGAAATTGAAAATATTGAAATTATTTGAATAAGAAATATTACATACCTATTTTGAGTTTTTAGTTTAAACAATTTTAATGAAAGGTAAATACATTAATCTTTTTCAACAGTTTCTTTTTCGGAATTATTCCTGTTGGTGTTAATACCTACATAATATAGCAAGTAGTTATAATTCTACATTATACACATGACAAGCATCTTGGACACGCATCACCAAATTTCTTGATGCATTGTTTTGACGCATCAAATGCAAAAATGAACTTTTGATTTTTCGTTGTGATGCGTCTGATGCGTTTTTGAACTTTTGACTCTGCCTCATGCAAGCAGTGATGCATTTTTGAAGTTAGCCGATATCTCAAGTTCTGATGCACCGATTTATATCTATACTACATACTTGTTTATTAATAATTAACTAAATTTTTATGTTTCAGATCACCAGAAGGGTTGGAATCACGTCAACCAGGAGACATTTTTTTTTTTGAGTCCACAGTTGACCGGCCTATACCGATTTCAATTTTGAAATTTTTTTAAATTTTTGTACATTTTTATACATTTTTACATTTTTATACATTTTTACATTTTTATACATTTTTACATATTTTTGTACATTTTTACATTTTAGAATACCACCTTAAAATATTGAGGAAGGTCGAATAGCCACATGATTCCCTCCATTCACTACTAGCTATATTAGTCTCACTATATTTGTAGCAATGAATACTAACTACATTTATCGACCTTATGTTGGTGACACTGTTGACGACAGTAAATGGCCATAGGAGAATGAAACGTGTAGATATCTGTGTCACTATATCTTTTGTATATGTCATCGATGACTATTCCAAAACTGTTGGCAATTTGCCAGAAGTATGCGACGTAAATGTATGACGACTGCAGGTTTTGTAAGATACACCCATCTTCGAAATGTACATTACATAAATTGATCAAAACAATTATAATAACTTGGGATTACCTAATTCAAATTATGCATTGCGTTTTTATAAGAAATTTTAACATGTGAAGAGCAGTGGAAACAAAACTTGATAAATCGGCAACTATTGGCAATTTTAACTATCACCCTTTCAACTAACTTTCTCAAAAATAGATTTCGGAACCAAAAGTAACAAATCTGAAAACTAACTAACGAAAATATTATGCATCAAAACTGGATAAACGTTTATTTTTAATGTTTTTAAGAAGCTATGGTCCATTTCACTTAAGGGGGGGGGTAAGGTTTTTAAAATTTTTTTTGCATTTTTTTTTTAATTTTTTTTCTGAATGTACAACATGTCGAGCGTGTTGTGTCAAAATTTCAAGTAAATCAGAGCAAAACTAATGAAGATACAGCGTTTCAAGCGACCGGCCCTCATGCTCGACTTCTATACCTGTCTGGTAACTGCGCGACGCGCCTACCTGCTAAGTATAAAATTTACTTTAATTTTATACTTACAAATCTTATACAAAACAAATACTTACTATAATTACCCGGTAAGTATAAAAAATTATATCATTTTATTGATGCTTAGTTTTGGATTTTTGAGTATAAAAAACTTTAAATCCATTTTCAAGCAAACAACATTTTTGAAGTCCGTGAACATCATAACTCAAAATCTACTTCACCAATTTTGTTGAAATTTTGTACACTGTTTCTACATATAAATCAACAGGTAATGAGGTCGAGTTTTTTTTTTTTACTATTTTTTTCCAGTTTATTATAAAAAATTAACCGAAATTTTTAGCAAAAATTGCGTTTTTCACTTCAAAATGCTGCCAAAAATAAAAAAATCGAAAAAATACAAAAAAGCTCTTCCTGACTCCCTAGGGAAACATATCGCCTTTTAAACGCATTTCGATTTTTTTGTCTCGGATGATCCGGTACCAAGTTATGATGTTCATCGCAAAACACCTTTTTTTCGAGGCGCCTCCGGAAATTCGCTGTCACGGACTTATTTATCGATATTTGTAATTGATAATTTTTTCAAAGATACTTCAGGTGTTATACTATAACGTGTATATGAAATAAATAAGCCAACATTATTCATATCTCCAAAAAAAAAATCATGAAAATATGCCTTTTTTCGCGTTTAAAACCTTACCCCCCCTTAAATTTAACCATGCTTCATCACTTATGAATTTAAATAATTTCCGTTTTTTGGCGTAATCTCTTTCATTATTGCATTTACGTAAAGTTTAAAATTACAGTTTGTTTTTAGAAAAGAATAGAAGATTGATTTGTTTTGAATATAAGAATTATTTAATTTTTTAACTTTGACTCATGATCAATTCTATTTGAAACAGGGTATACCAACATTTCCTTATTATGTCGACCGAATTACTTAATATCCGTGCCACAAATTTTTATATTTCTGAAGCCAGACTTGTTATATCACGAGACGAAAGTAACATTACACCAGTGTAGAAGTATAGCGTAGGGAAAGCATACCTACGAGAATTCTTAAGAAATTATGCATCGGAGACAGGGCCGGATTAATCTACTTTGGAGGCCTAGATATTTTCTTCTTACCGACTCTCAGGCTTGCCAACTTTTCAATTTCTAACGATCGGACATCAACACTTGTTGCGGATTTTTTCCTCCTAAATTTCACTGACGAGCAAAGAAAACTTAAAATTATATTTTTTAAATTTGTCAGTAATTGACAAGATATTTCCTGTCCGATCGCGATTGGAGAATCGGCCCCGGACAAATCACGACATAGCCGGACTTTTTGGTTAAAAACCGGAAGTGGGGTAGTCGGGGTTGCAAGCCTGGTGCCCGGATTTAGTAAGGGGTCCGTAGCTGTCGGTAATGGACCCGGGAAAAGAGTTTTTTTGCTCCTTACTTATTTTTTGGAGAAGAAATTTTATAAAAATTCAGTGTATTCCCGGGGCCCTCCATTTTTCTCCATGGCCCTGAAAGTTATCCATCTTCCAACTTTTACACAGACTCTAGTTCAAAATTACAGTATTAAAAAATTTTGACTTTACCTATCAATAGCTATTGCTGATGATAAAATTTCCCTGGTGAGCGTTTGTGGAACTAGTGTATGACATATAATTGATATTATTTCATTGCATGATAAAAATTTTGTAATGATTTTTTTGTTGGACATTTACGAAACAGTAAAAAATACTACGAGACCTCTTCGCGAGTGGGAGCAATATTTTAAAAGTGGAATGTTAATATGTGTTGGTGTTAAAGAACGAAATTTCAGTAACATAAAATATCTGGCTTTAGCTGCACAAACTTCTGGAGTATTAAGTTATCCACATGAAGTGGAATGTAATGTTGACACCTCAAAATGTTCTGAGCAAACACGCATAAACACTGATGAAGTTTTCATTTTAAAAATAGTTTCCCAATGTTTTTTAAATTTGACACTGATAGCAAAACGACTAAAACTCAGTTCTTCCCTTTTTAAGTTCTTGCACTGTGAAACACAGCAGTAAGTACTCCCTTTTCTTTTGTATTTACTAGTGTTCATCTCAACACTTTAAATGACGTAATTATACGCACAATTTACGTGAAAACTTTATTAAATTGCTATTAGAAAATTCAACTGTATGAAAATTGTCTGTCATATATTAGTTCCGCGACTTGTCGCTAAGGAATCTTATCATCGTCAATACTCAAAAGTTTGAAAATATATCAAAACAGGGTAATTACATTTTGACCTCTCCTGTAGAATTTGCAAGAATATATTTATCCGGTTTTGTTCTGTTGCTCCTCATGTTTCATGCATGACAATATCAACAACTACTAAGATATTTTTCGTTTTTCCGAAAAATTCATAGACTAGATAAAATTGTATGAAAAATTAAACTCACACATTGCCATTGTTTTCATAGAAGGAAAAAAAACGCAGGAAGTTGATAACTTCAATAAGAAAACAATAATTTTTTTCCGATATACGTTGATGTAACCGACCTACATAGATAGGTATATCTAAAGCAAAAAAAAGAAACGGATATTGAAGATTTAAAGAAAAAATTGCCTGTTGGTACTGATGGTTTCTGTAATAGAATATAATGCTGCATGTACACGAGACGACTTGGTTTATGTTGATGGAGATCCTAAAATAGGATGTTAAATGTATGAACGTACTTTTATTTTCATAGGTAATCAAGAGATCCATTTGATAATTTCAGGTAATAATCCACTTGAATGCTGCAAATGAAGAATATATAAAGTCCTATTTTTCAAGGGACACTTCTTTATTTTGTCGCATTTTTAAAAAAAAAAAATGAATTGAGAATTACATAGAAAACACAAGTGTTTTAAGTGTGTCGCGAAATCTTAAAAAAGATTCCTCTATGATTAATTAGTAGGCCGCGGATAAGCAAAAAGACTGAAAAGCACTGGTCCATATCTAGACAATTATTTTCAATTTTCAGAATGATTTTTTAATTTTTTTGTTTCATTGTAGTTCCTGCCAGAATCACAACCTTTCTGAACCAAAATCATTTTCTTCTTTGTTGTTTAGATGAACACAAATTCTAAAATCATCTCAACCTACATACTACTGTCTTTCCAAACTATTGAAGAATAAAAAATTTTTCCCTCCAAAATAAAATTTTTACGCACATTTTACGTTTTTGAACTTCCTGAACAATTTTGGTTTGGTGTCTGTCCATCCGTCCGTTTGTCCGTCTGACTGTGTGTCGCCAGTTTGCACCAAGTGGCTTAACTTCTGAACTATTCGATTGTTTCTAATGAAATTTTCAGAAATTATGCAGTTTGATTCCTAGATGGTCCCCTACAAATTTCATTGCATTCGACGTAATAGTGTATCCACGGCGCTACCATGAAATCCCATTAAATATCAATATCTTATTTACTGCTAGTCCCACTTCGCTCAATTTTTTTTATAAATCGTTTTGTTTATTTATTTTTATTAATTTATATACCTATATTAAATTATACAAAGATAGATTGGGCATTGAATTACCACGGTGCTTTTACAAGTACGAGGAAGCTGTGTACCACACCCCACTTGCAGCGTATTTTTTCTGTTTTACCGTTTACATTCATTAATACTCGTGTAGACGAATCTTCAACCATAGAGGAAATATGGGATAATTTCTATCGTTTTTTAGATTATATACTTTCATAAAAATTATTTTCACAAAGGTTTCTATATTCTCCTTTTTTTCTTCTCCTTCACAGAGCTAAAGCTGTACAGTACCTATATGAGCCGCTATAGAGCTTGTAAGTAACGGGAAGATGATATTGTGTGTATTCTGATCATGTTACCTTGAACGTCAGATGAATGTACAAACGTTGAACGAATGTAGCGAGCGAATAGAATGGATGACGACGATCTGTTTGTGAAAATGGAAATTGATAGAATACAGAAAGAAAAGCTGACTTGATTCATATCATTTTCCACATCAGTTCGTTTTTATTATAGACAAATTCTACTGTACACATATACACACACGCTCAAAAATATACAGGATTCGTATCAGTGCTAACTCCTAAAAGTATATTTTATACAGGATGATAAATTGGGAAATGTTTGCGAAATCACAAATAAATAAATCCAAAAGTTTTAGCAAAAGGATGAATCATCTTTGGAAACTAAACTGCTTGGACCACAATCAAATCCAGGACCGTGGAAAAAAATGACGGGCCCTCGGAATAAATCGCATTTTTTTTTAATTTCCTCCTTAATTAATCATTTTCCCGGGCCCTCTATCGACAGATAGGAGCCCCCTTTTCAAACCTGGGCCCCAGGGCTGCAACCCCGACTACTCCACCCTCTCGTCGGACCTGATCAAATCGACTGATAATCAAAAAGTTTGTACAAAATCTAATAATTTTTACTATTTCAATTGGAAGCGGACTTAGAATTTTGTCGCTTTTGAGCAACCGTTGATCGTACAAAAGTGATTAGCACAGATAACCTGACTCTGTTGGTATCACTGTTAACATGGCTGGTCAATCTGCGATTGTCTACCTGAGAAATTCTTAAGATACGTATCCAAGGCCGGTGAGAAGGTTGGGCAGGTGGGGCAATTTCTCGGGGGACTGGGTTTAAAAGGGGGGCTCATCATTTCTCTCGCCGACTCTGTGACTTATCCGTAAAATTTGGAAAGTGTTTGCAACTGGGTGTAAATATTTGAAAATACAATATCTATATATTTTTTTAACTTTTTATTTTTACTATCAAAATAAGAAAATTTTTTTAGGAATATAATTAATTCGACACAAGTTTCTTCTTCTGCTGTTGTCCTGTACATAATATAACGACTCCTAATCCACTAAAAGATTTCAGTAAACTTCATGACGTCATGAAGTTAAAATTGTTTTTTTCTCAAATGAAGGCTTATGGAGGTGTTTGAATTAGGATGATAATTTTGGTGTAAACTTTCCATTTTTGCTATCAAATTGACTAAATTCCTTTTATAAATACAACTACTTCGCAGGGCCGAGGAAAAAATGACGAGACCTGGGGACAAACAAAATTTTTCCCCAAAATTACCGAGTAAAATTTAAAAAAAAAAACTTACACTTTTCCAAAAAATGATCATATGAATACTAACGTATCGTCAGCTGAGTATTAGTTTGTACCAAGTCAGTTTTTAAAAAATTTTTTTTCTGATGGTGGTTTCGGCTTGCACTATGCCCAAAACTAACAAAACAACTATCTAGAAAAAATATTTAACAAGTTGACTTAGTACAAACGAATACTCAGCCGACGGTATATCTAAATACGAACTAGAGTTCGTCATACGTTAATAATGTTCACATGCACATCGACAATATTGAAATTTAAGTAGGTAATAAGTACGATAAAAATTGACCATCCTGTATAAATGTCATATTGTGATTGACTAACTCTCATGTGTCACCGGAAGTAATATGCCACTTACTTATCGATTTATCTTAAACAGTCAGGTAAAAAAGCAGAATACATAAAGACATTATATTGTTTTAGAAAAATGATTTTTCAAAGCAAAAAGAAAAAGAATTTCAAAGAAAAAAATATTAATGTAGCTTACACATATTTTTTCGTATCTAACAATGTTTCCGTACTTTTCCTTTGTGTAAAAATTCGATAGAAGCAATACACTAATTTGTGTATGTAGATAAAAAAATAAGTCAATAAATAAATATGTACATACGGAAATATTCCTTTGCTGATCATTATTTTGGACGCACATGGATTTATACTTACCTATACTTCTAATTTCCAATGACTTTATTGTTCCTATAATTTTTTTCCAGACATTTCTACATACGTACAAATTCGAAATATAACAATAAAAATTTCTTCATGGCTCAAACTGTCAAATATAAATAAAGGATAAAAATTATTCAAAGGAGTATTCATAATCCCACAGTGCTCGTAAATATTCCCATTGGTAATATTATTATCCTTTCTTCTGCGTTCTATATCGGCGTACGGCTACATCAGCTCCGTTTGCTTATCTATTTACCAAAATACTTCAGCTCCGTTTAATTATTTATATTTGGTTGAGTAAATAAATAAATTAAATAATTTAAGAGATATATTGTAGAATTTTTCGCCCGACCATAGAGTCATTAATTGAATTATGTTTTCGAGAAAGTTTTCGATAAATAACGTGAAATGCGGTATCGGAGAAGAAAAGAAAAAATAATGGCATAAAATTTTTATTGTAGGAATTATTTTAAAATTTCTTCTTTGTTAGTTTTCCATACCAGAACTGACAAAATAAAAGTCATATATACATGAAGTAAAAAAAAAAATGAGTTTGATTTTGGAGGTCAATTCCAGGAGTTAATTAAAAAAGAAAACCAAAAAAGAAAACGTCTTTTGCAGGTTGTACTTACACAAATAGTGTTCCGGACTATAGTTACAAAAAACGTACATAGAGCCAGACAAAATATTTTTCCTGGTGAATTTTATATTTTATTAAATTTTTAAATAAAATTCTTGACTTCAAAACAATTGTATTTTTATTTCAGTCTATTTACGCTTACCAGAAGAAGCTGAAATATTCACACACCGCCTGTGTTTCTTTCAATAATTATTAGCAACACATTTTATTATGGAACACGTATTAATAGACAAAATTTTAAGTCGGAAAATTACTTAAAAGTTTTTAGCAATTTCTTTGAATATTTTTTGAATTTATAATTTTTATGGATAAGCTAGAAATATGAACTATGTAAACGTAATCTCTGCTTATTAGTGTGCAGAAATTGTTATATTTTTCGCGTATAGATTTATCACGTATTCAATCCTTCTTTAATTTCTTAAATTTTCTTTCTGAATAGTTCACGACAATATCCATTAAGCAAAATTATTTACTAATAACATCTTGATCAAAGTCAAATTTACCATCAAGTCTTCTTTTTATGTACTAAGGAAGTTAAAATTCAGTCTTGATAATTTTCGTTCAATTTACAACTCATTTTTAATGTCCATAAATTTTTTTATATTTTCTAAAACGATTCTCTGGTAACAAACATTGGAAACACTGAAATTTCCCCCGCCTCCCTTCGTTTGTCCAATATTCAGAGCCCCTGAAAAAATTTCTTTACCACTCTCCAAAGGTTATTCGCTGAAATTAACCCCTACTATCGAAATTCAACAGCCGCCACACTCTATCTCTGTGCTAAATTTCATATTTTCACGTCGAATAGTTTCAAAAAAAAAATCGCCTAAAATGAAAAAGCCGTGTTTTGTGGTTTAGCTATTAGATATTATTTGACTTTCATTTCCTCAGTTATTAACTAAAACTCTTCTAAATTCTATAATCTTAATATCTAATCAAATGCATAGATTTCAATATTACAGTGAAACTTAGTTTATCAACAAACCAATACTTAACTTAAATCACATTATTAGCGTTGAATTGGAATTAGTTAAATATAACTTTATCAGTGTTATCAACATTGAAATTATATTTAATAATATGATGTTGGCAACCGAACGTTTTGTAAGTTTGTTTACTTGTTGTGTACAATGTATAGAATATTATTTTGGTAACAGTGGTGCCAACTCTAACTATATATCGAATATGTAACGATAAAGTTTCGTTTCCCAACTGGTTTGTAGGACCTGTTGAAATGATTTGAGATGTAACATTTCATAAAATATATATATATCTTTGTTATGTATAAGTTTAAAGCAAATTTGACCATAGACAATTTGACACAGATATGTAGGTACGAAATAAAATGAAAAAATTTTAATCGTTTAGCCAGTTTACAAGATCTTATTATTGGCTCCCAATTACACCCTCCAAGCCCGAGGGTGGTGTAAACGGTGCATTATACAAGGCTCCGTGTTTCTGAAGGCCCCACGTTTACTGTCTGATTTTGTAAAATCAAAAAGTTAAATGTAATTTCTGACAGTTGCATTCCACAATCACGTTGTATCCAGAAGAATATCTTATTCAAGACAGAAGTAATATATTGCTTTCTTTTTCGATTTCGTGAGTTTCTATTTTATATTAAATGCACAATCCTTTACCTAAAAGTAATAGGGTTGAAGCAATTCTATACCAAAAGTAGTAGTCACAACAGTTTTATACTAAGGGTACGTTTTATCATTGCTGGTTAACTATTAGTTTAAAGTCAACCTTTAGTTAATGAAGTGGAAGTGATTCTCAATACGTAGTTAACTGCAACTTTTTGGTCAACCAACAAATTTTTCTAACCACTGATATAAGCAGTTGTTAAAGTCATAGTAAATGTGTTTCGTTTCCTTATTTCGCGTGTTTTGTAATTTTTAACTATTCATTAATAATGAATGATTACGATATGCATAAATACGTAGTGATGTAGAAATCGGAGTTACCAGAAGAACAAAATTAGTTCGAGAAAGAATAAATCATTTTAAAATGTGGGATCATAAGGAATTTATAGATCGTTTTCACTTATCGCCAAACACTGTTCGCAATCTGAATAAAAGCCGAAACAACAGTTTTTAAAATTTTTATCTGTTTATTTATTACCTCATCACGTAAAACTACATATTGTATGGATCTCGATGGGATTTTCGCTGGCGTAGTCACTAGGGTTTAGATTACAAATAATAAGAAACAATCTAATTAATAACGACTTGGCAAAATTTTAATAATTATTGATTGTATTGAACAGAATTTAACATAGACCCAGAATGAAATTTAACGCAATTTATAATAATTTTATTTAATCATACACCATATTAAAATAATTATTTTATTATAAATACAGGAATAAATAATAATTTTCTAATAAAAAAAAATTTTTTTGGACGATGTTCTTAATGCCATGATTTCATTTTAAGTACAACCTATATTCCGGTGAGTACCTGAAAATATGGCACAAAGTGACATACTGATACGGATAAACACTGATTATATAAATATTATATCTTCCTTATTTGGTTTTCTAGCACTAATTTAATAATTAGCAGCGTTCAGTTTTAAAATATCACAATTATTTGAAATTTGGATCATAAGGATCATGATCGCATTTGAAAATCGCATTTACTACCAGTACACTAGCAACCACAAATACAATAGTATATTGTGCAATAAGTGCAAAAAATTGTCGATTGCCCACGAAAGCGAAGTTGAGCGCACGAACGTAGTGAGTGCGCTCATTCGCTTGAGTGGGGCAATCGACAATCCCGCACCAGTTGCACATACTATTTTTTATTACGAATTTCACATACTTTCTTCTATTATTATCACTATTTTTGACATTTTTATTACTTTTTAAAATAATATTTTTAAGTGTTTGTCTTTTTTTTCTGAATTAATTATCGTTTAAATTACTTTGTTGGTGGTTTCTATAGATAGATAACTTTTTTGGAGAAGCAGCAATTCTTTACCCTTTATAGATAGTTCGATTCAAAATAGGATGAAGATGAATTGCTATTACAGATTAGGACACGGGATAAAATTGCATGGTATCCTGCAACTTTCGGTTCAAGGCTCGAGATGTGCTTGCTGAGAACGCAAGTAGTAACCTCAAACCGATTTATAGGTACTTAATAATAATAAATAAAACTAATTAGGTATTTATTCTCATTAGATATTTAACTTGTAGGTATCTAATTGTAAATTGTCTATACCTAGCTAGTAGTCAGTTGGTGAACTATAACTTAAAGTGTAAGACTAATAAAGTTATTTTCTATTTAGTTTGAAAAGAAAAATTTGCATCTCTACTGATCATTACATCGATATCATTACCAATAGTAATTTGAATATCTAATTAACGCAACAAGTAAATTAAGTTTATAATTATTCTAAAGTTTTTTAAACCATACCAATATAACAATATTATTTTTTTCAAAATGATGTTGATAAGTAATAAATATTCAATATACATGTCTTCAGCCTCTATGTAATCATTCTGCGTTCTTGAGATAATTGGTCTTATATGCTAGGCTAGGTATTTTTGAAAATCATTTCATTCGAAAACTATTACAGCTCGTTTAATAAAAATCAAATCTGTTTGTTAATTAATACATTTTTCCGTATTTCATATTTTGTATAGAATTTTTTAACTATTTGTACCATCTAAGGTACAAATAATGCTACTTTTTGTAGGTATGATTTTTATTACCCAGAGATTAAATTTTAAAATGATATTTTTTTTAAAATCAACGTACTGTTATAACGAGTATAACAATTTTTACTAAATATTATCTACGTTGTTTAATAGTATAGTTCAATCTACATTAATTTAAGAATTACTTAATATAATTATTGCAATAAACTGGCTGCCATTGACTTTTGATTATTTCAAAACATTATTTTCTACTTTAAACCATTGATTTTTTCCATGTTAAAATTTATATGGCCTTTGTTGCTTGATACACCTTATACTATATAACTAACACAAATCATAAGGGGCACATGAAAACACCTAAGTAGTATCACCCTTTAACATCTCCTTCAAAAAAAAAGTTTTATTTCTCACTAAAATATTGGTGTATTATTAACCCTAGAATCATACGTACACGTCAAAACGACGAACGAACTTCTCTACCTGCTCCAATACTATAACTTGTCGGTACGTGCTTGCTGTGGGATTTCTGTTATCTAATTTATTTGTTGTTATAACACATAAGACGTATTTATTTTGTTTATAGTCATTGTCGTTTTGTTTGTATTGAAATAGTGTCCGTCAAAAGGACGTCGATGTATTATTAACGTATGTTTTTTTTTTGAAGGTCTTGTACACTACATATAAAAGTTTTCCTAATTTTTTTCTAAAATTTATTAAAGATATGGATGTTATCATTAATTTATTCAATGATTATCGTAATGTGAAAGATGATTACAGCTGTTTGACTTATAGAGACGACATAATACTGAAGTTTTAATATATTGAATCGAAAACTAAAAAATGCATTTCGAATGACTTAATAAAAGATTAACAATTTATTTTGTGAAAAATATTTTAATTTTTATTATTTTTTGAGATCTTATTCGAAAAATTACTAACAAATTTTAGAAAATTTACAAATGTGCCTAATGGGGAAATAACTACATATCTATAGGAATATTTATGACTGAGAAATTTCACATTCTGTAAAGTCACACATGTCCACTGACTCATAATAATTCATAAATTAATTATTACAATTGATGTATTTATCTATTTTTTTAAATTTTTATAATGAAAATTTGCTTTGATAAAAAGATTAAAAAAATTAATAAATATTTACATTAAGAAATTTTTCCAAATTCAATTTTTTTAAATATTTTGTTCGCTTTTGTAGTATTGTTAGGTATGTAAAAAAAATGTTTTTTGCAAATAAACTCTAAAACTCTCCGTAAAAAGTCCATCCGTCAAAACGACGTCGATGTATAATTAACGTTTATCGTAGACCAACGTATGATTCTAGGGTTAAGAAAAATACTATGAAACAAATTATTAAATCTAATATTTTCTTTCTTTTGCAGGTAAGTGCCATTCCGTCCCGTATATGTGACAAATTACATCCGGACCTCATTAAAATAATTCATTTTGATAAAAGAAAAGAAAAAAAATAATAATAACAGACATGAGAAGACATTTCAGTGGTAAGCAATTTTTCTTATTATATGATATACACACAGATTGTATGTACGTGTAGTATCTTCAATATTTACATAAAAGAATCGTGCCATTTACATGAGAATACCGTACCCTAGACTGTTGTTATAATGTAATATGTATGCACACAGTTGCAATGTAATGAGATATGCACATAGATATTGCATTTATATCTGAGAGTAGATACCAAGTGTTTTAGAATTTTATATATTTTTACTTTCCCGTCCATAAGGTAAAAGACCCGGTAATTGACCCTGGCCCAGTTTCTGAACTTTTCAACTTTGTTATAAATTAATAAAAAAACTATATTTTAAATAAGAAAAAAAATAAATTCTTAATTTAAAGTAATCTATTCTGTGTCTAATGAACAGCAATTTAAAAAGTTTAGAATATATTAACTAAATAAAAAAAAATTTTTAAGTTTAAAATGTGTGTAAACATTATTTTTTTGGTAGTTTCTTAACAGTTTATGTTACAAAGTACTCATTTTGATCTGTGCAATATTCATCATGTAAGTATGAAAACTTAATTAAAAATATATGAGCAGGTTAATATTTGTTTAAAATTTATTTTAAAATATTTATAAAATACCTTAGAATGATTTTTATTATTGAAATATGAGGGTCAATTACTAGGCTCACTTCTAAAGTGGTATGGCCCAATTAAATTCTAACCAGTTTTTGTTAGTTATTTTGTTATTTATAGTTATCTTCGATTAGTTTTTGTTATTTTTCGTAACGTATATAACATTAAACATTCATTTTTATCAATAAAAAATTATTTATAAATTAAATTTTAAAAAACTGTATTTTTAAATTTAAGAATCAGAAACTAGGCCACTGTCAGGGTCAGAAACTGTCACATGAGAAATTTTGAAGGTCAGAAACTGGGTCCTTTTTGTCAATTTTTAAAACATTAATTTAAATTATTAATTCAATTCAAATAATTATTTTACTTGTATGGCTTTATTTTGAAAGCCATAAACTAGTTGATAAAATTATTAATTGTCTCTTAAGTTGAAACTTATATTTATTACTGTCGTTTAACCTCAGCCGTCACTCTTAAAAGGTCAGAAACTAGGCCCGTTACCTTATAG
The DNA here is from genome assembly GCA_035578155.1 of Brachynemurus nebulosus. Classification (NCBI taxonomy): domain Eukaryota; kingdom Metazoa; phylum Arthropoda; class Insecta; order Neuroptera; family Myrmeleontidae; genus Brachynemurus; species Brachynemurus nebulosus. The sequence goes on along the minus strand of JAPWDM010000005.1, from coordinate 28,280,478 downwards.
GTTATATTATAAGAAGTATGACAATTATAAGTAGGTACCTACTAGTTTGCGCCTATGCGATTTTCACCGAAACCTTGAAATTTTGCGGCAAGACGGAGATCGTAGCATACATACTTTCAATCGGTAATCAGTTTTATTTTAAAATGTCGTCACAATGGGTGGGGATGACTTGAAATATGAATTCTCCCCTGTGAAAGGGCCCAGGACAAAGTTGCGACAAAATTTTATGAAACATAATTTGCAGAAATTTCAGTTTCAACGACTTTGTTTCCAACAAGTTGATTTAAAAATGCACAAATTTACACTTAAAATCGTAAAATGAATTTTGATTATTTACAATCTTTGAACTGGTCTTTTTCATTGTGGATTTTTTGGTTATTAATCATAAATAATTAGGTATAGGATGCATGCGGGAGAGATGCCGCACATTTTGAAAACACTTGATAATTCTTTAAGTATGCATCTAATTGAATTGAAATTTGGTACACAATAAATATAAACATTGTTTTTTAAAATGATTTATAAGTAATTTTAAATTTTGAGTCATAAAGGATTCATAATTAACATTTTTGTAGTGCCTGCAAAGCGGTGTCTCTCCCACACCTATGGGAGAGATGCCACATCAAAGAAGGAGAGACGTCGCATTTTTCATATTAAAAATTTTGGCGCAGCGTCCCTCTTGTACATATATTACACACATTTCCATACATGATGCATGTCATATGTAACCATTTTTGGCATTTTATACATCTAAACCAGTCAACTTCTTTTGTTGTTTCTGAGTACTTTTCAAAACAGTCAATACACAGGTAATCATCATTATTTTCGTTATTTCTACTAATATGGGAGCTCTTCCTGATCCATTAATGGATCTTTTATATTTATGTGGCATAATTTACATTCAAAAAGAAAACTGTGTAATTAAGTTATAAGTCTATGCTTTTAATATGTAATATGATGCGGCATCTATACCAACTTTAAATGCGGCATCTCTCCTTTTTACTGGGATAGATGCCGCATGTTGCTATAGCAAGCATAGTGCGGAATTCTAACCTAAAATTTTATACAGTACTTTTAAAATACACCTAAATTAATAACAAAACTCATTTTCATTAAAACAATGAAATATACATTCTTAAATTCTAATGAATTAAATGCTTGATAAAATATTACGTTAAAAATTTTAATTTTCAATAATAAAAAGTTAGATAATTACTAAACTGATGGACTAATCATAAATGTTACCATATACAGCTTAAATAAGTAACTTATTTTAAACATACAATCCATTAATAGCGCTATCAATCAACGGACGACCTGTGGCTACTGCGGCATCTCTCCCGCACTTACCCTATATTAATGCCTTATCAGTTACTAACTCCAATCCCTCCTCCCAGCAGCTTTCAGAAAATAAAAACGGTACGAGAATCTCCTACAATTGGACTGTCACCTGTTTTAAGTTGTTCTTGAGGTTATAATTTTTAAATCATTTTTTAATCTTATTCGGTCATCGTTACGTATCAGTTACGTCAGAGTTCAATTGCGGAAAGTTGTGGAAGTAAAAACGGACATCTGTACAATTACAAATTTTTCAAAAACTATAATAATATGCTTGATGATGCCATCAAGCATTAACTTTTTATTTTGTCAATTTTTTACTGTCAAAATCGGAAAAATTCTACCAGTATTAAGAACTTATTTCTACAATATAATTGAACACATGAGTGGATGAAGGTGTTATGTAACATTTTTTCCAAAAATTCATTTCTTGCCAAATTTTTAAATACTCTATGCTCAAGTATCATATATTAAAATTCGGTTTCATTACGTCCAATAGTTTTGTAAACATTCAATAATAAACATGCGGCCTATTGCATGGGAAGTAGGTATATGTAAATAAAAATTTTCAAACGCTTCTACTGTAAAATTATAAAAATATTACATAACACCTTCACCCACTCATGTATTCTATTCTATATATATTTTCTTAAGCATACTGTACTATTTCACATGATAACATGTTCAGTTATAAGTAACACAAGCAGATAGTAGCGAAATTGCGAATAATAATAGTTCGTTGACAATATCAGCTAATGATTCAGCACATTTTCTTGTGCTAGCTGAACAATGATGTCTGACGCGCGCGGTTGGTCTGTTCACCCGCTGGCTACAGATAGGTACCCATCTGTTGTGTACTTAAAAGTGACATTAGATAACAATGTTTATATAATATACGAGTGTTCCTCGCAAGTGCAAATGAATCACTTCAGATAGAAGGAATTTTTTCTGTTAATTTAATCTTTTCTAAAATTTTTATTTTGTACACGTACACTTTACAATATAGTAGTGATAGTAGCTAACTATGAATTTTTCCCAGATTTAATAAAAATAAAATTAAGAAAGCTAAAGTTCATTAGTATAAATGTGGTTGTATTAATTAATAATAAAAAACTATACTTCTTTTTCGGTGTAGAATCACATACAGAGTCCGGGTAGTTTTATGCTTGATAAATAGTACTATAGTCATTTCAATTTCACCCGCAAAAAATTAAAATTTCTTAATGAAATTGCCCAAATTCCATCAAATTAAATTATTTTCGTAACTTTCGTTGGCTTAGAAGACACCAGAAACGAATTATACATTACACTGGACAACACATATTTTGTCCCATGCAAAATTTATACATATTCCTACGTATTTTTATAGTTAGCTGCAAAATTGTTGCAAATTGAAATTTCTAAAAATTATAATCTGTAAAAATGTTCGAAATTTTGCACTCGATCCCTTTCAAAGGAGAAAGTTTGTATTTCAAGTCACTCCCACGCACTGTGACGTCATTTTGAAATAAATCGATTGCGAACTGCAATTATGTTACGACACCCACCTTGCTGCGAAATTCCAAAAATTTTACACTTCTGATAGGGAAGATAAGGGCCTTTAAAATGAAAACAGCATTTGTTATAGTACTGGTCTAAGATTCGTCAATTTCCGGAGAAATCAAAACCAAATCCGGAGAAAATACAAAAATCAAAATCCACAATTTTTCTAAAAAGTTAAAAATGGCGATAATTTCAGAGCTACTGGACAAAATGTGTCAAAATTTTACTTCTATTAATGCCCCATGAAAAAAAAAAATTTAGCCTGGTTTCATTTCTCTAGCCCCAGTAATTCTAGAGATATTCATTGACTTAAGTGGGAGTTCAAATAAAAAAGCAACTTTTTTATTTATGATTATTTTGCTTGTTGAATTTTTTATTCAAATTAGGAAGGGTTTCAAATAGAAAATTTTATTTTTGAAACATTCATTACTCTTCCCTGTGGGGGGACAGGGCCCTTTTTCACAAGTTTTTAAGCGTTTACAAGGAACGCCATATCTCAAAAAGTAATGAATATTTCTTAAATATTTTTTCATTATTTTATTCCTAAAGGACCTGTCCATAAAGCTGAGTATGGGTTTCAGATAATTTTAAAAATTAACTATAAAATTGTAATCCCAAACTTCTAAAAATTATAAAAACCAATTTTTTATTAAAAAAAAATGTTAAAAAATAGTTACAATCGTTCAAATGGAAAAAGCATACTCCACTTTATGCGCAATATGTTTATGAACAAAATTTTAAAAAAATTAAGTCTCTATCTTATCTAGAACTTGAGATATGATTTTCCTTGTCGGAAAAAACACAACTTTCGGGAAACGGTAAAAAGCAAAAATAATAACAAAAGAAGCGGTTTACTCATTGTTTATTAAAACGTCTACAAAGGCATACAAATAAAAAAAAAACATTATCTCAATGTATACTATAACTCATGTACACACCAAAATTAAATATTACTGATCAAATCGCAAGGGGGGGGGGGAGCGTTGTCTTCAAAGGAGCAGCAACTTGGCTGTGTAGCGGCTCACAAATAAATATTTTTCTACTTGAAAAAAAATTTTTTGGCCATGTTTTATATATCACCGTGTTTGTAAAGAACCACAGAACAAAATAAAAACAAAAAACGAAATTCGAAAAAAATTAGTTTATTAGCCATTTCTAGCGTGAACTCCCCCCTTAAACGCCAATATACGTACCTACATAAATAAAAAATATACAGATAAGAAGTCCAAATGCGGCACATTTCTGGTTTTTTTCGTTCTTAGACACCAAAATGGTTAAATTGTGTGCGACCTGCTTGACACTTATCCCTTCTTACAGATATGACTTCGCTAAATAGCTTATATGGAAAGGAAAGTAAAAAAAAAAGAACCACATTATCTGACTATATAAAATATTATACAAAATAAAATTGAGAAAACAAAGTAATAACAAAAATTTTGGTCGAGCATTTGTCGTTTCCTTTTATTCTTGTCGAAAAATTTATATAGTTGAGTATATTAAAGCAGACTGTAGGTGGTTTACTACTCTTACTCTAATGCCTCGTCCACACCGACGTAATAGACAATAAGTGGTAAGTAGAGCGCATAGGTTAGTTACTCCATATTATACCTGACTACTACCCTATTGTATTTTCTGTCCTATCTATAAATGTACCATAACTAGTAGAATCAGATTTCGTTAGTAGAGTAAAGCAACAATACATAACATACAAAAAAAATGTCTTATTGATTTGCTTGCACATTTACACATAAAACTGATGTATTTTTCGATGACTTTTATACAAATATAAGCAAATTACAATAAAAAATACCCCTGTCGCAGCATCTGCATAACATAGTGAATTTCCAAAGATTGGACACTAGCGGATTTCATATAACAACTTGCATCCATCTAAAATAGTTTAGCTCTCTAACAGTGAAAAAACAATTTCAAAATCGATGATGACGCGTTCTTGAAAAGTTAGTTAATTATTATTTTGAAAAATGAAACAGATATAAGTATTGTTATTGCTTATTGTAATGACAAAAACAATGGAGTGTGTACTGTAAAGAAAATCAGAAAATTTCTTAATTTTCCTCAAAACCTAGTTCACTTAGAACAATGTTTTAAAAGCTTGTCTTATTATTCAATATTTTACGCTCTTTTCGATGGTGTAAAAAAAATTTGAAATTTGACCAAATTTTGCAAAAAACCATTAAGAATGTCGAAAAATGGCTAAAATTTTGCTCATCCAAGCTACTGGGACTTTTGATTTTCTCACCAAATTTTGTAAAGATTGGATACTTCGTTCGAGGGTTATCGCGCAGACACAAACACACACACACACACACATATACATATATATATATATATATATATATATAAATATATATATATATATATATATATATATGTATATATATTTTCGGTTTCTCGGGGCCTCAAAATAAATTTCTGCCATTGTCCCGGGTTCAGGTCTTTCCATGGCACCCGCTAAATTAAGTGAATTTCCAAAAAGGACTAAAGATCAATATTATTTGAAAGATAGTTTCAGTGTTCCTTGCGAAAAACGTTTTCTTAACTCAGATTAAGCCTTTTTAACTTATACTAAATAAATAAGAAAAAATGGATCAACAAATTAAGAATCCATTTTTTTAATTTTTTCTTTTAAACTACTTATATTCACAATAGTTTATTGCCTATTGGAATACACTATATCAACATAGAAAAGGACAATAAGCTATAAAAAAGAATAGATTAAAGTATGGACACAAGGTATCAGGTTCTTTTAATCACAGTAGATCCGTATTCAATCTACTTACTACTTACTTCTTTACACTTCGGTGTGAATCAGGCTTTATCTACATTTATAAGTACCACATAACCTAAATTCATATATACATTATTTTTTACTGTTTCCTTTGCAAATGTTTCATATTAAAACCATATTTAAATATGATACCAAGTGCTTTATCGACAACAATGATATAGAAAAATGGAATATTGTGGCGGCACTGGGAAAAAGAACATTATAATGGATAAAATAGTTTGGTGGAAGCGCTGAAAACAATTTTAAATAAAAATAATACAATGTCTAAGTAGTGACATAGAGTACAGTGTGAAAGGGCACAGTATATTCCAATTCAACCCCCCGGTTTTCCGGAATATAATTCCTTCGCTTTCACGTCTCAATAGCTTAACAAATCTACTTGAAACTTTGAATAGAGATAACTGGGAAAACGGAGACGGGCATAGGCTACTTTTTACTCGACCAGCAAAAAAAGGAAACAAATTAGTAACTTCATACTTTGTATATTGTTAGCGGAGTGTACGAAGGCGGGCATAGGCTACATATTGCTAGGTAAAACATCTGGTTCCCTTAAGAAATTATATTTAAACTGAATGTCGTGTTATAAAAGCGGATAAAAGCAAAACTCAAACAATATTCCTATATGATCAACACACTGACAACGCCGGGTTATTGTCTTGTAGAGTAGCAACCTTTTACTGCAAAGGTATACTTATGTTAGTCATAGAGTACATACATCTGTCCAATATTGCAACATTATACTTTTTGTATTTATTTCTGCACAACGTTAGTTGCAATGTACTAGTATATAGGTACTTTCCCGTGTGTTATTTATGTCTTACAAGATAAATCGGCTTTTTGTTATGAATTTGTACCTATGTTAGCCATCCTTGTATTGTCTTTTGTTGTTTGTTACTTTTTTTCACTATCTCACTGTTTGTAAATACATAATACATATATAAATTATATTTTCTATTCTTTTCTTATTCAAAACAATAACTGTCAATTGTTATCGAACGCGTTATTATATGACATTATTGAGGAACTAATGTTGTTCTTTTTCCGTTAATGTTATTGTTATTGTAACATTTTTCAAATACTTATTATTTATTTAATGTTTTTATATAAGGATTCTTCCGATTGCTTTTAATATACGGATTTATATTTACTTGATGGCAGATACTAACAAGTTATATGTATTCTTTTGAATGCTCCTTTTAGATATTTAGAAAATAAAAGTCAATATATTCCTAAATAAGTAGAAAAGTCATATTAATTCTCATGTATTATAATTTTTATTACATTTGTGAAACTTACAATTCTTGGGCCCATGGCCCGCTGAAAATTTCTCAAAGGAAAGAGAGTCCCCATCTCTCCTTACACTTTAAAATTTTTTTTTTTAAAATTAGAATAATTAGAAAATCAAATGACGATGTATCTTGAAAATAAAGTTGGTCGACAAAGTTGTTGGATTTTTATGATTCAAAAAAGGACCTGTTTTTCTTTTTGTATACAACTTTTTCAAGACACGATATTTCTTTCTGTGTATCTATATCGGTTTTATATTTTATTTGAGAGTTAATTTGAAAATTTAAATTTTTTTTATCTCAATTAATTCATAGAACAGAATATTTGTATAGGGGGGGGCCAAAACGGGGTACTTAAGAAACCGTTATGATTTTAAGGACTGAAATATGCTGAATCTTATTATTTTCAGTCGTGATTAAAGTAAAATAATCAAATTTCCAGCTGCCGTAAGAAAATTTATTTTCCGGGCAAAATGGGGTACCCCTTAATAATGTAAGATTATAAGTATATTCATCAGAAAGCGAAGCTACTAGATAATAATATTTAGGAGTAATTTACGTAAAACGAATATTTTTTTAGGAGTAATTTACGTAAAACGAATATTTTTTTAGGAGTAATTTACGTAAAACGAATCACCATTTATATTAGTAGTGGATGCAGAGGCGAAAAATAATTATTTTTTTAATAATTCTTGCTACATAAAATTACATTATCAATATTTTTTGTAAATATTGATATAATATATTTATAATATATTATAATATATTTATTTGGTTTTCAATATTATCAAATTTGAAAAAATAAAAATTTTTACCAAATTTTTGGGGTACCACATTTTGCCCCCCCTACTATATTTACAGAATATTTAGCATTATATTACATCTTTTATGATGTGAGTGGAGAACTAGTAAAGTGATGTAAGAGTAGAATTTAGAAAGTATTTGACTGCAGTCGCTGTCTTAGCAGAACTATGCCGATACTCATCTGGAATTGTAAAGGGAAACTGCAGAAAATTTTTACGAGCACAGCCGACCGCGACATTCGATCTCTCGGCCTGCCACTCTTCAAGTTTCGGTATGTAATCACGCTTAGCCACGTTGCTGATTTACTTCCAAATTCTACGAAAACGTAAAAGCCGCAACTAAAGCTACTGGTATAGGAATTGTAATATCATTAATGAATAGCAACAAATATTAATATTGGACCGATTGTAGGTCAGAAATTTTGCTATCTATACGATAGATATACAAAGAAATTCTCAGTAAAACAGTTATTGATCAAATTGCTAATCTATTAATAATTAATAACGTTTATATGTCCACCTTTCAATATAATATCAAACTGTTCCCTTTCAGTTGTAATTTCAGATTGCACTACCTGTGTATTTGGTCAAAACAATTCAGAATAATTTAAACCTCATAGACACATGAGGGGTGCCAAACCATAACGTTGTAAGTGCCGCACGAACTCGAATACGTTTTTTTTTGCAGTAAAGCGTTGTATACGCTGGTGTTTACCTGCACCCTTAAAATTCCGACCGTCCAGACTCTGTGACGGCCACCGTCCTCAATATTGTTAAAAGCAAGTCATAACGTTGTATGTGCCTGCTATCGTGATTTTTCAATTATTAAGAAAACAAAAAAGTGTACAAAGCCACTTATTGCAAGAGACCTCATTGAGCTTGTTGCGAATGCTGGTAAAGAAATAATATTATTCTCAATAATAGAGACTACAACGTTTTTTGATTGGATGAATCTGGCTAAAACGATAATTAACACCAAAAAACTACAGATATCTTCGGCTACTATGATTTGAGTAACATCTGAAAATTTTGGTGTAGTTTATACAAAGAAAAGTTACGGGGACTTTGCCCAATGGATAACAATTTCACTGTTGAAACCTAAAGTCACAAAGACGAATTTTGAGGACTTGGAAATTGAGATGAAGGGGGCAACTGTACTTTTAGCTGCTGAGAAGAAGAAGGACATTCATGCCATGTTACCGTATTTATCAGGAGAAAATAAATTGTTTTATGAAAGCTTCATAAAACAGATATCTTAAAAGTTTTAGTTTAATTTGATAAGTGCAAGTAAAGATACACTTACAACGTTATGACTGGCATAAATAATGGCACTTACAACGTTTTGTCGTTTTCAGTTTTTTTTAAATTAATATTAAAATTATTTCTGTTTTTCGGAATATTACAAATTTGTATGTTATTTATGTGTATTAAATGAAAGTTTAATAATAAATATTGTATGCATTAATTCGGTTGTTATTTCTCAATTAAAACGGTTTTTTGTCTCTACTGAAAGCTTCTTTTGTTGGCACTTACAACCTTATGGTGTGGCACCCCTCACATAATAATGTACAATTGAATACATGTCCTAATAACATTTCATACAATGAATTAGAAAGAACCAATCAAAATTCTTGTATCGGCCCCTCCAAAACAATTTTGTCTGATGAGTTGCAAATGGAAATTTTTCCCCAAATTATTACCATAAAGATTTTTTCAAAATTTTATTTATTTTAAAATACCAATAAAAATAAACACTTGGTTATGATTTATCATTTTCAAACGTCTTTTCTCTACACAAAAATCTGTATTCTAATGCTTCGAAGAATATAAACTGTTTGAAAAAAAAGTCGATATTATCGAATAATTTTTTGATTAATTGTCTATAGTAAAACTCTTAAAACCATTCCTCGTTTACTTTTTAAAACTCGATAAAATTGTTCCAAACTAGTTAAACTTTACACATTTAATTTTTTTCTATACTAACTAAAAACTAAAGAAAGCAAAAAAAAAAAACAACGAAGAGGAAAAAACATTTTCAAATAGTTTCTTTTTATCGAAAAGTTACATTTACTGAGCGGAAGGTTAGTATACGACGTACCTATATAACACGGTATATAAAGTTAAATTGAACCTTTGCCTGCGTTTATGGGTATACAATGTAAAAGTTGAATACTTTCGAAATCCGAAATTAGCTTCAATAATTTTTAACAATGCCACGCAACGACCATGGGACAGCGCAAAGTAGTGGCTGCTCTGTGGCCGGTTATGTACGCCGGTTAAGTTTTCTTATGAAAACACAAATTTCAAGACACACGGACCACAACTTCTCGTCGTAGTCGGGCACTGTCACAATGTGTCATCTACTGTCGTTGAGTGTTGCTGTTAGTGGCCAAAACTTGCGATATAAGTGGGACTCCATGATGCTGGCACACCATCTAAAAAGTTGAACGAAAGAATTGTTGAAAGAATTTTTATTGTTTTTATTTCAACTCTATTTTCTGGTTTTTTGGTAAATAACTTAATTTATAAGTTCATTTAATTATCAATTGTGTTTTAATATACACATTTTTCAGTACTATAAATATCAATTAGGGAATATTGGAATTTTTGTCCATAAAAATTTGACCTATTGTATTTCTTGGAAAATAAACGTTATTTCCTTATGACCCATTGTTAGGGCTCCGTGATCTTAGCACCAAATGTGAGATTTCATATGAACAATTAGAGCATTCAAAAGGTCAGAAATAGGTCATAAAAGGTCAACTGGTTTGATTAATTGGCCAGCGATAGAAAATTTTTTACTAAGGTTTAAAGCTCTTTCAAGGTTATTCACGAAATTTTAGCATCTCATATGTGAAATTTCTAAAAATTTCTGACCTTGAAATTTTTTAAAATTTATTTAAAAATTTTCTCTTGCTGATCAATTAGTGGGACTAAGTGACCAATTATGACCAATTTGTGACCTATTAGACAAAATTTTTTCAATGTTCAACTTTATAGATGGTGTGCCAACATCGTGGACCCTATAAGTGGACGACTTATAGGCGACAGATGCATAAGTACCAGTACTACACTGTATACAACAGACAATATTGGTAGGGTTGATGTTGTCCAACAGTGATTATACGTCACTCGGTCACTAAAAAGTGGCTCGTAAGTGGTCGTCTAAAACACACGAACAAAAGTGCAACCACCCGACAACGACAAAAAAGTGGTCGTCGTGTGATACGTGTGTCTTGGCTCTTAAAAATGGAATTGTGAAGTGTAAAATCACCGCTCTTGCAATTTCAATTGATCTACCCAACAGACCAATGGATATTATATGTACTAAAAGACAATGCGCAAAGCTAGTTTCTAGACATTTTTCTTGAAACAGGTAACAGGGTGAGACAGGTGAAATTTAATGAAATAATATAATGTCAGTTTTTGAGCAAATACGACTATAATTAATTATTGTAGGACATAATTTGTATAGGTACGTATTTTGAAAATAGACCGAATACCACTTTTTTCTTTCAAAACTTTGCAGTTTCTTCTCAAAAAAGTAAAATTTTATTAGCAATATTATATTTTGACAATAATTATTTGAAAACGTTACTGTGGATACAATCCATTACTATATTACAGAATACTGTTAAGGTCGGAACTTGATCGTAACTGGTTGCCTCAACTACACATTTTTATAATTATTCTATATAATATAATATATAATATGTTCACTGGTCTGTGATCTATCCACTCTTTAGAATATCGTGTGAACGACGCATCTTTACTGTAAAAATTTTTTATACAAAGTAAATACACTGCTTCTTTGGTTAGTATAGTTTACCTATATACTTGGATAAACGAATGATAATAAAAATCCACAAATCCCCGAGCAAAATATTCCCCAAAACTAGTCTCAAAAAATATTCTTAAACAAAGAAATTTTCAATCAATACTGAATGACAAAGAAAATACCTTAATATCAAAGCCACCTGACCTAGAGAAGCATTATTATCGAAGCACTAAATTATTTATTCCAAATCGATTTCGTGGTGTTCCAGTAATGTGAATTAGCGGCTATCGTAGCTATACTTTATAATCTACTATATAATTTATAGCTGAATCTTTATACTTACTATCCCGATTCGCATATACCATAATTCCTTAGCTACGTCTGACTATACCCTCTCATCGGTATATACACTTAAATGATGCTCTTCGAGCAATATAATACAACTTTTAAAATTTTAATATTATATAGTACGAACGAAGTGAGGAATTTGTTGAAAGACTTTCTTATTTTTTTATTTAAATAAAAAAAAAGCTAACTTTTTAATGGGAACTTTTAAATGTGTATTGATTCCACTTTTTCCTATTTTTTATGATATTAAAATTATAAAAAGGAATATGATCTCGAATGGAAAGGAATGATTGAAAAAAAATATACATAGAAAAATTTTTAGTATTATTAAAATAGTCTTTGAATTTTCCATTTTTTTTTATCATCAGCCAACAAATTTACTTTGTTTTGTAAGATAAGAAAAAATCCACCAAATACGTGTTGGACATGCACTAAGTCGGGGTTCCTCAGTAACTTAGCTATAATATAATACTTTTAGGGTACGTTTAGACTACGACACCATACACCGTACACTCGGTGTATACATCGAGTGTCTATGTGTGCATACGAGTGTCTCTAATTGCGACATTTATTACGGACACCATAATGAATAAGTGGCTGTGTGAACACATTATGTCCAAGTGTCTCTTGTGGCTAATAAGTTTTCAAACAAGTTCAACACTTTTCTATACACTTACAGCGCACAGGAGAGAGATAGATTCATAGTGATCGAACACCAGCTGTTCCGTTCTTGAAATTTTTTTGCGTGTGAATAGCCCGGACACAAGTCCGTACATTTATGTACAGACACTATCCAGACACAAAAAATCTGTTAAAGTGTGAACAGTAAAGAAATTTATGTCTGACATTTGTGTCGTAGTCTAAACGAGGCCCTACGATTTATTAAGTGTATTGTTTGAATTCGTACATAACTGTTATAGTAGAAAATATTTAAACATTGTAGTTTAATATATTTTCAAAAATGGTACCTAAAAAATAAAAAGTGGTTAAAAAAAGAAAATTGTAAAATCACACGACCGAAATTAAAATTTCTATGACGACCTCATAATCGATTCGAAGTAACATAAATATACTCTATAGACAGGACTTTATTGAACAAATCACGATTCTGATGGACGTGCGAAGCCAACAGCAAAAGTGCGAAAAACAAATCACGCTACAACCAGAATCTATAGCCAGTATTGTCTACTTATCATAAAATAATTTTTGTCGGAAAGTTAGCCTTAAAATAATTCGAATACAAGTACAATATACTCCACTTTTATCAAAAAATGTCGGGTGGATGAGGTAAGGCGAGTACATATACAAGAGCTACATGCACAATCAGTATATAGATAATATACACAATACGGTGTATATTAATACAAACAAGTGTAGATTTAGTAGATTGGTTCTTTTAAACAAAAACATACTATATTGATATAGCATATTAAATGTGATTTCATTTGTTTAAATTTTAAAATTTATTTTGATTTACTTTACATTTTTTAAATTTTTTAAATCAACTTTTTAAAAATTATAGAAGAAAGCGACACGTTATTCTCCACTTTGAAGCTCAATATTTACCAAACGGGACTTAAACATGAAAAATGGTAACAGAAACCTAAATTTCATTTTACGACCCCTTGCTAATGATATCCCACGCGATGTGGTTCGTGAAAGAAAAATTATCCCCAATTTTTCAATATGACAATATTTCTAAAGTACACCAAGAATTGAGGTTCACACCTGTACATATGTACAAAATTTTATATTCGTCGTAAGTCCAAAAGTGTAGGAATTATAACGGTATTAGAGACAAATAGCCAGATTAAGGTTTTTCTTCGGAACCCTACGGATTGAAGAAAATTCATCCCGACTAAATATACTATAAAAAAAGGTGGAAGCTTCAGGGGATCAATATTAAAATATAGGTACTACATTTCAGTTCATCATTAGTTTGAAAAAATGACTACAAAAAACTGATACTGATATTAATTTTCGGTTAAACAAATTTGCTTCCTAAGGGGAATTTGACTACGCCGATAATAATGTACAAAACACACGAGTTTTTCAAACGAACACGAAGTCAAATTTTTTTGTAAGTTTACTGTGACCCGAGCCGTGTCACCTACAAAATGTTATCTTTATTACTTTCTCTACCCTTATCCCCTTCATGTTGATAAAATTGTAAATTGTATGTATTAAAAAATACTTCATACCGATATCAAATTATTTATCTAAATAATATTGTCAGAGAAATGTATTTTTCATTTTTAATGTTTCGCCACAGTCATATAACTTAAACAAAAAATGAAATAGGTGCTATAAATGTCGGAAAATGAATATCTTAGTCGAATGAGGTGAAATGCAATAATATTTTATCAGACATTATTTTCCTCATGTATTTACCGTACCCCGCCGCCCAGTATTGTTGGAAATCATTTTTCACCAAAAAATATATTACTTATGTTTTTACTATATACAAATGCGTATGTATGTGTACACATATACCCGGTGCATACCTTAAATTGCACTTGCGGGACGTACCGTAAACCGGGATGAATGACAATAAATTCAGTTTTAAGCTTTATCGCCATTGTTACCCGAAAAAATAATTATTCTTCTATAGTTGAAGAAAAATATAAGAAGAACTTTTACGTCTAGTACATGAATAACCTTTTTCTTTTTGTCCCTATTCACTGTTCTATCCCGATTCATCCCGTTTACAATAAGAATCTCTGTCGATACTGTAGAAGATACTGATTTGTTGTCACGCGGAATTATGGTTTCCAAAAGGTTGTACAGAAGAGGGGAACTTATGATATGATAACATTCAATAATAATAAATTTATGCCGAGTTGAAGGAATAAATTTGTCATTAACCTACGTATATTTGTGATTTACTGAAATATTAATTAATGTTTCATTCCGATGTTAAGGGGGACCACTAGTGTGACCACCTGAAAAAAAGGTAATTTTTGGGAATTTTTTTAAAGAAAACCACTGTATGGAATGTTTTAATATTTTAAAGATATATTCGTTGATATATGGGTAGTTCTTCAAACTATGGAATTTTGGACGGCCCAACGCATTTTGTATATTAATATTTTGAAAAATACATTTTTTCTAGATGAAAACTGTAAACCATTACTGCATTTATCTGGTCACTGAAAACAACCCGGTTTCGAAATATATTTTTTATAAAAAATGACACTTAAACTTTAAAATTCTCAGTCTCCTGGTATGTCTCCTCTCCAAAGTAAAACATAGCAGACTAAATAATTATTTTTTCTGAATGTATAAAAAAAGATTTACACTGCAGTAGTAATCTATAATATTGATATTTTTTTATGGTATAAATAATTTTTGAATTTTTTTATATTTTCTTTAAGAAATATTCTATTGAATTTTGTCTCCCTAACTTTGCATCATTCTCCTATCAAACCAAAATACTTAAGAAATATAAAAAAATTATATTCCCACTAAATCATCGTTTGTCATAGTAATTAACTCAAATATAATAAATAAAATAAACTACATGTTTTATTTAATTCTACTAATATAATATATAATATCTATTAAACAAATAATAAATTGTTTAATAATTAAAAATTTAGTAATAAAAATAATAAAAATTGTTTAATAATACAAATTAATAAATTTTTTAATAGTTTAATAAATTGTGCTTAATAATAAAAATGAATATAAGAAATTCTCTTTTGTTAATTTTAGTTTTTTACTCATTTTTTCACTTTCCTGGATGTCTCTTTTTTTATAATGGACATAAAATTTATAATTTTTAATATTTTGACTGGCCACTTTCAAATAGTGTAAAAAATGTCATCACCTTGAAATAAAACTACTTTCCAAAGCTCATGCATGAAAAAAATGTGTGGCTGGAATTAAGTCTATTTTCTTCCATCGTTTGAAGAACTACTCATATAATAAATTCATGGTAAAATTTTCGGACTAAAAAATTGAAAATTCAGTGAGTTATTCGCGATCTCCCAGGTTCTAAAAAAAAAATTTACCGCACTGCTGCAGCGATAGCGGCCTTCACAGTAACTGAAATCAAAAAAAACCAAAAAGCCTATTAAACTAGAAGGGTGTTTCCCATGCCATGAACATCAATCGAAAAAAAATTAAAATTTAACAAAATGACGGAGTTTTTAAAAAAAAGCTCCAAATTGTGCACGAAAATTTAATGATTTTTGGCCTGCAAAAATTACATCTTTTATTCGATCGGAAAACTGGAGGTTCATGGCACGAAGAAACATATATAAAAGAAGCTGCAATAAAAATCAAATCGATCGAATGATTTGTCTTCGAGTTAGGTATAACTGCAGCAAATTTGAATTGACCTTTTAGTTTTAATCACTGAGAATTTTTACTAAAATTATTTACGATGTACTCACTATAACGGTCATAGTAAAACTAGATGAGTCGATTAAATATGCCAAGGTTCTCCACAACATGTGACTGGCAGCCACGTCCAAAAACTCCCGAACTATAAACCTTCATACATTTCTCAGTACCTTATCAAAAGTTAACAATGAAAATCACAATCCGCACTTCGGATGGCTGTAACTCAAAAACTATTTGAGCTATGCACTTGAAATTTTAGTATGTTATTTTTTAAGGTATAGACTATCGAAATATGCAATTTTTTTCAGAATGTTACACTAGTGGTCCCCCTTAATACTTTAAAAAAACTTTTATAAATACGTAAAAAATTATTGAAGTTTCAGTATTCATACGGTATATACATTTTGGGTGCACGTTTTTCCACGTGTTCGGTGGGCGGGTGGTTAGTGTTGTAAATGGAGGGGTGTACAATTCATTCGTTTATTTCATTATTTTGTGTGAAACATATTGTGACGGCGCCAGTGCTGATTGGTCGCTTGCTGTGCAATGACACTGACAAATTTATATACATGTCACGGCACCCACAAATAATAAAGAATAATACATTCGAATGATATATATATATATATATATATATATATATATATATATATATATATATATATATATATATATACATATATTTACCGCGACTATCGCGACACCAAACTGACTGATTATTACTCTCGTACTGTTTGTTGACTGTTGTATTGTATAGTATATTATCGCATGTATTGTATAATGTACCCATAAATAAATGTGAAATAGAATAAAATAAAGTAACGAAAGTGAAATATTTTCCACAGTAAATGGTCTTCATGGTCAAAGTGTCTTGATAATTTGTAATATTTTACTTTCGAGACTCCTAAAGAAATGAAAGCATTGTGAAATATAAAATTTTTTTACATTCAAAATGAAAATATCTCACCAAGTGGCATAACTGCGGAACTACTTGATCGGTTTTTAATGAAATTGTGTGTTTCGGTTCCTAGATGGTCCCGTACGAATTTCATCGCAATCGAAGCAGTGATAGCTACGGCATTACTGTGAAATCCAATTAAATGTCAAATTTTAACTAACAACTAATTATATTTCACTCAAATTTTGAGAGTATTTGGAGGTTAGGCTTGCAGATATGATTCGTGTTTAAGGCGGTATTCTAGTCCAAAAATTCGAAAAAATCGATTTTTCTTTTTTTCTCATATTTTTAAAGTCCAGACTTTTAAGAATAAGTATCTAAAAAGATTTACAGAAATTCAAATTATTTTCGGAGTTATGGTTATTTTTTCCTGTGTATTGTGTATCTTTTCAGTGTTAATTTCAAATTTTTAATACAAATTACTCGAAACTATACTTCTTTCGATACGACTGACATGATATCTTAAGTTGTATGGCAGCGATTTACTTGAAATTTGGTAAAGAATTTCTTAAGACTATCAAAATTGGTCCGACGTAGGGGTTTTTGAAAATTTTTTTTTACTATTTTTAAGAAATTTCCAAAGTTGAAAACAGGAGGCGAAAAAATGATTTTTTTTAAATAGACACCATTTTGTGAAAAAATTTATTTTTCCAAATCGGCTACGTCCAATTAATTCTAGATCCTTGTTTATTAACAATTAACTAAAATTTTATGTTTCAGATCACCAGGAGGGTTGGAATCACGTCAACCAGGAGACACATTTTTTTTGAGTCCCCACTTTGCCGGCCTGTACCGATTTCAATTTTTATACATTTTTATACTTTTCAAATATCAATAAAAACTTTTAAAAATATGGATACTAAATATGTTTACTGTTTTTTCCTTTTTGTTGCGTCCGTAAAATCACCTCAAAATCGAGCCTTTAGACTAGAATACCCCCTTAACTACGAATAACTCCTAAAGTGATGAAAAAAATCCCTCCTGTATTGGATTCAAGCATCAAAATGTTTTTTCAAAATCATTATCGGACTGTTTTTAGCTGAGATATACCCACAGGAGCGAGATAAGAGAAATAAGTACAAATTTTTTCAAAATTCTTGGCATCAATTCTTTTTTGGGGCATTGACATTTTCTTGTTTATTCACTTATTTTAATTTTTTTGTATAAGTAACAGTTATTGCATCGTAAGATATGTTCGCGCTAACTTTAAATGACTTTCTCTATTTATTTTTATTCAAAATCCTTTAAAAAATGTAAACAATTCTATCTTTTTGTTTTGAAATAATTTTTGGAAAACATAACTAGCAAACATTTGGTGTTTATTTAAAAACCCTCCTGTATAATACAAATGTTGCAAAAAATAAATAAATAAAAAATGATTAACTTGTTATCGTATGATTCTTTTTTCATCGTAAATTCAAATTTTTATTAATTTTGTAAATATAGAGAAATAAGATATATTTCATATGATTTCATTAAACAAATAAAATAATATTTTCTAATAAATATTATTTTTTCATATGACGAGAGGACGAATTGAAACGGAAAACGAATGTCACCGAGCCGCAGGCAGGATGGAAAAAAAACCGGTAGGTATATAGAGTAGGAAATAACGAAATAATATTTATCTCACTTCCGTTTCTATTTCATCTTATTTTATTATATTAATACCATCATCCTTGTCTCGCACTGCCTGGTTGGCTTGTTTCATTATCTCTGTATGCGTTATTGGATTACAATATAATATTAATAATATAATGTGTGGGGAAAATTATAGAAGCGTAAAGAAAATAAAACAATATATAATAATATTGAAAACGTTCAGATAAAAACAATAAGAGAAAATAAATACACAAGTAAAAAAAAAGAAAAAAATGGGAGAAAAATCTGAGAGATAGCGTTATTTCAACATATGGGGGGGGGGGGGCGAGGAGTTAATGAGAGCTAGCGGGTAATGGGAGCGGTGCAAAAATACACCCTTCTGATGCTTGTATTCGCTAGTACGCAACTTAAACGTCTTCAGTACTTGTCGGTTAAGCTTCTATCATGCGCATTTTCCGGTAGCTGCAAGCATTCAGTTGTTAGGAGAGGTTTGTGCTCGGTGCTCATAACAAAATAATTTTTTATTACTTATGCGGGAGATGTACTAACTTGGCGCACACATTTCTGTACTCAAAATAGGTGTTTGCCCACTGTATTCTTCCCGCATACTTTTTTGCGTGTGGAAAGTTACGCAAATTGACAATAAAACACGCAAAATTTAATCAAAACACGCAAAGCCGCCTCTTAATTTTTCATTTAATAAATATTTCATAATTATTTCTATAGAAACCACTAACAAAGTAATTTAAACAATATTTAATTCAGAAAAAAAAGACGAATACTCAAAAATATTATTTTAAAAAATAATAAAAATGTCAAAAATAGTAATAATAATAGAAAAAAGTATGTGAAATTCGTAATAAAAACTAGTATGTGCAACTCGTGCGGGATTGTCGATTGTCCCACTCAAGCGAATGAGCGCACTCACTCACCTTCGCTTTCGTGGACAATCGACAATTTCCCGCACTTATTGCACAATATACTATTAACGATGTCAAAGTAACAATTAAATTAATTTTTTTGTTTTAATTATTTAGCACTAATTATATAGATAACTTGCCTATTTTTTGTAATGATTATCAGAATTGTGATAACAAATGAAAATTGAAATCTATAATCATGTTTCACAAAATGGTGGATTTCGGGAAATGAGAGCCTATGTGGTTTTCGTTTTCATTTGGTGGTTGAAAAAGATTGAATGCAAAGCTTTTTGCATTCAATCATGGGCACACACAGAATATTTTGGCTGCGATAAGGTAGCTGATTATATTTATGTTCTTTGCCCTGACGTTTAGAACCGACACCCTTAGAATTTTTAGAATAATTCATTTATTTTGATTACAAAGTTAAATTTTATTTTTAGAGTATTTAGAAAAAGAATTTTTCGACCTGAAAAATATTGTCTACATAACTAAAATTCAGCTTATTTGTTGGTCAAATAGGCAAGCTATGTGTTTCAATTTAAAAAATAAATAAATTATTGCAACGATTCGAGATATTTTTGTTTTTCCTTATTAGGCTTCAATTACCCTCTGCTCCTCTAAAATATATTGTTAATGTGAAACTTAGATTGCAGGCGAAGTTATAGAGTAAGCAAAACATCAGAGAGTACTTTCGCCCAGACAAAATCGCTTAACTGAGTGCTTTAAAAATTCGAATACGTCGTAGCTCTTGATGAGTCTAGTCTTCGAAGTAGACGACTGCAGTTAACGATGAGGAAATCATCAATACCAATATTATATGTATAATTTAGCAAGGCTTCGCCCGTGTAGTGTTTGAAATTATGACTATTTAAACCTGTTATGGTTTGGAGGAATTTTCCCACAGAAATAAAATATTTTTCCGGAATAGTAAAAAGTACCCTGTGTTCCTTTTTGTCGACTCTCTGTTAACAATATACAAAGTGTGAAGTTAATTATCCGTTTCTAAATCATAAACTGCCATAATTTCATTATTTCGTTTTAAGTACAATTAAATACCTCAGGAATGAAATATTTTCCCGTGGTAAAAGGGGTTAAAATTGAGTTACTTTTATTTTCTTCGTCCCCTTTCTTAACAATATGTAAAGTTTCAATTTAAGTTTCATTTTAAATATATTTTCCCCCAGGAACGAGATGTTTTCCCGTGGTAAAAAGTAATCCGTGTTGATGCCCGTCCTTTCGACTAACAATACATATGCTAAGTTTCGAGCGAAATAAACTAATCTTCCTTTTGTTTCATTTAAAATACATAATTATATTTCCCCCACAGAGATGAGAATTCTCACGAGATTGAGATGTTTTCCCGTGGCAACAAGTAATCTGTGATATTTTTCAAAGTTTGAAATTAATCATTCACTTCTCAATAGTCAACCGTCTCTGTCCCCCAAGCCATGTCTGTGCAAGATTTCAAGTTGACTGTTTAAGCCATTGAGGCGTGAAAGCTAGTCAAAACACAAACTCACTTTCGCATTTATAATATTATAGTTAGGATTAGGATAGTCATAAGACCAGTATCGACACTCCAAACCAAGAGGAAAACTTCTAGGCTTTTGTTAAAATATAAAGAAAACCTACAAATTTATCAGACATTGTTATTAAAATTTTTAAAAAATCTCCAATACAACTTATTAATTAAACCTTAATTTCCAAAAATTTTTGAAAATTTGTTAACAATATTCATCAAAACATACCAATTAATGAGCAAAATTAGTCTTACTCTTGCACAAGACTAACAATGGAACCGTACGAACCCAAAAATTCAAAAAAAATTTGAAACTTCGTCAGTACCCAAATAGTATCCATTGATAAGTGGTTTTTCGTGGGTTTTCAAAACCAACTTTTTATATAAAATTTATTGACAATACCGCCGAAAATTATCCACTTTGTATACAATTATACGATGCTTTATAATAAATTTGATTTCTGTTTCAATATATCATCGATTGCGTAGCGGATTTTCCTTCAATCTTATTGTTAACTTATCTCTTTCTCTCGTTGTGTGCGTTTGTGCGCCTACGATTCTATAAGCTCATATGTTCTTTCTTCGGTTGGTAATATGAGCGATGAGAAAAATAATAACATATGACAAGGATAAATGTAATGAATCATATGAAATTAATGTTTTTCCTTCTTGTTGCTGACGTCCCAACTGACTACTTATATATAGATTGCCTATATGCCTCTACCAATTTGACGACGAGATATTACTTCATTATCTGTAAGATTTGGTTGATGAAATGAATGTAGTTATACATGTATACATAATCTGGTGCCATTAATAAAATTCAAATTTCAAGATTGAATTTTACCTATGGGCGAAATGAAATTGAAAAAGTTTCTAATTTATATATAAGATTGAATATATCTTATATTCGAAACAAATCAATCTTCTTTTCTTTTCTAAACTGCAAATTTAAAATTTACGCATTTGCAACCAGGGCTGGGGAAAATGGTTTATAGAAACCATTTAAAACAGAAAATGGAAAATGGTTTCCAAAAATGCATTTAAAATACAAAATGGAAAATGGTTTTGCTGAACATATTTAAAATTGAAAATGGAAAATAGTTATTTAAAATGGATTATAAAATGCAAAATGCTTTTTTTTACTTTAAATTTATTCTATAATTTCTTTATCATTATATTAATTTTAAAAAAAAAGTTAAGAAAATATCAAACGTACTGGAATTGAATACATAAAGACAGACTTTTGAACATGATGTGAAAAAGAAACTTAACTCTTCAAATATTGTTACTTATTGTAAAATTTAATTCGGCCTTGACGTATTCAAACTTTGACGACGCTACGACTGCAACTTCCAAATAAAATTATGAAAATAATCTACTCGAAATACAAAAACATTTCTTATCGACGTGTCTTAAAGATAGTAATACACAACTTAACTCCGAAAAGTTTGACTTAAGAGAACTGCAACTCGTGTAACAAATTTAACTCAAGTGACATTTCAACTCGAGTTATAAAAAATTTGAGTCAATTAAATCAACTTACATTTAACTTACAATTTGTTAGACTTCAAGTCGTTCAATTCAAGTTGTATAATTAATACTGTATGCATATAAATTTGAGTATACATGCATTATTATTAAATGTAAAATAAATTCAAAATTTCATTTTAAATACAAAATGGAAAATGGTTTGACCGAACTAATTTAAAATAGAAAATGCAAAATGCCATTTTGTATTTTAAATACATATTTAAAATGAAATCATTTTAAATAGTTCCCAGCCCTGTTCGCAACAATGAAAGAGATAAAGCTAAGAAAACGGGAATTCCTTAAATTCGTAAGTGATGCTTAAATTTAAGTGACACAGATTATACCTACCTACCATTTGGTATTTTTTAACCATTCATATGACGCGTGTAAGAAGTTACAATATTGAATTAACAAGGTTTCTCAGACCTATATTAATAAATTGTTTTATTTGAAAATTTTATTACATTCGCATCGATTTCTCGAAACGAAATGACACGAAATTAGTCAAGTGAATCATTGGATAAAATATTATTGATGTCTATTCAAAAATTAACACCGCCCAAAATAACATTCAACTCTTCGTCTAGCAAATATATAGTTAATATTATTAAAAACGTCCATTATGATAACGAAAAAAATAATTCGTGAAGTGTAAGTTGTACTTGTACAAATAGTGTCCCCTACAATCAATTGTTTTTATAGGGTTGATGTAGTATGTGAGGGTAAACAAAGTAGGTACTTTCATAACCAATAATTGTTTTGTTTCTTAAAGGGTTTTCAGGGTTGAAAGCTAACAAAAAACACATTTGCAATAATTTTTTATAAAGAAATCTTATGTGAAATTTTTTGCACATTATCAAATGTTCCTTTAAATATCATTAAAATTTATATTTTCCTTTTGCCCGATGACGATGCATTTTATTGTCCGATGACACTTAAAAAAATATTTTTTGCTGGGCACAGCACATATCTTTAGTGGGTGATCAGAAATTAGAAAATCAGACTAGGGTTTTAAAGAAAAGAAATTTTCTGAGTCACCAAAGATAAAATTACAAAAATAAGAGCATAAAAGCATAATTAATAATCGAGTTTTCTTTTTATGTACAAAAGAAATTATGTAATAAAATTCGGTCGTGATAATTTTCATTCAATCCACACCTCATTTTCAATGTTAATGTATTTTTTTAGATTTTTTAGTAATACGGATGTTGAGCAACAATTTTTAAGCACCCCCCACTAAAAAATAAAAAACAATAAATACAAAAGACCTCATAGAAATATACTGCTCAATTTTACACATATCAGATTATCCCCTGAAAGTAGCCACCAGAATCAAAATTCAATTTCACATCTATAATTGATCACAATGCTCTTACGTCAACTTTTACGTCGAATTTTTGTACGGAATACTAAAAGCACAAAGAGTAGTCACACAGAAACTGTGGATAATGTTTTCTTTATAATTGACAAAAATAAAAACTATACATGCATTTAAAAAACGCCGTGAGCAGCGGGGGCCCATCACGGAAGTCGAATTTTTCCCTTCATCTTCGGTATTGAATGTCTACAAGCGAAATGTGATTGAAAGTCTACAAGCGATTTGTCATTTTGGTGGTTTAAAAATTGATGATGAGTGTCCGACTAATCGGGGCTCTAAAAAAAAGGTTTTAAGTTTTTAAGAACTGAATCGCAGTAAATTTCAATTTGGTGCCGATAGCAGTTAGCAGGAAAAAAACCAACACAATTCGTACGAGGGCACTCCTACCCATGTTTATCCGCCAACTGCCTTTGGGTTTTAATTTTTGAATATTAAAAATGGACCTTAAATAGTAAACTGGAAGGCCTTTATGAAGATATTTTTTCTTTCCAAAAAAATCCAAAATTTCTATTTTATAAATAATAAAAATCCAAAATTCCTACTTTATAAATAAACATTAACTTTAATAACATTAATTTTAAATTACTTAATGTATTGCATTTGTTATAAAAGTAAGTTCATTTTTTTTAAATTTTTAAATTTACTAGGTATTCGCCTAGACTTGTCTTATAGTATAAAGCATTTTAAACATTTAACAATACGATTGAATTCCGATGTAAAAATGGGAGAAGTGGGAGGAAAAGTAATGCGGAATCTCTAAAAGGCAGTAACTGGATACTAACTCAATACATGTACAAAATTTCAGCCCTCTAACTTTCCTTAGAGAGTCTCTAGGGGTGTTAGAAAAAAGGCAAAAAAATCAAAGAAATATTGGCGTAAAAATCGTGGGGGTAAGGGTTAAAATTTGAAACCTCCAAAAAACAGTGTCTGGCTATTAGCTTAACCTGTACACAAAGTTTCAGCCCTCTAGGTTTATTATATATATATATATATATATATATATATATATATATATATATATATATATATATATATATATATATATATATATATTTATTTATTTATTTATTTATATATATTTCTACGGGTCCGAAAACGGATAGCGCCCCTACTTTCGCCTCTCGCCGTTCTTATCGTATAGGCTGTATAAGTCTAATTTTTCAAGGAAAAATTCGACTAACTATGAAAATGGTAATATGTTTATATGGTACAAGGGAATTTGTGATTACCAAGTGGGGTGGGTATACATATACACATGCTACTCATTTATTACGATAGCGTAACGTATGGCGTAGATCAACACATGTACTATGTGAACACGTACGTATGTCTGCATTATATTGTACACAAGCATGTCGGCATTATACACGTCACATCGCCAAATGGTTCGGCCAGAACATGCAATATGTACTGTGATACGAGCTTGTTTATGTACTGTAAACACAATGAATTTTATACAGCGTGATTATAAAGTTTGTACACGTATTTATACTTCTCGCCATGCAGCATCAATATGAAAAAATAAGTCAAACGAGCCTAAAAGACCAAACTATCGATTTTAGAATGTCTAGGTAAAACATTTTATCGACAAAAAACGGTTCAAGAGAATGAAATTGTCCATTAAAATTTTAGATAAGAATCAAACTTTTTGTAATTTATAAGTGAAAGTATATATTATAGTGTTTCATAACAGGGAGTAGAATGTCACTTTCAGCGCTTAGAAAGCAAAAGTACTCTTTCTACCGCTTTTGTAGTCACTTGGCAAACAGAATTTATAGAACAGCGCCAATCGACAAGTGAAATTTAAGTTAAAATGCTACTTATTTAAGATAACAAGCTTGTATTGTTCAATTTGTTTAATTTGTTCACATTAGTAAGTGGAATAGTCGTACCACTCACATCATAAAATGTATAACGTAATATAATATCTTCTTATATAATTCTTTTGATCCCTCATGTAGGTCTTTGGGCCTTTAGAAACTCCCAGGCGGCAAACTTCACATTCGAAATCAAAAGCTACTACCTCAAATATCACCAAAACAGTAAAAAGTTAAAAAAAATCCAGTTTTTCGTTACCGAAAATTTTTAAACTAAAATATCTCGTAAACGGTACATAGCAGTCCAAAAAGAAAATTTTGAAAGTTTAAGTAATCAATTTGAGTAAGCAATTTTAAATCAGCTTTGTACGTAAAAAATTTAAATAAAACAACACGTTATATGCAATGCATGTTAAGTAATGCTTTAAATAGCACATACTTAATTTACAAAATGTCATTCTATTGTTGTGCATTCGAAATTACACCTATCTCTTTTCAATCCACAGATATCAACAATAATGTCCGTAGCAGAATAATAAGCGACAGTGTAGTATTACAGTGACAAACAAAATTAAGATACAACACCAATATTTGTTATCCAAAACCAAAAACCATGGAGAAAAATTTGGTAATAAAAGAAAAAGATACGGAATATAGACCCCCCAAAAGAAAGCAAAAAGCTACCATTCCAGTTCTGTTTGCTTGCATACTGCAAATGCATATCTTGGAGCAATTATTTTTGTCAATTACTGTAATTCACATATTTATTACGTGTACAATATTATATAGATCTATCACGAGTTGCATTATAAGCTTAACATATTGATGATAACTTGACAAATAATTTCCTATTGCTCTATAACTGGAATACTCCCTCATATATAAATAAATTTTCAAATAACGCATTTGTAACGATCGTAGTCCACGTCATCGCCATCATTACATCATTTTTCCTCACCTCTCGTAACCCCCCAACACCCCCTCCATATACACCTCATTTATCCTCACCGATCGTTCGTCATTTGATATTATCAAGTGGTGTGTATTGAAAGTGCAGAGTATCGGTCTAAACTAATAATAATTTGCAATTGAAGGGTACAGGGGAAAACGATCAGAATCACAAAAAGTAAATTTTTCAGGGCGACGTTTTTAAACTTTAAAGTGTGAATCATGTATTATAGGCGCATTTTTCAATATAAAAATTTTTTGCCTGAAATCCGCGCATAGAATCTGGTTCAAACATTCGGTGGTTATTGCTAATATAGTAAGCTAGAAAACGCCATGTCAGCAGAAAATAGACGGCTAGCCGTTTTCGCGAAATTTGACATTAAATTATGTATTATATGCGAATTTTTCAGCAAAAAAATTTGGTTCGTCCCCTGCATATCACGGACTATGTTCGATTTTCACGTGTAATGTTAGCACGAGGTCAATGTTCTGCATACTGCCAACATAACTGCATGGGTTTTGGCATTTTTTTACTTTTTGTGACTCTGATCGTTTTTCCCCTGCACTCTTCAATTGAAATTTAAACTTTTTATGTGTTTATTAACTCCATTATGGTGTTCCCACATTCCTGCAGTCGTTTTTGTTCATTTTTACCAAAACTGAGGATCTAAAACCATTAGAGAAAAAGAGTTTTTTGAATTTCGTTATCTTAATGTTGATGAAAAGTTCACATTTGAGTTGCCCTAACTTAAGGGGAGAGTCGACAAAAAAACATCAATAATCGACCTTTTTTTACAATATTATTTTGTTTTTATATACAAATAAATATTTTATTAAAAAACTAAATATACAACATTGTTTCTACATGTCTTGAGATTACAAAGAAAAAAAAGTTTTAAAACAAAATTCAAAAATGAGCTGAGTATAAATGGTTTCGAAGACATTACTGTGAAATTTTTCCACCATGATGGTTCCTCGCGTTCTGAAATCCCCAGTAAACCAAAATCAAAAAATCAAGAATTTTCTGAAAATATACATATAAAGTTATGGCACAGACTAGAATCTAAGAAACAAAAATAATCAACCAACGAGAAATCGCATTTTGAAAATAAATTTTCAAAAATCACCGCTTTTTCTCGATCATAAACAGCCGCCATTTTGAAAATGTATTACGAAACCAAAAGATCCTAGTACATGCCAAAATGACGGTATCGAGGAATAGTATGCATTTCGATTTATATCGATATCTCAAATACTTTTTGAGATACACGAGGAACCATGTCGAAAAATGTACTTCCGAGAAAAACGTATGTAAAGTTTTTTATTTAAATTGAATTATATAGTAAAGTGCGTGCACTAAACTGGCCATAACTTTTTGATTTTTCACTTTTTTTTAAATAAAATTTTAGGAGAATATTTCTAACAACTTATGGAACATAATTATGAAGAAAAAAATCGCTTTCTGTTTTTTAGCGAATCTCCCCTTAATCGACCACACTAGTTCTAATCACCTCTATATAAAACTCAATTTGAGACAAATTTTTTGGTTTTGATGACGTCATCAAGTTTAGCAAAATTTTTAAGTGGCTTTAAAATCAGAAATGAAATGATAGAATGATGAAATTGGGAACGAATTATACACGGAGAGAAAAATCCTATAATTTTTGTAGAGAAAATTTCAGAAAAATTACCATGCTCCCCTATAATGCGTGCGCGATCGACGACCAAAATAAAAAATATGTGCTAGCATGGTAAAATTTAATGTGGTGCTAACACAACTTTTATCACACTGCTCTTATGCATGTATATTATAGTTTAATTCTTGTTGTCGTACTCTTTCATTTGCGCATCTGACTCGCGACCTTATATTGGTTGCACTGTACCTGTAAAAACAAGTATACAAAAATGATTGCCAACAATATATTCTAATACATATACTAAAGATAGGTAAATAACAAAAAGATGAATTAAACGATGACATTGTCCTAAGAGAGTGTAAAAGCAACTGACTACTAGCTGTGCTAGCTGCTTGTAACACAATGATAAATCAAGGTGCTTGGTGTGAATTGTCTGACAAAGTTTCTTCCACAGTCCATACCTATGGTTCGCATGTAACTCGCCTAACTCGCTGAGTGAGGTACATTTCATTACAGCGTTCCCAACACAACCAACCTTCTTTCTGTTTTTTTTTCTTTCTATTATTAGCATGTTAGCATGGTAATTTTTTTAATAAACACAATTAAAAATTATTTTTTTGTCGGTAATGGAACTTTTTACTGTGCTGTTTTACAAATTTTACGGAGATAATATTACGAAAAGAACATTCCATCCTTTAAATTTTTTATGATTAATTATAATCTTTATATTTTTACCTTACAGAATTTAATATGGTCGCCTTTTACACGTCGATTGTAGTGCTGAGCACAGTAATTTTTATAGGAATTTTCTCTCCGTGTAGGTTTTCAAAAACATTTTTTCATTTTCACCAAAATTAAGTAGGTATGTAATTACAACCGCCACAGAAAAAACTTCTGTCGTATCCGCTATATTTCTTAAAGGTAAGTTTGCCGTTTTGATAATAAAAATGAAAAGCTCATAGCCAAATTATCTTAATTCACCGAACGGCCCTGCTTCAAGTCACTTTCGTAAAACTTGAGAAAAGATAATTTTTGAATTTGATGGCATCATCAAATATATTAAAATTATGGGGAACGGAACGATTGAATGATGAAACTAGAAGCGAATAATTGGTTGTCGACAGGGTCGGCTCGAATGAGGTGCACCGCACTAGGTTCCACGTTTCTGAAAGTCCTGCGCCGCTGACAGAATGGTAAATGTTATTGACGGACCAAGTAAGCACCAACCTACGATTCATGAGGTTGACAATAGTATTTTACAATATAAGTTCGGTAAGTTGCTTTTACTGATCGAGAAAATGTTGCGAAAACGAGACCCGCAGGGTCGAATTTTTGCAATTTTCGAGATCAGTAAATGCACTTAAAGCATCGTGTATTGAATAATATTTTTTGCATGATCGATTTAAAATAATTAAAGAATAAAAATATATTAAATAAAAAATAAAATTCGGATAGTATAGGTGAAATTTATATGTCTATATTATGACATAGAATGCCATGAATAAATATGATAAATATTTGTAGCAACTAATACGAATCTTTGTAGTGACAATTGACAGCTAAATTTGTAAATAAAAAATTAAGTGTCAATATTTCATTGGCGTGAATATTTTTTTTTTTTTGAATTTTCTATTAAAAAATTGAGGAAAATAGTTTGTTGAACTATAATATTAGTAAGAATAATGAAGTTGTTGAAGCATTTTTATTTTTTGGCTGCAAATTTATTCTCGTAAAATAAAAGGAAGATTATGAAAACCACAGAAAATTTTAATGATTGAACGACCTTTTGAAATGTCAATAAAATATGAAGACTAATGCCAATAATAATAATAATAATAATAATAATAATAATAATAATAATAATAATGTGCAAACTAGTGAAAATCTTCATATTAATCTCTTTTTTCTAATTGTTCAAATTGTACTTTTAATTTCAATATAATTAAATAATTACAATCATTTTTGAGCTAATTTTACTTACCGCACTCCTATTCACTTATCGGGCACCTATTTTATTTACGACATTGCTATTTTTTGGTTTCTATGGATATAAGCAAACGTTCGGGAAATGTAACTTACCAGCATTATCAACACCATCGGTAAATGCATGAAAATACATCGTCATCGATCGTGCAAAAAATTATTTAAATTTATTAATTAGGTGGACATACCTTTAATATAATTAATATTAAATTATATCTGATACCTAGGCACCTCTATATAAGTAATGGGATTATGAATAATCCTATTCGATACTATTAATTGTTATTTAATTCATTATTATATTGATGGCATATGTCAAATGGGATAATATATTAAATTTTACGGTTGATTATTCGTATGCCGAATGCCATAAAATATATAATTTATATAAACAAGTACGGAAATCATACACACCATGATGCCTTGTAAAATTGTTATTTGTGAAAAATAAATGTCACATAGTGTTGTCTTTATTTAGTTTCATGTAAAATTCAAAATTTGTAAGTAATATCTATCGTATTTACAAATTAAATTGTCAAGATTGTGACTGTTTCTACATCGGGCAAACTGGTAGAAATTTCCAGACGCAGTGAGCAGAACATTTCAGATCCTATAATAATAAAAATCTAATTAAACGTTCGCCAAACATTTAATTCAGAAAGTAACATAATAGTTTTT
Source organism: Brachynemurus nebulosus (assembly GCA_035578155.1). Taxonomy (NCBI): domain Eukaryota; kingdom Metazoa; phylum Arthropoda; class Insecta; order Neuroptera; family Myrmeleontidae; genus Brachynemurus; species Brachynemurus nebulosus. Next base: position 28,249,251 of record JAPWDM010000005.1, on the reverse strand, counting down.
AGTAATTATTAATTGACAATTGAACAATTAAGATTAAAACAATTGTCACAATTAAAAATGAACGTGATATTTTTTGGAAAGTAAAATATTTGTTTTATTATTTACAAATATGGAATACGATATGGTAACGCTCAAATCAGTAAATCTCGAAATTATCATGTTTTTGAAAGATTTTTCAAAATTTTTAGTTTTATTTTTGTTCTGGGAACCTTGGAATATCCTGGAAACAACTGGACCACAGTTTATCAAACCTGATTAAAACCGTTGGGCAATTACAACCTTTTAAAGTGGATTTTTGAAAATTTCTAACGTTACTTTTATCCTGGAAATTCTGGAAGCGATCATTGAACCAATTTCAATCTAACCTAATGAAAAACTATGGCTTTCTCAATTTTTATTGAAATAATTACTTAATCTTTAGTAGGAGCTACTTATTTATTGGGTTAACAATAAGTGTTGACTTTCAATGTATTTTTCGAATTCGCCGATTAATACGGTACTTGACTGTGTTTAAAATTTGTGTCAAATGTTAAATAATTCTATGCATTATCATTACATATGTCCAATTTTAATGATGAAACATAAAAAAATTTGATAATTATTTAAAAATTTTATTTTGAAAATCGCCATTTTTCAACAAATATTCAAATTAGTGAAAACGCGCCATTTCTTGAATATGACGTAACATTTTGTAGATAGATCTGTCGATTTTGATAATTTTCATCGGTGTTGTGAAATTATGTTTTCTTTTGAATATTTCTATTATCTTATATATATAGTAATAATAATCGACCAGAAATCAAATAAATAATTGGTTTTACTTTGATATTTTATGAATATAATTAATGTTTTGAGGTTTGACATTGACATTGACGTCTAGTTCCTTCAAACTGTAACGTCACTATAGTGCGGTGTTTTTTCCGCTTTTTTCTCATTTAAAATTGTAGCGTTATTTTTTTTTTGATGATTTTTTACAAAATTTGTGGAAAATAAAAAAATCACTTAACTGATATGGAAAAACAATACTTTTAGAATATTTTTGTAACTTCAGTCAAGTACCCTCTTGTCAAAAAATATTTTTAAAAAATTTTTATCTCACAAACTATTTACCCACTAAACGTTCCTTAATCGTTAGAATTCTCTAATACGCCAATCACCTTGAATTTCGTTAATTGTTATTCGATTTATATTATGACCAACCTTCAGTACGTAAGTCTTTGTCAAATCAAATTCGTCCAGTATTAATTTTAATGGTGAAACTCGTTATGTTTAAATAACCGGAATACTTAATTAATAAAGACGATTATAACCATTTAAGACTTGATTTAACAACTAAAATTGTTCAAACTGTCGATAATAATATTTCTTGCGTGTCTGTTTAATGACTCTAAATATATTAGGTTGTCGCAAATGAAATATCGGATGATCATATTGGTCGAATATTGTTATACGTCAACATGACCTTTTACACCGCATTCTCTTCAAACTTTTTGGGGATTCGAAACCCACGTGACCCCTTAATTCAGTTCTAGGCGGATAAAGTCACAGGGCATAGTAGTTGAACTATGTAACATACTCATGATTCGATATTTTTCCGGGTAGCGAAGAAAATTCACTTACTTTTTTCGAAGTAAATATTTCCATCATATTTCCATCTGAAATCGTAAAAGAATTTTCAAAATTTCTCAACAACTATCGTTGATTTAGTTGATTCTGTACATATAAACAAAATCATACGTTTGCTTAAAAGGTATTATTTAAAAAAAAAAATTCTTGTTAAAACAATTTTGTAAAAAAAATGGTAAAACGCATTAAAACAAATTAATTTAAAATTTCAAAATCAATCTGTATATTTATTGTAAACTAACTATATCATATAACATTATTAGAAGTTTCACTTAAATTTAATCTCCTAGGATTTCAAAGGATATGGTATGATACATGCCTATTATATCCATTTAAACATTACTACTTAAATTCTTAGTCATGTAACAGAACAGATGGATATAGATGTATATATGTGTACATACATACATACGACTAGCAATTCGCTATCTCATTCCTTCAAATAACAAAATGAAAAATTTATTATAGGAATGAAATACGTACAGTAGTCGAAGTGGAAATGGTATCACTCGAATTAATCAGTCATCCTCTCAGTTCAAATCACAGAAACATTCTGTATTAGTTATAATTTTAGAGAATTCCAAGATTCTGGAGAAATTTTTTCTCAAATACTATTGAATTATGAGACAAGTTTACATGAGGTCAAAGTTGACTGTCAGGGATATTTATTAAAGACTCAAAAATCATTAAAATAAATGGCTAGACGGAACTTGGGTAGTAAGATCATAGTGATTATAAGCCACTGGGTAGTAAGGTCATAGTGATTGTGGACCACAGAGTAGTAAGATTACAGTGATTATGAGCCACTGAGTAGTAAAGTCAGTAGTGATTGTAGACTACTGGATAGTAAAGTCATAGTGATAAAGGACCACTAAAATCGTAAAATAAATTTTGAATCTTTGCAATGTTTGAGCGGAATGGTCTTTTTCTGTTTTTTTTGGTGATCAATCCCTTATTAGTTCTTCCTTTCAGAATGGGCGGGAATGAGACAAAAAATTTCTCTCGGCGACATCTCTATTTTAGAGTCGTTTTGCGAGCGAGGCCAATCACTATAAATAACATTTCGTACAGAATTTCGGAATATCTGATTTGACAGTAACTGAACCCATAATTTAGATATTATTTTTACACAGATAAAACCAACTATAAAATATTGTGTGTAATAATAGTTTTAATAACAAGAGATTATATAAAATACCAAAATTAAAACAAAATGAACGACACCTGAGCGAGGCCAGGATGGACTGCTTGCTAATGTTCCATAGTATTTCTATTTCTAAACTCTAGACCAACTCGGAAAGTTCTGCGCTGTGATTCTTATGACCACTGTTGTACGCGTACCAAATATATATTATATTCTGTATCGTTAGATCTATATCCCGTATAGCATGAGTTTACTAGATGAGGTATTTATAAATTTTATGTGTTACTCAATATTAATTTAAATTTTATGTATTAGAATGTAATATGATACGTGACAGTTTAAAATTAATAATATTTTAAAATAAATGTGTTTAATTCATGTGCTCCTGGTACCTACACTATATTTGCAAAAAAGAAAATTATTTTACTAAGCTAATCCGTGTGGTGGATCTTTAAAACCCAACCAAAAAAAAAAAGAATCGAACTGAATTCGTAAATTTTCTGAACCAGTAGGATACACGTTTCAATAATGAATCAATTGTTTTGTAGCCCTATAATTTCATTTTAATGATACGTAAAAAAAATTTCTTAAAAAAATTCTTTCAATTCCTTTGTGGCCTCTCAGTCAGAAAAATATATTTTATTTAATTCAAAAAGGGAAAAGTCGTAGAAAAAGTATAGTATTCTACTCGTGTACAATAGCTATTACTCATTTAGATGAATTACGACACTCGCTCCGTAAACTCGGCTCGTGTCGGAATTTCATCTTCGTGAGTAATAGCTATTTTTTTCTAAAATTATTTCAGCTACTATATCTTACATTATTGACTGACTGGCTGACTGACAGACAACGCACAGCCTAAACCGTTGGGTTTAGAAAAATTAAATTTTGCACAGGAGTTCCCTATGTAACGTAAGTGAGCACTAAGAAAGGATTTTTGAAAATTCGTTCCCTAAGTGGGTTTAATAGGGGATGAAAATTTGTATAGAAATTCGACATTTTTGAAGTTACTAAATATTTCACTGACTGACATCCTGAAATGTTGCCGATGGTAAATCCCATCGGGTGGGTCTACTGTTATATTAGTATATATTTTCTTTTTTTAAAAAAAAGCAACTTTTATGTTTTTCCTTATATATTTTCACTTTGTTAACAAAAAAATTATTTGACCGCATGCGAATTTTTATTTTTTAATCTCTTATTCATCCTTTGCTACATCCTCTTCTTTTCTCTTTTCCATAATTTTTATAATTTAACAATTTTAGAGATGTGCCTTAATTAGGTTACGTGTTGAAAAATGTCGCTTTTTTGTAAAAATATTTTTTGTGTAAGATTAGTTATTTAAATAAATTAAAAATGACACTGTTAAATCACCTAACATTCAGGTGAATACCTATTAATCTTATGATTTAAAAGACAGTCTAACTCATTTCAACTCATTTTCGTTATACTCGTATATACTCGTATATTTATTCGAAAAAAACACACCTCTCGTGTAATAGTGAAAAATTGTTTACCTTGTATTAGTTTTTTAATTCGAAAACTTTATTTAGTTCATAATGAACAGATGTCCTTCAATATGTTTGTCTACCGTTCTGCAATATAGCAAATTTTCGTTATGTCAATCATATGTCCGTAAAAGTTCAAAAAATCCGGTAAGAAAGGTGAGTGCCTTGAAAATATCAGATTAAGGTGAGGTTTACTTGAGATTCCTTAAAAATTATGTATTTTTCTGGAATTTTTTTCTCAAGAACGGAAGTAAATATCAATTTCAAATTTTGTACAAATATTTACTAAGTATTGAATTATACAATTTATATAAGTATTGAACAAAAAAAAAATTTCATGAAAAAATATAAAAAATTGTCCATTTTATAGATAGTGCAGTGTGACGATCCGAGAATTCAATGCCTTGTTGGTTGACATCATAGCGCCGGTAATAAACCACTGAAATCCAAAAACGAAAAAGATTTATAAAATATATGAAGAGTAACGGCACCTATATACCTATAATATCAATAAATTGCTGAAAGAGGAAAAAAATGGCGGATGTGTGAACTTTTGATTACAATTTTTGTCTAATTTTTCGCTCTTTAAAGTAAGATAAAAAAATAAAAAATATTGAAAATGTATCGAACTTAGGTATAGGTGCCGAAGAATTGAATTATCTTTAAAACAAAGAATTAAAAAAAAGGATCCATCGAATTGTTTTTGAGTTATCGTGTCAACCAGTTCCAAAAATGTGGTTCCGAGATATAAAATATATTTAAAGAAACGTATTTTCAAAATTTTATATTTAATACTCATTATTGCGTGAACTGCGTTTTTTGAGGTTTTTTTTTTTTATAGAATGTTGGATTCGGTTAATGTGCAAAAATCTTTTCTTTAAATTATTTTCAGCAAAATCACTTTGGCAACATATTCTACACATAATTTGCTATCAATTTCGGCAAAAAAGAAAAATCGATTTTTTGATCAAATCTCAAGTAAACCTTCCCTTAAATTACTTTCAGTAAAATCACTTTGGGAACATATTCTACACATGAAATTTCTGCAAAAAAAAATCGCTTTTTTTTAACGACGCTCAAGTAAACCTCCCCTTAACCTGTATTTGAACTTCGTGTCAAAAAAAAATACATTTATACTAAATATCTATAACAAAAATATATAAAAGTGAAATGAAAGAGTCAGAACTGAACTGAATGTGAATGCGACGGTTGAAAAATACAAGGAGTTAACTTACTTACAATGTTACTGTTTAACAGAGTGCATAATTTCAATTTTCGATTCGTAAAGCAATAATGGGTGTTATATTTTTGTAACTCCTAATCTCCTTCACTAAAAACTTACCTTCAGTTGCACCATTATCTCAGGTATTGTTATTGATCAACTTTTATTGGTCAGCATGACGTCACAAGTGTCGAAGGAGAGGCACGATTTAGTCAATTGTACAATATAGTAATATTAAATATTAAATTAAAATAACTAGAAGTTTATAATACGGGGATTACATTTACAATGATTTGCTGGCGCCAACACAAAGTGGCATGCCAGTAAAAGCAAAATAAACGTGTAAACATCTACTGGCGTGCAAGGTACATCAGTGCATGCACGAATGAAAAAAGTTAGCAACCTTCTAACTTTTCTGGCGCCGGTAATGATTCATGCGCCACTAAAATTAAAACATGCAAATGTGAACATGTATTGGCGCCAGTATTATTTTAAAAATAATTAGATGTCATTTTTACGTGTTCGTTCAGGTTTGAATATCATTTTTAGGTACTTATTATATTATATTTTTTTCTTGTCTAGTTCATTGTTTGCTTTTCATTTTTGACCTGCGCAGTACTTACCAAATTATATACCATGCAAATCATGTGTAAACGTACGGGCAAGTAGACATGACATGTAAACTTAAAAGTGGCGCCAGCAAATCATTGCAAATGTAAACCCGCTATAAACACAAAGAATAATAAATTATTTTTTCAATCTTTTTTACTACTGACTTTTTTGATAATTTCAAGTGACAAGTTGATTTGAATTTCGCAAATTAAATACCTTTACAATAGATAAAAAAAAAAAAATTATTTAAAAGCATTATTGTCACAGTTAACTCAAGAGCACAATTATCTGATATCAGGTATTTATTTGTGTCTACAGACATGAATAAGCAATTTTACTTAACGTTTCTTGATTTTTTTGAAAGTATTTTTAAATTTAAAGACCCGTACGTGAGGAACGAAATCATATTTCAAAATTAGAGCTTCGTTAAACGACCTCTATTGATAGACACCTTAACTTGTAGAAATTCGGGTAAAGGTAAGCTTGACTATGCGCTAATTTTTTGTTTCAAATAAAATTTTGAAGTCAAAAAAAATTTTTTAGTGTACATTTTTTAACTGTATAATACTGAAATTTTTAAATTTCAATACTTACCTTATGGAAAACAACACTTTGTACCGACAAGTTAGGTACATATTATAACAATGTTTATTCGGTGGTGTTTGGAATAAAAATGTTCAAAGTGTTGTTTTGCCAACTCCCCCTCCCTTTCGTCCCCACTACACTCCTGATGCTCATCCCACTAATTTTTTTTTGATACACGAAAAGACTTTTAGGCTTTGTGTGTGTAGACGGGGACAGGGGTGCAGACGGTGAGAATAATCCGTACATATGTAGTTACCGACAGTATCAGTACCAGTATCAGTATCAGTGCGTAGTATATATTGTATGTATGGCACATATTAGTACTGTTGTTGTAGGTGCTATTCATTTCATTATATATGTTTGGGATATTTTTCCTTTTACTTTGGGAATTTCACTTTCTTCACTCTTTTTATGTGTTTCATATGTAAATATCACATCAACGTAACATATTATACAACAACGCACAACAGAGAACACATGAAGAAAAAATATTTTCTTCGATGGAATTTCGTACGTTGTGCGTACAGTAAGAGTGGGGGGGGTTGGGGGTAACACGTCCATTTTCAAGAAGTTGGAATGAAATTTCTTTGAGGAGACTGGTTTTTATGTATGTGATGCAAGGAAGTGTGTATAGTTATTATTTATTATAATAAACAGTGTCACGTTTAGGATTTGGGTCACAGACGGAGGCCCTGATTTGTCAAATCAAAATTTTATCAATGGTGCTTGCATTTACTTTATTCTTATTATCGCCATTTATCTCTTGCAAATTCCTCCATAGGTTTTGACAGCTGTTTAGAGTTCCGTGGTCAAAACCACGTACATACACGTCTAATGTATTCATGCCAGTTAATTTCAGATGAAACCACGGTGGAGAATTTTTTAAATGTTAGTTTATTACAGTGCACATTCTGAATATTTCCGCTCTCAAAAGTTCCGCTTCCCCAGTTTGAGACTCTACCGTTATCCCCACTTTACCACCTATTATAATATCTATTTCATAAGAGCTAAGACTGCTTTGTTTATATTAAGTGAAAGAAGAATTACTTAAATTAATAAACTAGTTTGCACTGTTTATATTGTTCCACTACTTCACTGATATGAATCCATTAGTGTATACAGTTACCATCATTTTGTAGACAGATAGACATAAAAATCTATGTTATGCAGGTATCGAAAATTGGTTTGTTTATACAAAATAAAAAATTAAAAAACATTTAGAGGAGCGAACGTAGTCTTGCAAAATTTTATGAGGAGATATATATTTTATCAATAAACGAAATATGGTATACAATAGTCAATACTTTTTAATTAAATTTTAAATAATGAATAAAAAGAAATAAAAAAACTTGTTAACTGGGCACATAAAGTGATGATTGTAATGAAAATGATCTACCATTAAGTGATTATATCTAATTTTAAGTGCAATACCGTACACAGGTACATTATACTCACATAGTATAATTATGTATATTTATGTATATACATATGTTAAACGTAAACCACTAGAGTTTCGTTACATGGTTATATGAATATTAATTTAAATTTTTAAGTTACATTGTTATTTTTAGACCCCCTACTTGTTTTGACGCTCCTGGGAAAATTTTTAATTTTAACAGAATCATAAATTTTAATTATTTTTTGACCGTTGACCCAACGATTGATTCATCAATCGTTGGGTCAACGGGCAAAAAATAATTAAGATTACAAAGTGTACCCAAAAATATTCTTCATCAAGAATCATAAATTATTGAACTACAAATTCTGAATCTAGACGTAAAGAAATGTATGTACCTTGCTAGCGAGCGACTGGACTTCGGTGGGGGAACAATATTTCTTGGAAAAGCTATTCGCCTCGTTTCATTTTGTGGAACTATTGAAAAGAATCACTGTATTTAAACGACGGTTAATTGACTGTAGAATGAAATAGTACTAAATTTTTGGATTTAAGCTCTCAATTTACCATTGCAGGTTCGAGTGCCTCAGGGAGCGCACATCTACTTAAGGTACCATCACAGTGTGATTCTGCCGAAAAGTAGTCAATTTTCACAATTTTTTTTCAGACGGATAGGATGGGGGAATGGCGATGAATTTTTTTTACGATTAATACCACTATTTGACAATACAAAAATATTTTTTTATTTATTTTTATTTATTTTTTAAATTATTATAATTTTTTGAAAAAAGTGTCTGTAAAAAAGGCCGAAAGGCGGTGCCCACGATTGCGGCCGCAGTTTTTATCCGCAAAAAAAATCAAATAGATTATCAATCTGTGAGTAAGCCGCAATGTTCCTATCGGAGCTTTTTTTTCTTTTGAAATCTTCATATTTTTTCATACGGAAAACTGAAAAACATTTTGTACTTTTTATTCAAACCGCCGCAATTTTTTCAAATTTGAAAGAAAAAAAAAGCTCCCATAGAAACATAGCGGCTTCCCTACAGATTAATATTTTTTTTTTCGGATAAAAACTGCGGCCGCAATCGTGGGCACCGCCTTTCGGCCTTTTTTACAGACACTTTTTTCAAAAAATTATAATAATTATAAAGAATAAATAAAAATAAATAAAAAAAAATATTTTTGTATTGTCAAATAATGGTATTAATCGTAAAAAGAAATTCATGCCCATTCCCCCATCCTATCCATCCGAAAAAAAATTGTGCAAATTGACTACTTTTCGGCAGAATCACAGTGTGATACTACCTTAACGAATTAAAGAAGTTTTAAGTGTTCTACAAATATATAACGTTACTGTTCGTAAAAACAACTCAATAAATTTTGCAATTAAACAATATTTTACAACGAATAGCTCGAAGAAATTTTAATTTCGAATTTTTTTTTGTTTTATCAATCTAGGGAAATGTATGCACTCAACTTATGAGAAAAGTTTCATTCTGTTTGTCTAATTAACTTGCATTTCCATTTTGTTAAATGAACGACATTTTTCTAATATTTTCCGCTACTCCGTATATTTTATCGATTTCAATTTAAAAATGTTTTTGCCGTGTGTATGTATACATATAGATGATACTCAGTGTATCCAGAAATTGGGAATCATGAAAAACAGGAAAAACTCATTAATGCTTTAATCCGTACGTACAACCATATGCAATTAGTATCGGAGGTAATTGTGATTCAATCATAATAATAACACCTCCAATCATTTGTTCTAGCGTGTACCCAGGGCCGGCGAGAGGGTAGGGTAGATGGGGCAATTGCCCGGGGGTCCGGGTCTAAAAAGGGGGCCCGCAGCCTTGATTAGGGGCCCGGAAAAAGTAAAGAGAGGTGGTTTTTTTCGCTTGTCAATTGTATTTTTGGGAAGAATGTTTGAAAATTTTTTGTTGTGTCCGGGAGCTCGTCACTTAGTACACTAATACACTTTCACCACAACTGAAAACTGCATGGGAACGCAAATTTTAACATTTTCTAAACTTTTTCTAAAAATCTCTAATTAAAATATTTACTCTTTAAAGCTTTGTTTTACTGTTTGCATAGTGTTTACTGTTTGCAAAAAATGAGTAATCTTTTGAATTTTGACAAGTTTGGACAAAAAAACTCATTTCTTTGAGGTTCCAGGCATCGAATGTATCTAACTGAAGAGCTCATACAAAGGCTTGGGACTTCCAACTAATTGGGAAATGAGAAAACAATTTTAAAAATCTTTGTGTAAGGTGTCAAAGTAAAGTATATAAATATATTTGAGCCTTACTTTATGGTATTCCATATTTGTTTATTATTGTCAAAGTAAAGCTTATTGATACAAATTTGACAACATAAATCTAATGGGGTATTTTTTTAAATACTTTTCGTAAGTAACGACTTCCTGTCCCTCAAAATTAATGTCCTCTACCCCTATGCCATAAAATATCGCTCAGAGATATCTGAAAAAAATTATGAACATTGAAAATGAAATAGTTTAATTGTTTATTTCCTTTTAAGGGGGAAAAACCTCTAGACAGGCGAAAATAAAGATAATTTCGGAAATTTTTTAGCAAGGAATTACTATTTATATTTTTGAGGTTTGGAACCTTATTTACAGATGTGACTTTAAAGTCTTATATCATATTTTTTTTTCAATAATTGTAGAAATGGCAACTGCGGAAGTCTTTTATTGGAGTGAGTCACTTCAGAAATTCCCAAATGGCGGACACTCTAGTAGCCGTAATTATTATCTGAAAGATTTTTCCATGTTGTTAATTTAACAATAGTGTCGGTGAACCAAAAAAATTTGAAAATATTACGTAAAAGATTGACGAAGTTATACGAATTTTTTTTTTTTTAAATTAACTTTTCATAAGATCGCTTATTTTTGCATATTAAAAAAAAATGACTTCGAATATCGCTTTGAAATTTTGGGAGTATATTTTTGAGATGTTTTATTACCATCCCATGATAAAAATTTCAATTTTTTTCGCTTTAAATGTATTTCTTCTCTTAAAACCTGAACTATTTGGTTTAGAGACAAAGTTTTTCGACTTTCTGACGGTGTGACCACTGGACGCTGCGCTGCAAAATAATACACAATATATGTCTTAATATTAAACACTCTGTAAGCTGATGTAATTGAATCAAAACAATGGTTAAGTAAATCAAGCAATAAAATCATACTTGAATTTTTTTCATTGTTTTCTCTCGGTAAAGTAAATCGTTGCTTCTTTTTTTTCCGTGTATATATAATAACTTTGAAAATTTTAATCAAATAAAACTGATTAAACTACATTACTTCCGCTAGAGTTCACTACGTTCTCAAGTTATTTATTTATGTTAAACGATTTTGTAACAAAATGAGAAAAAGTTATGATAATCTTTATAGAACAATTCAAAACCGAGTTTTTCAAACTAATTGTTTAATAAATCAACTGAAACTGTTATCCGCTGTATTACTGCTTTCCATTCATTCGAATGAAAACTAAATATTTGGATACCATTGGCGGCCGAAAACAAAAATAAGGTTTAAAGAGTAATTTAAACAAATTCTGATTATAGCTTGACTATGACTATTATTTGCTAACTTCTACTTAATTACCAAGACTAATCAAATCTTAAGTTGTGAATTTAAATTACTAACATTATAGTTTTAAGCACTACAAACATTTTCTTGCTATCGTACAAATGCTAGCTTAATGATGCTTTGTTCTCGCGAACCCTTTATATCGTGTACGAAAACGATTGAAGAAATTTGTTGCTAGTATGATTCAAATGCTACATTAATCAACAAAGTCTATGCTACTAAAATATATCACAATTTGAATTTCTTGTTTGTTTCAAGGTATCCAAAATAGATACCATATTCTCGTGAATCCGCGAATCCAAATTCGTAAAAAGAAATACAATTTTACTGATAGAACTAGTTTATCAAGAATTTTATTTTTTTACAATTTCATCTAAGCTCTTTGATTACAATTTTTTTCCTAGAACAAAGGATTCTTGTGATCTTTTTAAAATATCTAGAAATTTTTTCTACACGGTTTGAATTTAATTTTTGTTATCTAATTTACGACAAGACGTAATAAAATCACAACAGAATTTTTCATTATTATATATACAATGTTTGTATTTTCGCTTTAAATAATAGATATACGGTAACTTTAAACAACAAACTCTGTTATTTTATTTATTTTAAAATAACCAGTCATTAAGGAATAGAACAATAGCAGAATGGATCGTGTATTTTTATTTCTATTTTGAAAAGCAATAAAAAAATAAAAAACCAAAGCTCTAGTGACTCTGATTTTGAGCTGAACAATATATACAATTCGTATCTGCTATCTACATTGAGATAAATATTTAAAGGCGAATCGCAAACGCAAGCTTATATATTTATTTAATAGAATAAATTCAATTACTTGTTATCTGTGACTCGTCTTTTATGTGTATATGCATATACACATATAGCCGTGCCAAAACAAAGGATCGTATCTCAAAAAAAAAAAAAAAAAATTGGTAGTGTAAAATGACGTACCTATACGTAAAGGTCATGCGACAAAACACTGATATACTTGAGAGGTTATCTTGTAAATAATTTAAAAAACTGTATAAATTTCGATAAAATAGACGCAATTAAGCACAAAGACGGTCTAGCAGGTTAAGTCGGGATCTGCAATCCTAGAGAAGACCTTATTAGACAGAGAATCCAGAAGAGGACAGAAATAATTTTCAAAATAACTTATATTTTGATATAAGCAAATAAAAAATATATCATTGGCTAATATTCAATCGCTGATCTTACTGCGTTCTTAAGTTAACTGGCTATATTTATATACTAGAGCGGATATTTGTGAAAAATCATTTTATTCAAAAACTATTATAACTAGACTAATAAAAAAAAAAACTGTTTAGTAGATAATACATTTTTAATAGAATTAAAATATATACTTTTAAACTATTTATATCACCTAAAAAAAAAAAAATTAAAAATAATTTTTTTATAGTTCTCAAAGAGATACAATCTCAACAAAAATACGTAATGTACCTTACTATGTTTACTATTATCACTAAAACATGCATTCGAATTAGATGGGTGTAACACTTCTTTAAAAAATTTAATCTCTCTCTGACGTTTCTAGAGTACATACCAGTTCATATAACTTACTTATTAATGTGTCATCTAAAACGGAGCGACTTTTTCGAAGGAGGAGTGTATGAGGTAAGGGCTGGATCGATTTATTGCAGTACCCCCACCATAATTTTTTTTTTAATTTTGGACCCAATTTGGCGTATCACGGCCGTAGAGAGAATGATACACAAATACAATGTTCGCTAAATGAATACTGTGCCGACATGTCCTACGGTGCAATTACAGTGCCTCTTTACCGATCATGGTCCCCAAGTCTCCGTTAGATATCTATTGAATTCAGTGAGTGAGTGGTTGGCGATACATATCATGCTTTGAATATGTGCTTTTGCCTCTACGTACATTCGTAACTATTTTAGATTAAATTAGCTACAGCTACTCGGTATAATTTTCTCTTGTTACTCTTCGTTACTGTTATATACGTATATACATTTATAGTTCGTTAACTGTTTATTTGCTTGAGTATTGTTTCGACAACGAAAAACATATCAATACTCTTGTACATCAACGATCAAAATATTATAAATCATATTAGAATGGTTGCGAATTTCAAAATATTTCGAATTCCGAATTTTTTATTTTTACCTTTTATTTTTTTTGCGTATTTTTACAGCAAGGCTTTTCAAATCACATTCCACACGCTATACAGAACTAAAAACAAAACAAAAATTGGGATAGGTACATAATTCTCCCTTTTCAAAATTGTCATTAGTTGTTTATAAGTACAGTAGACTCTCGTTAATTCAAACCTGCGATAATTCGAAACTCTCTATAATTCAAAGGTATCACGAATTCCCTACAAAATCTCTTTATATTTCGAACTAAAACAATACATTTTTATACACTTGTTAATTCGAAACGCAAAACTCATTGTTACGTAACAAAACGACGCCTTAATTCGAAGTCGTCGGCGTGAAACACTCGACAATTCAAAGTTGCGGAGAAAAAGAAACAGAATGATTGTAAGTACATTTTGAGACAAGTTCAAGTTCATTCATCGCAAATGCTTAAAATCTTAAAATTGTTATCTGCGATAATTCGAACCTCTCTATAATTCGTAATATTTTGAGAGTTCCTCGAATTTCGAATTAATGAGAGTTGACTGTATCTTAAAGCATCGACTTTTCTTTATTCGATTCAAAGCCATCAAAACCAGTAAAATATTACACAAAACATACATAAAACATTAGAGAAAATATCTAAGAAAATATCAGTTACCTAATTCAAGAAAACGCAGATTTTCTCTTCCCAAGTCTCAACAATTACCTACTCTTCCCAGTTGTAGAAAAAAATAAAACGATTTTTTTAGTTACAAAATACCCGTTGATGCTTTGAAAATATGACGTAGGTAACTAACAGTTGAGAAACGTTTTCGCCCAATTTTGAGAACAAATATTAAATTATGATGTTTTTGACAGCATTTTTTTTTTAAAGTATATACATGCATAATGCAAAAATATATGAATTTTAAAATAGTTGGGAAAATTTAGTCAAATACACCATTGCTATTAGTCCTGAAATATTCGAAAATTATGAAGAATCAAATGGCATATTTTTAAAGCAGTAATGTACGCATATACCAAAATGTAGCTCACACAGGAAATACAGTGTGAACCAATTGGGCATCCATGTATTACGCGCTGGGAAGTTACCAGAATAAATTTTATTCGATATTGTAGAATTTGTAATTAAAAATTATTATTACAAGTTGAAGAGCCTTTTCAACATTTTGTTTAAAATAATTTCATTGTCTTTCTATTCTTTGTTTCCTATTGTTTTGTAAAATACTGCAAAAATATTTACAATTAGATGAAAGCAAATTATAATTAATTGTTCTATTATAATTTGTTGTAATAATTATTTTCATTAATTGAATATCTTGGAAAATTTCAGTAAATTAAAACCGACTATTGAGATACTAAAAACTTTTCAGTTCTTTAAATTTATTAAAATTAAATTCAGTTTAAGAAAACTAAAGCTTTTAAATATTCGCATCAAAGTTGAACTGTAGTCCGTAGTTGATTACTAGATTTTCATCAAACTTGAAATTCCCACGTAGCTAGAATATTTCCGAGGTGAATGTTGCACCCAATTTTTTGGACCCACAGTTGAAAAGTTGTTAGGCCGTACACAAAAAAACCTCACTTTAAAGTCCAATATTTTCTGAATGGAACTTAAAAATGGGCTTAAAATTTCATATCGATAAAACTTGATTCGCAAATATAAATGAATCTCATTATGTTTAACCCTAGAAACATACGTTGGTCTACGAGTCAAGTTAATCATACATCGGCGTCGTTTCGACGAATGGACTTTTTACGGGGAGTTTTAGAGTTTATTTGCAAAAAACATTTTTTTTTACATAACAATACTACAAAAGCGAACAAAATATTTAAAAAAATTGGATTTGGAAAAATTTCTTAATGTAAATATTAATTTTTTTAATCTTTTTATCAAAGCATATTTTCATTATAATAATTAAAAAATATATAAATACATCAATTGCAATAATTAATTTATGAACTATTATGAATCAGTGGACACGTGTGACTTTACAGAATGTGAAATTTCTCAGTCATAAATATTCCTATAGATATGTAGTTATTTGCCCATTAGGCACATTTGTAAATTTTCTAAAATTTGTTAATAATTTTTCGAATAAGATCTCAAAAAATAATAAAAATTAAAATATTTTCCACAAAATAAATTGTTAATCTTTTATTAAGTCATTCGAAACGCATTCTTTAGTTTTCGATTCAATATATTCAAACTTCAGTATTATGTCGTCTCTATAAGTCAAACAGCTGTAATCATCTTTCATATTATCATAATCATTGAAGAAATTAATCATAACATCCATATCTTTAACAAATTTTAGAAAAATTAGGAAAATTTTTATATGTGGAGTACAAAATCTTTAAAAAAAAATATAGGTTAATCATACATCGTCGTCCTTTTGACGCACACTATTTCAGTATAAAAAAAAACGACAATAGCTATTAACAAAATTTATATGTCTTATGTGTTATAATAACAAATAAATTAGATAACAGAAGTTTCACAGCGAACAGGTACCGACAAGTCACAGTATTGGAGCAGGTAGAGAAGTTCGTTCGTCGTTTTGACGAGTACGTATGATTCTAGGGTTAATATAAAATTTCAAAAATATTTAGCAATCATTTAGGCATTTTATTTTGGATGTCTTTAATTTGAAAATTTTTCTTTGCGAAGAGAAGCTTTGTCTTATTTTAAACTACAATATTATCGACTAGACTTATATAAATACTAAAGACCTTAAGGTTATAAGGATTGGCACTGACGTTAGTTTGCTTTTAAATTGTGACATCATTACGATGAACTTTTTTTTGCGCTAGTTATTTTTTGACAATTGTTACAAAATTTATCAAAAATAACTTATTTCATATGAAAAAGCAAGGTATTTAAATTTCAGTACAGTATTTTTTAATCTGAACATCTTTTCGTTCAACATTGTTGTATAAGAACAATAGATTGTTGTATAACACTGATTTAATAAATACAGTTTTCTACGTTAATTTTACTGCAATCAAGAAAATATATGTATTCCGGTATCAAACACTTGTTTTAAGTACCAAAACCTCTCCGTAAAGTATGCATTTCAATATTTAAACAACAATCAAGTCCAAGTGTTCACCAAATATTTGTTCATTGTGGTACTTACTCAGTACTTAACTTATAACAATGTGTGTAAGAAACACACACAAAAAGGTAGAATAAATATGTGGCTCAGAAGTGTGTAGCTTACAATACGGTTAGCTACATAGCGAAAACGATAGAAATGTGAAACTATACGAAGGAAGGTGGTTATAATGAAAAAGAGATGAATTACATGTCATTATTTATTTTCAGTTACATGTAAAATACATTTTTCTTTTCTAACAAACTTACAGGAAGAAGTTGGCCGTAGCTACTATAGCTATTATATTAGGCTGATCGTCCATTGGTTGCGGACAACTACGATATCTGATTCGGACGATTACGCACGTTTGTCGTTCGTCCGAAATGATATGTGTCGTTCGTCCGAAATAATATCCGTCCACTAGCCCAATATTCGCCAGTACTTTTTAATTTTTTTTCTCAAGCTATAAATGCTATAAAAATACGTAAAAAACAATTTATGACACGTAATATGCAAAGATATACAGTTATAATTGTAATTTACCTTCAGTTTTTAAAAGCTTTTATTTAACTTTCTATATTAGTATGTTGGTTTAGATCAAATCTTGGAATCAAAATTTAGGCAGGTTCTAATTGAGCTAGAGGTTTCAAATTTTGCATACGTGTCTAACCTTGATGACAATGCAATATTGTATAATTAGTTTTGTCCTAAATCGCCCCAAAACCAAAATTGTTGATTTTTAGTCCTGTGCAACTTTTTGACATTTCGAATTGTCAAATATTGTCCATTGATTTTACATTGCAATTTTTTGTTTTCATAGTTATGTCTGATTAGGGTAAATTAACCGATTAAAATATAGGTAAAAAAATTACTTCTTTAGTTCTTTTCTTAAATTAATTGTGATCAGACTAAAAAGTAGAAAATAAATTAAAGTAAAAAAATGTTTTTAAGAAAAAGCTTTTATTTAAAAATGGGCTAAAAAAAATAAAGTAACTTTTGAGTGAAGTTTGAAGCAATATGCAACATAATTTATAAAAGCTTGAGGCGTTTAATTAAGTTTGGTAACTACTGAAAAGTAAAATAGCTACACTTCCAAAACATTCAAATCAGAAATAACTAAGATAACGCCTCAAGCTTTTAT
Source organism: Brachynemurus nebulosus (assembly GCA_035578155.1). Taxonomy (NCBI): domain Eukaryota; kingdom Metazoa; phylum Arthropoda; class Insecta; order Neuroptera; family Myrmeleontidae; genus Brachynemurus; species Brachynemurus nebulosus. The sequence continues at coordinate 28,231,183 of JAPWDM010000005.1, read as the reverse complement.
AAATTATGATGCATATTGCTTCAAACTTCACTCAAAAGTTATTTTATTTTTTTAACCCATTTTTAAATAAAAGCTTTTTGTTAAAAAACATTTTTTTTTTTTACTTTAATTTATATTCAATAAAAATAAAAATCTCAAGAAACGAACTTCTACGCGCGAGAAAATCCAAACAAAATTGGATTTGTTCGCACGTTGTAATTATACGCACGGAAACGGACGAACGAGACGCTTTCAATGGACGAGGATGTATAACATCACAGCTGTTTGAATCGTTCGTCCGTTTTCATGCGTATTCGTCCGAACTAAATTTCGCACGTTTCCGCATTCAATGGACGACCAGCCTTATTCTAGTTATTATACTAGTGGTGCAATCTAGTGGCGCGCCGGTCACTCATTATTAAAAAAAACTAGAGTGGTGTGTCACGTAGCAAAATAACAGCACAAATCTATCCAACTTTATTTTTCCAATTAAAATAAAAATTCTATTGCAAATAATATTTCATGTTATTTCTTTTCCACGTCATTTTTTTTCTTTTATTTCCAGTTAGCTGGCTGACTATCCGTTAGACGCTGTTATTATTTTTGATAGATGAAAATTTATAATAGAAAAACATTTGGTTCAGTTCGGATGATTACATAGCAAATTTTTTTATTTTTCACTAAGCGATGTTTAAAATTGTTTGCTTGGTGAAGTCCACTTTCTATATGCTGGCATATTTTTGTGTATTCTTTACACAATTACTGTATAACTCTTTCAATTGTTTTATTTTTGAGCTTTTATTTTTTATTTATCAAATTCTTGATGTATCAAATACAAGACGTTTTAAAAGCTTATTGTTACAACTATCGGTAAGTTTTGCTATAGTTTGTTATGCTATGTAGATAAATCAGCTTCTTTGATATGAACTGAAACCGAAGAAAATAAACATCAATGCATAATTTTCAATTAAAAACAACACTATCGAAAGTGCCATCTTTTTTAAAAATGTTAGGAGCAAATAAAAAAGGTGATATTGTCATTGCCTTTTTGCCATAAAACTGTAGCCATTGCCTTTGGATGTAAATGTTATTGGAACTCGAAAAATATAATTATTTCACCCGAATAAGACTTAATTCACAAATATTTGCATGTTTTAACTATACACCACTAGAATAATTAACTTCCCATAGGAAGTTATTGTAATGGGTCCGATTTTACGAATCGCTAATTTTGACATATCTCCACGTTTCAAGGTCACTAGAATCCAAATCCATCCTTTTTAGCGTGATGTCTGTGCGTGAGTTCGTTAGTTCGTTCGTTCGTTCGTTCGTGGATTTTTTTCGTCTCGCATATCTCGAGAACAAATGATGATATCAACTCCGGACTAATTTCATTAGATGCGTAATCAAAAAATAAAGACCGGATAAAGTTTTCAGCAAATTCGGATTAGCGATTTTTTTTTTATGGTAAAAAAACAGAACTAACTTTATTAAGATAACATAGATTATATGGATTTTTTACCATAACATTATTATATAATGGCCTAAGGACCTTCCTTGATGTTAAAAGCGCCAGTATATTATTATAAAATTTAAAAATAAAAAAAAATAAATAAATAAAAAAATAAAAAAAAACGAAATAAGAAACTGTTTTTGAAATATATTTTGTCTCGCATATCTTGAGAACAAATGATGTTATCATTTGTTTGATAAGGGTTGAGCCCCCACCCTTAGGTACAGAAGGCGAAGCCCCCGGTATGGTGCAAGGGGCAAAGCCTCTATCGGAGACCCAGGGGAGAAGTTGCCCGAAATGGAAAAAAAATTATTTATGTACAGTAGTCTCTAGTCTTTAAGGACACGCAATGGGAAGTTGACAGTGTGGGTAGACCTGTCCCCCAAATTTTTTATAAAATTATCAGAGTATTTTTATATACTTACTATGGTTATTAACCACATGAAAACAGTATAGAGGACGACATAGGATAATAACACGTATTTAGCCAACTACTTTAGAAACTTAACAATGAGTGTGATATATCTTGGCCTTTGCATACCGCTACAAAAATTTTGAATGGTTTTTGTACATAATCGATAACAAAAATGGGAATACATTTAATCATTTTTACTAAAAATTTGATAACTTTAGCCATAGAAACATGGAATTTAGATTTGTTCATGGTTTTGATACCACATTTTTTTTCTGATGAAATTAAAAGTATGAAATTAACATCAATTTAGATTGGGTTGGAATTATTAAACCAAATAGTTTTCCAAAAAATCGTGACTCAACCCATATGTTACATTTTTGACCTTTTTTAAAGTAGAAACTTTTAATATTTCGAAACAGTTTGGTCTCTTAAAATTCCCAACAGCTATTTATTATGCTCGAATTGGATTGTTTTGAACATACAACAAAAACTTTTTTTATGCGGTGGATAAGGACCGCATCAAAAAAAAAATCGCACAAAAAGGAGTATATTCAAGAACTTCATAAATACAGTAAAACCTCGATAATCCGGTCCTCGAAAATCCGGACCCTTCAGTAATCCGGCCCGATTATAAAAGTTGTAGATTTAAGAGAATAACTGAGAACAAATAGTAGATACATTTTTACACACTCTCACATTCTATATTTACAGTCAATTAGTACAGTACAAAATAGAATTGTATTGTACAGTAGATAGTTGTACTAGTACTTGCTGTTAACTTCTTAGAGGAACTATAAGGGGTCTCATATTCATTACATTTTAAACGGTCTCTCGATGGTCCGGCTTTCTCGTAAATTCGGTCTACCGGCCGCCCATTTAAGCCGATTATCGAGGTCTTACTGTAATTATAAAAAGTATAGTTTGCTCCGAAATGTAAAAAAAAATTTTTCATAGAAAATACATACCTCTAAACTTCACAAGTCCCCTAAAAGTTAATTTTCTAAATTTCTTATTATTTCTTACATTACATTCTCATTCTGCACTTTGATGGATATTTTTTTTTAAAAATCACTTAAAAAGATCTCACAGAAGAACCGCATAAAAAGAAGTTATGCTATACAATCTTCAAAACTTCGCCATCCGTGAGTGCCATAACTACGTCTTCGGTGGCCCCGAGGCAGAAAGTGCATTGGGGACCCCTACGCAGGAAAAGCGGTGACCTTTTTTTTTGCTCGTCAGTCTCGTTTACCGCCCAACAAAAAGAAGCGGTGACCTTTTCTTTTGCTTGTCAGTCGTTTCCTGTTCAAATTTTACAGAAATACCGCCAAGAAATAATTCTGGTATTCTTTTGGTGGCCCCCTTCTATTCTGTTGGGGGCCCCCCTTTGGTTCGGGGCCCTGGGGCAATACCCCGGCTGCCCCAGCCTAGTTACGGCCCTGCCATCCGTACAAAAATACCAATAAATTATCATTAGATATACTTACGTGGACAAAGCTACAACAACAAAAAACCATTTCATTGTTTTAATCCGATATAGAAATGAATGAAAACAATGCGGAAACAGACATACGAGTGAAATTCGTTATCTAAAAAGTATTTAAAAGTCAATATCGTCAATGGGTAGAATTAGATGTTTTTTAAATGTTAAGTTTGAACGTACCTACATATACGAATGAACAAAGAAGAAAATGGTTTTTCTTTACAAAAACAAATTCTGCACTGTCAATGATAATACGAGCTATTTTTAACTACTCATTACAAAACACATAAGCTTATTGTTTCACCCACATATCTATCTATCCTCCTTCAGTGTGGATATAATAGATAATTTTAAAATTGTAACTTTTCACCATAAAACACCGAAATTGGTATCGGAAATTTGATTAAACTTACAAAAAATTTTTAATGTTATTGGATCGATTGAGATCATAGATATAGATAGATCTACATTTTCTGTTTCATAACTACTGTGCCCGCTGAGGCCGGCAAATGACGTGATCACCGCTAACCCTACAAAGCGATTATGATACATACAACAAAACACATCATTGTATCTACACAAACATGCGAATATATTAGTGTAATATTGTGAGGAATGACTACGCAGCTTGCATATATGTATATAGAATATACTGTGATGGGCGACCTTAGTAACTAACAACCAACAGTTAAAAATAAATTTATTTATTTTAAGAAAGATATCCCTTTATTTTAAGAATTTTTTGTTCAATAGAATCTTTACACTTAACGTAGTTGCTCTGAAATAGTCAGGTACAAAAGTATATCTCAGCAAAAAAATTTTGTTTTATCAAAAATTAAATAGTGTATTAATATTCTTCAGTTATTATATTTGTATACCACTTATTTTTTGAATTTCCGCGCTCTTATGTTGTAGCAATTTAAAAGAATTGTTGAAAAAACGTTGTAAAAATGTTGTAAAATGATGTTTTTAAATTATATTTCAAAAACGGCGTGGTGAATAATTTTTATTTCTTATTAAATACGGTTTGTAACTTTGTATTAAATAACATATTAAATTTTTATCAAATTCCTTCGACACGTTTTCATTTTATTCAAAAAAAATTGAGTTTTCCCATAAGAGCCCGTGTTAAAATTGCAAAACTTTGAAACCGTTTTTCTCAAAATTGGGGTGGTCAATTTTTTTCGGTAATAGCTCGTATTATTGGTATTGGATTAAATAAATATCTAGAGAAGTTTCGTTGAAATCCTTTAAAAAAATCGTTTTATCGACCAACTACCTTAAGTACGATACACTTCATATTTCTTTCCGTATAAATTTCACTAGCTGATTAAAAAAACAATGACATAAGAACGATGTGAACGATGTGATGAACACTAACAGACTGAATCAGAAGCGGTGTAAATTGCGACTCATTGCAATTTACGAACGACAGATTTTTATATGTTGACTGCTTCTACAATATTCTGTGATTGAGATTGACGTCATCAATCGACGAATCAAAGTCATCGTATTTATTACATAAGATTTCGAGTATCCGAATTATTTTTAAAAGAGGTTAAACACCCGAATTAATTTAGGTCTTTTTTTCGAATTATAGCACTTTCACCGAAAGAAGATTTCGTTCTCTAGCGGCTTAGCGGTTTAACTTAGAAGAATTATTACACCATTAATAAGGAAACCAGTTACAAACAAAGAGTAATAATTTACTAAATTTTTAATAAATTTTACACTTTTTACACATATCAAAAATAATTACGCATAAGTAGGTATTGATAAACTATTTTTTACAATGTTGATTCTTTTATTCCTAGTATTCTTTAACTGTGTCAGACAATAATTTGACCAGATTTCCGGTTTCAGTTGCAACAAACGAGACTGTATGTCTTATCTATTAGATAAATAACGTGAAGTATAGAAATAACAAAAACATATGGAACAGCAAACAATGAAATTGTTCTATAAATGACAAGGAAATAGATTTACCTAATGGTGTTAGATATGCGCTTGGATGACTCCGTTCTCTTTTGTCCTAACATTTGTTTTTTTGTTGTTTACGCTTCCTGACAATATATCTTCACGAAAATGGCATACTTGTTCTGTAACACACCGTATACTATTTTTTGTTTTTTGTCCTATTTAGTTATAAGTAGAATTTCGATTGTACAATCAGTTTTAATAAACTTACTATATTTGTTTGCAAACTAGTAAATGTGCTTTTGTGCTATTGAGCATTTAGTATTCTTCTAGAAAAAGTAGCTGATTCAGCATTCTATTTTTGTATTTAATTTCATTTATTATACAACAATAATATGCATTTAAATTGAATTTGGAGCCACGTCGGTATTTTAATTTTGTGAAACAAACAAAATTAGTATCATCAGCAAAATTAAATTACATATTCCTGGGAGCAAATTAATCCAATTAGGCATGTAACTTTTACTATATTCGTTAAGTATTTGTAAGTGTAAGTGGCCGTAATTTTTTTTTATTTCTTAACGTCATCAAGGTTACTAAAATTGTTTACTGCCTTCAAACCGTAGACAGAATGACAAAATTATGCAATCTGAGACGAGTTATAAATTTTCAAAGCCGTTCTTTTAATTTTTATCCAAAGAAAAAAAAAAACTTCAGATCAGTTACATATATTTCTAACAGGTATTTCGTCATTTTGATAACAAAAGTTCACAACTAATTACTCGAATTAAATTAATCGCCCTACACGGAGAGAAAAATCATATAATTTTTGTAGATAAAATTTCAGAAAAATTACCATGCTCTCTTTTAATGCGTGCGCGATCGACGACCAAAGTAAAAAATATATTATAGCATGGTAAAATTTAATGTGGTAACACAACTTCTATCACACTCTTATGCATATATGTAATAGTATGCATATATGTAATTCTTGTTGTCGTACTCTTTCATTTGCGCATCTGACCCGCAACCTTATGTTACTTCGGCTGTACCTGTAAAAACTTCGAAGATGCCCGATCTTTTCCGACCTTTGATTCTTTATGATCCATACAAAAATGATTGGCAACAATATATTCTAATACTGAAGATAGTGGAGTAACAAAATGATGAATTAAACGATGACTGTCCGTCAAGACATTCTAATGAACACTGCTTCGACACCACGCGACACCACACCAGCTAAGCAGCTACTTGCAACACCATCAGTCCTGCTATGTGACCTGCAGCTTGCCTCGCTATGTGACAGCGTTGATACCTTCTGTTTCTTTCTTTCTACTATTAGTTTCTTTTATTCTTTTCTACTTTTCTTCTATTTTAAGACAGCATGGTAATCTTTGTAAGAAAAACAATTAAACTTTGGCAATGGAACTTTTTACTGTACTGTTTTACAAATTTTACGGAGCTAATATTACGGAAAGAACATTCTATCCTTTAAATTTTCTATTATTAATTATAATTTTTATATTCTTACCGTACAAAATTGAATATGTTCGCCTTTTACACGTTGATTGTAGTGCTGAGCACAGTAATTTTTATATGAATTTTCTCTCTATATAGTTCATGTCACTTTCATAAAACTATTTGAGCAAAAAAATCTTTTAACTAATAATGTAACTAAGTTGACTTAAATATTTAAATTCTTTGAATAATGAAACTGAAAGCGAATTATCAGTTTTCGAAGTCGTTCTCTTCATTTTCAGTGATTTTCCGAATGGAAAATTCAATTATTATAGCCAGTGTCATGGACGTATGTATATGTCCGCACGATAACTCTCGAATGAAACATCCTATCTTTGCGAAATACGACAAGAGTATTAACAAAATTAGATATGCACCCAATTGTAAATAACCATTAAAAGTTGTTGGTACTGGCTGATTTATGAAATTTACAATCTACTAGGTAAGAGAAAGGCTTCCCCATAAATTGTTAGGCTGTATTAATCATTAGTTAAATAAGGATAATAACGATCGTCAAGTTAGTTCAAATTCGTTTGTAATCAAATTTTTTCAAAAATCTCAAGAAAAAACGAAATTTTATTAATACCGTATAAAGAAATTATTATTCTAGAAGCGTAGGTTGTCACCTACTATTAAAACATTTTCAGAGAAATACCTTAAAACAAATTATCAACAAATATATAATTTAGACGAAAGGTAAATAACATCCATTTTAGCTTCTTTTCTCAAACAATCACAAACCAATTTCATGCGCTATCAATTACTCTATAAATCCACTACACGCCAATAGTAATTGAAAGAATATTTTATATAAAATCCCCTCTTTGAAGATTTATAATATAAATTTTAATATAAACGTAAAAAAAAATGCCTAAAGATTTTTCTTTAGTTCCTGCGTATCTTTTCTGGTCGCTGATTATTTTTTTTTTCTACTCTGTTTATTTTGTTTATTATCCGAATAAGCTAATCGGTCAAATGAAGCAACCAAAAGCAACTTTTTAATCTGTAAAATAACTTATTAAAAAATTAAAAAGATAAAATATAATAAATTATAAATAGGTTTTTGTTATTCTATCCTGTTTTTATTTAACGGTAAAAATTAAATACCAACGGAGTGAAAAGAAAGCACGTTTTTATGTTTACTTTGTGTCTTTTAAAAAAAAATCTCAATAGAGTGATAACACAAACCACTTTTTTGTATACACAAGTTTTTGTTGGTGTTGTTTTTTCATCTACAGTAAAACTGTGTGACACCTAAAACAAAAAAGAATAAGATCAAGAATAAAAAATTAAGTTTACAAAATCAAAAGAACCTGACTCCGTAAAAAGCAAACTAAAGAGATATAAGCAAGATGAAATAAAAAACAGAATAGTGAATAAGAAAATAAAGCAATCACAGGCATCAGATATTTTTGTTCAACTTGTTACAGCTAGGGATTGTAAATTTACAGATTTTTTCATTTAGTGGTAATTTCTTATAATATGTTTTTTTACCAAAACTGACTTATTGATAATTTACACATATTTTTTAAAGTACAGAAAATATAAGAGTATAAATATAAATATTGCATAAATATAAGAGTAAAAATGCATTTTCGAATAGCTAAAAAATTAAATTGTATAGGTAACCATGTATGTTTGACACCTCATTAAGTATCTTCAATAATTTCCAAACATAAGGTAAAAGACCCGGTAATTGACCCTGGCCCAGTTTCTGAACTTTTCAACTTTGTTATAAATTAATAAAAACACTATATTTTAAATAAGAAAAAAAATAAATTCTTAATTTAAAGTAATCTATTCTGTGTCTAATGAACAGCAATTTAAAAAGTTTAGAATATATTAACTAAATAAAAAAAAATTTTTAAGTTTAAAACGTGTGTAAAAGCTATTTTTTTGGTAGTTTCCTAACAGTTCATGTTACAAAGTACTCATTTTGATCTGTGCAGTATTCATCATGTAAGTATGAAAACTTAATTAAAAATATATGAGCAGGTTAATATTTGTTTAAAATTTATTTTAAAATATTTATAAAATACCTTAGAATGATTTTTATTATTGAAATATGAGGGTCAATTACTAGGCTCACTTCTAAAGTGGTATGGCCCAATTAAATTCTAACCAGTTTTTGTTAGTTATTTTGTTATTTATAGTTATCTTCGATTAGTTTTTGTTATTTTTCATAACGTATATAATATTAAACATTCATTTTTATCAATAAAAAATTATTTATAAATTAAATTTTAATAAACTGTATTTTTAAATTTAAGAATCAGAAACTAGGCCACTGTCAGGGTCAAAAACTGTCACATGAGAAATTTTGAAGGTCAGAAACTGGGTCCTTTTTGTCAATTTTTAAAACATTAATTTAAATTATTAATTCAATTCAAATAATTATTTTACTTGTATGACTTTATTTTGAAAGCCATAAACTAGTTGATAAAATTATTAATTGTCTCTTAAGTTTAAACTTATATTTATTACTGTCGTTTAACCTCAGCCATCACTCTTAAAAGGTCAGAAACTAGGCCCGTTACCTTATATATTTTTCTTTTTAAAAGGTTTCACTGTCCGTTTCATAAATATTTACCATTCGAACGGCTACTTGCCTCTTTGAAAAATATTAACCAAAGCTACTTCATGTACTTATAAATGGTTTGTATATTTACGTATGTAGGATCCAGGGTAAAAACTTACTGAATCATATTTTACGCATGCATTATCAAAAAAATTTTTCTGTACATATTCATAATCAATATGTTTTTATCTGTTAATATTTGAACATAGTCTTAAACGTAAGACCCGATTTACATTAACGCTCCGCTCTCGGTACGATATTACTACGCTCCAGATTCGATAAAATATTCTTACACAATTAACAATAAATGTATTCACATCATCGCTCTGATATCGGTCCGATATCAGTCACGGGTCGTTCCCACTCCAATGCCACTCCAATATCAATACCACTCAGGTAATATTTTATTGGAGCGATATCAGACCTGTTATGCCTTGTACCTATAGTGTAAACACATTTTTGATTCCACTCCATTCCGCTTGCATTCAGTTGTTATGAAAAGATATTTGTATCGAACTGAGACCCAACTGGGAGCGTACCCAGAGCGGCATTTTAATGTGAATAGAGAACGAATAGGTACCAGCATGATATCAGCACTGTAATGTGCACACAACAAGATTGTATGGAGCGAGAGTGGAGCGGGAGCGTACCGAGAGCGGAGCGTTAATGTAAATCGGGCTTAATTCTATTCAAAAAAAAATAAAGTGGAAATCGAAAGAAAAGTTGAAGTAGCAAGTTTGTTCCCTTGTACCCTTCATATGAAATGAAAGTGGGAGTGTTCATTTAATGAATATAAATCACACACACAAGAAAATAAAGGCTTTTTTTATTATAATATTAAAGAGCTTTGTACGTATAATAAAGAAAAAATAATTACATTATTTATTTATCAACGTAAAAGCCCCCATTGCGGAACGGTATCTAATACTGGAACAGTTTTGACATTTACATATTTATTTTTTTAATTAAGTGAGGAAACATTAAATGCAAGGTGAATTTAAATTGAAAAACAATCATTCTATTAATTATAATTTTTGTTATCAGACGTTTCTTTCAGAAATAACTTCATTAATATGTAAATATCAAAACTGTTCCAGTATTAGATACCGTTCCATAATGGGGGCTTTTACGATACTAATTTTTCTAATTTTCCTTTTTCGTTTATTATGTTTGTTCATTTATATTTTATTTTTTTATCCGTATTTTTTTCATTTTATTTCATTACTCAATTATTTTATCATCAAAAAAGTAAGCTCTTACGTGATTGTTGGACTAATTGTAAATTTTTCTATAAAAACTATCCGGAGAAAAAATCAGAGGACGATCCCTAATCGAAATGGAGTATATTTTTGGATCGGGGCTCGGTGAAACGTGTGGTTCTAAATTGTATTATTTTGTTGAAAACATACACCTGTTCTGAAATTAATTAATAATATATATGGCTCAAGGAATACAGGCGGCTGAGGTCTTACTGCGCATACTGAATACATGGTACGACGGGGGTGACTTGAGATAATTAATGAAGAGTTTGTACACAAAATCGTATCTTTTTGAAGGACAAGGAAAGGAACATATATGCGCAATACATTCGTTCACAGCCGTCTGTATTGCTTGCGTTAAATATACTTAGATATATGTATAAAATCAAAAAGGTAGATGGAAATAATAAGTACTAGTTGCGAACTAGTGGTGAAAGGTTCCTCAGGTATGGTGGAGGGACTAGGAAGCAGAATTTAGACAATAACTTCCCGAATTGAAAGCATTATTTAAGGAAGTTGGATTCTTATCGAAAAAAAGATATAAAAAATTTGTTGAAAGTAGCAAAATTGAACAGATTTTGCCATAAAAATATTCCATTTAACATTCTGGATCATTCTAAAACATTCTTAGAATATTGTAGAACCTTGTAGAACATTCTTTAACATTTTTATCATTCGTAACCACTTTAGCACTCAATTCCCCAGCTGCTTCACCGACTTCCCATAAGAAGTTCCTTAGTGCAATATCCTATTTTGACACCCATATCTCCAACGTCAACCCGAGCAGCTCCAAAACGAAACCTTTTCCATGGATGAGGATGGAGGGCTATCATACCATATAACCCCCATGGTAAGATAGACCGCGGGGGTAGGTTACAGCAACACACACGGACAAACCAGGCTTATATGAATTGTATGTATGGATTATTTTCTTATAGAACAAACAATTCCTTTCTAAACTAATCAAGAATAAAAAATCAAAATTAATGATAAGTGACTTTATTGACGTGAAAATTAATAAGTGTTTTCATAGTAATAAAAAAAAATGTGTTTTTTCTTTTTAAAGAAAAGAAACTGGTAACTCAAATTACACCCATAGCCCATTATAAAGAACACTTTGAATTGTGAAACAGAATTATATTTCTTACACTTTTTAAACAAAATACATATACTTATATACCGAGTGATTAATGTAATTAATATCATACGAAAATTATGTATATTAATATCGTAAAGAAAAACAAAAATCATATTTAGGAACCTAATGCCCAAATGTTAAAATACACTTTAAGAAACGATCTTAATAAACCACACTTAAAGTCGTTAATGTTGAGAAATTATTTTAAATGTTCGCAAATATTTATAATTTTAAGATAAATATTATTAATTCAATGCTATTTTTATAAAATCTATAATTGATAATTTCACACTGTAACACAAAAATAAATAAAACTTACTTCACAATGATCTATTAAAATGGAATGTAATTTCTATATAATCTATACGTACACATCATGTAATACATATTTTATTGTATTCTATCGTAAGTGACAGTGACCAATCTGTATGTTTTTGATCTATTACTTAAAAAGAGTAAAAACTATAATTCTATCTCACATTCCCAAAATGTTCTTTATAGCGGATCTTTGGTGTACCACCAAACAAAAAACCAATTGAAATATATAATTATATTTCGACTTCTTGGCAGAAATATGTAAATACTATATTACATCACCAAATATTAATTCCCATAAATCTATAATGTATTTATATCAATACACATTTTTGAGTATGAATTTAGTCAGTAGTCAGTAACCAGTTTTTATACAGTAGTAAGAGTAAATTATGATGAGGTATTAAGTATAACTTTTTTTGCCATTTCAAAAAATTAACCGTAAACATAACTACCGGTTTATAACCGGCGAACGAATTAATTTTCCCAGAGCTATTTATTTTCATATGAAACACAAAAGTACCCGATGTTCATCTGAAATTGCTCAATCTATTTTTTGAAAAGCACACAGTCAAGATTGCTTAAAAAATTATGCGTATTTCGATAAATGAGATGTCTAGTTATAGCTAAGTTAACCTCACGAGCGGCTTAATGAAGTCTGAATTTTGAAATTCGATTTCGCTCCTTAAAGTTACGGATCTTCAAAGTTTAAAATCCTTTTAGAGAAATTAAACATTAATTGAGTATCCACAGAAACGAATAAACAATTGAGATCAGACAATTGCATTATTTTCCAAACAGAGAAAGCTAATTTTTAAGTTAGCTATAACAATAATACTTCCGTTTTGTTTGCGGAATTCAAATAGATCAGTTAAAATTGTAAAATAAGTCTGAGTTCCTATAGTTTTCAATTATAGTACATTTTATTAATTGATCTTTTGAAGCGAGTCAAAAAAGTAATATTTCGCAAGCCGTCGGTTATTAACTTTGACCTTAAATCTTAATAGATCTTGATGTACCTACTGAACAAAAACGAAAGAGTAAAAATTTTCGATATCTTCCTTATTTTTTGACATATATTGAATTTTTTGAGTCAATATTTTCATGGCCTCGAAATAAAAATGTGTTCAGAAAAGTCGATTTATTTCGAAAATTAAGCGACATATCGAAAAATGTTAATCTTTAGTTTTTGTTCAGCGCATCGAGTTCTATAGAAATTCGCCTTGAAATTTTAGAGTCATGAAAGTCAAAATCGCTCTTTTTTAAACATCTTTAATAGATGAGGGAATAAAAAAAAGATTTAGGCAAAAATTAGCCGACTACATATAAAATATCAATCTTTGAACTCTACTGGACGCGGGAAGAGCGCAGTGAGCAAACAACTATTTTCCGTACTAAGATGTGTGCCCCAAGTTAGTACTTTCCCTGCATGAGTAATAAAATATAACTATAATATTTTTAAGTAAATTTTTACATAAAACAACTGGTATCGGTTATAATTATCTGACATTAATATAAACACTGTATCTGCATATTTCAATTTAAAATTCCAATCGTATTTACCGGAAGTGTGAGTTGACCGTTTAATTAAGCCTTAATGCAAATATCCTAATATTGTTTTTTATTGGTATACACATATTAAACACTGTTTACATCGTTTACATTATTTACCAAAATGTTTTTTTTTCCACTTTGATGTATTCAAATACAAAAAAATTAGATTTTTGAACGTAATAATAAAAAAAAAATTGTTGATTTTAATTCATAGTTGTATTACGTCCAAAATCTTTTTTTTTCTTTTCGTACTAGTTTAATAAAAATATCACTATTATTTAAATAGTATGATAAGAAGCTAGTATCAGCGTTATCGCAGATCTGATGTTTTAAAACATCTGCGGAAACGGGCGAAAATGCGGATTTTTGAAATATAATAACCATAGACGAAATTCTTTGTTCTTTTCGCGAGTATATCTTGTTACAAATATTACATTGTGTCGTTTCAATATTTGACTTGTGGACTGGCTCTTGATACTTATAGGATGATAAATGAGGTAAACAAGGCAGGAGCACGTGTCAGGAGGCATCAACAAAGGGGGAACGAAAATACTGACTACGTAGTTTTTTTTTTTTTAAAGTCATCAATCAATAGAAAAAAATTTAAAAATCCAGTAGGCATTATAAAATTAAAAGGTTTTCGTTTGTATAGATAAGTTTTCTGTTTTTATATTACCCCGATTGTATTGAAATTTATTGGAGACCATTATATATAGTTTAACTCCCACATACTCTCAAACTTTGAACGGATTTTAAACATAACATCGTGGCTATCATTACCTCAAATGCGATAAAAGTCCCCCCCCCCCTAGTCCCTAACCTTAGCCCCTAGGAATTAATTTTAGATGAAATATTAAAATATTGTTGCATATTATCTATACCTAATTTACCTGTTTATTATATAAGGAGAAATATATTTACTCATCAAATCTTCTACTTACAAAGTATTTTATTATATTACTAAGGAGAGTAAATAAATAAATATATTTTTTTCTTCCTAATTATGTTCCTTAAAGTGTTAGAAATATTTTCCAAAAAATTTATTTAAAAAATGAAAAATCAAAATGTTATGGGCATTTTAGTGCACGCACTTTAATATAATTCAATTTAAAAAACAAAAAGTTTTAAATGCTTTTTTCTCGAAAGTACGTTTTTCGACATGTATATTAAAAAGTATTTGTAAAAAGTATACCGTCATACCGAGAAATACCGATACCAGTCAAGAAAAAGCGGTGATTTTTGAACCAGTCAAGAAAAAGCGGTGATTTTTGAAAATTTATTTTCAAAGTTTGATTTTTCCCTGGGTTTTTATTTTTTTCTTAAATTCTAGTTAGTACCGTAATTGTATAAGTATATTTTCAGAAAATTTTTTGACTTTTTGATTTTGGTTTACTGGAAACAATGTTGTATATTTAGTTTCTTAATAAAATATTTATTTGTATAATAAAAATGAAAAAAGGGTCGACTTTTGATGTTTTTTTTTGGCGGATCTCCCCTTAACAAAATAAATAATTGTAAACAAATATTAAATATACATATTGTATTAATTTAATTTAATTATTTGAGCACCCGTCTTGACCTCAACGTCCCTTATATTCCTCTGAATCCGCTACCGCTCCCATGGAAGGCTCCAGCGCCCACGGGGGGGGGGGGGGGGGGGGGCGGTAACGCCTCCGTTGGGAATCTGATCTAGCGGAAGCGCTCGAATATAGTTTCGAAATTATAACCGTTTGTGGAATATATATCTTAATTTTAAAATCATAGGACTTATTGAAAGTGAAAGCGGTTAAAATAATTCGCATGCGGATGCTCGGATGTGCAATGACCCTAATATTTACCAATCTATTATTTTACGTGAGTGAGAAAAAATAAAGAGAACATTACACTTTATGTTGAAGACGACAGGTGACAACATGTTTTTTTTTTACTTCAATATAATAATTTTTTTATCTAGGCTTTCCCACATATTTTCTAGAACCGCCGCACCGTTCTCTGCTAATATGTCAACGTCTTTTTATATTCAGTCATCGTACACGCTCTTAACTCTGTTCTTTACCCGTTATTCACTTCAACGCCATCACCTGACACTACCTCTCACTCACTCCTCTCTCCTCCGAGCGACAGCAACCAGTTGATTTTTTTCAATAAATAATGGAAAACTTTCATTATTTATTAACGCGTTGACGCTACTACATGTTATGACAGGTGTTGTAAAAATTTAATGATAAAAATATTGATTTTTTACAGGGGGAATTCTTTCGCCGATTCTTTTTTTAGTTTCAGCAATATTTAAGTAGATGTGAATGGTATAATCAGATTTTTTTAATATTTAAAATAAGAATAAATCGTTAGTAAAGTCAAAAAAGTGCACATTCCACAAGTTAGTCCTGGCTTCGTTCAGGTGTCCCCGAAATTCGGTTTCAGTTTCAGTTAAAAAACTACTTTCGGTCGGGCACTATTTGTAATTATTTTGAAGTCAGTTTTATTTATTTTTTCTTAAAAAGGTTTCATTACAGTGTAATATTGAATTTTTGGTGTAAAAAATCTACAATATTTCGATTATCTGTAGCAATCTACTTAATGAATTTCTAACACTGACTGACAGACAGAAAACGCACAGCCTAAACCGTTGGGATTAGAAGAATGAAATTTTGCACAGGAGTTCCCTATGTAACGTAGGTAGGTACTAAGAAAGGATTTTTGAAAATTCATCCCCTAAGTGGATTTAATAGGGGATGAAAATTTCTCTGTAAATTCGTTATTTTTGAAGTTAGTGGTATATAAAAATATGTTACTATGGCTATTAAAATAAATAATCTTATTTAGTAAACTAGACTAGCAACTTACCCTTAAAAATGTGCTTAGAAATTGAAAAAGTGATCACGAGCGTTCTAGTGGCTGGTTTTTTTTTAATCGATGCAGGATTTAAAATAAAATATAAAATTCAAATACTATTTTTTGATTAAACCACGGCTTCAATGTTAAAAATTGATAAAAATAAATCATTTGACAAGTACTCTTATAAATGTTTGATTTTAGTCTACGTATTCATATTTGTCAATAGTTCGTATATTTGTCAATAGTCTACGTATTCATATTTGTCAATATTCCATATTTGTCAATAGTTTTTTCTCTCTCTAAAACAATGTTATAATTTTTTTTTTTATATATCAATTGTGCTTAGAGAATACTAAAAATACAAAATTTATACATGTATCTTACCTATTACTTTCATTAATTTCAACTTTTCACAGTGACGCCGGCATTTCGTAAAAAAATAGTATTGGAATTTTTTATTCCTTTTTAAATTTTGAATCGATTAAAAGAAAAATCAGCCACTAGAACGTTCGTGATCACTTTTTGTTAAAAATTAGGGTTAAGTTGCTACTCTAAACCTTTAACACTGACTGACAGACAACGCACAGCCGCACAGATTTAGAAAGACGAAATTTAGTACAGGAGATATGAAAATTGGCGTTTAGGCTTCTATTTATAAATACGTCAGTTGTGTAAACGTTTCTGGAAATTTATTCCCTAACGGGTTAAAACAGGAAATTAAAGTTCGTATGGGAAGTTCGTCATGTTTGAAGTTAGAAGCGTGGATATTGGGCCAATTCGAATCGGCGTAAGCCAAAGCCGCTTACCCTCGTTAATATATAACTACGATATACACTTAATTCCTATAGGCACCAACCAACTAGATTGGATGGAAAATAGAGATTACATAACTATTTGTTTGTTTGCTAAGTTAATGGATTGCTCCTGGAGGCTAAAATGTAAATGTTTTGCTTGCACAAAATCAAATCTGTTATGCATTTCAACTTGATCCACTTAATATTAAAACCGTATTACCAAGTGTGCCTTTAAATAAGTCTAACCAATAGATAGTTCTAACCAATCAATAAAGAATTTTGCAACATTTTCATATTTCTTGAAAAATACAGAAATAAATAAATTTCTAAAGTTTAATGAGTGATTTTTTAAAATAATATTTTCTTTTAAATTGTTAACAACAAAAAAATTTTTAAAAAACAGCTAATAAAAAAAATCCCTAAAAAAATACCGAAAAACAACATTTAATGGAATCAATAAATATTTTCTGCTCTTTAAAAAAAACTTCAAGCCCCAAGCCAATTTTAACTTTTGATATTAACTGACAGATTTTTTGGGGATTTAGTAATTTTTTTATCCCTATTGTAACATCTAGCAAGAGCACTGAAAATTAAATTAATTACAATTATTATAAGTCAAATCAGTTAAAAATTGCTTAACCCCATTAACAAATAACGCAAAACTACAAAACGTACAATCTTAACTTATTATATAAGTAGTTACTCAAATATAAAAATAACAATACCCCTGTCGCAGCATCTGCATAACATAGCGAATTTCCAAATCTTGGGCACTGGCGGATCTCATCTAAAACCTGTACCTATTTAAAATAGTTTAGCTTTCTAAGAGTAAAAGAATTTTTAAAATCGGTTGGGTAATTAGTTTTGGTATTTTTGGAGACCCAAGAACCCGAACGAATTTTGTGCAGCATAGTTGTATCCATCTAAAATAATTTAGTTCTCTAGCAGTGAGAAATTTTTTAGCATCTTTTCGATAGCTTATTACTGGCGTTTTCGGATCTGCAAGATCCCGGTGGACCTCATTAAAAAATCAGCTCGACCGTATATTCTAGGCGGACTTTATGTAATATATATATATATATATATATATATATATATATATATATATATATATATATATATATAGGTATATATATATATATATATATATATATATATATATATATATATATTCAAAACCCGTTGTGTAGCATTCTACGCCGCATTTGCATCCGCAGGACAGTTGTGGATCTCAGATAACACAACCTGTACCTATCTAAAATAGTTTACCTCGGTAATAGTAAAAAGGTTTCAAAATCGGTCAGTTATTTTATTTTTGACACTTTTAGGTCCTACTGACACTTCAGACCTTACATAACGTAATCTATATGTATCTAAAATAGCTTAGCTCCCCAACAGTGAAAAAATTTTCAAAATCGGTCGGCTAGTTTATTTTTGACGCTTTTGGATCCGATGGACCCTGGCAGACTTTACATAACGTAATCTATATTTATCTAAAATAGTTTAGCTCTGTAACAGTGAAAAAAATTTCAAAATCGGTCGGTTAGTTTATTTTTACCACTTTTGGGTCCCATGGACCCTGGCGGACCCTAAATAACGTAATGTATGTCTATCTAAAATAGTTAGTTCCCCAACAGTGAAAAAATTTTCAAAATCGGTCGGTTAGTTTATTTTTGACACTTTTGGGTCCCATGGACCCTGGCACACCTTACATAACGTAATCTATATTTATCTAAAATAGTTTAGCTCTGTAACAGTGAAAAAATTTTCAAAATCGGTCAGTTAGTTTATTTTTGACACTTCTGGATCCTATGGACCCTGGCAGACCTTACATAACGTAATCTATACTTATCTAAAATAGTTTAGCTCTGTAACAGTGAAAAAATTTTCAAAATCGGGCAGTTAGTTTATTTTTGACACTTTTGGGTTCTATGGACCTTGGTGGACCTTACATAACGTAATTTATATTTATCTAAAATAGTTTAGCTCTGTAACAGTGAAAAAATTTTCAAAATCGGTCAGTTAGTTTATTTTTGACACTTTTGGATCCTATGGACCCTGGCAGACCTTACATAATGGAATCTATATTTATCTAAAACAGTTTAGCTCTGTAACAGTGAAAAAATTTTCAAAATCGATCAGGCAGTTTATTTTTGACACTTTTGGGTCCTATGGAGCCAGGCGGACCTTACATAACGTAATCGATATTTATCTAAAATAGTTTAGCTCTGTAACAGTGAAAAAATTATCAAAATCGGTCAGTTAGTTTATTTTTGACACTTTTGGGTCCTGTTGACCCTGGCGGACCTTACATAATGTATTCTAAATCTATCTAAAATAGTTTAGCTCTGTAACAGTGAAGAAATTTTTAAAATTGGTCGTTTAGTTTATTTTTTACAATTATGGGATCAGTAAATCCTGGCGAAACTCATACAAGTCTAGTACTCTAACAGTAAGAAAAGGGTTCTAAGGATCTCATATAACTTATGGCAGTCCGTAAGCTTCTTGCGGACATCATTTAATTAATTAATTCAAATACTTTAACTTACTAACTGTGAAAAATTTTTTAAAATCGATTGGTTAATTAATTTCTGGCCTTTTTAGGTCCCGAAAACCTTGACCTCACATAAAATACCTTAAATCCATTTGAAATGGTTTAATTTTTTAACATTATTAATTATTAGTGGAAAAATTTTCAAAATCGATTCAAAATATTTTTCCGTACATACATATGTATACATTGTACATATTTTGTTTTGTTTTATATTTAATAATATTTATATCATAACATAATCTTCAATTTCTTGTTTACTTAAAAATTCAATAAAAAAAAAAAAAATTCTTCATTACATTAGCTTAGAAAATCTGTTTAATTTACATTTTTTAACATGGGATAGAACCATGCTAATTATAATGCAATAAATGAGAAACAAAACTCTATAAATGTATGTGTGTTATATCACATATATGTGAATAGTTTTCACTTGTTCTCACAAAATTCTTTAATAAAAAAGTGAAATATTTTTATACTTCATAAAGAACTGAGATATAAATATAAATTACTTATTAGACTAACAAAGAAAGAATAAAAGTGAAAATTTACATTTTCTCGAAAAATACTTAAAATAGAAAGAAAATTATAAGAATATTTTCTTCATAATTTTTTTTTCCTTTTCAACGATGTAAAAATCGAACTGCCTTTTGATAGGATCGAATGTATATATATATATATATATATATATATATATATATATATATATATATATATATATATATATATATGTATATATATACATATATATATATATATATATATATATATATATATATATATATATATATATATATATATATATAAATTTTAGTGAATATCATTTTCGTATTCTAGGGACCTCAAAACATATTTCTGATATGGTCCCGGGCTTAGGTCGCACCATGACACCTGGCGTAAAAGCTGAATTTCCAGTTTTGGAAATTCGCTAAAAGGAAATAGGAAACTAGATATTTTTAATTTTGCTTCATTTGTTGCACATGTTTGATTACGTCAGATCATTTTACAATTGATTTAACACAAGATAAAAGGTGAAAGGGAAATCTACTTTTTTTTTTAATTTTAACGATTTTTAAACGACTTTTTGACTTGTTTTTCATGACAAATCTCTGTGATTAACTCATAGCTAAAGAAACTAAAACCATAATTTATGATAGATTCATTATACATTATTTTTTTAAGCTTCATTTGAAAACTAGCACTTTGTACGAAAAGCGAACCGAGATTTGATTTTATTAAAACAAATCAAACTAAAGTTATTTTATGTACATATATACGTGTACAGACAGCTAGGTACATATATTCTGCAAACTCTAAACTGTAAACGATCAAAAAGCTTTGGAGCAGAATGTGTAGATTCGTGTAGATATCTATTCCGCGTTATAAACATGCCATCAAACAAAGTAATTGGAAAGCATAAAACTCGGAAATTTTCATTTTGTGTGGTTTATTTATAAATAAAAGTAAACATTAAACGCTTTATATTTTATTACCGCATAAACTATTTACGCTAAATTTAAGTAAAGAATTAACTTCCGTTTCCGGATTTCTATCATTTATATGTGGAGAAATAATTTTAATAATTTTAATCGCACATAGGTTCATTAAGATTCTGTAGCTATCGTTTTTCACAGTTTTCCGATATAAAATATAGATAAATATGCATATTTATGACAATTCAACGAACAAATATATAAATATGTACAATACTGTTTCTTGAATGCGTATTTGGAAAATATACCCGTATTCAGAGCTCAATGTATCTGAACTCGGGTATACATTCAATGTTTAAAAGCATAGTTCGATACTTGAAAATATACCCATTAAAAGCGCTGAGCTCGGGTATATTTTCAAACTCAATATTTAATAAGAATAGAATGAAAAACATACCCACTTTCAATTTATTGGTAACCAAATGGTTCAGTCAAGTAGTTAAGGGAAAACAGCACTGTGACGCCGCAAATAATTGACAATTTTAGCGAATTTTTTTTGCAAATGTGAGTGAATACCTATATGAGGGTCGAATTAACAAGACTTTAAAGAGTATCCATTTGTTCATATAAAATTTTATATTGAAAAATATTTAAAATGGAGTTTCACAAAGTAAATCTCTCAACAGTGGATTATTTAAAATTTTATAGAATAATATTAAATATTTGCAAACTTAATAATGCAGATGCACCTAAAAAAATTGCAAATTATACCAACGATATTGCAATGATGAATCATTTGAAATCAAAAGAAGAAAAAAAATTAGTTATGCATAGGTCCTTTTTACATTTTTTTCATAAAATAGCAACGGATTCAAAAATTTTTCGTTTTGTTTTGTTTTGTTTTCGTTGAATTTTGGTATAAAATTTTCACAGTATATTATCAATATGTTGTACTTTTGAATTAAACAAAAAAAAAAAAACATTTTCGAATTTTTCAATTCAAGTTACCAGACTACTATACCTTAATTGCACCAAATATTTTTCAGCGGATTCGAATTCAAATAATATTGTCTATATTCATATGCTTTTGTAAAAAACCCTTCTAAATCAGTTTTATTAATCATTATTCAATTTTAAACAAATTTTGCACGTTTAACTCACTCGCTAACAATTAAAAATTAAGATAAGAAGCAGCTAAAAATCATTTCAAAAAATTATAACGGTTTTTTCTATTTGCAACAAAGTAAGTCTTGTTTTAAATCATATGTGCATATTTTTTTTATGAAGATCGAGTATAAATTACAGTTGAAATAAGTTTAAAAATATACCTTATTAGTAACTGTATAAGATTATATTAATTTATTGTCGGGTATATATTCAAATTCTCATAGTAGTATTCTTGTACTTGAAAATATACCCGATTTTGGCTCTGAAATGAGGTATATTTTAAAGAGTCATTTTGTTAGTTTCTGTTTTGTAAATTATACCCGATCCTAGATCGGTCAGTGACGTCACAAGCTCTGACTTCGGGTATATTTTCAAAATACGCTTCTTGAATACTTTGGTATACCCAGCCACTTTGTGTGTTAGATACTATGGAAATCAATTACGTAATAATAATTTGGTTACCTATGCTAACAGAAGCAATTTAATTAAAAGTTTTTATCAAAATCTTTTCTGTCAACGGTTGGAAAATTGTACTTTTTCAATGAGCTTTTACACGATAAGAAACCGAGACAAAACAAGGCACTGATTTACTTAATGAAATCAAAATTTTTTGTGAAGTTTTGCGTTCCAAAATTACAATTTTACAAAGGTGTGTTACAATATTCACTTAACAATATATATTTTATTTGAATAAAGAATATTTACAAAGGAAAACTTGCAACAATTAATTTATTTGCATTACAGTTGATCCATTTTTTGTGCGGTGGAGGGGACTGCATAAAAAAATCGCACAAAAAAAAATATATATTTAAAAATATCATAAATAGCTATAAAACGTATAGTTCGATCCAGATTGTACAAAAAACTTTTTTTATGCGGTTGGTCGGGACCGAATAAAAAAAGTTTCATCGAAAAAACATCACACAAAAGGCTCAAAACTTCCTTAGAAGTTGCTTCTATAAACAAAATAAAGAATTAATTTACACGTTGAAACATTTTATTTCAATTTTATAATATTATGAAAATTTTGAAAAATGCATGTGTAAAAAAAATTAAATGATGCAATAATTTATGTTCTTATGCAATGTATTGAAATGCTTAAAAATCGTTAAAAAGTATTTTTATCAAAGGAAGTTATTATAGTAATTGTTTAAGTTTCTTACTGTCTCGTGATTTTGATTCACATTATGCATTTTAATGGCCGTCTTTTACAAACCGCATAAAAAAATCGCACAAAAAAAGACCGCATAAAAAAGAGTTCAGCTGTATATCAAAATTTTTTTACGATTCCAATAACTATACTAACATTATCAATTAAACTATTATTATCATTGCATATAGAGAATGGTCTTTTTTAGGACTAAAGACAATGAAATACTACTATGGATATATACCATTAGTCAAGATCGATTTACCAGTAATATTACAAAGGTAGTAAGGTTACAGTGATTCTGTACTAAAAGTAGTAAGATTACAGTGATTCTGTACCAAAAGTAGTAAGGTTACAGAGATTTTATACCAAGTAGTTAGGTTACAATGACAGATTTACGAAAACGAAACAAAAATCAGATATGAACGAATAACCTTTAAACTGCAAGGCGGCAATACTGTCGGCCTATTAGAGTTGTAAATATTTGTCTTCATGCCAAATGTTATCTCGATAAATGAAACGTGCGAATGCGCAAACCTTATGCGCAAACATGTTCAAACATTCACCGCACCACCATAAAAATTGTCTATATTTTTAGTTTTACATCAAAAATTTATGTTTGACATTAATTGAGAGATCTTATAAATATTCCGTAGCTAACACAACATATCATACGTTGTATTTAGTTGTAATAAACTGATCTAGCACATAAAACATGAAATTTTAATAATGATTTAAATAAATTTTACTATTTAAACAGAATAATATAATAAAAATGTTACATTCTGCATTGTATGCAAAAATATTTTTTAATTAAAAATGTTGCATATCTATAATTCAAGAAGAAAAATGTAAATTAATTTCTCTATTTTCCGCTAGCAAAAATGGCATTTATATTTAATGTAAATATTTAAAGAGTGCACTCACAATTTTTCTGATGCTAAAGAGAAATTTGTGATTAAAAATATATAGTGGGAAAAAACGCTATGAAAATAATATTATACGAGTAATATTCGTAAGTTGTGAATATTTAAATGTGTATTTTATTTTTAATTTTATTTCAGATAAAATGAAAATATTTTCATATTTTTATATTACTAGATTTACTGGCGACTTTGCTCCTACGGTATTTAAAGTTATGACATCAAGATAATACGTAACTATACTAACATAATGTTAATAGATTTGAGCGTTACTTTATGGTATTTCATATTTGTAAATAATAAACAAATATTTTTCTTCAATATTGTCACAGTTTCAAAATAAAAGTGATATTTTTGCGAAGAAAATTATTTGTTTATTATTTATACTAACATAATAAAGAGAGAAAATTTGTTTGTGTGT
Source organism: Brachynemurus nebulosus (assembly GCA_035578155.1). NCBI lineage: Eukaryota > Metazoa > Arthropoda > Insecta > Neuroptera > Myrmeleontidae > Brachynemurus > Brachynemurus nebulosus. The sequence continues at coordinate 28,206,240 of JAPWDM010000005.1, read as the reverse complement.
CCGAAATAACCTCAAAAAGTACTGAACGGATCTTGAAAATTTTCTCACTATTAGAAAGCTAAACTATTTCAGATTAACGTAGATTAAGATTATGAGATCTCGCGACATTTCAAACGATTTTGAAAATTTTTCACTGTTAAAAAGTTAAACTATTCCAAATTGACACAGACTATGTTATAATGAGATTATGAGATCTAATGGATTGTAAGAACTTTTAGGCCCCCAAAAAGAATCTAAAGTGAACTGTTCAATCGGTATTGAAAATTGTTTCACTGCTACGGAGTTAAACTGTTCTAAACTGACATTGGCTGTGTTGCGTGAGGTCCGTCGGAACCCCAAAATCAAAATAGCTATAAATATGCAGATAACTATATTCGAATGATATGTGATACTCTCTCTTCGGTTAGTAGTAACTCTTAAGTTACAAAATTGAACGACATAAAAGTCACGTTTGTATTTAACATAGGAATTAAAAGTACTGTAAGAGGAGCGGGGATTAAGATTGTAAGAAAACCTGCCTAAATAAATAAACGAGTAGACAAGGAAGTGAAACATATAATTGGATCATATAAAAAAGGATCCGGCTCGTACATGAGTTTGATTTGATTCGACAAATATTTAATATGGAGTCATAAAATTATAAACATTTAAATTAAAATATAAAATATATATTTACAGCACAATTACATATGTGTATAAATATAAAATAATATGTTATTACTAATATTATTACTATTTGATATAATTGTAATTTCATAAACAATACATATTATTATCATTATTATTAAACAACAATTTTTGGTCTATATCTAACTAGGCAAAATATTGATAATGTAATAAAATGACAAAAAGTTATTTGGAAAATTTATAATATATTCTATTATTTATGTACGTTTTGCCCAAATTTATATATAAACTTTAATTTCGGATTCACGACAGTAATAAAATTGATGTACACAGATATTATTTTAAACGTATATACGGAGCGTTTAATTTTTATTCAGCAAATAAAGTGACTATTCTCTTTTGTTTTTTCTACTAATTTAAGAGAGAAGACATTTCATTTAAAAAACACGTAGCGGTTTCGGTCAGTTTATAAAAAATCTTAAAACCTTAAACTTAACTTTTCTGAGAAAAAACTGCAAAATTTTGAAAGAAAAAGGTAATATTGGTTTAATTTTCAAAATACATTATGGTCCTTATATCTCACCCGTCTCACCCCGTTATCTGTCTCAAGGAAACTGCCTATAAACTGGCTTTACGCTTTGTCTAGTTGGTTGAATTTATACTATTTGAATATATTAACGTAACAATTTATTATCTGTTGAGGTTCCTACAGTTCAAAATAATTCAACTGATCATATAGGATAGAAATATACAATAAAGTGGTGGAAACTTAATGTAACCTACTTATGCGTTGTACTTACTGGTTACTACATACTGTTTCGATGTGAGCATACTATTAGAGTCAATTGCAATTTACAGTAAACACTCGTTAAATTCAGTCAAATGTTCCGTATACATAGACTCCCATAGTATGTCATTAGTTTATCTATTATATATGTTACATATTTTATTGGAATATAAACTATAAGAATTTAGTTATACCTAATAACTTAATATTAATTATTATTATTACTTTATGTTTACTACCATATCAAACATATAATAAAATATTTGCTAACTCTATACATATATATATATATATATATATATATATATATATATATATATATATATATATATATATATATATATATATTATTTAGTTCCAACGATAATTATATATGTTCCGGGAAGGCAGAGGGGGGAGATTAAAAGGGAGACACAAGCACAGGCATTCGAAACCAATGAATTATATTTTGTTTAATTTGTTTTGTTATTTACACCAGACCGTCGAGAAAGACAGAAAATATCCATCTGTTATAAATAAAGGTAAATTTTCGTGTCATTTTGAAATTAATAAAATTGAAATTAGTTGTTAAATAAAACAATTTGTTAATGAAATTGAGTTATTAATATTTTATGAAATTATTTCTAATTTTGTTTCATTTTATTTTAAGGAGGTTAGATTACTGCGAGAAAAATACCAATTGAAATCAATAGAATTTCATTACCGTATAGGAACCATACTGTTAGGAAGAAAAATATATTCAAAGTAGGCAAAATCACATGTTCTCCGTTTTTCTAATCTTTTTTTAGACACTTTGTGTGGATGTTTAAACAGATTTGTTTGTTTACTGTACGAAATTTTAGATTTTCAAAATCATTTTCCTTTGAAATAAATTCTTTCCCGTAAGAGTACATGTCGACGGCAGCAACGAATAAAAAGACAACTGAATTTTTGTGAAATTTCACTTTTCTACATAATTCAATTCAGAATTCTTTATTTCAATACAGGGTTCTTATTTTTCGTTAAAAAGGAGACTAAAAATACTTCCGGTCTCAGAAAATTGACCGTTTTTTTCCTTTATACGCCAGTAGCGATTTTAGCGGATAAGCCGGGTAGGCCCGGGCCTACCTCAAAATTTTAAAAAAATACAAAGTGGATTAATCCGCTCTGCCGATATTTTATGTCAAATGTTTAAAAACAATTCTTTAACACTGAGTAGATTTCTTTTAGCCTGGAATCATTTCCACCGTCATGTCAGTTAGAATAACATTAGATCGTGTAATATAAAATGTCGTTTTCCGACCACTTGGCCGATTATATAATCCAGAAAAATATAGACATGTTTTTAAGCATTTTAGAACATGTAATATGAAATGTCGTTTCCCGACCACTTGGCCGACCATCTAATTCAGACGAATATCCACACTTTTTTAAGTATTAGAGAAATGTTTAAAAGGCATTCTTTAATTCTAAATAGATTTCCTGTAGCTTGGAATCATTTTTGTCATTATCTGGAATAATATTAGGTCGTGTAATATGAATTGTCGTTTTCCGACCACTTGGCCGATCATCTAATTCAGACAAATATTGACACTTTATTAAGCATCAGAGAAATGTTGAAAAGCAGTTCTTTAATTTTAAATATAATTCTTGTAGCCCGGAATTATTTCCACCATTTCCTGTAATATTATTATTAGGCCCAGAGTCGTATCATCGCCTAGGCAAATTAGACAAATAGCTAGGGTCCGATATTTAGAAGGAAGGATGGAACGGGGCATGGTAACAAAAAAATATCTACGGTTCCAAAGTGAATTAATCCGTCCCTGGTTATACATATATAGGCTCTCTTAAGTGATATGTAATTACCTGAAAAGCCTTGTAAATGTTGTTAAAAACGACATTTTGTTCAGTTTAAAATTATGCAATAAAAAAATGTCCGCCCCTTCAAGAAATATGATACACATAAATTATCTGTTTACAATAATTACAATACAGAAAAATTCGGGCCTACCCAAAATAAAAATCCCAGAATCGCCCCTGTTATCCCCTAAGTTTCTAAAGCTAAAATTTTGACTTTAATATACAGTTAGTAGATACTGTTGAGTCATAGATTACAGGGAAACTACCGGTATTTTCGACAGTGTAATAATTACTGAAAAATTTATTATGTTAAATAACAAGGCAAAAACAGTAATAGCGACGTCAATACAGTACAATTTGGAACAACTTATGAATTTTTCAATCAGTGCAGTGCTCCCTGTATACGGAATCCTTAATGTGTGAGTCCCACTCGTTCTTAGTCGATATTTCTCCTATCAGTCTTCCTCCTTAAGGGGAGGTTTACTCGAAACTCCTTAAATATTATGTATTTTTCTAGAATTTTCTTCTCAAGAACGGAAGTAAATATCAATTTCAAATTTTGTGCACATATTTATTAAGTATTAAACTACACAAATTTTCAAGGAATAATATAAAAAAGTGTCCATTTTATAGATAGTGCAGTGTGACGATCCGAAAATCCAATGCCTTGTTGGTGGACATCCTAGCGCCGGTAATAAACCACCGAAATCCAAAAACAAAAAAAATTTATAAAATATATGAAGAGTACCGGCACCTCTACCTATAATATCAATAAATTGCTGAAAGAAAAAAAAAATGGCGGATGTTTGAACTTTTGATTACGATTTTTGTCTTATTTTTCGCTCTTTAAAGTATATTTGAAAATAAAAAAAATATTGAAAGTGTATCGAACTTAGGTCGAGGTGCCGAAGAATTTGAATTATTTTTAAAATAAAAAATTTAAAAAAAGGTTCCATCGAATAGTTTTTGAGTTATCGTGTCCACCAGTTCTAAAAATGTAGTTCCGAGATATTATAAAATATATATAAAGAAACGTACTTTCAAAATTTTATATTTAATACTCAATATTGCGTGAACTACGTTTTTTGAATTTTTTTTTTTTTATAGAAAGCTGGATTCGGTTAATATGCAAGAATCTTGTTTTTAAATTATTTTCAGTAAAATCACTTTGGGAAATATTCTACACATAATTTGCTATCAATTTCGGCAAAAAAAAATCGATTTTTTTATCAAATCTCAAGTAAACCTTCCCTTAAATTACTTTCAGCAAAATCACTTTGGGAACATATTCTACACATAATTAGCTACCAATTTCTGCAAAAAAAAAAATCGATTTCTTTTAACGACTCTCAAGTAAACCTCCCCTTAAGTTCACCACAACTGATTGTTATATTTGATTACGTAAATAGTTATAAAATTACTATTTCTGTTCCTGATATATATATTACCACATTTTGTAAATACTGTTTGCAATTTTACACAAATATTTTATACTGATGTCCTCATTAAATTCAGTAACACAATAAAATGGTTTCTGCATGTGATTTTTAAAAATACCACATTAAAACTGTAGTCCACATACATAGGTACATGGCTTGTTATTTTATGCGGACAGTTAAAGGTTAATAGCGCATAAAATAACACGTAAACCACATTACAGCACAATACTGGCTCGTTGAATGATTCGGTAAATAAAAGTTATACAAGGTAGTAAAGTACCTCCATTTTTTTGTACCTGCATAAAAATAAGCTTAATTAGAAATGGTTAACGAATAAAAATTAAAGGTAGAAATTTAGGACATAAATCTAACAACTTAATCCGGCGACAAAAACAACCCATTTTCCGATAATATGGCTTATTTTGTTGCTTTGTTTATGAAGGTCGTCAGACAAACATAAAATTTAAATTATTAAGGTGTTTAACAGAATGTAAGTAAGATTGCTTTATTAAATCTTGATACATCTTACAAGTAACCTAATTTAATGGAAAATACACTGCCAATGGAGAGTGGCACACAGCTTCTTCGTACTCATAAGGGACTTTTGTCCAATTTTTACCAAGCCTTAAGCGTATGTGTAAAAAATTGTGGATAGCAGTGTACCTGAGTGTGCTTGATACCGGTTAAGGCATTTAGTTAGTCGATGTCCGTCACCTAATACACAACGCATTGTAATGTATTGTTAGACCATTGTTAGCTTGGACCCCACCTTGCTCTGTCCGACAATACGTGTTTTGTAATTGTGTGTGTGACAACTGACACAGTTGCAAATATCAAACCAACACCACTATAAACAGTGTATACCTACACAACATAGTGGTGGGAACTGAAGGGGATTTTTTGTTTACACTGGTATCACTAGTGCAGAGATAACAACTTGGCTTCTGATTATTCTGTGAATTTTTATAAATAATTACAATGGGATGTAGCACACAGCTTCCTCGTACTCGTAAAAGACTTTGAAACAGTATTCTACCAACTATATATACCGTAACTCAAAATACTTAAAGGCTAAATTATAAAATAATAGCAAAAATATTTTAGAAGCTAACCCCCAAAATACTTTAAAATTTAAGCGAAGTGGGACGAGCAATAAATAAGTTATTGATATTTAATGGGATTTCATGGTAGCGCCGTGGATACTATTACTCCGAATGTAATGAAATTTGTAGGAGACCATCTAGGAACCAAATCGCATAATTTCTGAAAATTTCATAAAAAACAATGAATGGTTCAGAAGTTATGCCACTTGATGCAATTTAGTATATTAATGGAATGACATGGTAGCGGCGTAGCTACCGTTACTCCGATTTCAATTAAATTCATAGGGGACCATCTAGGAACAAAACTGCATAATTTCTGAAAATTTCATTAAAGTTCGAGTAAGCGAATAGTTCAGAAGTTATGATACTTGGTGCAAACTGGCGACACACAGACGGACGGACGGACAGACACCAAACCAAAATTGTTCAGGAAGCTCTAAAACGTAAAATGGGTGTAAAAATTTTATTTTCGAGGGAAAATTTTTTTTATTTTTTAAAAGTGATCACAATGCTTTCGCTACTTTAGTATAGTCTCGGAAGCAAAATCAGTATATTTTCATAGTGACAAGAAAAACAAGAACTCCATTTCATGTACCCAATGATAACATATATTACGTTTGTGCTTACACAGTAACTATCATTACTCTAATTGTATCGAAACTTATAGGCAACTATATAGGGTCCAAACCCCAATTTCAAATTTTGAGCCAAATAGGTTTAATGGTGGGTAAAGTATCCATATTTAATGCGGTTTCACGGTAGAGCACTGGAGCTACCGTTAATCCGATTACAATGAAGTTCTTAGGAGATCATTTATACAGAAATCAGATTGCACAGTTTCTAAATATTTCATAAGGAAAAATCAAATAGTTTCAGAGTTATACCACTTGGTGGGATTTTCGGACACAGACCGATAGACAGACAGACAGACATGAAACCAAAATTGTTTAGGAAGATCTAAAACGTAAAATTCACATGAAGATTTCCATTTTAGAGAGAAAAAAATTGTTATATTTTAAAAGTAATCACAATATTGCCTCGGCTACTTTAGTAGGTACTCTCGGAAGCAAAAATGTTTTACCTATCTTACTAAGGTTTAATTGGCTCAAAATTAAAAATGGTTCTCATTGGTCACTGCTCATGTTGGTTCGAACATCCGAGAACTAGGAGTTTATATCAGAAGTTGAGTCCTGCCTACCACCAGATCAAGTTTTAGGACGATTTGCCCTGGCAACCATATTTGACTTGGTAATACTATATTTTTTCATAATGGATCCTTTACCAATAAAGCAAAAGGCAGAGTAGGAACAAATAGGTATTTTGTAAAATAAAAATGGTTCATCAATCTGTTTATTGGTGTATTAAAATTTATTTTTTACATATAAGCAACCCAGCTTCCCTTAAAGCTTTTAAAAAATTATTTATTTTTTATTGTCATAAACCCATTTGTTACGACCATTTCGCTCAACATTAGCTTTTTTTTCAAAAATAGTTTTTACTACATTATTCACCAATTACTAACAAAAAGCATCGAAATCTCTTTTATTTGCTTCTAATATCACAACAAAATAAATCTTCCTGGATCAATTTAAAACCCAATCAATATCCTAATATACATTCAACGCAGTGCAATTTAAGGGATAAATTTTGATTTTTTTGAATATATTTGTTTGTGTATCCCAAATTTAAATTTATTGTTTAGTGGTCACTGATACCAAATAATAGCCGACAATTTATGTGTTCCATGAGACGTGCTTTTTGAACAAAAAAATAATATAATTTCCAGCAATAAAATCACAAGCAAAAGATTTAACGACTGATATTCATTTTATAGCATTTCATGTCGATCAGGACGATTTTTCCGATGTTAGATAATAAAATGATCGAACGGAAAATGCTATTGTCATACATTTTTCATTGCAATGAATCACAATCAAATAAAATTTAAATAAATAAATCGGAAAAACAAAATATTTTATTAGTTTACCATTTATTGAAGCTATAGTTTAATATTTATTTCGTATTAAGACAAAATCCAAAACGGTACCTAATGTTCCAAATATGCAATAATTTGACTACTTTCTCCTAACTATTGGTAAGTATTCTTACCTTAAGTGTTATAGTTTATATGCGAACGCGTCTTTTATGATATTCTGTTTCCTGGACTTAAAATTTGCTTCGAAACTAAGAGAGAGTTCCACATTTCATTCAAATTTAGCGGTTTCATACATTGTATAAACTTAAGGCGTTACATGTAACTGACTTACCAGAAAATTTGAATTCTCTTTGAAAATTTTTTTATGAAAACCAAAAAAGCAGACAAAATTTCATTTTGTTTGCGTTTTTAGAATTTATTCTACACATATGTAGGTGTACAAAAAAATTTAATTATTCAAAATTGGGGCTCCACCTATTTTTAACTATAAAAACAAAACTAATGGTCCGATCTTAATGAATACGGGGAATTAGTTAGGAAAAAATACTAAAACTCTATACCAATACTGAACAGGCGGAGAAACTTTTGTTAAATAAAAAAAAAAATTATACCCAGTGTCCCGTTTGGATATATACTGTAACGCGGTGTAGGTGTGCGACCGGTTCAGAATGGTGTAAAAGTGTTGTATGTTGTAGTATTAGAGTGTCGAAACCATGAACCGATAAGCGTGGTATGAATGTAGTTCGGTTATGGAACCCTAATCACCGCGTGTACAGTTACGAAGCTTGATATTGTTGAAGTTAAAGTTGTCCCCGTGAAAAGCTTCGTTGGAATATAACTTATTAGCGCAAGAGGAAATTCGGGTTCTTTGAGTCATAAATAATACAGACAAAGATTTTCCGATGTATATTTATTTGATGTTAAAGTATTTTCAAAGTTCATTCAACAAACGATTCACAATTATGGATAACCAAAACACATTTTGTAAATTTGTAATGTACAATAAAATCTGCCGTGGAATAAAACAAAAAGCTTAAATTTTAAAATATATGAAAATCATGACGAAAACGAATATAAAAACAGTTAAAATGAACCGAGAACCCACGGCTTATTATGACCGAAACACGTCCTGCTCGAGTCAATGTTAATTCCCGATTGTTAGACAGAAAACGTCTTGTTCATGTCAGACTTAAATCCCGATTGTCCGCTTTGCCCTAATCTTTCACCTTTGTGCAGTCGACAACCCCACTCCAAACACCATGTGTGCGATATGTCCGTAATACATACTGGTTAAACTACCGCACACATTCGCGTATTGTTAACATATTAAGCGAAACATAACATTAATTGGTGTGGAAGTTGTCATATTATGAATGTTGACGGTAAACAAATGAGCATAAGTGATTATGCAAAGTCAGAACGTAGAAGTTAAACTATTTGCCTATATTAAAGGCTATGACTACACGGTGTTACAATACATACGGTTTACATGTTAATTGATAACATTAAATTCCCATAAGGAAAAACTTACGTCACAAGAGTGCTTTGAAGAAACTAATAATACTAATTTAATATTATAACTACTGTTACTATCCCTTTAACAACAATAATGCAGTAAAATAAAGAAATGAATGTCGCAATTTTCAAGCAATTCACATTTTCACATAATAAATATTTGTGCCATTTTCTGTAAATTCATTTTTTGCCTGTAAAGGCATTTTTTATTTTATTGAAAATAAACATAATAATAATAAAAATACCAAAAAAATATTCTGTTAAAGAAGTAGTGCCGATAGTTTGCCGGGAAAAAAAATTATAACAGAAAATTACTAAAATTATAAAAATGTTTATCCAAAGCACTCTTGTGACACAACTTTTTCCTTATGGGAATCCCAATGTTATTAATTAACGTGTAAATCGAATGTATACATCCGAATAAGACACCCGATATAAGTATTAATAGAAATAAGTAGATAAAGAAACACCATCGATACCTCATTTTCGGGCGAAGGGTAATTATTTAGAATTTAAGTTCATTATTAAAATATCCTTTGCCCGAAAATGAGTTTTAATGGTGCAGCCTTTCCAGTATTGGTATCGAGTTCTAGTCAGGTTTTTTCTTTACTAGTCCACTATAATGTCAAATGTTATTTTAAAAAAAAGTCATTAAAATCGGACCATTAGTGTTGTTTTATAGCCAGAAATTTTAAATAACTACAAAAAAAATAAGGACCCAAATACGATTATTTCAAAACTACCTACATTTTTAAATGTAGCGAAACCAAAACTCGACCACTTTTCATTCAATGAACTTGAAATTGGAACTGCCGCTTCTTAGAAATTTAATCTAGTCAGACCCGGATCTAAGCGCGGGCAAACCAGGGCCCCTGCCCCGGACGTCAGTTTCAGGGGGCGCGAAAATCATACTAGGTCGGTCTATATCAAATGGTCTGAAAAAAAAAAATTGGTTACTCGACCATTTTAGAAAAAATTATTATTCTTCCAGTTGTTTCTACTGTATTTGAAGTATTTAGAACAGTTCTTAAAAAAAATTATCTTGAACCGTTTAAGCGTGGTAGCCATTTTTGTTTTCCAATTTGCGCTGATTTTTGTGTCTGCGGCCATCTATGCCAATCCACATATTTCGTAATAAATGTCTCTTTATTTTAAGTGATGTCCAAATTTAACCTATTTTTTCCCTTCCATAAGAAAATTTTACCTAAAGTTGGATATCAAAATTTAGAAAAATTCACTTTTTGAACATTTTTTTTCTTAGGGTAGGAATGTTTTAAACCTCGCTTAGTATTTTTTATGAGAATAGCTATACGGGTACAACTACCCATTATGAAACAAATACACACAATTTTAATTGTGAAACTTGTATCCTTTAATTTTTACAAACTTCCGAAAACTGACTTTTTTCCAAATTTTGGAATTTTGCGCCCCTGTATCCCTGATGGGGCTGGTGATAAAAATTTCAAATTTGCACAACTTGTAGTGCTTTCGGAGTAGATTTACTAAAATAAAATATCAACTTGTACTTATATTGATCCTTTACAAAACCCTCAATTTGTATCATTGCCGCAACGGGAAAAATTGGAGTTTTATAAAGGACTTATATACTTATGAGTTTTTTTTTTACAATTTATGTAAAAACGTTGGAGAGGCGGAGCGCCATTTTAGAATTTCTGCTCCGGTTCTAAAAATTCGTAGATCCGGGGCTGAATCTAGTGAGGCACAAAGGGTTTAAAATTTAAACAATAGTAAGATAGGGACAATCTATTATATAAACGAGAAATACCACTCATTCACTCACTCATCTATATAGAAATCTCCAAAACTACAATAGCTACAAACTTGAAATTTGGCATGTAGGTCCCTATTGGGTCGTAGGCGCTCGCTAAGAACGGGTTTTGCAAAATTTTTTGTCTAACCGTCGAAATTTACGAAAAACCGTAAGATATTAATTTTTTATTACTGTAATACAGCAGTCTGTGGCCAATTTATCAAAAAATCATAAAAATTTTAGATAGTTGCTAAGTAATTGTAATTTGAGATTTTTGTATATAAGTATTAATAAATTATTCCTAGAGATACTATCAATAATATTATTACCTGTGACTACTATGAAATTACTTATTTACTGTGCAAAATACTATTTGTATCCAATATGGTTTTATTGGGATATTGTAATAATCTGAAATTTTGTAACCAAATATTTTACTAATTTATCATAGAAGATGAAGGATTAAAAATAATAACATTCTTCCGTAGAATAAATTGTTTCTTTATTTTCTCTATAAAAGATACCGAAAAATTTTTGGAAAAAAGAGAAAATAAAGAAACAGTTTATTCTACGGAAGAATGTAGAATTATTATTTTTAAACCTTCATCTCCTATGATAAATTAGTAAAATATTTGGGAATCTTAGGTTAAAAAATTTCAAACTATTTGTATCCTTTAAAGAAAATAGACAACTGGACTGTCCAGTTATCATCAATTGGCATGTGTGTCTGCTCTTCTCAGCAAATTCCATAAAGATGAAATTTCCATCGGGCCGGGCTCGGTCATCCTGATATTAAAAATGAAATATGGACTTTACTTATCTGTCTTCAGTAGTTTCGAGAAAACGGTAGCAGGTATCAAAAAAATGATATAACAAAACTATAGGTAAAATTGGTATAAGAATCCAAAAAGAAGACGATCAAAGTTGAAGTTATCCTGTAGGACCTGAGAACCCCCAAGAAAGCCTAAAGTAAGCAACTGGACGTATCGTTTTAGCTCTCCAAATTTTTGGCTCTCCAAAGAAACCCAAAATAAATGGCTGAACGAATATGGACAAAATTTTTCTCAAATAGTACTGAGTTTCTGAAACACGACATGAGGATAAAACCCCCCCGTGAGCTTTGCGAACCCAAAAAACCCTCCAAATAAACGACCAAACGGATCTTATCCAAATTTTTCTCAAATATTACAGAGATTCCGAAATAAATTAATGTGAATTCTGAAATATTCTCCAGACCCTGGGATCTCAAAATGTCTCACAAATTACAGTTCTCTTGAAATTGTCACTATGCATATCTAACTACCTACGATAAGATCTCAAGGTATGGAAATTAGACATGTTATTGAAATATGAATATATAGTCAATTCAGAATATTTGATTTGAAATTAAGGTGAAGTTGGAATGAATCATCCAGCGCTATCGAATTAAACAACTCTATACTCTAATTAAACTACTTGACTCATTTTGATAAAATTTTATGAAAATTAGACGTACTATAAAAATATGAATATGACTTGAAAATATGAATAATATTTTTGTGTCGTCGAGCGAGCGAAGCGAAGCACATAAGGAACTGATTTTGTACAAAATTTCAAAATATCAAATTTAAATGGACGTGTGGTCACATTGTCCGTCAGTTACATCAAACAGAGAGCGAATTAAAAAACTGAAGAAATTTGACAATTTTTACTCAAGTACTGTTGAGATCTCTGTGAAAGATGAAACTGACGTTAAAATGATTTCCTGGGGCCTTGGTGCCTTGAAGGGCCTAAAATAGAAGAAATTCTAGGACTGTTGGTATAGTAACTATACTAAGTTCTTACGGTGCGGAAATTAGCCATGCTAATAAAATATGAAGATAGTCATTTTAGAGTCATTGGGCGAGCAGGGTCAAGTGCTATAAATAATTGATTTTGCACAGAATTTTGGAATATATGATTGAATTGACCTATATAAATTTTACCTATAATTCAGATAATTTTATGCAAGTGAAACCGCGGGTCTCAGCTATATGCATATATATCTATTTTAAGATCATTGGACGAACGGAGCGAAACATTAGAAGAAACTGATTTTATAAAGAAATTTTGAATATTTAATTTAAATGTAAAGTGACATCAAAATTAACCCCCAGAACTATCTAATAGAATTAAGATTAAACGGTTGGATTTTGAAAATATTTTATGAAAATTAAATATGCTATGGAAATATGAATACGGTTAATTTAGGGTTACTAGGCGAGAATTATGCTCAGAATTTTAGAATATCAAATTTGAATGAACCTCGAGGTCAGAATTGTCCGTCAAGGCCATCAAATAAGCCCCAAATTAATTGTGATATTAAAATTGTCCCCTGCTATCTTGGTGCCCCAAGCAAGGCTTAAAATGGAAATACTCCTAAAACTACCTATTGATACGGGTATCTAGCTACATAAGGGTGCGGAATTTAGCCATGCTATTGAAATATGCAGATTGCTACTTTAGAATCGTTTGACGAGAGGAGCCAGGTATTATTTCCGAATATCTAATTTAAAATTGGTTATTTGACCAATAGTTAAGATAATTTTACGTGGGTGAAACCACGGGTCACAGCTAGTTTTTATATAATACTCAGTTTAGTAGTACAATAAAATTCGTACTCAAAGTTGTCTCAATTTATTTTGAAACTTATCATACATTTTTGTAATAATATCGCACTACATGTAATTAAAACCAGTTCATATTACGCCTAAAATGTTTCAAAAGATGCGGTAATGTTCTAATAAACATTGTTGGCAATTTAAATTAGAGGAAATTACTGGATGCGAGTATATGTTGGTATTACTGATTGTTATAAATTTGGTTAAATATATATATATATATATATATATATATATATATATATATATATATATATATATATATAAGTACGTAGGTATATATATATATATATATATATATATATATATATATATATATATATATATATATAAGGTGAATGCGGGAGAGATGCCGCACATTTTGAAAACACTTGATAACTCTTAAAGTATGCATTTAATTGATTTGAAATGTGGTACACAATAAATGTAAACATTGTTCTTTAAAATTATTTATAAATAATTTTAAATTTTGAGTCATAAAGGATTCATAAATAACATTTCTGTAGAGCCTGCAAAGCGGCGTCTCTCCCACACCTATGGGAGAGGTGCCGCATGAAAGCAGGAGAGACGCCGCATAGTTCATATTAAAAATTTTGTATTTTACACACATCTCCATACATGATGCATGCCATATGTAACCATTTTTGGCACTATATACATCTTAACCAGTCAACTATTATTTTGTTTCTGAGTACTTTTCAAAACATTCAATAGGCAATTATCATTATTTTCGTTATCTTCATTAACATGAGAGCTCTTTCTGATCCATTAATGGATCTTTTATATTTACGTGGCATAATTTACAGTCAAAAAAAAAATGCATAATTAAGGTATAAGTGTATGTTTTTAACATGTAATGTGATGCGGCATCTATACCAACTTTAAATGAGGCATCTCTCCTTTTTGTTGGGATAGATGCCGCATGTTGCCATAGCAAGCATAGTGCGGAATTCTAACCTAAAATTTTATACAATATTTTTAAAATCTACCTAAATTAATAACAAAACTCATATTCATTAAAACAATGAAATATACATTCTTAAATTCTAATGAATTAAATGCTTGATAAAATATTATGTTAAAAAACTTACTTTTCAGTAATAAAAATTACTAAACTGATGGACTAATCGTAAATGTTACCATATACAGCTTAAATAAATAACTTATTTTAAACATATAATCCATTAATAGCGCTATCTATCAATCAACGGACGAACTATGGCTACTTTGGCATCTCTCCCGCACTTACCCTATATAGTTTTCCAATTATTTCCTCTGGTTTCGTATTTACCTGTAAACTAACTACATATACAATGAATCACCAACTCCACCAACAGAGTCGTAATTATAAAATTTACCGCGTTTATTTGCTACCACCGATTGTTCACCGCCGACCCTCCTCCCCCTCCAAGCGTACTCTACTGTTTTCGGTGTTACAATATTGTTTTGTTGGAGAAATAAAATATTTATTATAAAACTATACCACTATATGCCGTCTGTACTACCCAGACTTGTGTGCAATTTATTATTTAGATTGCACGCGACACGTGATGTTAATATATAGTATAATTATACAAAGGTACAAAATTATTTCTGGTAGGTAGGATGGCCAAATTTCATCATCTTGTGAAATTGTGTAAGCTCGTCATTTATATTTTTAAGGAAAAATTCTTAAAAAATTTGGTTTATTCGCAGGACTAACCATTTTTCTCTACGGCCCTAATCAAAATAGCGGAATTCCTTTTAGAATTATGACTGATTCGATAACAGTTCATTTTCTTGTAATCTTACGTGCTTAATTTTAGTAAAAATAAAAAAAAATGGCTTCAAAAAACTACATTTCACTTCCAGTTAGATTGCTCCATCATTTTATTTACGATTCTTGAAGTGTTTAAAAAATTTTTTTAAACTTGATGACGTAATCAAGTTAAAATATTTCTTTAGCTTTTAATAAAGCTCCATAAAAATGAATTGAATTTGAATAACTGATTGAATTCAGCTAATCTCAATGTTAACTTTCAATTTTTGCTGTTTAAATCACGAAATTCGTTTTAGAAATATGATTGTTTCTACAGAAGTTCTTTTTATTGTGGTCCTACATTCTAAATTTCAGTAAAAATTAAAAGAACGGCTTCGAAAACTTGTAAGAATTCGCTTCCAATTTCATCATTCTTAAATCAGAATTTCGCAATTCAATAGCTATAGAGCCTTTTACAACTCTCTGAAAGAAATCTATCTTTCTTTTACTTAATATTTAAATTAGCCTTTAATCTAAGCTTTGTTACTTTCTATATACGTTGAAAGAATTTCAGTAATAGTTTTTTTTTAAAAAACGACATTGTCTTTTAAATTGCGTAAGGCCCAACACTGACTATTATAAAGTAATCAAGTACTGGTAAGTGATAGATCATCTAAAGCGATGGCAGACATGACAAAGCTATATAAGGATTTCGTGATAAGAGCAACAAAATTCTAAAAACGTAATTATAGATGATGATCTTCAAAGTGTGTTTTATTAATGTCATTGGTAAACAGCAACAATAATAATAGCTAGGGAGCTAGCAGCAATTTTGATAAGCGGAAGTAATGTTGACATTTTTTGAAAATGAATTTTGGAAATTAAAAAAAAATAATAATAATAAAACTTCCTTAAATTATATCATCGTGTCTACCATTGACTTAATATTGTTGATAAATTTGTGGACGTTCATATTGCTGCCTTTCTAAAAAATAATTTTTTTTTTTAAATAAATTTGTAGTTATTTACCGCCCTTAAAAAATTTATCAGTGGCAGACATAATAATATCATTTAAGGAAAGTATATTATACGAAAATTGCTAATGTAAAATGCTAATATAAATATTAAGTTATATATAGAAAATTGGAAAAAAAATCCCACTTCGAATAAAGAAAGTTACAAAATCTGTACTTTTTAAAATCTTTTATTTAACTTGCTATGTTAGGATATGTTTGTTTAGATCAAATCTTGCAATCAAAATTTAGACAACTTCTAATTGAGCTAGAGGTTTCAAATTTTGCGTGTGTGTATAACTTTGACGACAATGCAACATTGTATACGTATAATTAGTTTTATCCGAAATTCCCTCAAAACTAGAATTGTTGATTTTTAGTCTTGTGCAACTTTTTGACATTTCGAACTGTCAAATATTGTACATTGATTTTTCAATGCAGTTTTTTTAGTTTCCATAGTTATGTTTGATTAGGATAAAATAACCGATTAATAAAACATAGGTAAAAAAATTACTTCTTCAATTATTGTTTTTAACTAATTGTGATCAGACTAAAAAGTATAAAATAAATTTGAATAAAAAAATAGCTTTTGAGTGAAGTTTGAAGCAATGTGTAACATAATTTATAAAAGCTTGAGGCGTTTAACTACGTTTGGTACTTACTAAGGAGTAAAGTAGCTACAGCTCAACCAGCCTAAGGTTGCCGGTCAGATGCGCAGATGAAGGAGTGCGACAACAAATTATTAAAAAGGATGAAACATATAACATATATACATAAAAGTATAATCCGCAACAAAAATATAAGATAACTTATTGATTTTAACTATGATAATTTCAAGTGATAATTTTCTGAAATATCATTTTGGTCACATATAAGATTAAAATGTTTTTGTTGTAATAACGAAAAAATTGTATGTCATTCATTGTATTACAATCTACAAAGCAAAAAAAATTTCCTGATTTATGTGAATTACTCTTATAAATTTTTATTAATGTAGTCAATATATTAAAACTCATTTTCACGTGATCTAAATTGAACAGCGCCATTTTTGAATTGAAGAATAGCCATATTTAAAGAGTGTTCCATTTAGAAAAAACAGGCGACACCGTGCATGTTTTTTTCACAAAAAAACTAATTTTTTATATTTTTTTGCAAAACTAGCTTTTTAGTTGCTTTTAGAAGCAATTATAAGGTTAGTTTTATAGAATTAAAGTTTCGTTAGATAAAAATTATACATTAAGCAAGATAGAATTTTTATTCAGTAGTAAATTTATGGTACGTATGTACACATTTCAATTTGAAAAATATCTAAAACTCATTGTCAGGTGAATTAAATTGAACAACACGATGTTGGAATTGAAAGGCAGTCATATTTAAAAGGTGTGTTCCATTTACAATACATCAACGATACTGTGTGAGACCGTGCATTTTCAATGTTTTTCACAAAAAAAAAAATTAATTTTTATTCCAAAATTAACCTTTTTATTGCTTTTAGAAACAATTAAAAGATTAGTTTTATAAAGTTTATTTAGTTAGGTAAAAATTATGCATTAAGCATTATAGAATATTTAGTGGTAGATATATTATGTGGTCACATTTCAATTTAAAAATAGTGACCTGTACGCTTTTAAACAAACCGTAAATGTTAAACGTTATGGTAAACGTTATGAAATAACTGGGGAATTGTAAATGAATGGAAAAATCAAATTAATTGTATGTACATGCGGATCTACAAGATTTAACTAAGAAATGACGACAATTTCCCAAATTACGTGCCAATGAAATTTTGTAGTGTTTTCTATTTTTCTTGACTGATTTGCAAGTAAAACAAGTAAAAAAGTAGATAAAAATTGTCTGAGACGTTTAATTTTTGTTAAAAAATATTAAAATTTAGTATATTAAGCATGGCGTTTAGTAAGTAAATAACCTATTTTCCTTTTTTTAAAATTTGTGCAAAGGGAAATACTAGAAAGAAAAACAAACAATTTAATTAAATTATCGTATTTATTTATTACTAAGTAATATAATTTCTAAGAGGAATAGTAAAATCATATTAACATAACCTAAAATTCCTATAAATAAAAAATTAAGTTCTTAATATTTTTTAATGAAAATTAAATATGTGCATAAAGTTTAATCGTCATTTTTATTTGTTTTAATACTAAATAAATCAAAAAAAAAAAAAAAATAAATAAATAAATAAATAAAAAATTTGACAGCTTTATTTATAGGTTGGCACATAATTTGGGAATTAGCCGAAATGACATCAAATAGCATATTTTATAGCCAATTCAAATAGCATATTTCATATTACAATATAGAAATTAAATAAGTACGTAACAAAAACTTACCTTATTCTTAACTTTACTTTTAAATTCCATTTTAAAATAATATTTAGTTTAAATTTAATTATTCACTTTTTATTTATATAAAAATTATGGGTATAAGTTATATTTTATTTTTGTAAGGTACTATACCGATGATTTTACTTTGAAAACAGAATACGTTTCAAAACACGTGGTGTTTGTCTACTGCGCATACAACCTTGACCGGCGAGCTTATGTTGGTTGAGCTGTACCTACTCACATCTGAAACGAAAATAATTATAATAATAACGCTTCAAGATTTTTATAAATTATGTTGCACATTGTTTCAAACTTCACTCAAAAGTTATTTTATATATTTTAGTTCATTTTTAAATAAAAGCTTGCTTTAAGAAACTATTTTTTTATTCAAATTTATTTACACATAATTTTATTCACAGAACTCACATTAAATAACATTTTGTAATATAAATCCTACAAGGTTAAACATACATTTAAAAAGAATTTCATTGTTTTCATGGAAATGAAAATGTTGTGATAGTTTATCTCAGATGACGCCATTATTATTTAAATTATTTAGCGTGTTAGTTACAGAATGAGATTTCATTAGATAGTGAAATATATAATTAATAAAATCTTTAAAATATATAGATATATCATTTGAGACCTTTTATATACGCCAGCATCTACATTAAATGAATACCGCTACATGCTTCGTCTATCTAGATGTGAGCCTAATTTTATAAAATATAAAATTTATTTATTATGGCTTCCATTAAGAGACGAACCAGATAGATACTTACCCATTTTTGTAATATACATAAATGTATATAAAAGTGATATATGTATGTCAAAGTCTCTGCTATGTTCTGAGTCCGAAATTTAGCTGGTGTATGTCGATTTCTATATAAAGGCGTCCCGCTTACGGGGCTTAAAAGAGTTAGCAGTCCAGCGGCCAATTCTGACCTATTCCCCGACCATTGATTATATTATTTTTATGTCTATATAAGCGTTTATAATTATATTTAAAAAATATCCTGGTCTCGTTTTTTACGTTGAATAGAAAACGTTACAATTGAGAACTCTACATAATGACTCTATCAAAATACATTTTTTCTACAAGTAGATTTGAACGTTACTTTATGTTATTTCATGACTGGTAATAACAGATGTGACATGTTTCAATTCGTATGATCATTATCAAACAAATTTATTTTTTTAGTTGTAAATCAAAAAATAAAATCTAAAGATTGATTCGTATAATACCTAGAAAATAAACGTTGGTTCAACTTTATTTTTAAGAATTCACACCCAAATCATCCTAGTTCAACCAGTTTTACTAATTTAAATTATTTCCATAAAAATAGATTTGAGAACAGCAAGGATTTTAAATCAATTACTTCCATTTCCTAAAAAACTGTTAAAAATAAAAAATAAAATGATATAGAATGATAAAATTAGCAATAAATTATAGGTCTTCAAAGTCATTCTTTTTATTTTTATCAAAATAGAACCAGAACCACTAGAAAAAAGACTTCTGTCGAAACAATCATATTGTCGAAAGGAATTTCGTCATTTTGATAGTAAAAATGAATTGTTCACATCCAAAATGCTCTAATTCAATCACTCACAATAAATCTAATCATTGCGCATTGCAATGAAACTTGATTTGAAAAAAAAAATGTTTTATTTTGATGACGTCGTCTTAAAAACCGTAAATCAAATGAGAAGCGAGTTATAGATTTTCAAAGCTATTCTTGACATTTTTACCACAATTAAGCTTGTGGGACCACAAGAAAACACAATTTTGTAGAAGAATCTGTCACATTTCGAAAGAGAACTTCGATATTTTTATAGCAAAGATGAAAAATTTCGCACTCAAGTTCCATAAAGATTGTATTTAGAAAAGTATGATTTTGTTTTAATAACGTCATTAGATTTGGTATACACTTTTTTCACAAAGTAATTTACACCGTTTAAGTGTTACTGCACCTTTAAACTCTTTAGTGTCCTCAATCACTTTACGTCTCACCGTTACCATAACAACTTTTACACAATAACGAAAATACTCGTTGATAAACTTGTCTCAACAAGCCGAACAAATATTCGTCCATCTTAAGAATTACCTACGTAAACGGCGGCTCCAAAGTAGGTAATACAAGACGTATATAAAGATAACACAAAAGTACTAACTATGTTATGTACACTCTTTAGACACCTGCAAGTTTGGTCTGTACAATATTGTTAAATGAATAAGGAACGTAGGGGAAGGTCGCCCAAAGCGGGTACCCCTCTTAGAGCGGGTAAGCGCTTGTATATCGTTGTGTCGAATGTTTTTGTCAGGTCGTATGTATAGCGAGATTAACCGAATATCAACCAATATCAATCAGTTGCACTTGAACGCTTGTGTCGTACAACGTCCTAGTTAAGCATCATCAAATTATTTTGTTGGCTTTGTTAAAAATTTTGACGATAAATATTCTGTGACTACTCACAAACCTTTTTATTTGTAATCTTTTTGGTATTACCGTATTATTTTATCATCATTTGACTTTTAATGTAGAAAGAGATTGACATATATCGGCTTTCACTTTGAAATTATTCTAAGTTAACAAAATTAAGTCTTTTTGGGCAAAGCGGGTAGACAAAATAAAAGCATCTTAATGGGAGAAACTGTTGGAAGGGAAAAAAAGAAACAATCTTCTTTTTACGACGAAATGAGGAAAAAAGCTTAAAAAAATTATTTCTGCCTTGTTTGTGCTGATTTTGATGTGGAACCACCTGAAGTAATACACTCCAATGTGGAGGTTGTAAAGAAAGTTACAGTTAATTATTAAAAATTTATTATTTTTGTCTTTTTCAATTTTGTTTAGTTAATAACTATTATTACAGTTAAATTCTATATGATTAAGAAAGTTTATGTTAAAAAATAATAACAGTATTTAAATACATAATGTACTTACCCGCTTTGCCCAAAGAGGATGACCCGCTTTAGGATACCTATACGGGCAAAACGTGTTTTTGCAAAGGTTTTGTATTTTCTTTATTAAAAATAAATACGGTATAAAAATTTCTTAAGCGAAGTTTCACTTTAAAGTTCGATAACTAATCCATCTGATAATATGAAAAAAATCTGCTTATCGAGATCAAAAGCCACTTTTTTTGGCGTTTAATTTTAGATTACCCGCTTTGAGCTACCTTCCCCTAAAGGATTCTCTATTCAGAGTGGTGGTGCGGTTTCCGTTGTGCCTGTTGAATTGAGGTCACCGTAGCAAGTTTGACACTTGTTGGTCCGACACGGCACGTAAGTGCCGTTAGTATTGATAGTGTAATATTTATACAGTGACGCGTAGAAGTGGATATAACAACATTATTTGTAATAATGATATTATTGTAACCTCTATTGATGTTAGATACTGAATTCAGCGACACAAATATTTGGGCCGGTCATATCATTGCTCTTATACTGGACATAAGAGGAAAATGTGACAATCTGCTCTTTTTTTGCCCAAACTGCCCTGTTCAGAAATTATTTACCTACTTGAATGTTTGACTATGGTTCAAGTAATACAATAACTTTTTATAACATGCAACCATAATCTTAATCACAATTCATTTTCCAGTGCGGTAGTTTTTTGAAACCAGATTTTGCAAATATCTGTAGGAAGAGCGTCCGTTTGGTGTGGTGTGAGTCTAATAAACACACACTTACTCACGGTATAAATAGAATCAGTCTACATATACAAATCTGTCGCTCATAAGTTGCAATAAGTTGCAATTTACACCGCTATTAATTTAGTCTGTTACTGTCCGTCATGACGCTCACGTCGTAACGAGTGTCATTATTTTTTTAATCAACTCCTGAAATTTAAACAGAAAAAAATATAGTGTGTCGTATTTAAATATAAAAATTCTACTGAACAAAAAAATTCTCAAAATAAAGGGATATCTTTCTTAAAATGAATAAATTTATTTTATATATATATATATATATATATATATATATATATATATATATATATATATATTTATATATATATATATATATATATATATATATATATATATATATATATGTTAGCTGCGCACTATATTACACTAATACATTTGCATGTTTGTATTGATATAAATGATGTTTGGTTGTATGTATAATGATCGCTTGGAAGGGGTAACGGTGCCACGTCACTCGCCGGCGACAGCGGGCACAGTAGGTAGAGATAGAAATATTACTTCTGGTTATTCTGTGCACTTACCCTTAAAAATGTGCTTAGAAAATTGAAAAAGTAGCCACGAGCGTTCTAGTGGCTGGTTGTTTTTAAGGACGTTCGTGCGTCAGACTTAATAGTAGATAAAAATTTTAATTTTAGAGAATTGACAAGTTGAATTACATAGTTATCTTCCCTCAAAAATTTTGAGGCCTTCATTGATCATTTCTTAAAGTAATTGACGATTAAAAATCAAATTTTTAACACAGACCCATTAGGAAAAAACATTCTAAACAGCATTTTTCCGTGTTAAAAATTATAATACGTATATTATAAGAGTAGATATCAAAATAAAAAATGTTTAAAAATATTCTTTGAAATATGAAATTTATATAATTTCACAAAAAACATCGTATTGACGGACGTTAAAATGAAATATTAATTATTGAGATTAAAAAAATTAAAATTTTCTGGTAGATTTTGGTGTGTATGTGTACATAATATGCATACAAGTTCAAATAAACTGGTAACTTTCAATCAACAACTATGTAGGCATTGATACCACAGACAAGTACGTAGGTGGTACATATAGCAATCACCTATAATACACGACACATCATATGAGGATATGAGGCACATGAACAAGTACAAGCTCTGTATGCATAACATATAGTGACGCGCACGAACGTCTTTAATCGATGTAAAATTTAAATTAAAAATTCAAAAAAACTATTTTTTATTGTTTGAAACTGATTAACATAAATAATTTGACAAAGGTATTCTGTCAAATATTTGATTTAAGTCTACACACCGTATTCATTCTAAAATATCACACTGTCAATAATTTTTCCTCTCTCTAAAAAGATTTGTAAAATAATGTTTGCATAGTATATGTCTTTATGGACAATGCTTTTGGTGCTAGTTACGGAATCCCAAAAAATCACTACAACAATTTCACTTTGATTTGACTTTGATTTCTGTATTTTCTGGTACTTACACAGTTGCCTATATACGAATACTCGACGCATATATTGTGGACAACATAATCTTATTATGGTTTGTGAAAATATTACAATATAGTTAAATGTTTAGTAAGTAAGCCTATTAACGACATACACAATAAAAAAAGATTTTACTGTAATTAATACCTTCATGTGTGTAAATAAATGTTAAACCTTTCGACCACAATTCTTTTAATAGACTTGTATATTTAGATATAGTGCCCTAGAATTTCCTCATACTTTCCTGTAATGTAAACAAAATAGTTTTTTGTCATATCATTTCAAATATTGTAAAGCCATTTCAAAAAGAACCGGCATTCATAACTATTTCAAGTTTTTGTTACCATTTGGTTACACTAACTCTGGATAATTTTAAAATCTAATTCTTTATACCATCGTTATTTCCTGTCAAAGAGTTGAAGTAAAAATAGTCAATTTAGAATAAAATTTACAATTTCCTAGCGTTCTTACCGTCATTGCTGTCACATTCAATTTATATCTACATCCTAGAGCTTTTCGTCCTTTTTTGTTTGAAACTTATTTTTGTTTGGAATTTATTTATTTTTTTATGGGTATTTACAAAGCGGTACATATATGTAAAAACATGTTTACATCACATATGAAAGAAAACACAACAATAAAAAATTCTTTTAAATTTTTATTGGAAGTGTAGTTGATGGTGTTTTTTTTTTGTGTTCAAAATGGATATATGTATATTTATTACTTTGTAAACAATACCAATGTTTGTGTATCATTTGCATTTCTTCACAGTGTATGATTTGAACGCACAGAGACAAGCAACATTCGCGTTCCGATAAATTAAATTGAATGTAAATTATACATATATATAGTTTTTAATGGCGGCTTGTCTTGTTTTGTTGTTTTTTTTTTTTCGCTTGCTACACGTACGTTCGTCCCTTCTTTGTTTTTCTTTTGTTTGAATTTCATTTTGTTTTTGTGTTTTATTTTTGTTTCTCTTGTATGAACTACTTGTGTGTCATTCGAGTAGATCTCGATAACTCTGCCTCTGCTATGCGTAAGTATATGCGAAAGAAAACTAATTTTGAGCAACACGTTATCAGTTGTGTCGTCCAGTTCCAAAACTCGTTAAGTACATAATCTCAAATTTTACAGTAAGCTGGAAATACGTATTATTTCTCTTCCAGTAGTTATACATAGGAAACTCCCATTACGCAATCCACTGGGACCAAATTGCTAAATTTGAAAGTCAAAGATCACGGGCGTCAATGTTTCTGATTTATATATTTGTGTAATTTACTGTTACAAACTATTACTTAGACTCTAACACATTCAAACATATTTGCTTTAAAACACAGAGGGGTGCCATTATACATACCTTGTGTGCGTCGAAATTGCTAAATGGGAGCGTGCGATATGGGAGTTTCCTATGTATTTTGTGCAATGAAATTTGTACTGAAATCTTATTGGACTTGACGGATGTTGTTTCTGTTTTTGCAACTGGACATAACGTACTTTGACACTGTTTCAGTAATGGATTAGACGAGTTTTGGAACCGTAGCAAGTTTTAAATTCAATATTTAAAGCAGAAAGAACGACTTTTTGAACTGTAACATTTTTTAAAAAGATGTATATGATTCTGCTCAATCAAATGGTGCAAAAAATAGAAAATCGGAAGTTTGTGGACATAATGAGTTTTAGACAATTTCAAAAATTCAATAGACAACTCAATTGTAAGTTGAACGACACAGAATGCTTATTTCGAATTCTTTGGTATTCTTGCGATATTAGATGCGCATTCGATACGGTTCGTTATAATTTACTCTTGAAAATGTGGCCCAAAAAAACCGCAAAATTATTAAAATCAGAAGAAATTTCCTAAAAAACATAGAGACTAGAAATTAATCTAACTGTTGGTGTTCTGCAAGGAGATTCATTGAGTCCGCTGCTTTTCATATCAAGTATATTTTGACAGTTCCAATAATTTGTTAAAAATTTTAAATGCCTTTGTTAGCCTATTACACGAAATAAAGGAAAACTATATACATACAAAACCCTCATTACGCACGCTCCCATTTAACAATTATGCCATGTGTATAATGGCACCCCTCCGTGTTTCAAAGCTAATATGTTTCAATGTGTTGGTGTGTTGTTTACATGTTAACTCTTATGCGTCTTTTATATTTTTTTACCTGCTGTTATTCTTGTGTTAAAAAAAAACAATGGTAAAAATTTATGTATTGAAGTTTTGTCATCCAAGTAATAGTTTGTAACAGTAAATCATGCAAATCTATAAATCACAAACATTGACGCTCATGACCTCTGACTTTCAAATTTAACAAATTCTCGGATTTCTCCTCCAACGGCCCCAGTGAATTGCGCAATGAGGGTTTTGTATGTAATTGTTTTTTAGATTTTAGTCGTGCATTTGATACGAATTTTCATAATTTTCTCTTGAAAGTGTGAACAGGGGAACCATTAAAATTATTGAAATCAAGGGACTTTGCCAAAAAATTATTAACACAAAACTTAAAATTTGAGTTAACTGTTGGTGTTATGCAAGGCGATTCGTTGAGTCCACTACTATTAATATTTTTTCTTACTAGCTTTATTCAGAGTCAATCACAGAATACAGAAACGAACTTACTATCTCTGTACTAGCGATACCAGCGTGGACAAAAAAATTCCTACAACCTCCCTCCACTACGTTATGTAGGTACACACTGTTTGTAGTTGTATGTGTTCGATGTTTGCATCTGTATGAGTGGTCACACACATAGCTGCATATTACACGTATTGCAGACAGAGCAATATAATGCAGTGTAACTAACAATGATATTAACAATCAGTAACAATTGACGTGCATCCGGTCATCGCTACCGAACGAGTGATCCGCTTAGCAGTGAGTTGACCTATAGCTTGCCTTACTATTCTCCACATATTTTTAAATTTACGCTGTTTCTGATATGTATGTGGTCACAATTATTCTTGTCAGAATGTTCTAGAACTTATTTAATAAAGGTACTTTGTTGCATATACATATTCTACTAGCCTGCTCTGCGAATTAAAATTTTATTGATGAACCGAGGCAGTCGATTGTTTCTACGTTCCTTAGGTTTTATTTTCATATAAATTATTTTTTTATTGCCTTTCGATGCTCCGTTTTCTATTCCAATTGCCGAGTTCAATCCAACAGCTTCAAGTAAATTAAATGTAAATAAAAGTGGTGCCGTATTGAAGTATGGTCAAACGCTTGAAAGTTTTACGACACTTAATAGAAAAAACGTTCCCTTCATATAAACGTCTCTATAAACAAAATATATCTTTTTATTGTACTTTTACTACGTAATCTTCGAGACTAGTAAAAGAAGAAATTAATTAAGGAGAATTGAATTAGTTTTGGGAATGATTCTATCAATATGTGGGCCATTAAAAGAAAGGTCAAGTGTAAATGGGTCATAAAATATTAAAACACATCATCATTTACGAGAAATTCTAAAGGAAATTAAACCGTGTAGTAAAGAATGTCATGATCGGACATATTTTAGGACCGTCACCGGTTCCTGTTCTTGAAACCACTAATGCAACCGGAAGTTTTATGGTCATAACATGCAGGTATATGACCAAACTATACTAGCCACAAAAAATAATGTTCCCCCATTGTATTTAAAACGAAACAATTTACTGTTTAAAAAAAAAAAGATTGTATTCACACTTTGAATATTGTTAACAGAGGGAAAAAACAGCTTCTGAATAAAAGTTCTTGTAACTTCCATACAGCTAGCCATCCCCAAAAAAAATTTTCAGAATCCCAAAAAACTAGTAGGTAACAAATAGGTGCATTTTAGGTATAAATTAGGTGTGTTAATAAAAAATTAGGTGCGCTTACAGTTTTCGAGATGAAAAACAAAAAGCACGGCTAGGTTTACGTAAACCTAGTCGTCCCTTAGGTAAAAAATGCTGACAAAAATTTTTTAAAATGAAAATTTTAAGAAAAATCGTATAAAATATTTTAAACCATGGGAGCGCTGTGAATAATGTCTAAAAACATTCTACACCGCGCTTCCACTGTTTGTTGAATGTTATATATTTTGTTATATAACTGAATAGAAAAATGTCAAAAATTTTCTTACCGTTCCCACCACCTCTACCAGCACTATAATAATAATAATAATAATAATAATAATAATAATAATAATAAGCCCACGAGCTTGCTGGCGTAGGCGCATTTTTATTCACAGCAGCGCAACGTGCCGCCGATATCTTCGATCCGCGTAATCGCGACGGTGACGATAACATTCTTTCACTATCACAGTCGCGCCAAAAGTCGGCAATCAAGAGAGCCGAGCAACAACATCTGCTCAATCAGCATCGCGACAAAGTTCACCAGGGTATGTTCTACCGTCACCTTGACAACCTTGGCCTTTCGAGCGAACTCACTTGGACTTTCTTGAGAGCTAATGGACTTAAATCGGAAACGGAGGGCTTTATCATGGCAGCTCAAGATGGAGTGTGGAACACCTTAACACACCAAAAATATGTGATGGGTAATAACGGGGTTTCGAGTACCTCGTGTCCGGCATGCAAAGCATACCCGGAAACCTTAATGCACCTGACTTCAGGTTGTTCTTATTATGCTAAATCCACCTATATCCATCGCCATAATGCAGCGTTGCGTGTACTCTACTTTTATCTTCGTCATCATTACGAAGTTGACAAAACACCAGTCTTGCCCTACGATCCTGCGGAAGTAGAATCCTTTGTTGCCAACCAAAAGTGGAAGATCTTTTGGAATATGCCGGTTGCAACTACCAGGCAATTGACCGCTAATAAGCCTGATGTATAAATACATAATTTTAAAAAAAATGATTCCGGATAGTAATACTATTAAAATCTTAATAAAAAATCATTGACATCGTAGAAACAGTGCTCCAACAAAAACCTTTTCATTGCCTTTTTGAATTTGGCTGTTTCTAGGTTCTTTATATTTACAGGTATTTTATTATATACTACTCAAAACAAAATAAGGGCCACTCATGTTTTGCTGCATAAGTTTATTTTTATATAAGTTACAGTATAAGGTATGCTTACATTTAATTAAGAAACTAATTTTTTACTAAATAAAATTAATTTTAATAAGATTAAATAAAAAATTAATCCATAATTACATTTTTTTAGGATTTTATCATTTTTATAGTCATTTTTACAGTCATCAACAAACGTTCACGCTTTGAGTAAATGCACACATTATGCAACTTTTCAGTGATTTAATATCGAGTATGCCCTCCCCTTTTTAAAACACATTCTTGTTGCCTCCTCGGCTTGCTTTCAATAAGATGCCTAACGGTTTCATCAGGAATCTCCTCCCAACATCTTCTCAAGAAATCAATCAGTTGTTGTTGAGTGTGCACATCCTCTCCGGCTGCTCTGAGTCGCCGTTTTAATTGATCCCAAAGATGTTCTATTGGGTTCAAGTCAGGGCTATTTGCAGGCCACGGTAAAACCTGTATATTAGCCTCCCTAAGGACAGTTGTCGTCGCTCGAGCGGTATGCGCTCGGGCATTATCCTGCATCAGGATAAATCCGTCGGCCGCTCGTTGTGCAAAGGGGATCACATGGGGTCTGACAACCTGTTCGATGTAACTTTGAGCCGTTACAGTACCCTCGTTCAGGAAAACAAGCTCAGTTTTGCCTTGCAAACTAATTCCACCCCAGACCATGACATTAGGATCGCCAAATCTGTCGCGTTCATGAATGTGACGATCAGAAAACCCTTCCCCACTTCTTCTCCACACTCCTACACGTCGATCATCACTAAAAAACTTCACCTTGCACTCATCCGTGAAGAGTACGTGACGCCATTCCTCCGAGCCCCATTCAAGGTGTTCACGTGCAAATCTTAAACGGTTTGCACGATGCGCTCCGGTCAGTTTGGTATGGATTACTGGTCTTCTTGAACGTTGTTGGTCTTCATGCAAACGATTTCGTATGGTCTGATTACTGACAACAGTACCAGTAGATCGATGTAAGCGATTTTGCAGAGTACCTGCGGTAACAGTTGGCTCACGTCGTGCACACAGTCGAATGTAATGGTCTTCATGGGCAGTGGTAGCACGAACTGTTCCTGAGCGACGGCGCCGGCTTACACTACCGATCTGCTGATACCGATTCCAAACGTTTTGAATAGCCCTTCGTGAACAACCCAACTGCAGAGCCACGGAACGTTGAGATTAACCACCCTCAATCATCGTTACGGCTCTGGTAGCAGTAGCTTCGTCCATATGGTGTCGAAATCTCGGCATTGTAAAAATAAATGATTGAATAACACACCAAACTTCAAAAAACAACCTCAGCAATCAATAATCTGGCGCAAACTGATTTAAAATCAAATTCAAAAAAATAAGTAAAACTAACCACTTAACGCTGTGCGAGACAAAAAAACGTTTAAATCTTCCCCTCAACAATAATATCACTTAAACCTAACTGTTATCATTTACTCAACCACTTAATATCATAACAACAGTCATTTAGAAAAGTTATTTTGACGTGGATCGACATAAATCAGTTTTAAAATACAAACTTTCAAGTGGCCCTTATTTTGTTTTGAGGAGTATATATTCTTACAACCGAATTGTAAACACTTTGATTCAGTGTTTCCAGCCTGGCTACTTTTATCTTTAATTTACTTCGGTCCCTAGTTTCATAGTGTAATAATGATGTTATGAACACGATAACTTGTTATAAATTTAGATTATCATGTAAATATAAACCGTAAACATTCAACTGAAATTTTCAGCGATTTTGTTAAGCGAATGAGTTTAAAAAACTCTAGAAAAATAATTTATTTCGCTTCACAGCACTCCCGTTGTTTGTTAGGCCATATTAACAATTAACAATTAAAAAACAAGTATAAACAATGAAATTTTTTTAAATCTCTATTAAGGATATTATTAATTATTGTATGAAGAATTTTAAAAAGGTATTATTTATGTTTTTTTTTTTTTTTTTAATATGTTTTTCATGGGTCAAAAGTACCCAAATTTGAGATTTTTCGAACCTTTAAAAATTCATATCTCTAAAAATATTAACACTATCGTGAAAAGCCATAGGACCTATTTTATTTTTATTTCAATAAAGAATATAAAAAAAATTTATCCGGTTGAAAAATAACACGGCAATTCCTTGTAATTGTTTAAACAGTTTCGGTTTAAACAATATGGTCCCGGGTTGTCCCATGGCAACATGCATTTATATCATCAGTAGGACACTTTGAACAGGATCGCATAAAAAAATTGAGGTAGAATAGTTTTCGGTACTCATGCGCCGATACCTCCTGGACTATATAGATTTTAAGTACAAAATAGTATATTGTTATTAAACTAAAGAAACAGCCTACTTTTTTATTATATTAAGCCGTGGGAAATTATTTCGCACGCTATTTCCACACTGTGTGAGCAATTGCTAATTTTTACATATAGTTAGCCTTGGGCAAAATGTTACTTTTAATAGTAGGAGTAGAAAAAATGGCTTGTATCTCTTATCTGGCTTCACATTTCACACTTCAATAAAAAAAAAAAAAAATTGACCTTTTTCGAGACCGTAATAAATTTTATGACTTTTTTTGGTAAAAATATTTTATCCTTTTAAATTTTCAGTATTTTTAAATTGCGTTAAAAAAAAAGTTTAAGTTCTATATCGGTTTATATGTAACTTAACAAAAATTAATATCTAAATAATATTATAAATGTGAAAGTTTGGATGTTTAGATGTTTAAATTTGTTCGATGTTTAAATTTTATCCCGGTTGCAAGTCCTTGAGGGATACAAAAACAATTATTCAAACACACCCCAAAAAACAAAACTCAATTCGATGAAATTTGGTACACTGACATTATTTATCCTGAGTTAACAAATAGGATAATCTTATCCCGACTAAAGGTTCCTGTAGGATGACTGAACCGAATTCGATTAAATAAAATATAGAGACACTATTTACTATGAGCACATGTAGCTAGAATTTTAATAACACGTAGAATAGTTTTATCCCGATTGAATGTTCCCAGGGGATGCAAAAGAAATTCCAAAATCATGTCCAAATAATTAAACAGAATTTGATAAAATTTTGTACACAGACATGATTAATCCTGAATTAACGCATAGGCTAATCTTATCCTGATTAAAGGTTCCTGTAGGATGACTGAATCGAATTTGATAAAATTTAATATACAAACGTTATTTACTATGAACACATATATAGTAATAATTTTAGTTCAATCGGGATAGTTTAATCCCGATTGAAGGTTTCCGGGGGAAGAAGGGGAGACACAAGGGGGGGGGGGCTTAATTCAATGCGGGTGAAGCCGCGGGTCAGACTTAGTTATATTATAAAAATGTGTTGAAATGATTATGGAAATTCATAGTGAATGCAATAGCAATAATAATACATAGGATAGTTTTATCCCAATTGAAGGTTCCCGGTGGAAACAAAATCAACTGCTAAATCACATCCAACTAACTAAATCGAAGTCGATGAAATTTATAGTACACACAGAGACACTATTTACCCTGATCTAACACATGGTGTAATCTTATCCCGATTAAATGTTCCTGTGGGATTCAATATTATTTAATTATAATAAATGCGATTTTAAACCATTTTTGAACAATTTACATATCCATATTTTCAAAACGGGGGTGGGGCAGAATTTAATTAATAATATTCGATATTTTCGTAATTAGATAGTTAATTTAATTCCCAAAGAATGAATGTAGTAATTATTTACTGTCCTATAACTGGATTAAAATTGGATTTTTCCGCTATATTCAAATTCTCAGAAAAATATTACCTGAAACTATACATATATACTTAGTTTTTAGGGATTTGCAATTGTCTGTAATAATTACCTACAGTGTGGACTTGAAAATTTCGGACGTAAAAAAAACATATGAATTGCATTCCGCGGTCACAGGGTACATTTGTCCTCACTGAAAAGGAGAAGCATGATTCCTAACTCAGAAGAATTGTTTTATAATTATATAGAAGCAATAAAATACTTTTTTCCACAATAAAATTTCCTCGTCTGTCTGTCTGTTTGTTTGCCCCGTCTGTCTGTCATGTCTTACCGTGTGTCTTGTCTATATGTCAGTCCTGTCCTATTAACTGGCTGTATGTTCTGTGTCTGTCTGTCCGTTTAGTCTACAGTCTGTCTGTCAGTCATTCCTGTTTGCTTGTTCGTCTGTCTGTATTTTAATTTTATCCTGTCTGTCTGGCTGTCTTTTTTGTCTGCCCGTCAAATCCTGTCTGTCTTGTATAATAGTCCTGTCTGTCCGTCTACCAGTCCTGTCTGTCTGTTAATCGGTCTTGTCTGTTTGTCAGTCGGTCCCATCTGTCTGTCTACTAGTCCTTTGTCTGTCAATGTCTGTATATCCATTTTCGTGTGACGTAACATATGTAACATCAAAGTATGTTATGAAAAAGAAAATTATTTTAAATTATTAACTGTTATGGAAATCATTACGCTATAAAAATTACCATAAATTATTTACTTAGTTTGCTTATCATAGTTAATTCAATTTCAAATAAGAAAAAATTATTTATTAAAATTATCAAATTTACCTAATAAAATTACTGCTATGTCAGAAAAATCAGCCGATAAAATAAAGTTCACAATCTAATTGGCATTTTGAAATTCCCAACTTTAATGCAAGCAATATCAAGGATCTATGATTTTTTGCTTCGTCACATATAAATCCATATTGAACTTAAACTTTTTTTTAACTTAATTTAAAAATATTGAAAAATTTAAAAGGATAAAATATTTTTACCAAAAAAAGTCATAAAATTTATTACGGTCTCGAAAAAGGTCAATTTTTTTTTTTTTTTATTGAAGTGTGAAATGTGAAGCCAGATAAGAGACTGTAACCGAAAAAATTATATTCAATAGCATTTTTTAACGGTTTCTAGCATGATTTATTATTTTCGTTAACTTTGTCGCTTTCTGCGAACACACATCGAGTGTCGACTAACTCTGTGGAATGAATTTTTTTTTGTGTGTATGTTAAATTAACATAAATTGAAATTCACATCGTGTGACAATTTGACTAACTCAATTAAACGTGAACCAATGAAATTACATGTCGGATATGAACAACAAATGTAAATGATAATCTAATCAGGAACTAACATTAAACATAAACATATCAATTAATAATTATATATATTTAAACCTAGTACGTACAGCCATTTATCAGATATTCTGTACTACATTTGCAACGCATATATATTATAAATTCATGTTTGAGTTAGTAGTTAATTCACTATTTTTAATAATTGATTGTACCCAGTTATATTTGCGATAAAATCAGAAAATTTTATCCTTTGATTGAAATGCAAACCACGTTTAGTATTTTATATATTATGCATGTATAATTACATAGTTATTTTAATTGTACAAAATTTTTAAATTGTTTAAAATCAAAAATATTGAGAATTTAAGGGCATTAAATTGAGCGAAATTTGATTACATTTTGTTCAGTTTTTTCTACAGTTGTTACCATTTTTAACAATTTGACAAAACTGAATTTTTTTTGTTTTCTTCAGATCTTACCTTTCTCTCTTAGAAGACTTAACTTCTTCCTTTCAAGAACTTATCTTTCATCTTATCAGTGTTGAAAAGATTTTGAAATTTTGAAGCACAAACTAAAACTAATAGCATACCTTTAATTTACAACCAATTTTCTTTTTAACACTTTCAGTCCCAAGGATTCGGCATCCGAAACCAAACAAAACATCCCCAGAGGCCGATCGCGATCAATGATTAATTGATTAGTTGGTTACGCATTATGTTTGCGATGTTTATCATCATTCCATAACACGGATGTGTTCCTACTTACATAAATACAACATACCATTTCCAACACATACTACTCTTTTGTTCTCTACACATAAAAATTTCAAGATAAACAAAAAATACATAAAAAATATAATTTATATTTTTAAATAAAATTGACTTGAATGTCAGTGTATTATGTATGTAGTATGTATGTATGTTTACAGTTTTACACATACATGTTGAACTGTGTTGAATCTATTCAGTGTTTGAATCATTTTATGGTATTTGTTAGTTTTTTTAAATATTGCCGGCTTCCGGGGAAGTTTACTATGAAAGTGCTCGGGCCTCATAGTGTTAATGACGCCACAGTAGGTAATGGTAATTTAAATTTTTCCGGATTACGCGTCCTACTTATAAGACTTTTCACATCACGAGCATAAAATTTTGGTCTTGCACTCGTGAAACGCGGAATAGAAAAGTCTTTCAACTATGTTGTCGACCTTTTTTATCTAAAACACTCTTTCCATTACTGTGGCCTATTGTAATCTGTCAAATATGCGTGGCTTAAAAATGGTTAATTGAGCCGGTCTTGTCTATCATCATTCGACAAATCCCATTTTGTTCAAAGCGCCCACGCCGCGCAGTTTTATAATTTTTGGTCTAAAATTCCTTATTATGTTTCTACTTTTAGTAAATTAGGCACTGTAGATGATACTGAGAGAGCACATTTTGAATTCCGTTAATTACGATAAATGCATTTAAACTAGAGATGTGCCAAACAGTGATTATTGTGTAACCGTTACAACCGTAACAGTTACATAAAAGTAACAGCTACAAGTAACTGTTCCAATATCTGTTACAAGTAACCACAGTAACTATTTCAATATTTGTTACAACTGTTACAAGTAACTGTTTTAATATCGGCTACAAGTAACTATTTCAATATCGATTACAAGTAACCGTTCCAATATTCCGTAACCGTTCCGTATACAAGCTACAGATTTGGCTTTATAATTTTCCCCCGTGAATCTAGTTAAGATACTTCCAAATAAAACTCGATTTAAATTTTCAACTTATTCTTTAATAAGAAGAGTTTAATTAATAAAAAATCTAAATAAAAACTACACTAATATATACACAAATTACACTTTTAGAGTTTTACACACTTAAGCACACTTCACTCCATAAAATATTCTTTGCACTAAATAAATTTTTGGATAACAATAATCATATAGCAATAATCAACTTCTTGGAGAATGTGATTACTGATTACAATTTTAAAATAAGAAGTTTAAAAAAAGATGTTTGGGTTTTATTTAAAATCTAGGAAGGCAATAAACCGTTCATATAATTAAATTTAGGGTAATTTTGTAAATAATACGTGACAATTCTAAAAATTATAAATTTTGGAAATTTTTGGCGGACATCTGTTTAAATATTTAAAAAATAATTTTATTTTTAGAAAACCTTTTTATATTTTATTAGTTTTAATGATTTATGACATCAATTTTCCCTTAATACATATTTTCTTTGTGCGAAAGTCAAATTTGTTTCAAATAGTTACAATTTTATGCAAGCGGGTATGATTTTATGAGTAATTGAGTACCTACAAATTGTACACAATGATATAACATTGTACAAAACAGATTTATATAAGTAACAAGATAACATTTTGTAATATAGTAACCATTGGCCTTAGTAGGTACATTTGTACTAAACGCTGCAGTAACTGTTTGGAACTGAAAAACAATTTGTAACTGTGTAACAGTATGTTGTTTGTAACTGTTCCGTTTTGGAACGGTTACATTTTTGAAACAGTTACAAAGTAACTGTTACGTTACATTTGGCACATCTCTAATTTAAACCAATATATCGGTAAATATGACTAATAAATTTTTTTTTCACTCAATATTAGATATGTGAATAGAATTTAACGTATAGAGTACGTACAATTTCATATGATACAATATTTCCGTTATTCGATAATTTGAACCAATAGTCAATATTCACTTTAGTCGCAATAGACAGATAATTGTGGTTATTAGGCAGACCACTTGATATCATACGACTAACCAATAGGACGACAATTGACGTACCAGGCCCCGAACTAATATGCACGATACAAATGCACATACATATATATATATATTATACATATGTGTGGACATTACAATTATCACGAAAAGCAGTGGTTCTCAGACATTTCCCAAAATGTACAGACATAATATGTAATTTTCTATGTTCAGTCTGGAACTTTAATATTTTGATTCTATATGCAACAGATAGATCGATAATGTATGTCCAGGGCATGTTTAGTCGACATAAACTGCTTGTAAACAGTTATTTATG
Organism: Brachynemurus nebulosus; assembly: GCA_035578155.1. Taxonomy (NCBI): domain Eukaryota; kingdom Metazoa; phylum Arthropoda; class Insecta; order Neuroptera; family Myrmeleontidae; genus Brachynemurus; species Brachynemurus nebulosus. The sequence continues at coordinate 28,169,144 of JAPWDM010000005.1, read as the reverse complement.
TTGGATTAATAGTACTTTACTTGTCGAGGCATGTAAGTACTGTTTTTGTAGTCTCAAATACAGGCTGAACGAATGTTGGGACCAGTATGAGTAAATAATTTTTTTAACCAAAAATATTATGAAAAATCTTGACGATACGACGCCAGTGAGGAGTGGTACACATCTTTAAAGTGATTTTGTGCTTAAACTGCATCTTGCCTTAAATTTCGTATCTTATTATATTCCAAAATTATTCAAAACGTTGTAAAACCTAATATAGGGGAGAGGTGTGTCAGTAGTAACAAAAAAAATTTACAGGCTAGTAACTTTGTATCTATTAATCACAGAGAATTAAATTTTTGGTACAAGATACGGACATGCTTTATGTTTTGAATGAATTACACAAAAATATTTTATGTTGGCCCATAATTAAAATAACTGCATTTATGTGGCCCAAAATGTAATGTTACAATCGTCACCATCAGAGGATCAATTGTTACAGGGCTTAGGTGCAATTGTAACACTCATTATTTAGTGTAATTTATAAGTTAATTACTATAATTAATTTACTTTTCAAAATTCTCCCGCACGTGTTGAGTGAGTAAGGTGACAAATGCCACAGTTTCTGACAACAGGTCTGATTTTTTCTCTTTCTGTTACTCTTTTAACGGTATTCAGGTATACATTATCAAATACAGTTCCTATCTTACTTTTTCGTTTTGTTTCATACAGCATTTTGTTGTATTCTGAAAACAGCGTGAATTAGATTACGGACTGATCCAGCAGGGAAAACTAATGGTAGTATTATTGAATCGAACGACAACCGTAACTGAAAATCGATGTATAAAGTCAATGGATTTTGCCAAAATGTAACTATTAATGGAAGGTAATTTTTTTTTATTTTTTAATCGAAACCGTTACTTTTATCATTCGATTCATACCTGAAATATAAAAATTAATTTTATTTAACTAAAATTTTTAAAACAATACAAAGCAATATTTAGAAAATTAATAATGTAAACTAAAAAAGATTTTATTAGCTACAAAATTTAAAATTAATCCTCAAAAATCAGGACTATGAAAAACCGTAAAAGTTTTTAAACTTTATTTAAAACTCTATATTGACTCTCCGCTCTATATACGCATTTCCTTAAATTTAAAATACTGAAAAGAAAAAATGTGGATATATAAAACTACTGGAGTGTGTCAATTCTAACATGTTACAATTGACACTATTGAATTTGTTACAATTGTTGCAGTGCTGTTTAATTTTATAAAAAAATTTGTAAATTACTAATTATGATTAAAAAAGCGATACTACCTATTTGATAATATTATTTGATTGATTCTGTTTTCAATAAAATCACTTTGCTTGAAATTGGTGGGGTATTTAGTGTAAAAATCAAAAAGTTGTCAACAAACTCAAAATTTACGGTTAGCTTACATAAACACATTTGATATTGCTAAGAGAAAACCACCCGATGATATTAACTGAAAATTTTGTCAGTAAAGCACAACTGCAGGGGACACCTTATGATACCTAGTACTTTTCAATAGGATTAATAGATGTCTCCGCAGATGTCTCACAAATTTTGAACTTACAATTGACCCACTGTTACTACTGACACACCTCTCCCCTACACGTAAAAATTTTCATTTTTGAAGGAAAAAATTTTTAATATTTCAAAAATACTTTTAATGCTTCTGTTACTCTAGTAGCCTGGGAAACAAAATAAACAATAATACAGCAAGAACCAAAAAAAAAAAAAAATAATGATGAGTAAATTGAAAAAAATGAATAAGAAATAATAAAATTCATGGAAAATGCAGTTTTAATAAAAATAAAAAATAAAGATGAGTAGGAGGTGGTCGTATATAAAAAACTCTTTCGACAGAAATAATATCTACCTATTTTCTATTGACGGTAAGGAGGGTTGGCATGTTTAAAACAAAGTGTTTTAAATCACATATTTTAAACACTGTTTAAAACACAATCTAAATAAAACATGTTTGAAATTAAAGTGTTTTAAACGATGTTTTAAACTATGTTTAAAACAAATAAAAAACATTACATATTAAACTGTGTTCTAAATAATCTTTAATTAAATTCTTTCGGTTAAATTGTAAATAAAATGTATTGAAATAAAAAAAAAAAATAGCTTAATTATATATTTAGTAATTAAAAATTAGGCAGTTCTATTCCAATATGCATCAGTAATAAAATAATAAAAACAAAATTAAATTTTTAATTATGTTAAATTAAATTGATTTAAATATGTATTTATATTTATGTTTTTTCTTCTTTTATGTTAAATACTAATTTATGTTAAGTATTTCCATTTAAGTCTTGAAAAACAGCGACTAGCATTGCAGCTCTTTCTACTAAGAGCCAAGGCTACAGACGAATGCAACTGTGTTACCAAATTAAATGTTTTGGGGTCGGTTTGTAACTTTAGTGATAGCCGCCCTTCCAAAGCACTGACTTGTTCAACTAACAATAAGATTTTGAACTTCTTTGTACCGTAATATAAACTCTTTTATTTTAGTATATATCAAATTCAGTATTGCCAGATTGATTCATCATTAGACAAAAATCCCTCCAAAAGGGAAGAAAACCTCCAAAAAAAGAAAAAATTATTTAACGCACATGAAATACGTAAGCAACGTCCGAGTAGCCCAAAAATATCCAATATTTAAAGTGGTCAACTTTTTGAAAAATGTCTTTCTTCAGAAATAATACAGTTGACGAGCAAAAAAAAATAAATAAATAAATAAATAAATAAAATAAAATAATTTATAGCAAAATATAATTCTAATATTATTTTCAAGAAATTGTTTACTGTATTTTTTAAACAATAAAATTAAGCAAAATTGATTGTTGGCGTTTGACGTTGTCTTAAATTCCATACCTACATCTAAATTTTAATAGTCGATTTGAAACTGAATTTTCAATTTGAGTATTTTTAAGCAGGATGACAAATATATGTTTTAAATTTAATTAAACCTCCAAATTTCCCCTAGTTTGAAAATTTCCACCCAAAAATCCCTCCAAAGAAATTATCCCCACAAAATTCCCTCCAGCAATTTAAAAATTCTCTCTTAAATTTTGGAGGGAAAACCCCCCAATCTGGCAACACTGATCAAATTTTATAAAATTTCTTAGCAACGTCTTTGTTGTACACAGTATTCAACACGCATAAACAACAAACGATTTTATAAATTTTACAACAAACAAAATATTCAAATGTTTCCGTTTAATGCCACCTATTATAAATTAATAGTACATTATTTTATACCAATGTCTGATAGCAAAAAGTCAGATATTTCGAGACAAAAAGTTTTTTTCATATGGTTCAATTAAAGAAATTAAACCTGTTAAAAACAAGTTTAAAATGTTTAAAACATATGTTTAAATTAAACTAATAAAAACACGATTTTAAACATAGGAATACTTGTTTAAAACATTTTAAATTGTCTGTTTTATAAATTTAAAAAAAAAAAAACTGGTTTTTTTCCATCCATGACGGTAAGCGCTAACTTACGTTCTTAGGAAGGTTCTTACGCGACAAGCTACCTGGTATGTAAACTATGTACTTTTTCTCACAGTTTTCATGAAACTAATAAAATCGAAAAATAAGAATAAAATTTTATAAACGGGTTTTGTGGCCCCATCCTTATAAAATTATTTTACCATTATCAAATAGAGTTTTAGTCTCAGCAAAACGTTTTATTTGTATCCCTTGGCATGACTAAAAGACAAAATCTCTCATAAAAAGGACAAGAGTGGCAAAAATTCTGAAAAAATTAAAATAGCTAGAAAACTATTGACTTTAAGGATGTGACATTTTATACAGCACAAATATGGTGTTAAGAAATACATCATCATAATTTTAGCCGTCTTTACTGTAAATATCTTATTTTAAACGTTTATTTCGATACATAGGTACCACAACCATTAATTTTTATTCACTGCACTGCTGTAATTTTAGATGGACTGTTTATATGCCACACTCATGTCTGGATTTAATTAAGCCTTTATTCAGAATTCAATCAATTATCTCTGTTGAATAATAAAAATATATTTAAAAAAAAATATTGTTCACATATTAGATAATTAAAATGTGGAATAATGGTTTATAACGCTCTATTAAATAGTGTCCATAGAAAATAAAAAACAATAAAAAATTTTTGTTAATTAAAAAAAAAAAAAGAAAAGTCCTATAGGCAAAATATAATCATACATATATCGTTGAATCACAAAAAAAATATAGTACATAATAAAATATTTTTGTTACATACAAAATACGATGCCAATGGAGTGTGGCGCACAGCTTCCTCGTACTCCGTTAGAGACTTTTTTGCAAACTTTAAAGTGATTTTGTGCTTAAACTACTTCTTATTGTTAGATTTCGTGTTTTATCATATTATTAAAGTCATGTTTGAAATAAGAATAACTTTAAGTTACAAAATTTCCAAGTTTTCTACCAAATATGGCGGTGGCTACCATTATTCCGACTGCAATGAAATCTGTGGGGGACTATCTGGAAACCAAACCTCATAAAAACAGCATTATTTAAAACTATCGAATAATTCAGAAGTTATGCCACTTGGTGCAGTCTAAGAGTCAAATTGAAAATCACGGTAGCTACCATTACTCCGATTACGATGAAATTCGCAGGGGATCATCTAAGGTTCGTCTGTAGACACACAGACGGACAGAGAGACGGACAAACGGACAGACACGAAATCAAAATTGTTCAGGAAACTCTAAAACGTAAAATGTGCATCAAAATGTTTTAATGAGGCGGTAAGGAACTTTTAATAAGACAGTTACAGACGTATACACCTACCAAATCCTAGTCCACACCCCACTTTCCTTCTCCTCCACCCACATTATACCTAAGTAAAATTTGTAACATGTAATAGAAAAAATAAAATACGAAAAATAATGACGTGGGTGGTGTCTGTTATAGACTAATTGTCAGAAAAACGGATGTTAAACCATTAGTATTTACGTAAAATAAAATAAAAAAAAAATATAATTTCAGCATAAAAGAATGAAAAATTTATGTTTGTTTAAAAAAGTAGTACGGTAAAGTTAAATTACTCATGGGTAGTGATATAACATGAGTGGCAAAAGTTATTTTTCTATGTAGTTCTCATTAGCCTGGTTGCAATTTATTTCTGTAACTCGACACTATTATTTTTTCCTTTCTGGTTTCTTTTTTTACTTACTGTTTCATTCTTAACAATTTTAATCGGACAATCACATTATTTTATCCTTTGTTATATTTATTCAGTTATATGTCCGTATATGAAATAGAATGCAAACGTAATGTATTTTCTTAGGAAATATATATACTGGGTGAGTATTTCGAGAGTTGCCATTTTTGTTACAGCCAAACCGTTTATTTAATCGAAAAATTGTTCAAATAAGAGTTGTAGATATCGACGGGGGCAACCGATTGCTATAGTCGGGAACTTTATAGCTCTTATGGTTTTCGAGCTATGATACAAACTTATAGATTTTTAAATGGGACTATATATTAATTTTTCGATAAAACTGATCTAATGCATTAATTAACAACATAAATGAGCAAAAAAAATTTTTTACCCAAGTTTAATTTTTTAATTTTTCTTTAATTTATCAGTTAGGCGGAAAAAATATGCATATGTACTTGAGGTTACTTCAACCGATAGTGTTTTTCTTGGTTAAATTTCCATTACATCCAAGAAAAGAACCTTCTCCAGTACCATTTCTATCATAAAAATTTGGTTATAATAGAAATGGCAACTCTCAAAAAACTCACATGGTATACGAGTACTAACGTAATGTAAGGATCGTATAAGGCAACGGACAGTACAATTAAAAATGGAAACCAGATCGCACATTTCAATCATGGTTTTAAAATTGAGTTTTCAAGACTGCATAATTTATTATGTTATATGTAAGCAACTACCTTAAGGTATTTGGTGCGAGATAGTCAAGTACAAAAATATAGCTCAGCGAAAAAATTTTCTTTTATCAAAAATTAAATAATGTATCAATATCCTTCAGTTATTATATTTGTATACCACTTCTTTTTTTTTAATTTCCGCGCGTTTATGTTGCAGCAATATAAAAGCATTGTTGAAAAAGGGTTGTAAAAGCGTCGTAAAATGATGATGTTTTTAAATTATATTTCAAAAACAGCGTAGTGAATAATTTTTATTTCCTATTGAATATAGTTTATTTTTATAACATATTAAATTTTTTTCAAATTCCTTTGACACGTTTTTATTTTATTTAAAAAAAATAGTGTTTTCTCATAAAAGCCCGTGTTAAAATTACAAAACTTTGAAATCGTTTTTCTCAAAATTGGGGCGATCAATTTTTTTTCGGTATAGGATCATATTATTGGTATTTAATTAAATAAATGTCTAGAAAAGTTTCGTTAAAATCCTTTAAAAAATCGTTTTTCGGACCATCTATACCTTTAATTGAAATATCAAAATAATTGTTTCGTATTTTTTGAAGACATTTTTTGTAGGTAATATTATTACACAATCTCACAAAAAAAGATCGTGGTCTGGAGGACTGACCATGATACTCCCAGAGTCAGCGAGAAAAATGATAGACCCAAGGCAAAGCAAACAATTTTTTTAAAAATAAATTTGTTTCCAAAAATACTGTCAGCGAGTAAAAAGAAAAAGCTTTTCACTTCACTCAAACTACTGCTAAGGACTCCAGGCCCCCGGGCTGCAGCATTACCTGACTCCCCTTCTCACCGGCCCTGACTATTATTTCTATCTAGGTATTTTTCGACTTCGACAGGAAAGATGCACTCTGAAGTTTTTTTTTTAATCTGAAAAAAGATAAATCTGCCGACGGTATTGGATTTACACACAAAACTAAACCTTGTTTACAAACACATCAGACTGTTACAGACTCATGTCGTTAAACACAATTATTTGAGAACGAAGACTTTAAAACTTGTTTTTTTTTTTTTTTTGTTAATATCCCGTTTTCTGTTGGTTGGCCGACAATATATGTCTAGACAAAAACTGTAGATTAATTAATTTTCTACGAAAAAGATCCTTGACACTTTTTACATACCACCAACAGTTTTATAAATATTTTTATAAAAAGTTTCAGATACATTGTGTTATATATTTATATTGTGTTATATATACATCCATGTATTGATGTACTGCAGTGGTGTAGTAGACAACTTCCTATTTCTAGGATGTGACACCGAAAAAAGGTGAATACTACAATTCAACCCAACCCCATGTGTACTAGTCATACTACCCTACAAACGATGTGCATATACACCGATGTGTTTCAAGTGATAGCGATGACGAACAGTGTAGTGAACTTTACTGTTTGACGTCATGATTAAAAACGTTGACGTCACAGTTTCGTGTAGATATTACCATTGAAACCCGATATCGTTCTAAAAGTTTTTAAAATAATAAATATTAGTCATCCCAACAGTGTCCCGATATCAAATCACTAATATTTTTCAACAAAAGTTAAAATTCAGTAAAATTGTATCTACAAGTGAGTTTTTTGAGAGTTTCTGCGTTTATTTTGGGCAAGCCGTTAATCTAATTAAAAAATTGTTGAGTTGTAGCTACCAGTAGGGGCAATCGATTACTATAATCGGGATCTTCATAACTCTTAGGATTTTTGAGATACAATACAAAGGTATAGGGGAAGGCGTTGTACTTTGGGACAGTTTTAAAACAAACATATTTATTTTTACTTAGGTAAAGTTTATAATAGTTTTATTAATAATGTCTTAAAATCTACCATTTAGGGGATCTACCACCATTTTTAAATTTAAAATATTTTATTTGATAAGGGAGTAATAAAGGTTTTTTTACACATTTGCAAACTATCCCAAGGTACAACATGATGTTGTACCTTGGGATGCAAGGTGCTGTACCTTAGACTAAGTGAAGGAGGGAACAAATAATTTAGCAAATGAGTCTTATTTAATGCACATAAAAATACAAAATATTAAAGTAAATACCTACAAAATGTCACTTTATCTACCGGATTACTCCATTGGCATGTCATATGCACTGAAATTTACATGGAACTTGAGTAAGCATTTTTACAACATTTTTGCACTGTCATAGGCAAGCTGAGGCTGGTCTTCATTCAATCCTAATGCATGATATGTTTTATAATGCCTACTCACAGTTAAGTTGCTTAACCCATACCTTCACCCGCGTCTTTCCTTCCTTGCTGCGAGGCATAGTTCTGAAAAAAAAAAACATTAATAATCTATATAAGTAGTTTAATGGTAAACCAAGCACTCTAGATTCACTGACAATATAATAAATGCCAACCTCAACACATCAGCATAAAATTTAGATCTAAACAGTGCAGAATAGTTAAACCTTTCACTTGGGAAAATCGATCTGTGTTTTACCTTAGGACATTCCAAAGTACAAACATAATTTAGTCCCAAGGTATAACACGTTGCAACAAACGAAAACATGATTTCTAAAAATGTTGTAGGTAAGTTGTATAGGTTAACTAACTATTAGAGCACATTTCACAGTTTAATACAATATATACATTTTTAATACAAATTAAAGAGACAAAGCTACAAAAAACAAATAATGAATCAAGAAAAATTTACTTACCTTTGAGTAATTCTTTTTTTAGTCTGTAGCTGCCATAAAACTTTCTTCACAGTTACCAGTCACTCTACACTGACTTCTAATGGCTAAATGAAAAGTTATATCAAGTTATTTTAATTTGTTGCTCACAGACGGCTGAACAATACAGTTCGTCTCAAGGTACAACGCTTTCCCCTACTTTTTAGAATTTTGTAGTTTCAACAACAACGAAATCCTTATGCTTTTATGATGTATGTCGCCGCTTTTAAAATCACACTAGCACGACATTTTTTGAAGTGAAAACTTCTTTAGCGGCGTTGTACACTTTTTTTGTAATGGGTAAAAAATGTTAAATTCGCGTCAGGTCACGTGACCTGATCGAAAATGCGTAAGACCTGATCAAAAATTCGTAAGACGACAGTACATAACAGTAGACAGTAGTACAGAATACAGAACGAACGGTATGTAGTATCTCTATACTACTGAAACCAGTGTATCGCGAAAGGACAGATATACGGGTTTAGTCCAATAGTACTAATTTTAAGCCCTATCTCACTAATCATTAATTTTAGAATAGATATAAAAAATTTTTAAAAAGAGATTCTTGTAGGGATTACCGAAGAGAACATTTGTGCAAAATGTGAACTCCCGGAAATGTTTTTTTATATTGTTTAAACAATATTGAAAATTCATAAATAGCGTTTTTTGAGCTTTCACCGCTTACGTAGCGAAAACGGTGATAGATACATTAAAAAGTGTTAAGACCTTTTTTGTAGAGAATCGAATTCTCTACAAAAAAGTCAGCGAGAGCACCTGTCTATCTTGTACAGGTAAAAAGATACAGCGCTCCAAAAGCACACTTAAAAATCCACTTTTTCTAGCGTTCCGGCAGGGTGTGCTGTCCGGAACCTTGCCGGTCATGTTTGTGTACGATAGCGCAATAAATAAATATTGTATTCTACCACATAAATGATAGTACTTTTATACTGATAATTAAAGCGATTCGTGCAAAATTATTCCCTAACCATTCCAAAATATCAAAAATGCACAACGTTAGTATTCAAGTTTTCACTTCTGCCGGCACTCCCGGAGTGCAACCCGTCGTTTTTTTAGCACGGCAGAGAATTAGATTACTTTCTAAATTTAGGTGATTTGTCTGTTTGCCTTTTATTTGAGCCATCGAAGAAAACGTCAACTCACACAGGTGAGAGGTGGAAAATGGGATCAAACAGTTCGAAGCTTCCATAGCTAATTGTGGGTGTTCTGTTTTTCTCTCTAACCAAAAATTATTCAAAGTGACAGACTTGAACACCAAGTGTAGCAATCTATCAGCAGATAATTCCAGTAGCTTTTCTTTTACGTTGGATTTCGTCTGTAGCTGCCTTTAAAATATACCTGTTTCAGATACTTTATTACGTATTTAGTCGATACCTAATTATGAAAATAATCAATAATGATGAACGGATTCGATATTTATAAATAACATAAAAGAATAAAAGATAAAAATAAATAACGGAGGGTAGGAGTCGCGAAATATTTTATGAAATAGGGGCCGCCTCATGAAAAAGATTAAAAAACACTGGCTCTAGTTTATTTCTAAAATTTTTCTTCAATTTATCAGTTTTGCGGTAAAAATACACATAATATGTATTTGAGGCTCCCTCAATCGACGTTTTTGTCGAATTTCATTGTGTTATATATATTCAAGAAATACACTTTTTACTCGTAAACAACTCAAAAATTGAAATAGAACCATATGCCTTAATCTTTTTACGTATAGGTTAATTTTATTATCCAAAAAGAGTAAGATATATGATTCTATTTCAAATTGCTTACAACGAGTAAAAAGTGTAAACATTATTAACACATTCTAAATTATTACAGAAGTTTGTAATTAAGATTTTGAAATATAGATGTCTCATCCAAACTAATTTCGGAATGTCTCATTTCGGATTCGAATGGTAACCTCTATGTCTACATGCATATATTATAGTCAGTATAACCACTAACGTAATTGTTTCATGCATTTTTTTGCAGTTTTGTTTTTAATTAACAGAATATATTTAAATTCTAGCTGGACTTAAATAAATTATGGAAACTCTATGGGTATTACGGGTTTTTAGTTAATAGTTTACGATAAGTAAACTAATGTTTATTCGTATTACTATGGAAATTTTACGTTAGTTTTTATCTTTATAACACAATTAAATTTTGAAAAAATTATAAATTATTTCTATATCCCTTCACTGTCCTCATTTGAATCACTTGTGTTTCCCAATGCTTTCACTATAATATTCTCAAATTGTTTTTAGAAGCTGAAGCTTCTACTCCAAAAAAATTGAAAAATGTTCAAATATATAGACGTATTTACCTTGTAGGACACGGAACAAATTTTCTGATTAAAATGATTCAAAATTCACAGTAAGCATATTAGTTAGTATTCGAAAGAACCAATATAATATACTACTACAAACAATTAAGGGAGCAAAAAAAAATTGTTTATTTTTTAGTGATTTTTGAAGGGCTGTATTTACGTGAAAAATGGTTACATCGAGATGTTAAAAAAAGCATTTTGAAGCTCCAAAATTCTAGTTTTCAGACCTTTCGTCCAAAAATTTTTAGGAGTGACAGTTATCGAGGAATTAGCAATTATAAGGAATGACACAAAAAGATTTTGCAAATTTTTTGCTTTTTTTTGGTCTACGGGCTTGAAAAATTTTTTTACAGTAAAACCATGGTATTGACATGATAGCCTGTTTATTCAGCTTCAAATTTCTTTTCAAAAATTTTTCTTTACGTTGACGTTTTTCTTGACGAATTTTTCTTGACGTTTTTCAAGCCCGTAGTCCAAAAAAAAAGAACAAAAAATTTACAAAAACTTTTTTTGTATTATTCCTTATAATTGCTCGATAACTGTCACTCCTAAAAATTTTTGGACGAAACATCTGAAAACTAGAATCTTGGAGCTTCTAAATGCTTTTTATAACATCTCAATACGGCCATTTTTCACGTAAATAAAGCCCTTCAAAAATCACTAAAAAATTAACAATTTTTTTTTTGCTCCCTTAATTGTTTGTATTGTAGTAGTAGGTATAGATTAGTATAACATGATACAATAATAATAATGAAGTGAGTCGAAGATGGGGAACATAGGAGGGGCTAGTTTCTGAAAGGTGACTTACCGGTTTAAGTACAAGTGTCTAGTAGTATGCTTGACTATTTTGTTCACAGATGAGGCAGATCAAGCCTACGTACCAAAAAGTGTGACTCGAAAGTTGCAATAAGTAGCAATTTATACTGCTAACTGGTTAGTCGTCCATCGACTCTTCAAGCGAACACTTGCATTGTTAAGTTGTGGCCACAGTGGTAGCTGTTCATTGTTACATTATTAGTAGCAGGTACATGCATAGGCTTGTTCGACTATACGTATGCATTCCCACCTCGGACCACCGCTGCATACATACAGAGTATTAACACACACAAACATCCACTACCTTACACATACCAACATAAACTCTAAATACGTATATAACCTTCCACCTCTCTGCCAAGTCTGATGACGTAAAATTCTGATTACAGTCGGGATGCTTACTATTAAACAGTAGTTTGGCCCCTTGATTTTGTTAGTCGGAAAAAAAAAATATTCAAAGAAAAAAAAATAAAATTGTCTTAAATTATATTGGCAGAAGCGCTAATTAACAAAACTCGAGAAACACGAAGGTTTTAAGTCATTTACATAGTGGAAGGTGAACAAATGGGAGACTTGTTCACACCGAACCTCATCTGAATAAAATATATCTGAAAAAAAGAAGAAGCCAATTAATGAAGATAGTTGAATATGAATAATGTCAACTTTGTATATAAATAGACTTTTCGATCGTTTGTATTTCATTCTATTTCGTGTAAAACATTTAATTTTATTTATTTATTTACAATTTCAAGTTGGGTGGAATTTTTTTTCACCAACTTGCCTTATCTGTTTACAGGAACGGAAATTATAGGTAACAAATATTATTAAATGTCATATAAATATTCGAACATGTTTACTATTGTATAAATTTTACGAAAGGAAAAAATAGAAGGCTCTATATTATGTTGGTTGATGTTTACATAAGTTTACATTTGAAAAACACTTTTTTTTTTTGTTGACTTGTTTCGCTCGCGTATAAATTGTTATACATTTTATATCTAGACTTGGGAGAACAGTGGTCCCTAACAGAATCGCCATATAAAATATTTTGAATTGGGGGGCTATAAATTTTATTACAAGGCTGAGGATTTTCCCCTGGATTTGATGACTAGCCTAAGGAAGCTTTAAATAACAAATCAGTAAAAATCAAAAATTACCCATTTTTCATAATTTAATATATAATTTTAATTTAAAAAAAAAATTAAAAAAATTAATGTTGAATAAATAAATGGTCGACTGTAATAGAAATTAATTTAGACGAATTCAAAACATTTATAATGTAAACAATATCTCTATTTCCTTTGTGATTATTTAAATAATATGTATATATCACCTTCTTTGTACCTGCTTTAATGTAAACAAAATTGATTGTATTAGTAGATTGTATCACTCTAGTAGGTCGTTCACAAGATTGAACATGGTTTTGTTTTTGCATTAGAAAAATACATATAAAAAAGATATGTATGTACATATAACAAGCAAAATGATTCATAATATTGGCAATTAAAAAACACAAACAGACACAAAATAACATTAACGATGTGATATTAATAGTAAAACGTCGTAAAACTGATTTTTAAAAAGATTGATAATATTTTTACGTTTTATGACAGCCCTCCAGTTCTATTCGTAGCCCCCCAGTACAAAATACTTTATATGGCGAATCTGTTAGGGACCTTTTCTTCCCATCTCTGGTTATATCAATATTTAAAAATTTATGTTTTTCAAACATAAATTTTAAAAATCACCTTTGAATGCACTAATTACCTCACAACAATTAAAAAAATACATTTTTTTACAATTTATGACAACAAAATATAAATAGTACAAGTACTTTATAAAATTTATAGAGATTTAATATTTTCTTTACAATTCCGAGATAAAAATACATATTTTGGTTGCTCATAATAGGAAGTATCACTTTTAGTTCTAAAGGACTAAAAAGACTTTTCCTCCGCTTTTATGCCAATTAGCAACTGAAATTATCACTGCTAGTTAATTTGATCGATAATGAGAAATAGTAATGTTCAATACCATGTTTTAATTTATGCACAGTATACGGTTTGATGTCATATTATTTGATACAACTTAAACTTCACACTCAAGATCAAAAGTCACACTTTAAAAGTCACTTTTCAAAAATCGGTTGGTGGATAACATACTCTATACCAGGGGTCAGCAACCCACGACCCGTTGCAAGTTTTTATGCGGCCCGTCAAGCAATATGATTTTTCGAACAATTTGCTCTGCTTATGCAGAGCTGAGCATTACTCTGTATTTTTTTGTTCTCTGATGTTGTTATAACATGTAAATAAAACTATTAGGCACTAAAAATTTTTAGTCGAATTTTCTCCGAAAAATTAGACTTATACAGTCTATACGATAAGAGCTGCGAGAGGCGAGAGTAGGGGCGCTATCCGTTTTCGGACCCGTAGAACACGAATATGTAGAAAAAAAATGTCTGATATATATATATATATATATATATATATATATATATATATATATAATATATATATATATATATATATATATATACATATATATATATATATATATAAATATATATATATATATATATATATATATATTCCCGCCACCTTTTAATTTGTGTAGGGCCCCCCTATGGAAGTTAAGAGATGAAATTTGGTAAATGGGGCTCATTTTCGAGGCACCTCATACTATCAAAGTGGGGTCAAATGTTGGGCAAATTTTTTTTCTGGCCCGACCTTTAAGGGGGTGGTGGGGGGCGGAAAAGCAATAAAACTTTTCCAAACCGGTTTTAAATAATGTTTCGGTCAATTATCTACAACATATCCAAAATGCAGCTTCCTAGGATGATATGATGGGAGTAGAGGGGGGAAAAACGATTTTCGCTGGATCTAACAGGCCCCCAGCCCCCAGAATTAACGTAGAGGGTTGAAATTTGGTGTGTTGATAAAGTTCGTACCTAGGTTGTGCTTTTTGGAGGTTTTAATATTTTACCCCCACCCCCCTCATTTTTAAGCTACAATTTCATGCATTTTCGACGTTTTCGAAGTTTGTACCACTCGCACAGGTCACCCGAATAAACCTAGAGGGCTGAAATTTTGTAGTCGGATTGAGTTAGTATCAAGGGGGTGCCTTTTGGGGATCTCGACTTTTAACCCCTACCCCCACCATTTTTATACCCAAAAGAACATGATTTTTCTTGTTTTTTAACAGTTTCGTTCGGGTCAAAATCTCCCCAAATAAACCTAGAGGGCTGAAATTTGGTGTACAGGTTAAGCTAATAGCCAGACACTGTTTTTTGGAGGTTTCAACTTTTAACCCTTACCCCCACGATTTTTACGCCAATATTTCCTTAATTTTTTTGCTTGTTTTCTAACACGTCTAGAGACTCCATAAGGAAACCTAGAGGGCTGAAATTTTATACGTGTATTCAGTTAGTATCCAGCTAGGACCTTATAGGGAGTCCACATCACTTTTCCCCCCACTTCTCCCATTTTTACATCGGAATTGAATGCTATTGTTAAATGTGTTTTAAAAGCATTATGTTTATTCTAAATACAAGTAGGCGAATAGTAATATTAAAAAATTTAAAAAAAAGTGAACTTACTTTTATGACAAATGAAATACATACATATTAAGTAATTTAAAAATGTTATTACAGTCACTGTTTATTTATAAATTAGGAATTTTGGATTTTTAGTATTTATAAAATAGAAATTTTGGATTTTTTTGGAAAGAAAAAATATCTTTATAAAGGCCTTCCAGTTTACTATTTAAGGTCCTTTTTTAATATTTAAAACTAAAACATAAAGGCAATTAGCGGATAAACATGGGCAGGAATGTCCTCGTACGAATTTTGTTGGCTTTTTTTCTGCTACCTGTTTTCGGCACAAAATTGAAATTTACTGAGATACAGCCCTTAAATACTTAAAACCTTTTTTTAAAGCCTCGATCAGCCGAACACTCATCACCAGTTTTGAAACCAACAAAATGACAATTCGGTTGTAGACTTTCAATCACATTTCGCTTGTAGACATTCAATACCGAAGATGAAGGGGAAAATTCGACTACCGTGATGGGGCCCCGCTGCTCACGGGGTTTTTTTCATATTGATTTTTAATAATTTTTATGTTCATTTGTATTAAGAAAAAAATGCTCCCGTCGCAGTATCCTGCACAATATAGCGAATTTCCGTTTACAAAAACTAGTCTTTCTCGAAAACTACTCTTGACATAGAATTATTGTTCAAGAATCGTTTTTATGTGCTTTTTTCTCCTCTTTCCAACAGTGTAAGAAAATGTGGCAAAAACTTAAGGAAATTTTGTCAAATAAGCAAATAACTTATTTTTTCCACAAAAATTTTTTAGTCAAAAATGCCTAAAACACCATTCCGGGCATCGGACGTATCTGACTTTTTCACCAAATTTCGTTAAAAACAGGATGTTTCGCGCAGATATAAATTTTAGTGAATGTCATTATCGACTTCTAGAGACTTCAAAACAACTTATTTCTATCATAGTTCTGGGCTCAAGTCGTGTCAAGACTGTGGCTCTAATAGCTGAATTTTCGATTCGAAAATTCGCTAAAAAAAACCTGTTTAAGTTACAATCATACTACATTACAAAATACCTGACTGTGCGGCCTGCTAAAAATTATTGCTTTAAAAAATGGCCCGCCATCCAAAAAAGGTTGCCGACTCCTGCTCTATACAATGAGTGAAACCGTTATATATGCAAATAACCAAATCTGAATGAAATGTTGTGCTCTCTCTTAGATGAGTAACAACTCTTAAATTAAAGCACAGAATAGCATAAAGAACTGGATCTTTGATACTTGTATAAAACAGATGTCCTAAATAATCGAAATACTTAATTTCAAAAATTTTTGTGAAATTAAAAAAGAAAAAAAAAACTCACTCATCATCAAGAAAATTACAAACATGTAAACATTCATCGCAGGCGCACATGAAAAGTGAAAATTTAGACAAACAATCGTATTATTTTCTACGGTAATTGTTTTTTCGCCTACGCTTTTTTTCTTTTTTTATCCTTTCAATTCTTGTTTTATGATACAAGCCAAGAATAAGAGTAATGAAGTGACCTTGTTATCTACAAAAGTAATTTTATTTATACCGCACAATGCTTGTGATATTCGCAAGAAAAATAACACACAAAATAGATATTACTTCGTTTTTTTATATGTAAAACTTTTGCGTGAATGATCGAACTAGCGAGAATTGGTTCTAGCTACATACACTCTGCGACAAAACTCGCAAAAATGTTGTAAGTTCAGGACATTTTATTATAGAGCAAAATTATATTCAATTTTTTTTTGTCTTTCTGAGATACGAGGTTGCACTATAGAAAACAATCAATATAAAACATTTTTAAAATACAAGAATTCTTAGAAGCGGCCTCGGTTGCGAGCATATTTTATAATATTGTCACAGACTGTACTTACCAACTGTATTGCCATATATATTCGTGAGAGTAAATCACTGTCAAGTCAAGTTAACTATACACAGGAGAGTCATTTCGTGGTGCAATTTACCATGAGTGACTTAGTATACTCACTATCAACTGGGGATAATATTGTAAATTTCAACTGAAAAACTATTATTATTTGCTATTTCATTAAGTGTTTCATCTGTTACATACTGTAGTGGATAAATAGCAATTTTTTAGACACCGGGGATGTGCGGAAATTTTTCCATTTTGATAGAAATTGTTCTGGGGATAATTAAGATTTTATCTTTCTCCGTATCTACAATGTTTTAAGCCCCAATCTCATCGGAATGGATTCTGGAATCATTGTCCGTAATGATTACATAGGTAAAATCATAGAATAATTATACCAGCAAAAAGTGTAACCAACATCTACTTGGGTGCAAAGGTTTTCCAATACAGCTGACCCTTTTTTTATACGGCGGATAGGGACCGCATAAAAGAAATCGCACAAAAAAAAATATATTAAAAAATATCAGAAATAGCTATAAAAAGTTTAGTTCAATCTAAATTGTAAAAAAAAACTTTTTTTTGTGCGGTGGATCGGGACCGCATAAAAATAGTTTCATCGAAAATACTTAACTCAAAACGCTCAATACCTTACGATTTCCTTAGCAGTTGCTTTTCTAAACCAGATAAAACATTAATTTACACGTGGGAACATTTTATTTCATTTTTATTATAATATGAAAATTTTGAAAAATACATATTGTGTAAAGTTAAATGATGCAATAACTTATGTTCTTATGCAATGTATTGATTATATTCTTAAAAATCATTAATAAGAATTTTTATCAAAGAAAGTTATTCATTGTATCAAGATAAAAGTTATCGTTTAAGATAAAATTTATTGTATTAAGATAATAATTTATTGTATTATGATTATATTTTGTATCACTGCACATATAGCCTTAGTTACTGAGTGCTGTTATTTGAAAATAAAAAAAAAAGAAAGTTATTATAGTTAATGTTTAACCCCTTTAAGACTAATGACGAGCTCAGCTCCTCATACTAATTTTTACAAAAAATTCAACTGAAGAGTGTGCAAATTCTTATATCGGTAACTGGAGGTTGTATAGTAAAGAACGGTCATATTGTAAATAAATTAAGCAAAACTTACCAAACTTGCAATTATACTTATAGAGATATTAAATTTTTTATCTAAAATATTGGAATATACGGCGGTACTAAAGCGTTAAATTTCTTACTATTTTTTGATATTGATTCGCATTATGCATTTTAACGACCATTTTTTTTTAAAACCGCATAAAGATTACATAAAAAAATCACACAAAAAAAATCGTACATAAAGAGACTGCATAAAAAAAGGTTTAGCTGTATAAGATTTATAGTTTTTTTTCATTTTTTTAAAGAATTGTAGGTAAATAATCTTTACGAATTCGAGATTGCAGATGTTTGGCATCGGCGAGCCGCATTTTTGGAACCCCTGGCTTAAGTATGATAGTATAATTGGGTATCCCAGATCACCGATACGAATGTCCCGGACATTCAAGATTGGTGCTTAGATTTAATGAAATTTGTCGAGGTTGTTTGTTGCAAACAAAAAAGCTCCAAGTTAGACGACAAATATATTTGCTATTCATTAATAAATATTCTTTTGAGTACAATTTTGAAAATGAACATCTAACACAATATTTTGTTATACAATATTCATTTCGTTATTGTTAATATAAATACGTAACTGTCCCTGCGGCACTAAATTCAGTATAACAAATATGTCCTTTTTCATATTTTATTTTTTATGCTTCGTTTTTTATATAAAAATGGCATTTTTTATGATTATATTTTAATGTTTTTTTCTTGCTAGGAATAAATTATTTTTTGCATAAAAAACATATTTTCTAGAAAAAAATTATACTTTTTTTATTTATGTTATTGGATATTTTGCCTTTCATGGAAATTCGGCTTTTTTGTAATGGAATATTCAATTTTTAAAAAGATTTTCAAATAGTATGTTAATATTTTTGAAGCATAATATCCCTCTTTTAACAGGAATTTTCACCTCTACCTAAACGGTGAGCAAAATTGGTTTTGATCTTGCAGTCTTATCGTGGTATAGCATTTTTTACCAGACCAAGACCAAGAATCTGGCAAAAATAAAGAAAAAGAATTTTAGCAAAAATTTTCCCTAATTTTAGCAAATTTCCAAAACTGGAAATTCAGCTTTTCCGACCGTTCTCATGACGCGACCTCCGGCGGAGACTATAACAGAAATATGTTTTGAGGTCCCTAGAATACGAAAATGATGTTCACAAAAATTTATATATATATATATATATATATATATATATATATATATATATATATATATATATATATATATATATATAATATATATATAAATATATATATATATATATATATATATATATATATATATATATATATATATATATTTATATTTATATATATACATACCGGGATTTCATTATATATCGATACCCACGCGATCAAATTTTTTTAGGGCGCTTGGTAATTTGTTTACTGTATGTTGGTGGCACTGTAGTGAAGTTAGTTACTAGCTGAAAACATTAAAAATAAATAACCGAAATCATTCGTATATTTCAGTGATTCTCGTATATTACATTAAAAATTTAGTTGAAGAATATAATAAATTTCATAAATAATCTTAAATTAAGTTCTTATTATATAAAATAGTATTGTTATATAACAGATTTTTAAATAATACCGCATTTAGGGTATTTTTTTTTAATAATTACCATACACACAAATATGGCGGAAATTATATTTGGTCATTTGGTCACGTGGGTCTCGATATATAATGAAAGCCCTGTATATATATATATATATATATATATATATATATATATATATATATATATATGTATCCGCGCGATAACTCTCGAACGAAACGTTTAATGCTTATGAAATTTTGTGTGCGAATTCGATTTTCCAAATCGTTGGATGAGTTCGTTAGCCAGACACGTCGGATGCCCAGAAATAGGTTTTTCGGGAATTTTTTGTCAACAAAATGAGTTTTTTACCAGAATTAAGCCATTTTTCAAAATATTTTTACACCAATCGGAAGAAAAAAAAAATTACGTAAAAAATGTTTTTAGACCATTGCTCTAAGTAAATTCCTTTTTCTAGAAAAACTAGGAAATATGTCGTTCTTTATTTCACTCGCACTCACATTCTTTTTTTTTCTGTATCAGTTTTTGGAAGCTAAATTCGAAAAAAACCTCTTTATAAGTAGCGTGTCATGATTTTATTAATCCAATTTAACGATTCGGCTATATTCTATTTCTCTGTCAGTTAAATATGTTTTAAAATGTATCTATTCCATTTTTTTTGAGAAAAAAATGACGACAATTTATTTTATGTGATATGATCAGAATTTAGATTATGTTTACACCTTACTAAAATTAATAAGAGTTTGCTACAATCGGATAAAAATTACGTTAAACCATATTGAAAGAATAATATTTTTACGTAATTTTCTATCCAGTTGATAATACAGTTATGATTATAATTGTATAAACAAAGTATTCTAGTATTAAAAATTTTGCACATTCAATTTTTTTTTTTAACAAAAAAAAAATTTTTAATTTTGACACATTTTTTTATGAAATTTCGATTAAGAATATTAAAAAATTTTAAGGTGAATCATTTAAAAAGAGTTAAAAATAAATTAAAAGGAAACATTTATCTATTTTAACATATTTGTAAAGAAAATTTTACAGTTTACTTACAATTTTTTGAAAAAATGTAATAAAATTTTTACATACAACAAATATTGTATTTGAAAGTTAGGAAATCCACATATTTTTTTTTATTTCTTTAATTAATTATTAAATTTGGTTTTAGAAGAAAATCTTCGTCTAATTCGCTCCAAGCCGAAAGCATAGCCTCAGGACATTCTACTATTAAAATGAATAGAAAATATATTGAAATTTATTTAATGAAAGCCATATATACACATTTTTAAAATATCCTTTTGAATTTTATAACAAATAAAATCTGGGTAAAAAAATCGAATTGACATATTTTTTCTCAATTTTCTAATATTAAGTCCAAGGCTAGTTAACTAGGGAATGATTGTGTCAACATTTTAATGTAAAATATGGTAATTTTAACCCTCTTTAAAAGAACATTTCGATTTTAACAATAAAAAATTTTTAAAAAGTGTTTTCGTTTTTCCCGGATTACCAAAAAGGGATTGAAATGTTTTTCGATGTTGATATATACAAAAAATATTTATGTGTTAAATACTTGGTAGATTTATATGTTTTATGGTTTGTTTGTTTTTTTTGTAAAATAACTTTTCATAGGTATATCTGTGACTAAAGTTGCCTCCGTTTCTTAAGAAAATAAAGTATCTTTAAAATTTTGTGCAAAAAAATTAAACACAATTAACGAAAAAAAAGTACGCATTCCCATATTTTTAGATCTTGTAGTACAAGAAAATCCTTATAAATTCATCATATCTGTTATTGCATTTACTAGCTTACTCCCACTTGACCACTTTTAAATAATCGGTGTCAGATCTTACGCAATTTAATAAACAGTATAGTTTTGATATTTTAAACTCATTTAAGACATTTATTGTTAGTGATACATATTTGAATTATTTTCCTAACTAATAAATTGAATTCTGTAGACTGATGTTTTTGTAGATAAAAAAAATTCTAGGTGGCGCACAGTGGGGCCAAATACCATTAAAGGCGGCAAAAATATAAAAAATTAAATTATAAGCTACAATTTATATAACCCCTTAAATCAGTAGCTAAAATATTCTGTAACGAACGGGTCTTTATTATCAATATTTATGTTCTAGTATTGTGTTGTTGTAATATTTCAATATTTTTATTTACGTTGTTTATTTACGAACTTTTGTTGAAGTATGCACATAAATAACATAAACTTGTATTATTATTATTATTTCTGTAAAATGCATATTTCAGCAAAATATTTTACTATAAAAAGATTCGTTCGTTCGGTCCAAGGGCAGTCAAGGCAGGCCAGTCAACACCGCTAGATAGCCTTGGCTCCCAAGGGGTCCAGTCCGAAGTCAGGTTCATATACACACGTAAGAAGGGTACGCATCTTTCTCTAAAAGTAAATTCTTTATATTTTACTTATTATTTTTTTTTATTTAATTGTAATGCTATAAATAAACTGTGATATTTTGTTTCTTTTTATCTATATATAATGTTTGTCTCACTCCCCCTCAGCACCTCAACATCCTCGAATTGGGCGTAATTAACGAGTTCGGACCTCAACGCCTCTTGCCAAGGATAATATCCTTTAGGCACTCGGCTAACGTCCACAATGGTGGCAGCACTGGAATTAAAATATTACGCCTTAAATCAGGATTTTGAGAGTGCTAATTAAGGGATTTGGATGGGTAATCGGGACAAGTATAGCCGTATAGGTAAATATTTACGTTTTAAATAGCTTTATCACAATTTTTAGAATAATAATTAAGGATATGGGTATAGAATCGGGAAAAATAATATAAAAATAATTTTTTTTTTTTATCACGTTTCCCTTAAAGAAAAAATAGATGAATCGTAAAATGATAACCATTGCACGCGACACAAATTTGTAAATATTAATTAAATCGCTTCACAATGTACATATGTATGTGTGTGATACCTACTAGTATATCACATTACATTCATTCATAATTATAATAAATAATTTAATTGTTTTACACGGGTATTGTAATCTGCTGTCGCAGCTAAACTGGCTTTTATTATTAATATACAAATAATGTTATTACTTTAACAAATCGTGTAATTTTAAAAATATAATTAGAGAATTTATTTATGTATTTTTCGTTTTGGGTAAAATTTTAACTATAAAAAAAAAAAAAAAAAAAAAAAAAAAATTTACTAATTATTAATTGGGAACTCATTCAGAGAATGATTGACAGTTTAACAATCAAGGTTTATATGAATTTATAGTACACAAACGGTGACATTCAAAAATATTGTTGTATCATTAATTTCTATCGTTTTTTTTTCTCGCAGAATTGCATTTTTATTTTTAATCTCGGTAATTAAAATAACTGTTGTTTATTAACCCAAGTGAGAATATTTGTCACAGCTGTTCTTCAGCTTATTTTTTTTTCCTTTTAAAAAAAAAAAAAAAAAAAAAAAAAAAAAGAAAAAAATTTTCAAGATGCCTAATCAAGAGCCAGCAACCAGTCAAGAGTCCAAAAAGGTCATTACAGTAGAAGTACCCAGACCTAGTTTGGGAACTATCGCTAACAGTATTGACACATTTTCGGGAAAAGACATAAATGTTAGGGAATACTTTGATAGACTAGAACAGCGGGCGGCGCTAGACACACTAACAGAAAATCAAATTCTAGCAATAGTCAAGTGTAAATTAACAGGGGAAGCATACAAATTTTATAAAAGCGAGGCATCATTACAATCCGGAACTATTTCTTATTCCGACTTTAAAGCAAAATTTATTTCAAAATTTACTCCATTACGGGTACCGGGTGCGGCACAATATAAACTGTCGCAAATTTTTCAACGAGCAAACGAAAATGTGAGTCAATTTGTAACTCGCCTTAAATTAGCTGGCCAGGAAGTGCTAGAAGAAGATTTAGCGACCGCAACAAGAACTCAGGTCGAAGGGATCGTAAGAAAACATAACGATATGTTGCTGTCACAATTCAAACTGGGACTACGCCGAGAAATTATGAAAGTTATTGGGATCTTGTTAATTCGGGAGAAGGAGCTCAGCATAGAAAGGGCTATCGAATTCGCAGAACAAGAAGAATTAAACCAGGTTATGCTCAATACGTCTAAACATTTCGCTGGTATACTACAACTTCAAGAGAACGGGGAAACTGCCAGAAAAAATGAATCACCACGAAGTGTACCGAATTCTCGAAGAGGGAATTTGTTAAGGAATCAGCAATCAGCGAATCGAGGCCAGCAGCTGTATTGCTTTAACTGCTACAAGCAAGGACATCGAGCCCAAGAATGTCGTAGTGCAACAGTATGCAGAAATTGCAAGATACCGGGTCATAGAGAATTTTACTGTAGAAAAAAAATGCAGCGAACGACTGTTCCGCCATCAAACGGGAGAAATGATAGTACATTGAGACAACCTCAAGATTTAAACGGGCATATTGTTCCGGGCGCGCCCCAGGCCGGGACAAGTCGGAGCAACAATCAGTAATAACTCACATTAATGGAAACCAACCCTGTGAAGTACCTTGTTACATACAAGTAAAAATTAATAATATCGATTGCTTCTTAATTGTAGATACAGGATCAGTGGTTTCTATTCTCAAAAGGGACATCATAGAGGGGCATAACATTGACTGGAATAGGGACATATGTAATTTAATGGGTATCACTGGACATAACTTAGAAGTATATGGAAAGACTAACGTAACACTACAAATGGGTCAAACTAAATTTTACACTGACTTCTTGGTATGTGAAGACCTACCCCTAGCTGTCGCAGGGCTGTTGGGTCGGGATTTTTTATTTAAACACGGAGCTGTTATTAACTTTGGTTCGGGACAACTTTTTATACCCGAATATGGGGTAAATACAAAATTACTAGTAGAAACTAGTAAATACGAGGACGGCGTCTTCTACGATGCAATCAAAACAGAAAGAGAAGATAAAGAGGTGTTCGTGAGTTCAAGAGGTCCTAATCCTGAAAATAATTTTGGTCCTACTGTCCAAATCAAAACGAATCAACGAAAAAACATAAAAATGGATTCGAGGGCGAATCAATCGGGCGAATTAAAAATAGATTCGAGGGCGAATCAATCGGGTAAATCAAAAATGGATTCGAGGGCGAATCAATCGGGCGAATTAAAAATAGATTCGAGGGCGAATCAATCGGGTAAATCAAAAATGGATTCGAGGGCGAATCAATCGGGCGAATTAAAAACAGATTCGAGGGCGAATCAATCGGGTAAACAAAAAATGGATTCGAGGGCGAATCAATCGGGTAAACAAAAAATGGATTCGAGGGCGAATCAATCGGGCAAATTAAGGAAAAATTCCAAAGCGGATTCAATGGTGAATGATAAGGAAGAATTGCCGCAAGATATGGCTACCTTCAATAATTCCATAATCAACAGCAAAATGGATGACAGAACGCATAGTAGTCAAGTAGGAGGACAATCGCTTTCAGTACGGTCAATACTGAATAGTTCCCAGAAACAGGAAGTTGACCGCTTCCTAGTTTCGCTAAAGGAACGTATTGAACTACCTGCACGACATGAATGCACATGCGAAGCGCAGACTGCATCCGAGTTGTGTGGAAAGACAATCATCATTGAACCAAAGGAAATCCTAATTCAAGGGGTGATGTCAGCGAGGATTTTAACTAACTGCAAGGACAAGGGATTAGTCCAAGTACGAGTTATAAATATGAGCGAACAAGACATCGAAATACCCAAGGGGACTGCTATAGGGATAGCAGAAGAAGCACCTGATTTCTCGGGACACAATGGGATAAAGGACCAACGAACTACAAATCAATGTCTATTAACTACAAATGGAACATCAGTGAAACCTTTTGAAGAACATTTTGATTTAGGACACCTACCTGACGGCCAACGCCAGAGGTTATTAGAATTTTTAGCGGGTTATCGGGATATTTTCTTATTAGAAGGAGATAAATTGGGAGAAGCAGTCGGAGTCCAACACCGTATCATTACGGAAGACGTACCGCCAATAGCTAAACGTCCGTATCGAGTCCCATTTGCACAACGGGATACTTTGAAGCAACACATTCAAGAGATGCTCGACGATGGAGTCATTCAACCTTCTCAATCGCCATGGTCAGCACCGGTCGTAATGGTTCCAAAGAAATCGGAGGATGGAACACCGAAGATTCGCATTTGTATCGACTTTCGAGGTCTCAATGAAGTAACCAAGCGAGATTTTTATCCACTTCCGAACATCCACGAGACCATTGACCTTATTGGACATGCAAATCTATTTTCAACGTTGGATTTGGCTTCCGGATATTGGCAAGTAGGAATTGCGCCACAAGATCGGGAGAAGACTGGGTTTAGTACCCCCGACGGCCATTTCGAATGCTGTCGAATGGCCTTCGGATTAATCAACGCCCCTAGTACATTTCAACGACTCATGGACACTGTACTATCGGGTCTCAAGGGAATAAAATGCTTCATTTACTTGGACGATGTTATAGTTTTTAATTCAACGGGTATAGAAGAACACATTCAAAGATTAAAAGAAGTTTTCGATTGTATGAAGAAAGCCAACCTGAAACTCAAGCCTTCAAAATGTCATTTCCTGAAGCCGGAAATACGATACCTAGGGCACATAGTCGGCGGAAACGGGATTAAGCCCGAACCGGAGAAAATTGAAGCGGTTAAAAACTATCCACATCCACGTTCGGCAAAAGACGTAAGGGCGTTCCTGGGATTAGCAGGATTCTATAGAAGATTCATCCCACGTTTTGCACACATAGCTAAACCATTAACCGAACTAACAAAGAAGAATCAAGTTTTCAAGTGGAATTCCGAAGCTCAGCAAGCTTTTGAAGCTTTAAAGGGATCATTGTGTCAAGAACCAGTACTTCAATATCCAAACTTCGAAAAAACGTTCTATTTAAGTACAGATGCGTCGGGAACGGCGATTGGAGCGATTTTGAGCCAGATGTATGAAGGACAGGAGAAACCAATCGCGTATGCGAGTAGACAGCTTTCAAGGTCGGAACAAAATTACAGTGCAACTGAGCGGGAGTGCTTATCGGTTGTTTGGGCAGTTAAAAACTTCCGTTGTTATTTATATGGACGAGAATTCGTAGTAATTACCGATCATCGTCCACTCAAATGGTTACTGGGAATAAAGGATCCGAGTTCAAGACTAGCCAGGTGGGCACTTACTTTGAGCGAGTATACGTTCGAAATCAGGCATAGACCGGGACGAAAACACGGGAATGTGGATGCGTTATCGAGAATTCAAGTTAATATTGTGCAAGAAAATGCAACATACGAACCTTTCTGGGACAGAAACTGGATAAAAATGGAACAACGGGCTGATAGCACTTTACAAGTCATCTTCGAGAAAATCCAACAGGATCCGGAGTATGACGCCTATTTTTTGGATGACGATGGACTATTGTATAAAGCAAGAACGGCGACCGAGCGACACGATAAACTAGTTATCCCCAAAAGCATGGTTACCAAGGTTATACATGATTATCATGACACTCCATACAGTGCACATATGGGATACGCTAAAACGCTGGACCGGATACGAAGCAAACTTTTCTGGGTTAATATGGCAAGTGATGTCAAAAAGTACTGTGATGGATGTATTTCATGTACTCAACGAAAAACACCTCCGAATTTAAAGCCAGCACCTTTACACAAACTACCTACCATCAACGAACCATTCGAAAGAATAGCCTTAGATGTGGTAGGGCCGCTGGTTACGTCTCTAGCAGGCAATAAATTCCTTCTGACGGTACAGGATTACTTTACACGATATTTGGAAGCTATTCCACTGCCAGACCAAAAGGCTGAGACTATTGCAAGAGCTTTCACGGAACATATTATTACGCGTCACGGTACTCCAAGAATATTGGTCACCGACAAAGGTACGAGCTTCTTATCGAAATTGTTTGAAGAACTTTGCCGCCAATTGGGTATTACTAACAAGTAAAGGTCCCGAGGCCGGACCTATTGATTTTGATGAAACTTAAATATGTTGTAGAACACTAAAAACTAAGGGACACGTATTTTTTTTTATCTGCGGAAAAACGGTTTGAAGGGGTGAAATCGCCCTCCAAAAATTGGGGTAAAAATTTAATTTTTCAAATATCTCGAAAACAGTAAGAGATAGAGCAAAAGTTTAAATTGGCGATATTACTCTTTTTTAAAGAGCTATCTATTGATATGCAACTTGTTCAAATTACATCAACAGGGGTGGCTGGAGGTTAAAATTTGGGGGTTAATTTTGCAAAAAGGGGGTGAAAAATAAACAATATAAAAATTTTGTTTACAGACTTGAAATCTGCGTCAAAAAATCTAATTGACCTGTTTTTGCTCAATATCCTAATATTAAGTCTAGGGGTAGTTAACTAGAGGGTGACTATGTCAAATAATCGTATTATTTGGGTATTTCAAGAAGTTCTTCTTCATGGAAAATAGCTTAGGACAATTAAAATAACGTAGAAATGAAATTCTCGAATTCAAAATTGAGTTTGAGCAACATTGGAGAGGGGGTGAGTCACCCTCTTAAATTACATACTAGTTTATATACACTAATTTTTGCTATTAACACACTGATAGTGGGTAAAATAATGTCACAATAAGTGGTTCTGAAGTTGGATTAAAATGAAATTCTCGAATTCAAAATTGAGTTTGAGCAACATTGGAGAGGGGGTGAGTCACCTTCTTAAATTACATACTAGTTTACATACACTAATTAACACACTGACAGGGGGTAATAATGTCGCAATAGATCGTTCTGAAGTTAGACTATCGTATGTTATGTTTTTATTAGGTTTCGTTATTTTAGGTTAGGTTATGTAATTTTCGATAAGGAAAACTATAATATCCATTAAAAAACAAACCTAGTAAAGACCTTTCATATGATAGTCCAACTTCAGAACCACTTATTGTGACATTATTTTACCAAATATCAGTGTGTTAGGTAATAGCAAAAATTAGTGTATATAAACTAGTATGTAATTTAAGAGGGTGACTAACCCCCTCTCCAATGTTGCTCAAACTCAATTTTGAATTCGAGAATTTCATTTCTACGTTATTCTAATTGTCTTAAGCTATTTTCTATGAGGAAGAACTTCTTGAAATACCCAAATTGTACGACTATTCGACATAGTCACCCTCTAGTTAACTACCCCTAGACTTAATATTAGGGCATTGAGCAAAAATAGGTCAATTAGATTTTTTGACGTAGATTTCAAATCTGTAAACAAAATTTTTATATTGTATATTTTTCATCCCCTTTTTGCAAAATTAACCCCCAAATTTTAACCCCCAACCACCCCTGTTAATGTAATATGAACAAATTGTATATCAATAGATAGCTCTTTAAAAAAGAGCAATATCGCCAATTTAAACTTTTGCTCTATCTCTTACTGTTTTCGAGATATGTGAAAAATTAAATTTTTACCCCAATTTTTGGAGGGCGATTTCACCCCTTCAAACCGTTTTTCCGCAGATAAAAAAAAATACGTGTCCCTTTGTTTTTAGTGTTCTACAATATATTTAAGTTTCATCGAAATCGATAGGTCCGGCCTCGGGACCTTTACTTGTAAGATACATACGACCGCATATCATCCCCAATCCAATGGGATGGTGGAACGGAGCCATAGAGTATTAAAGGATATGTTGTCACACTTCGTCAACGAAAAGCAAACAGATTGGGATCGCTGGATTCCGTACATCCTTATGGCATATCGGAGTACAATACACAGTTCAACGGGGGAGACACCGTTCTTCCTATTACATGGCAGAGATATGATGCTGCCATTTGAGGATGTTTTACAACCAAGAAAAGTACCGTATGATTGCAACGAAAATTATGTGGCCGAAATGCTTCAACGACTCTCGGGAGCATATGCACAAGTTCGAAAATTCAATGCTGAAGCCGTCGAAAGACAGAGCCACCAGTACAATAAGAAAACTAAACCAGTAAACTACGAAGTAGGGGAGATTGTATATCTTCATGATCCGAGTGCGAAACTTCATAAATCTAAAAAGTTAACACGACCCTGGGAGGGTCCGTACCGAATTATGGAGAAAAAGGGGCCAGTTACTATAAAAATCAAACAAGTGTACGGGTCTAAATCTGAAGTAGTGCACGTAAATCGAATAAAACGTTATCGAGGGGAAATAAACTCGTTAGACGATGGAGCCGCAGATGAAGAATACGAGGACACCATAGATAGAGAAGGGGAAAATGAGGATACTCAAGGAGTAGGAAGAGACGAAGGTGAATCTTTACCTCCATTACGAATCGACATAGATCTGGAAGAGGCACGAGAAGAAGCAGATCGTGCTGAGGTGAGAAGGGACGTCGACGACGAAGATTTAGGCGAAAATGAAATTAATCAACAAAGGGATATGGGAGAAAATGGAAATCGAGGAGCACAAGGTGCAACACCTCCATATACAACCAGACGCCACGGGCCAGTACCCGATCATCCATGGGTACTGCCCAGAAGAATTTAAGTGAGAAGGACACTAATTTTTTTTTAGTTACCGCTAACTGTGCATTGAACTTTTTAAGACAGGGATTTACATTTTCACCTTTTTTTTCTTTGAATTACCAATTTGGGCTTTATCGGGATATTTCGTTAAGTAGTTTTTTTTATAAATATCAGTATACTTAAACACATAAATTGTAAAGTATTTAATTCTAGTTGTAGTATATAATTTGTTGAAGGAAAAGAGTGCTTACTAAAATAAAGTTTTGTTGTTGTTTTGTTTCGGAAAAGTTGACCGCTTCGTAAAGCGATCATCTTTTTTTAAGGGGGGAGCATTGTAACGAACGGGTCTTTATTATCAATATTTATGTTCTAGTATTGTGTTGTTGTAATATTTCAATATTTTTATTTACGTTGTTTATTTACGAACTTTTGTTGAAGTATGCACATAAATAACATAAACTTGTATTATTATTATTATTTCTGTAAAATGCATATTTCAGCAAAATATTTTACTATAAAAAGATTCGTTCGTTCGGTCCAAGGGCAGTCAAGGCAGGCCAGTCAACACCGCTAGATAGCCTTGGCTCCCAAGGGGTCCAGTCCGAAGTCAGGTTCATATACACACGTAAGAAGGGTACGCATCTTTCTCTAAAAGTAAATTCTTTATATTTTACTTATTATTTTTTTTTATTTAATTGTAATGCTATAAATAAACTGTGATATTTTGTTTCTTTTTATCTATATATAATGTTTGTCTCACTCCCCCTCAGCACCTCAACATCCTCGAATTGGGCGTAATTAACGAGTTCGGACCTCAACGCCTCTTGCCAAGGATAATATCCTTTAGGCACTCGGCTAACGTTCACAATTCTAGCAACGACCTCTGTAATTAACTTATGTAAAATAGCGCGGGGGGTGCAAATATATCGACTATTATTTGCTATTTCTATAAATTGATTGCTTTTTGAACGATATAATTGTATGTAAAGTAGTGATTTGCGGGACCGTTATTTAAGTTATAAAAAAAGAAATTAAAATCGGTTATAATGGGCGATGTTCCCCATGGTATGTTATTTTTTTTATGTTTCTTGTTTGTTAAAATCATTACCCGTATTGATACTATCAAGCTTTAATGAAACATGGTTGAATTATCTAGAAAAATTCTGTAAAAATTAATTTCTCAAAGAATTTTAGTTACGTATCCAATCGAATCCAACTGATATATTTGTGGCATTTGATAAAGCAATTAGTCTATTTTGGTATTATGATTGCAGAGTTTGCTCCAAATTGCACCTTTTTTCAAAATTTGCTGATTTTATTTTCATTTTGTTCGAGAAAAAAGCATCAATAAGAAGCTTAGAAAATTCATATAAGCTCTCAGTGGTGCATAAAAATATCAAATAATTAAGTAGAACACACGAATTTATTAGATTTATGTAGGTACCGAATATTCCAGTTAAGTTAAAACTAAAATTAAGCGTCTCATCGAAATTCGTTGTCAAAAATTCCATATTCCATTTAAAATTTGTAAGTTGATACCACGCGGCTAGAAACCAGTAACCGGAAATAAAATCGAGTTTAATGAAAAAAGTCTCAACCTAGGGTCAAACAAAATCTACAAATTTCAAATTCATGCGACGAATGGTTTTTGATACTTATATCATTTGACTAACCGTTATGGGACACCCTGTATAGTGGGACACCCAGTATTTTATTAATAAATATCAAGTAAAAGTAAAATATATTGTTATATAACTATTCTGTAGTCAATAAAAGGGCTAAATAATTTTTGCCATTTTTTACCTACTTTGGCCCCACTGTGTGGCGTCTGTCTGAAAAACGGACGTAGAATCTCACTGTTATTAATTATTGTCTTATAGTCTTTTATTATTTTTAGAACTAAAATAAGAATAGGAGGAAATTCGCTATGTTATGCAGATGCTGCGACAGGGTTATTATTATACAGGGTGGAAAGTAAATAACTCTCGTCGTTTGCAGGGGTGACTCATAGTACCCTGTAAATACTAGAACCACAAGAATTTTCCAGAATTAACAGTTTCAGAAAATTGCAAATGAACTGGCTCCACGATGTTTCCAAATACGGCCTTGACTAAATTATTATAAATATTATTCTTTTTAGTACCAAAGGTACAAAACAATTTTGTTGACCAAAATTCAATAAAGTTTCTAAACATGTTTACTTCTAAGTACAATTTATTGTATGTTACTTTTTTATAAAAACAAAAAATCTATCTTAAAATATAAGATGGTCAGAGCAGAATAAAAAAAAAATTTAAGGGCCGCTCTTTTATATATCGATATATTGTATCAAATTTTCTCTGTTAAAAAGCACTTTCGGTTCAAATTTATTGGCAAATATTAATTACATGGATGAGATCTACCCACTGTTTTCGCAGCGAGACTTATATACTTTTCACCCTCTATATATATATATATATATATATATATATATATATATATATATATATATATATATATATATATATATATATATATATATATATATTTGAAAAATCTCTAATATTGTTTATTAATCTACACACACCGGCATAATTAGCGTAACATACAAAAAATATGTAAAAATCAAACAAACCATTTAATTTCAAGAAAATATTAATCTTATTTAATTATTTACTTGAAATTACATGTTCACAAGTCGATATACCTTTATTTTCAGTAGCAAAACAAGTATGTAACCATATAAAATGGCAAATTTTTGGAATCTTATGTCGTCTAAGAATAATTTAAGTTAAAGATTATTTGACAAATTGAAAATGAAACACAGCGTGTTAATCCCGCCTGGTTCCTCCCGTGCTCTTATCAAAGCTTCCATTCTTTTTTCTATACTCAGAATGATGTTATCTATAGTTTCCTGGAACAGTCTTTGCCATTCTTCAATTACGGCAGTTTGAAGCTCGACCACATTGAGAAGAAACGGCATTTGAATTCGAAAGTGACAGACCTCTTAAAAAGAATTGCATCAATAAAAAATAAAAACAATTCTATGGAAAGTCAATTGATTCGTTACTTCAATATTATTTTAAGTAAAAGTGAAAAAAAAAACCGCCAACTTTGTTTAATAAATAGGTTTTTATATTTTTTTATGTTCCGCTAATTATGCCGGTGTGTGTATTATGAATTTTTGAAAATTTTCTAAAAATAATTTTATCACAAAAGAGTTTAAAAATACAAAAATAAGATCAAGGTCAGAGCCCTAATAATTTTAGTGTTATATTTACTTATCACCATTCTACACCTTCATGATTTTTGCAATAATTTTTTTTTTAGATATCTACAGTTAAACAAATTTGATTAATTTTGGTTTTTATTTTCTTTGTTTCAGCTGAGTCAAGACATCGGATACGTGCTTTACTCGGCATTAGGATCATTCTACATTCCAAGTTGTATAATGGTGTTTGTGTACATACGAATATATTTTGCGGCGAAGGCACGAGCTCGACGGGGCATTCGAAAAGCGCCCCGGCGGCAACAAACGGACCAAACCACTAGTTTTACAAATATGGGTGATAGTAGTAGTAAAACGAAACCGATGCCATCGCAGCCGAGCACGGTGGCCGTAGTCGATCGCACAAGTAGTAATTCGCCCCGCGAGCCGGAAAATCGTCAAATAGCCACAATCGAATCGCATCCGCAACAGCAAACGGTCACAATACCGATCGTCACGTGTGACTTTGCGTCCGACATCAGTACCAGCGATGCGGGCGATTTAGTTGAAATGACTGAACAGAAAAAGGACACCCTGCAGGTGTGTTCGCCCGGCGGTGGGCAAACTGTAAAAAACACCATAGCACAAAGTCAATTTCGTGGATCCACGTTATCGGTGAACGGGGAGTTACAGCAGCAGGCAGCAATGGCACGAAATCGAGCACCATCGATGGGCATCGACACGGACATGGTGTCCGAATTTGATCCAAGCAGTTCAGACTCGGGTGTAGTTTCACGATGTGCCGTTGTCAAACCGCTAAAATTACGCTTATGTCAACCAATATTTGGCCGACGTAGTGCTCAAAAAACGCGTCATAGAAATCAAGAGCACCATAAAGAGGAGGCCGTGCAACCCGCGCCAAAAATACAAAAACCTCGTGATCCGGAACGCGAGAAACGACGAATAGCACGGAAAAAAGAGAAACGTGCCACGCTCATCTTAGGTTTAATTATGGGTTCATTTATTGCATGTTGGCTGCCATTTTTTTTCTTGTACATTTTAACACCGGCATGTTCGATATGTAATATACCCGACTCGGCATTCGCCATCGCTTTCTGGTTAGGTTATATGAATTCCGCATTGAATCCCGTCATTTATACGATATTTAATAAAGATTTTCGCCGAGCGTTCCGTCGTATACTATTTAAGTGATGTTTAGCTTATGTGTGTTGCTACGACGTGTGCGTCACCAGGCGTATACAGATGGCACAGTATCGTGGAGCGCCAAGTGCCCTATACCGCCACTGAATACGCCAACGGAAGCACCTAAGCGGGAACATCGCTTTGTGTTCAAAAATTCAAGAGTTCATCTGCTAAAAATTTATTTTAAAAAAATGAAAGAATTTATTAATTGATATTCGTTTTCGTACGCATAAAATTAAAAGTTTTAAAGTACCAAATTTTTTTATTTTACAATTCCGGAATTAAGTTACATACTTTTGTCCCTCATAAATAGGAAGTAAAGTGTCACTTTTAGTTTTAATTTGCGATGATTTCAAAAGTAAAATGCAAGAATTAAATATTACCTACAAATAAACGTTACAAACAGATTCAAACTTGTAGATAAAGATAAACAATTACGTTGTTATTGTAACAGTAAATATTAATAAGCCAATAATAATGCCAATTTTGTATAATTTTTCCCGAGTATACTTTATGCCACATTATTCTTCACAATTTACACGAAATTTAAATCTTGACTGTTTTAATTTTTATAATTTTACATTTTCTAAGCTAAAACAAATAAAAGCAACAAATAATTTTACTATGGTTACCTCAAAGTAATATTAAAAATACAAAAGTCAAATTTTAAATTTTTTCACTTTGAAAAATAATAATAAATTATAATTAATTAAGCACGGAAAAAATGAACATGAATTCGAAATTATTCTCCAAAGCACCACAAGGGTTCAAAAATTGAATTACTCCTAAAACCATCAATTATCTAGAAAATATGGTCACTTTAGAGTTATTTGGGGAGTGGGACGAAGCATTTATAAAAAACAAAAATTCGATTTGTTAAAGCTTCACTTCGGTTTTTAATTTTATCTTTTTTTGTGCACCTTAAGACTAAAATCTTTTAGATTTTTTTTAAATAATTTTAAAAATATGACTTTCTGAATTTATGAACGCAAAGTGATAGGTATATTACCTCCTAACAATAAGGTACATCACTTTAAATGGAAAATATACAACTAAAATAAATGTGCTTTTTGTTTGATTTAATCGATGGCTTAGCAACACACATAACTACTAATAAAACAGCAGCAAATTTTCTTTTATTGAATCCATGTATCTCTACAGACGACACCGATTTCTGCTTTACATACACAGTTCACAAAAACTCGAAAATAATAAAACTGTTGAATGGGAACCAAATACATTTAAAAAAAAAAATTAATAAAATAATAATATATATACGCACATGTATATATAGACATATAATTAATATATCGACAATCGACAATGTAAAATTTTAAATCAAGATACTATTAATATTCTTATAGAATTAAAATAGATAGCATAACCTAACATATTAATTATAAAACAATTAAACTAATATCTTCCTGTAAATTCATATACATACTACGGTCATATAAAAATTATTAAATATAAGTAAAATAATGTATGATAAAATTTTATTATATCAGACTGTAATTATTTTCATTTAATTTTATTAGTTCGAGTAACTGTCAAAATTTTACATAACTTTACATTTCCAATAAAAGATAAACACCTCAAATATAATATCTTTTATTGGAATAAGTTTCTAAATATGTTAATAAATTCGACTAAATTTTATTTATATTTTAAATAAATAAAATTTATTCACAAAGCTATCGTTAGATCTTTTTGACAATAATTTTTGAAAAATAATATAGTCTGATATTGACGGTAAATGAAATGATATTCAATAGTAGAGCCAATATTGAATAACATTATACATTTGCACCTTAAAGAAATTTTTTATTGAGTATATTTTTGAGCCGTCTTTTTATTACTCAATAATACATTTTGTCAAAAAATATTTCTCGTAATTTTTTTTATTTTTATTTTAAAATGTACCTACACTCATTTTTTTATAAAACGAAAACTCAGATCACGCAATATACGCTTTATGAAAAAATATGAACCGATGGTTTTCCATTTTAATGTTAATTTTAAAGAAAAATGTATCACTATATTTTTTATAACATTCAAAGAAACAAAAAATTTAATATATTATAGAGATATTATCTAGAATAAAAATAACATCTTTTAAAAATTTATTAATATTTAAAATAAACAATTTTAGAGCTTTAATAAAATTATTCTAAATATTGTAATATTTAGTACGAAGTTTTTTCGAAAATGTATTTTTTTCATAATGAAAAAAAATGTTTTTTTTCCTAGAAAAATATTCGTGTGCTATGCAAATAAGATTTAAATTTTGATAATTTTTGAAATAAATTTTTTTATCAAATGATATAGCATTTATATTCTTTTTATGAATTTCGCGCGCGTTTCTTCCCTTTAATAAATTAATGTCTGTAAAAAAAATATTATTAAACTTCTAATTTTCTTTCTTGATTTTACTACGAATGTTAATTTTCAAAATAGTATTACGAGCAATATTTCTTAAAATAAATTTTAAGGTTTTGTACCTTTCACTGTGATATAAAGAAACGCTTGTAAAAAATTTTATTTAAATTTTTTCTTTTTTTTTGCAATTTTATATTTGAAAAAATATACATTTGTAAAGTATTAAAAATTATTTAACTCTTGAATGCTCCTTTAAAAAATATTGTTGAAATCTTTACAAATTACAAAAGAAATTTTAGACTACATACTATTGCGTCCATTTCGGGACAAATATCTTTAAGGGTGATAAGGGAAAACATTAAGCTATCGCATGCATTTAAGAGTTAATATTTTATTAATTTTCAAAAGGATAATTCGTATTTGCCAATAGTTGAATAAATCATTCGGGAATTGTGAACAAAATATGGTAAAATATTCAGAAAATTTTTAAAAATAGTGAAATTACTACAGTTTCTTCAAGAAAGAAATGACCGTCCAAACATATTGTAATCACTGTAAAATTATAAGGACTTCCTGAAAATATGTTATTAAACAAAAATTCTATAGCGCTAAAAATAAGATAAACAAAGAGACAAAAATTAAGGCGAATTCTGAATAAATTTTATAAACTAACAATAAAGTCCTAGCCCGACAACATTTTCCATATATTATTCAAAGTTAATGTCCCGAAGCTAGTATTTAAGTCAGTAAATGCGAATTATTCAAAATACTACATTTTCAATTTTGTGTTACTATTATCATCTATTTATGTATTATTTGTCAACAAAATAATCCTTTTTATAAATAAATATTTTTAGGAGAAAAATAACAATATGTTTCTGTCCTTATAATAAATAAAAAATAATTTTTAATAAACAAAAATTAAATAACTTTAAAAACACCAAATTAAGCGTTATTCCTACATAACATATATATTATATATTCATTTTAAAATGTATTTTAAGGAAAAACTGTATATAAAAGGATTTATTTTAGACTGTTTAAAAACAATAAATATAAAACTATAAAAAAAATTATGTTAATACTGAAATAATTACAAAATAAATATTACTCCATTTTAACATAATAGAAGAAATTTTAAATATTGTACATTGTAAAAAAAAAATTAATATGTAAATAGAATGAATGTTTAATTATAAATAAAATTTTGTAAATAAGAAAAAAAATTAAATAAATAAATATTATATAATGTATAAGACAAATCTAGCGAAATATTTCACAAATTCAAATTATCAAAAATTTTCGAATTCTAGTCTTAATACGAAGAGATAATTTAATTTAAACATAGCTTCAAAAAATATTTAAATTCGAATCACCACTAATCATCACGTTTTGGAGTCTATTGTCACCATTTTGATTTCTGAAAAAATATCTGCTAAATAAAATTATTTTTAGAATTTTTTTAAAAAATGTTGATAAATGTATCTGTAATTTGATTATCGTAAATTTAATTTTCTTATTTTCCAAACAATTGATTTAAAATATTATTTTAAATTAGTTTATAGAAATAGAGGGAAATATACATACATCTCAGACACAATCTAATGTCTTATTCATATCAACAAAAAAAAAGTATTAAAGAAAAAATTTATAAAAATTAGTTCTGGAATATATTTAAAACAAGAAAAAAAAAATATATATATATATATATATATATATATATATATATATATTATATTAGCTATATATATATATATATATATATATATATATATATATATATATATATATTTGTACATAAAAATTGTAAAAAAAAATTATTTTTCTGCGATAAATCAATATATACAAAAATTAAATGTTATCTATACATATGTAGCTCATAATTTTCTTAAAATATGTATATATATATATATTATAAAAAAAATAATTCTGTTTAAAGCAGGCAATAGTTCACTATTTAGCCTAGCAACAACATATATAGTTACGACAAGGATTTACGAAAATTGAAAATTAATAACGAAATTTATTCAAAATAAAAAATGTCTCGTTTTGAAAATAAAATATTGTCAATGTAGATTTAGGCGATCGAAACAATTCGATTTTATTCTAATTTCATTTCGAAAACAAATATAAGTATATTTTAAGTATATAGGTAGATAAAGTATATAAAGAACAATACTAAAACAGCTTTTATAACGAAAATAAAAAATAAAAAAATAATAATAATAACAAATCGAAAGATTAATTTATATTTTTAATAAATTTCGAGTCTTAAATTTTTATTTGTTCATAATCACATGTGCAATTATGTCAAAAATATATTATTCCAACTGTTCAGGTACTATTACGAGAATATCTTGTGATAATGTTAAGAATATAAAACAATTTTCGGTATTAAGCAAACTTTTTGTTAAATCCAAAAATCGTAGAATTTTATCACTTTAAAGAAAGTTCTTTTAAGCCAGTGATATCTTGCAAGAAATTCACGAAATGTGCCTAAACAGCAACTTTTAATATATTCAGGCGTTGAGATGCGAACCGAAGTAACTTTTTCTTACGTCAGATTTGAAAAAAAAATACGAATAATTCTATATTTAATTTTTGAATCCATTCCTAATTTTGTCTATTAATTACCGCAAAAGCGGACCCAATGAATTCTTCAATTTCCAAGTCAGTTCTCATCTCTACCAAAATATTCAAACAAATTAGTCGTTTTTTTTTTTAAATTTTATTCGTTAGAAAAACTTTTTTAATTTTTTTTTTTTTTCAAACTGTTTAATTTTTGACTGGACAAGTACATTAACGACAAATTATTTAAAAATATTATTTGCACTAAAAACGAAATTAATCGTGAAAAAACCCAAATTAGTGCTAACTGATATGAAAAATATTTTTATTATAAAAGTGTAACTAAAGATGACAATGGAAAATTTGTTAATCGTCGTCTTTTGAAATTTGATATAAGTAATTTAGAAAATTAATACGTTGAATACGTAATTAATTAAGGCCTAAAAACGAAATTAACCAATTATTAAATTTGAAATAAGTGGACCAATGTTGAACATCGAATTTAAATTAACATTTTTTAAAACAATTAAAAATTTTAAAACATTATCAAAATTTAAATAACGTAGAGCAAAACATTTAAAAAATAATTTGTCTTTAAAGTACTCACAAAATTCAATATTTTACATTTATAAAAATTATATATACATATGTGTATAACTGTTTCAAATTTTGTAATTATGTAATATTCATAATCTACAACTGTTGCCTTATATATTATGAAAAAAAAAAGATTATAATCTTAAAAAACTTTAGTCCTCAGCATTTCTAAAATCTCAACATAATAGTCATTATAACTTAAATAATTTGTAAATAATCTGTGAAATACATATTTATAATAATTTAAAAAATAAATAAATAAATAAAGCACTAAAGTTTTCACCCAAAAAATTAATTTTAATTAACGTCCAGTCTTCCGATAGTCTTACAAAAAAGAGTTAACAAGTTCTACTTACATAGTTTCAACTTAAAACGGACAGTTAACAGATCTGTTTAAAGCTGCTCTGAGCAGATAACCTGAACTACGCTCGTAGACTAGAACATGTTGATTCATTTATAAGTAATTATCATGGTCAATTATCTAAATTCAAACATTTTACACGACCATCATATCCAGAACGAATGGAACGATTTTTTTCTTTTCTTTTTTTTGGTTTATTCATATGTATGTCTTTAGTGCTTTATTATCATAAGAATAATTAAATAGGTAGCCTAGTGTTGGATTCAAACTGGAAAAAAATATATTACATATTTTCTTAGTTGCCACACTTAAAAGCAATAAATTAAAATTCTAACTCATATTGTAATTAAACCTATCGTTAACGTAAATATCATTTTTATATATATAAATAAAAAAATTGTATAAAATAATGTCCAACGCTACAAGTTACCAAATCAACAAATTTCCATACCAATTTTCCATTTAATGAACAAGCAAAATAAAATGATTTTTCTTATTTTACATGTTCATTTATTAACAGCTTAAATCTAAAATTGGAAAAAAGGTAGAAAAAATATAGAAATTCTTATTTGATTATTAAATTTTGATTGTACTCCTCAATACGACAGTCTTCCATTAAATACTCTTTGTGTTTGTCAATACTTATGAAGATGCTAGAATAAAATTTTTGAAAAATATATATTGTATATGTCAAAAATGTTCGGTTAGTTAAGATATAAAACTGTGACATTACATACGTTTTTTACTTATTTGAAACTGGAATTGAAATATGTAATAACGGAATTTTATAATTTAGTGATTATCTTACATTTTAAACCAAATATTGATGAAAGATATGTAATTCGTATTTCATGTATCACTTATGCATTACCGATTGCATAAAATCAATTCATTAACATGCAATTTATAGACATTTTTGTTGAGTGTACTGAGATTATTATGTGTATCTTCAAATGCAACGAAATTATGGTGCTATTAAAAAAAATAAACATATACAATATGTAAATATTAAAAAATTAAAATTTTAATTTCTAGCATCCCTATTAATTTTTTTTTTTTTTTTTGTTCTAAGTTTACTTTTATGTATATAATTTATGAAATTGTACTTTAAATATTACATATTTTATAATAATTATGTTATTGTTTCAACATATTTTAAATAAATTGTTTCAAATTATAAATAAAAATATGTTTATAAAAATTCATTTTTGTACATTGTAATTGTAAAATTTTAACAAAATTTTTAATTATTAACTGTAATTTCTTTCTCGGCTATGTAATTATTGCAGTAGATAAGCTTAAATAATATATTTAAAATAAAATATAAATAATATAATCTTCTTATTACACTCATAAATATTTAATAAAAAATAAACTCGTGTACATCATACTTAAAAATTTATTCATTTAAAGAACTATAAAAACAAAGAATCTATTAATTATTCTATAATGATCGTTCATTGTATCATATTCAACAAAAAAAAAATGTGTAGTTTATTATAATAAAAAATATTAACTAAATTCAGTGTATAAATATAATATCTGACTTTCTTGATATACATATATTATAAAACCATATTATTTAAAGAAAAAAAAATGAAGAAAATAAAATTTATCTTAATATTCAGAACCACTGTGTTTTTCTTACAATTTGAATTTCCCTTATTTCCACCAAAAGAACTTGAAGAAGTTGACGTAATTGATGAAAACGTCTTTTAAAAATTTTTAAGAAGACATAATTTTGATCGGAGGTTTTGTGTAAAATAAGTTACCCATAAGAGCAGGCATGGTATGAAGATACCGGAAGAACGGGTGCATACTAGTTCGCTCCCGCGGTCAGTTTTTAAAATTATTTTGAAAAAAGGTCGTAGGTTAGTTCGCTCCCGACTAGTTATCTACTGGCAGGTAAAATTAATTACCTAAATGACGGTAGCGATAGGGGGTAGCAGGCAGATAGTAAGATGAAAAGTAACTAAACAAACCTAACCTTAACTAACCTCACCACCTAGTTTTATATCAAAAATCTCAATATATTGTTAAAATTAACTAAACTAACCTAACCTTAACTAACGTCGCTACCTAATTTTTATATCAAAAACAGAAGTACCTATAATGTTAAAACTAACTAAACTAAACTAACCTAACCTTAACTAACTTCACCATCTAGATTTTATGTAAAAAATCGAAATATATTGTTAAAACTAACTAAACTAATCTAACCACCTAGTTTTTATATCAAAAATCTAACGGGAGGAAACTAGTATATGGTCGAGACGGGAACGAACTAGTATACGGTCACGGGATCAACTACCCTTCAGGGTTGGCTGACCGCGGGAGCGAACTAGTGTGCTCCGGGAAGAGCACAAGCGGTAAAAACCAAACTTCACCTCTGTTGGCTATGATAACTCCTTTAAAGATACATTTTACTGATGACACTACTGAAAAATGACATTA
Source organism: Brachynemurus nebulosus (assembly GCA_035578155.1). Lineage (NCBI taxonomy): Eukaryota > Metazoa > Arthropoda > Insecta > Neuroptera > Myrmeleontidae > Brachynemurus > Brachynemurus nebulosus. Next base: position 28,125,930 of record JAPWDM010000005.1, on the reverse strand, counting down.
TAATTTATCTAGTGCTAATACTCATTGAATTAATCTTATCTTTTGCGATAAACTAAACATTGTATACATTTTAAACTTACCCATTTCCATAAACTTATTTATACCTAGATATAATTACAATCTATAAAAAAAAAATTATTTGAACGTTAATTCATAAAATTGACATCATTTATAATGATATAAACAAATTATCCGAAGTTTTTAATTATAAATTTCTCTCAAACAAAATGCATAAAAGTAGCATTTTAAATGAAACACCAAATACAATACTGGGATGGCCAATCACGGAAAAATCACAAGTGTTATGGTGTTATTTAATTCCATCGTTGTCAAGTTGTTGTTTTTATATTTTACAAATTTCCAGTGACGTTGCATTGTGTTATGAACATTTTTACAATGAAAATTTTCATTTTGGTGCATTGACGTTGTTGTTTCTTTGTTTGCCGTCAGTATTTTGTTTAATTTTCACCCTAATTGCGGTTGAATATTGGCCCGGTAGAGGGTTTGTGTATTTTGTCGGATGGATTGTAATAAAAGTTGTGGAGCATATTTTTTTCCCAGTATGGGCAATGTACGGGTAAGTGTCATTTATATTTAAATGATCGAAATTCAAATAAATGTTACCTACTGTTTAATAATTTTATCACAATTTCTAAGAATTTGAGTATTGAGTCAGAGTCAACAAGAGTAACATCTTATTTAAATTATCTTCAATAGAAAAATCCATCCACTTGTGATAAATTTAACACTGTTAAAAGAATTAAAATATATTTAGATAACACACTTGGGGACTTCCCCGGTGAAAATTCTATTTTTAAACACAAATCCAATCGTTCTAAGCGCCTCATACACTGCATCAAAATTTATGTAAGGGTCCGTCCACACGCTCAAGCTTTACCACCGACTTACTTGCGCAAACTAGGTTTGTGCAAGTAAACATGTACATATTTTCCCGTCCATACGTACATGTTTACTTGCACAAACCTGGTTTGCGCAAGTAAGTCGGTGGTAAAGCTTGAGCCGTGTAGACGGACCTTAAGACTGGATCGTACGAATCCTGACGGAAACGTCCGATCGATCACATTCAAATTCATCAGATCCCTTTTAATAATTACATCTTATTTGGAAGCCATGTTCGTTTGTCGGATTCAAACAGAAAGATACGTTGAGCGGACTTCGTTCTTAAAAACGAATTTTCTAAAAAGAAAGAAAAGTGTATTCTTTTCTGTAAGCTCATCCATTTTTGTGTTTAAACTGTCAAAATAATTTCGCACAATTTCTGATCGAATGTGTACACTATAATAGGTAATTAATTACAAATACGGTACTTGACTGTATTTAAAATTTGTGTCAAATGTTAACTAATTCTATGCATTATCATTACATATGTCCAATTTTAACGATGAAACATTAAAAGATATATATATATATCATTTTTTTCTACATATTAGTGTTCTACGGGTCCGAAAACGGATAGCACCCCTACTCTCGCCTCTCGACTAAAAAACGAAAGTTTACACCCAGATTACCATAACTCAACCAATCACTTCCATCAGGTTTCGTGTGAGAAGAAATTGTCTTTAATTAATGACCTCATTAAGTTTACCATAACTTTTCAGGTTTCTTAAATAAGCTAAATAAAATGATAGAATAGAAGCGTAAGACCATCAGAAAAAAAATTTCTGTCGAATCATATTTCCAAGACAAATTTTGCCGTTCTGATAGCAGAAATGAAAAGTTCACAAGTAAATAAACCTAATTCAATCAGTTACTCTTATTCTAACCACTTCCATAAAGCTTAGTTAGTAGAAAAGGAATTTTTTGTTAATTTAGTGGCTTCAACAAGGTCCAAAAATTTTTCAATGTCTTAGAAATCATACATAAAATGATAGAAGCACAAAAATAGAACCAAATGATAAGTTTCTGAAGTTCTTCTTCTAATTCTTGCCAAAATTAGACAGGTAGGACCACAAGAAGATCGAATCCCGTCGTATCAATCATATTTTCCCTCAAATTTCCCCAATTGAACAACCAAGCTTTCTGGATAATTATAATAAAGCAGTCGTTTTATGTATATTTAGATATGCTGAACGTATATTTTGGTCGATCGAAGCCTATCGTACCGAAGAAGAGGAACGTGAAGAATGTTTATGGCGTTCAATCAAAACCCGGCCAATTGAACTCTATTTTTTCTTCCAAGCGTACTTTCAAAGTGCACCACAACTATTGTTACAAATAAATATTTTACTAAATACTGATGCATTTCTTCGCGATGATACTGGTAAATTTTCCTTTCACTAGCACAAATTTTTCTAATTGATAATTTTCAAAACGTCTGTTTTGTTTCAGTTAATATGCAATTATTTAGTATTATCATGTCATTAGTAAATATGGCCAAAGTGACAATGAGTTATCAACACTATGAGAGTCAAAAATTATTGGGACGACAATATCCGTGGAGTCGAAAACGTGGAACGTACATTGTCAGTGAAAAAGTTTATAATACTGTGGCAAATAAACTAGATAATTTCGATGAGCCAGATAGAGGTACGAGTATGTTTTTTACAAGACAAGCCTTTTTTCAATTAATCTCTATGACGTCATTAAGTTCAAAATTCGTAACTAAAATGGCAGAAGGATGTGGTAGAAGGTAAAAGGTGGAAGTCAATAAAAAAGGCAAAAAAAAAAAATCCATGAGTCCATTAAGTCCATTAAGTTCTACAGTAGAAGTTACATTTTCAAGACCAATTTTTATATTTTAGGAGTTAAAATGGATAATTTGTCCCGTAAAAGGTCCATAGAAAACATTTATTACCCATGTAACCAAAGATTTCTAGTTTTTTTCCCCCAAAATTTAAAACAATCCGCTCTCAATTGTTGTCTCTTTTTAGTTTCACTTGTCAGTGATTCCGTCTATCCAATCTACACATCTGCGCCAGCCAAACTCCAAACGGATCACATAAATCCTCAATTCCACCATCCTCAAGACGTCACAAAACTAATCACCGAAGCCGAAGTTCATCAACCAACCACTTCATCAAGTGTTGTAACATCAGCGACAGAAAGTGAAAGTGAATATATCAATGATCTACCCGAATCCGATAAGCACACTTTTCCAAATCAAGCGACACGTTCCAGTTCATTTTCGTACATTCATTCAAAGAATGGTCTGTACGAGTACATTTATCCACAAACATCCACAGCCCAAGAAAAACCACCAGGCGAAGAAGATCGACAAATATCAAATTTAACCACGCTATCAGAACCACCAGATTATCCGGCACCACCACGACCAGATATTATACTTAACAATTTCGACAACGAGGCCATAATTAATCGTTTTATGATCGACTCGACAACATTGGAAGTTCCAAAACGTAAATATCCACAACAAGCACGTGGACCCGATGATGCAGTGGGCAAAATTATATCATTCTGCATCTGGTTTTCATTTATCATGGTGCGAATGTTATCAATTTCCGTATTTGCACGTTTTTTTATATATCCAACATTCTATTTTGCATTTGGACATTTTCTACTAATTTTCGCCATTTTGATTTATTATACGCGCACGCGCAATGTGGATCGGATTACATTGTATTTATTTTTATCGTATATCTATTTGTTTTGTATTATTGAATTTCGAGTGAAATTTAAATATTTTTATCGAACGTATTTTTGTTATTTCGCGCTCGTGTTTACGGAAAATTTAGTTTTGTGTATTGTTTGGTATTTGGAAGATTGGGATAGTTGGTGGTTTAACTATTTGTTTACGTTGATTTTAATGAATGCGTTTATGTGTATTTGTTTTATTGTGATTTATGTGAAAATTTTGAAACCAAGCAAAGAAATTATTTATAATGTCAATTAATAACTCCTATTAAACTTCTAAACTAAACTTAAAAAATTTGAATTTTCTAAAAAATCGCACACTAATAATACCTACAGAAAAAAAAATTCCGGCCTATGGATTAAATAAATATGTATATGTCAGTACCTACAACAATTTACGTAATTTACTGTCAGTGATTTCAGTTATTTTTGTTTTGTACTTTTATAAAACGTACCAAAAAATATGCTAATAAATGTTGTTCTTTTTATAGTAACGAACGTTTCTTTTCATTTTCACCAAAATTGAAGATAAAATGAGTTAGTACATTTTTCTAAACACTCATTGAGAATTAAAAATTTTCATAAAAGTATTATAATCGATTTATTAAATAAAAAGGCTGACAGATTAATGTTTCACCATTCTCTCAATTTTTTTTTTTTTTAAATTTAACTCGGATTAAATACAAATAAGAAAACTACCCTAATGCTACACTTGGATTTCACTGGAATCCTGAACCAAACCAAGCGCATTTTATTGATTCTGCCTTATAGTGTCGAAATTCGCTTTCAATAGTAGCAAAATACTTTATGGCAAGTGGCCTTGGCCTTTAAAGCTTTTCTGGATTTCTCAGTATTGCCCCTAATTTTTGGCTTTTTTGGTGGTGAAAAACTTCAAGCAGTGGTTCCAAATGCATATTGAGTACTAACACATTTTTCTAGATATAAAAACTGTTTTTTTATTATTTTTAAATTTATAAAGAACGGAGTTCCAGAAATCTAAAATGCTTGGATTATTATTTATTTAAAAGCACTTAAAATATTCAACTGCAGGTAGATTAAATACAATCTGATAAAACAACGACTTCCTGCACAAGGATAAAACGAAAAAACCGACGTTGTAGATTACGAATATGAGATACATATCCGTAGCAACAAGTCCAAAACAAAAACCAAATGAAAAAACACAAAATAAAAACATCACCAAGTAAAGATGAAAATCAAAGTATCAAAATAAATTTTAAAATATCTTACATGTTTCGGCCCGTGGCTTGTTGGTACGGATATGTAGCTCATATTCGTAATCTGCAACGTCGGTTTTTTCGTTTTATCCTTGTGCAGGAAGTCGTTGTTTTATCAGATTGTATTATATAAAACCACTTTGCCTCGTTAAATACATAGGAATTTTTGGAGTTCCGATTTTCATCTGCTAATCCATATTCGGTCTATTGAGTACTTAAAAGTACCAGCGATATATCAATAATTAATTTTCCCAATCAATAATTTAATTTTTCAAAACATATTGGCACAATTTAACAAATAAATACACAATATATAGGGTAAAAGCCCCCTTTGTGGAACGGTATCTAATTATGAACATTTACATATTAATGAAGTTATTTCTGAAAGAAACGTCTGACAACAAAAATTATTATTAATAGAATGATTGTTTTTCAATTTAAATTCACCTCGCATTTAAAGTTTCCTTACTTAATTAAAGAAATAAATATGTAAATGTCAAAACTGTTCCAGTATTAGATACCGTTCCACAAAGGGGGCTTTTACCCTAGGTACATATATATTATTCTCACAAAATATGTGCTTATGACAAAAAAGATTAGATAAATTTCAAGAGTACCAATTTAAAAAAAAAAAATGCTATAGTTATTGAGTTATTATCTAAAAATAACACTATCAAACATTCATCAATCGAACTTGTGAAAATGTAGTGAAAAATTTTACACAAAAATCCTAGGAAAAATGGCAAAACCATTGTGGCCACTTCTATTTGCAACATTCATTATATCTTGTACAACATTGGCCTTATGTGTTGTATCACTTTCGACGGCAAATTGGATTGTTTCAGAACCGCAATTTATAAATGACACAACAGTTCCATCAGATCTCAATTATGGACTATTCACCGGATCATATGTACGGCGAATTTTCGATCCAAATAATCCGGGCATGTACACTATGATCAGTAAGTAAAAACATATTCATTTATTATTTATGGGGGACCACTAGTGAGACATTTTGAAAAAACTGGAAAAATTTTTTTGCATGTTTCGATAGTTTATACCTTTGAAAATATCATACTAAAATTTCAAGTGCATATTTCAAATAGTTTTTGAGTTACAGCCACCCTAAGAGCGGATTCTGATTTTCATTGTTAACTTGGAGGTATTGAGAAATGTATGAAGGTTGATAGTTCGGGAGTTTTTGGACGTGGCTGCCAGTCCACGTATTGTGGAGAAGCTAGACCCTGGCACATTTAAACGATTCATCTAGTTTTACTATGACCGTTATATCGGGAGTACATCGTAAATAATTTTAGTAAAAATTCTCAGTGATTAAAACTAAAAGGTAAAGTAAAGAAAAACTACATTTTTCAAATTTGCTGCAGTTATAACTCGGAGACAAATCATCCGATCGATTTGATTTTCATTGCAGCTTCTTTTATATATGTTTCTTCAGTTTTCCGATCGAATAAAAAATGTAATTTTCGGAGGCCCAGAATCATCAAATTTTCGCACAAAATTTGAAACTTGTTTTTAAAAACTCCGCCATTTTGTTAAATTTCAACTTTTTTTTCGATTGAGGTTCATGGCACGGGCAATACTTTCTAGTTTAAGAGGCTTTTTGGTTTTTTTGATTTCAGGCACTGTAAAACTCGCTATCACCGCAGCAGTGGGGGAACTGTTTTTTTTTTTTTGGAGCCTTGGGAGATCGCAAATAACTCACTGAATTTTCAATTTTTTGGTCCAGAAATTTTATCATGAATTTATTATATATCAAGGAATGTATCCTTAAAATATTAAAACATTCCATATAATAGTTTTCTTTAAAAAAATTCCCAAAAATTACCTTTTTTCAGGCCGTCACACTAGTGGTCCCCCTTAAAGGGAAGTAATTATTTGAGCAGTTTATAATATAATCGTGTTTCTTTCAGTAACATGTTCCTTCAAAAAAAATATATGTATGTTCAGTTGTTTAAATGAAGCATATGAAAGGCGACAAGAACTCGAGGCATTATTTGATGGTAAAACAGTACCGTTTAACTGTGAACGATTGCGCACTAATACCGCAGCACTAGTGACAAAACCAAATTTTAAAGAAAATCAAGTTCACCCAGTGGTTCAGTCAGTTGAAAAGCGTCATTTCATCAATGCTGGCCTGTGGTTATCAACGGTAATATTTTTAGGAATTGCAATTTTATTAACATTGGGCTGTTGTATTGTGTCCATAATGAATACAGCTACAAATCCGATTGAAAATTTTTTGAGTATTAGAGCCCTGTACGTATGGAATGGCGCAACAATTATTATGGATTTTTTTGTATTGGTCTTTTGGGGGGCGTTATATGATTCAAGAATTTCGAAAGATGTAGCAATTCGGGACACTATCACTGGTCAATGGTATAGCGAAGGATATACATCTCTAAGTTTTTCTTACTGGTAAGTTATAGTGAAAATTTTGAGTTGTATAGGTATCTAATATTAAAATTTTTTTTTTCGAAGAAAAACGTTTAACGATACTAATACCGCTTGTTTTTATAATGTTAACAAAATATATTGTGAGCTCTCAATAATGCTGTCCTGTCCCTCTACGCAACGATATTTTGAAACGCTCCATAAACAACAAAGATTAAACAATTTCAAAGATTTGAATTGTTCCATTTGGAAAATGCCACCCTCAATAACAATATTAACAAATGATAAAAACTAAACATTTCGCCTATTTATGCGTGAAAAAACACTAACTAAAATCCGAAATACAGTTTTATTACACACCTAAACAATATATTTCCCGATTTAAGTATACCTCGAATACAAGAGTCGTAAATTATTCGCAATCATAAGTCAAGTAAACACGAAAATAATCGTAAAAGTTAAACATTTTATTCTATTAAATGTATACAATTTGATTGCTAATATTGTTTAAGAGTGAAACTAATTTTGACGGTCAAAAATGCAAAGTTAGAACTTTACTCCCTTAATTACGCTTCTACTGTCTGAATTTACTACAATAACGTCATCAAATCAGGGCCGGCTGAACAATATTGGCAAACTAGGCGACCGCCTAAGGCGCCAGAAATCGAGGGGCGCCAAAAATCTGGAGACGTAAAAATTATAAATTTTGCAAGCACTGTACGTATTTTTGCAACTAAATTCACTTTCCAAACGATTTTAATATGCAGGGTCGTAGAGAGAAATGGCGGGCCCCGGGAATAGAGCACATCTCTTAAAAATATCCCCCCAAAAAATAAGCGACGAGCCAAAAGAAAGGTTCTTACTTTTTCCCAGGCCCCATTTTTCTGCCCGGGCCCCGGGGCTACAACTCCGGCTATCCCACCCTCTTGTCGGGCCTGTTAATATATACTTATTTAGGAATTTTTGTTATCAAAAGGTTGATCGGATCCATTATATCTAAAAAAGTATACATATTAAGAAAGGAGTCAGTCAATTTTTTTTTAAATTATCTCTTTCTATGATTTTTTATTAAAATATTTTTTAAATGCTCAAAAAAGTGTCGATGTTTATCTGCATTATATTGTTGGCCTAGTGGTCGGAAAACGACATTTCATATTACACGATCAAATATTATTCTAATTAATGACGGAAATTATTCCAAACTACAAGAGATCTATTCATGTAGAGTTAAAGAATTGCTTTTAAACATTTCTCTAATGCTTAAAAAACTGTCAATATTTATCTGAATTATATGGTCGGCCAAGTGGTCGGAAAACGACATTTCATATTACACGACCTAATATAAGTATTATTCCAGATAGTGGCGAAAATGACTCCGGACTATAATAATTTTATTTACAATTAAATAATTGTTTTTAAACAATTTTCTAATACTTAAAAAAGTGTCGATATTTATAATGCATTACATGGTCGGTCAAGTGATCGGAAAACGACATTTCATGTTACACGATCTAATGTTATTCCAGTTAATGACGGAAATGATTCCAGTCTACAAAAATGACATAGTATGTTTGGCGACAATATCAACTGAACAAGAATTAGCGCGAACCATCGTCTTTAATGAACTAGTTCCTGTATTTCCTAAGTTTAAGGACGTTCGTGCGTCAAACCTAATAGTAGATAAAAATTTTAATTTTAGAGAATTGACAAGTTCAATTACATAGTTATCTTCCCTCAAAAATTTTAAGGCCTTCATAGATCATTTCTTAAAGTAATTAACGATTAAAAATCAAATTTTTTACATAGAGCCACTAGGAAAAAACATTCAAAAAATGTTTAAAAATATTCTTTGTAATATGCAATTTATATAATTGCACAAAGAACATCGTGTTGACGAACGTTAAAATGAAATATTAATTATTGAAATTAATATTCGGGTAGATTTTGATGTGTACATAATATCCATACAAGCTCAAATCAGACTACTAAATTTCTATCAACAACTGTGTATGCGTTGATATTACAGATCAGTACATAGGTGGTACGTATAGCAATCACCTATATGCACGATACATCATATGGACGCAGGGCCGCGCCAAGGGACATTTGCGCTGGGGTGCAAGACAAAAATTGCCGCCCCTAAAACGCCAAACTTATTTGTAATACATTTTTGATAATAAAATATATGCCTCCCGGCTACCAGTTTACTTACTATATATACTTACTTTAATGAAATGCATAAAATATTATAAAATATTTAGGATTATAAATGGAATAAAACACTTAAACTTTTTTTAACAATTTATTTCGCATAAATTTCAAGAACAAGTAAATAAAAATAAATAATTTTACACAAAACAAAAACGAATAGTAACAATTTTAAAATTTTATATAAAATTCACTTTCCTTGCCTTTTTTATTGCAAATTCATTTATTAAATCTGACATGTCAATATCTGCAGCAATTTTGTTTTCTATGCTAATTAAACTTAAATACGATATTCTTTCCTGTGACATACTAGATCTTAAATAATTTTTTAGCTATGTTCCAACACACAAAAATATCGTACATTGTACGGTTATAGCATGCGCATAAAGAAGCTAGCGTTCCAACAAGTTATAGTACATATTTATGTACCAATGGTAACTTCCGGTTTATGTTCCAACATATAAGCTGATTAGTACATGAACTGATTCATGTATGGTCAAATTAGTCAGCACTCAAGAGCATGTATCGAATTGTGTACTACTTGTCAGACATGCGCAATTGGTATTTTCGGTTATTCATTTAAATCCATCATGAGTATTTTGAAAATTGATTGTTTTACGGTTCTTTTCTCTAAATAGGTATAATTTTAAAAAAAAAAACTTTTTTTTTTAAATATTTTCTACTTCATTAAAATCAGTATGGAGGATTTAGACAACGACAGTGATTTTTTCCTTTCTGAATCTAGTGAAGATGATGATTTGGAATTTTTAACGAACACATGGGTAAAAAAAAATGAGAATTATTTAGGTAATAATATATTTCATATCTTTATTCATTACGAAACTACCTGAAGAAATTTTATTTCCAGATGAAATAGTACCGCAATATGACGAACATGTATTTTTTACACATTTTCGCCTTAGTCGAGCGATTGCTCATGACATTGCTCTAAAATATGAAGCAAGTGACCAATATAAACCACACTCTGGCCAGTATGGAAAAATTTCTGCTTTTCATCAGGTTAGTTAAAACAAGTATAATTTCTTTTTGGAAACCGTTTTAAATCAATTTTTGATCAGTAATTTTTTATATATTTTACAGATTCTTATATTTTTATGGTATATCGGACATCAGACTTCAAGTTTTCGGGATGTTGCCGATAGATTCGATATTACCATAAGCTCCCTGCACCGAATAATTGCAAGAGTAACTACATACTTAAGTAATTTGTCACCACAAATTATTGTTTGGCCTAGAGAAAATGAAAAAGTAGTTGCTGCAGAACATTTCCGAGTAAATGGATTTCCTGGAATAATTGGAGCTATCGACGGATGCCATGTTAAAATTGATAAACCTAAAAATGATCCAGATTCCTACTTAAATCGGAAAGGTTACTATTCGATTCAGGTATATTAGTTAATATGTAGTGCGTATTTTATCGTTTATTTGTCATTTTTATAAATTCATGCTGAATATATTTTGATTTTAGATGCAAGCCGTATGTGATCACCAAAAAAAAATTATAGATTTATTTGTGGGGTATCCTGGATCAGTTCACGACAGCCGAGTATTTACAAATTCCCCGTTATGTAATGATTTAGAAAATAAATGTGGTAACTATCACCTGCTCGGAGATAGCGGATACCCTTTAAAAAAAAATCTGCTAACTCCTTTTAAAGACAGAGGGCAACCGACACCCACACAAATCAATTACAATATTAAATTGTCCAAAAATCGATATAAAATTGAACATTGTTTCGGGATAATGAAACAAAAGTTCCGACAATTATATCATGTTAAGTTAAGAAATATCACGTACATTGTACATTTGATTAGAGCAGCTTGCGTCCTGCATAATATATCAATAAATGATGCTTTTAATATTGATGAAGAAGACGTTGCTATACTGGAAAATAATCAATTACCAGTTGCACAAGAATTATATTTGGAAGATGAAGAAGATGATATGGATGCAAGAAGAAATAGAGATAATATTGCCAATAATTTAGACATTTAATTTTCAAAATTAATGTAATTTAAAATTCAATATTAATGTAATTTTAAATGTAAAAATCAAATAAAATTTATATAATTACAAAAATAAATGCATATATATTTATTTATTGCCTTCTATAAAGACTTGTTAATTACAATACATAAGTAATACACTAACCCATTAACATAAGTAAATGAAAATAAACACAATAGTATAAGTAATTCAAATATAATAATTTTTTATTATAAAACTTAAAACAATTAATTCCGCAAACAGTCTAAGCATATTAGGAAAGTTAAGGGAAAGTTTAGTCACAGTCCTAATAATCTTCATCCTTTATGTTTTCTGGGTCGCTGAACACGAATTTGAGGTTTATTGACAGATATTTTGCCCGGAACATTGATTATTTTGCGAAAAAAGTCAAATTTTTGCTAATTTTTTAGGTTTTTAATCTTAATCTTGGTGAATATGCATTTTCTCAAAAAACTTCTTTCTTACAAAATTAAAGTAGACAAAATTTCCTACAAATTTTGTACCTAATAATTCTTTCTACGACCAACTACTACGCCGCTGGAGCGCACTAAAAAACGGGCAGAATTTTTAAAAATAAAAATTGCCAATTGTCATTGGCTTTTGTCAATAAAAAATTCTTGCCGTCAGTTGCCAGAAAACCACGCACAGGATCTGATTACAATTTTCGCTGGTTATTGTTAATATAATAAGCACCAAAACTTCATGCCAGCAGAAAATACACGGCTGGTAGATTTCCCGAAATTTGACTTCAAATCATGTTTTATAGGTAATTTTTTCAACAAAAAAATTTTTTTGTCTTGAATCACCAGAAAACTACGCATAGGATCTGGTCCAAATTTTCGCTGGTTGTTACTATTAATCGAGACAAGACACCATACCAACAGAAAATACGCGACTAGCCGTTTTTCTGAAATTTTGATTTTAATTTACGATAACTGATGTATGAGCGATACAAAATTAAGGTTTTTTTTTTATTTTTAAAAATTACGCCCGTTTTTTAGTGCGTTCTAGCGACGTAGCGGTTGGTCGTAGAAAGAACTGTTATGTATAAAATTTGTAGGAAATTTCGTCTTCTTTAATTTTGTAAAGAAAAACTTTTTTAAGAAAATGCATATTTACCAAAATTAAGGTCAAAAACCTAAAAAATTAAAAAAAAATTGACTTTTTTCGCCAAATAACCAATGTTCCGGGCAAAATATCTGTCAGCAAACCGCAAATTCATGTTCAACGACCCAGAAAATAAAAAGAATGAAGATTATTATAGGACTGTGACTAGACTTTCCGCTAACTAGCTTTTTTTTTAACAAAATTCTAATTTAAATTGTGATTAGGAATCACATTGGCTGAATTTTTTATTACAGGTACAACAGCACTTTTGTTCCTTGAAAATTTCGTTTCTCTGCTTGATCAAATCATTTTTTTTTTTAATTCTTCTAATTTTTCCCTTTCTATTTGGAGTCGTTCTTTTTGATAAAGTGAACGATCTTCCCTTATTTTTTCTAGTAAGTTATTTTTATGTTTGTATCTTGTTTTGTCAGAAATTTTTACTTTATTTTTAACTTGTTCTTGTTCTGCATTTTCTATTGGTTTTTCGCAATCCGATGTTGATGGTAATGTTGCGAAAATATTTTCTTCCGTTTTTTTGTTTTCGGTACTTCCAGGAACGTGTACAGTATCAGTATTTAATAATAATTGTGGAAATACAGCTTTGCGTTTTCCAAGTACTTCACCCATTTCATGAGCAAATTCAAAGAATTTTCTTCCTCTGCCGGTGGAGGTTTGGTTATCGATATATTTTTTGTAATTGCGATCTAATACTCGCCATCGGTTTTCACAGTTATGTGGAGCTACATCTATATTTAACATTTCGCTTAATTCTTTTGCAATTACTTGCCACATTTGTTTTACACTTCTAAATTTGATACTTAAACCTACTTTTCGTTTGTATTTTTGATATAAGTCTATTAACAGTTTGGTACTATTTGAAGTCCATTTGAAGTCATTTCTTCAAGACTGATTTTCTTCTTCAACTTCAATAGATATATTTTGTCCATTTTGTAACATAAGAAATTCATTTAATTCTAAAAAATAAACGTTTACAAATAAACACTCGGTACCCATATGAATACAACAATGATTAAAAAATATTTTTTATATTATTACCTGCCATTTTTGGTTTATAAATTAAATTTATTTTTAATTTCGTTAATTTATCGTATTCTTCTTTTTTATTACAATTTTTTTTATATTTGTACGTGTTTTACTTGGTTTTTATCACGCGATTACGAGTTTTTACTTTTATTAACTTTACGCGCCTTCTAATTTGAGTTTATCATACAAAAAACCGTTTCAACAAACCGTTTCAATAATCAGTTCACGTACTAGTACATTTTAAAACATGCGCACAAATGTCATTCATGAACTAATCCAAGCATGGTACATACCAGTACATGTACCGTACAAAAATTGTTTGTTGGAACAAAGCTTTTATTAACTTAAGTTTCGAAAAACTTCTCTCACCAGATGCCACTGTCACAGGTATTGTCAAAAATATTCTTAATGCAATTGTCATATTCGGAAACATTGTAGTAAGATCATTAGAAAATATATAATCTAAAACTGTTAATGCATTCATGTCGGGATTAATATATGTTAAAAAAGTTTCTATTTCATCACATAAATCTAACGCATTTATATCAGATTCGTTCCGCAGAGCCCAAAAGGGGATGTTTTTTACTTAAATTTCTGAGAAACGAAATAATGTAACTTTTCCAAGAAAAGAGTATGGAGTGCTCCAATTTAAAGAACATCCATAAATCTTATCTTATCCTATGTGGAATAAGCAATACCGAAAGAACATGTATATTTTAAACTAAATTGCTTGCAGATGTGGATAAGCAAATATTGAAAACAAAATTTATAATAACAAAAAACAAAAATAATAAATTAGGTTTAAGATATCAACCAAATAGGAAAAAGAAGATAAAATAAAAATGTTGGTTTTAAAACCAAACAATTGAAATCTTAAACTCTTTTATTATATTTCGACTGTTCAATACAGTGTTTTCTAAGTCTTATTTAAAAGAATAATATTTTACTGAGAGATCCTCCGTCATCAATTTTTAGTTTGTTTTGTTTACTAATCGTCACGTACTATATACAACGTAACGCAACGAAAACTAAACAATTTTAAAGATTGATAAATGTTTTATGTGTAGAATTCAACGACGGTTTTTATAAAATTAAAGCGTGCAAGAACATGTTCGCAAATGATTGTTGTCGCTGGTCGACAATCGGAATACTCGGATTACCGACGGGTCACAACAATCATAATAGACAAGTATTTAAGCAAAATGCGGGTAACATTTAGTGTCATCAAAATTACCACATAAAAATAGTAATAATTTTATATTTTATTTGCCGCCCCCAAAGCCTGCCGCCGGGGTACTAGGCACCCCTAACACCCCCGCTTGGCGCGGCCCTGTATGGACGATATGACACATGAACAAGCACAAGCTCTGTATGCATAACATACAGTTATAGTGTTCTGTAGTAACTTGTGGTAGCTATATAACATTATTCTGTAATGTTTTGTGGACACGCACGAACGTCTTTAAGACTATAGGAAAAGTAAAATATAGTCTCCAGTTTTCTTTTTTGGTGTTTTGTTATACTCTGTTTTCGATATTCCTTTGTTTTCTTATCTTTTTTTTTATTATTTAAATACTGATTTAATTGTGTTAATATACTTTGTGAAAAACTTTTACACTTTCAAAGTTGAAGATTCATTGTATATGACTTTTTACTATTATTATGTCTAAATAAGTGTTTATCAAATTCGGGGGCGCCAAAAGGTTTTTCGCCTAGGGCGCCAAATAACCTTAAGCCGGCCCTGTATCAAATATCCAATTATTCAATATTATAACGGTGCAAGCGCTGAAATTTTTTAACAAAATAACTTAGGCTAAGGTCACATTGGAAGCGGGTACCTACATACGACTTAATTTGTCTGATGTAGTCGTGAGACTATTGTCGTTAGATAAAGTGGTCACACTGTTAGCGTATACTTACCTAAATTAATTTTAAAAATGAATCTGTTAATTATTAGATTATTTGTTTCTCGATAATAATATAATTATGATTTGATGAAAAATGCGAATCGAAATTTTTGGGTTTATGAATTATACAATAGAAGATCTACTGGTGGTGAATTTAGGAAATTATTCCACATTTGGAAATGGACAAAAACAATTTTTTTCATTAATTTCGTATGAATGAAGGAACATTTAATTAATGCTTTCGCAACCTCTAACCAAAGTTTTCTACAATTTCTTTGTTATAGTACTCTTTTTTTTGTTCCCTTTCAAATACGAAAATTATTAATTTTTCTATATCCATTTAAATGTATCCTTAATTTGTCAAATAATAAGTTTTTTAAATTGTAGTTTGGTACTACAAAAATTGTAACAAATGAAAATATCGGTTAAAAAAAAATATTATTAAATTGTATTACTTTTACTTAAGGTAGTTAGTTACTGTGTGACAATTGTGACAGGCTAGTAGAAAAAATTGCAAACCAAACTTATTTTATGTCATTATTGTATGTATTAATGGATAGATGTTGATGCATACTATTTTTCATAAGAACGTGTATGCATACATTCAAACATAGTCTGTGCATACACACTTATACTATCAAAGTTTTTTATAATAAATGCTTTGACATCTGCGTTTGGAGCGCTTTATTTTTTCACCTGTACAAGATAGACAGGTGCTCTCGCGGACTTTTTTGTAGAGAATTCGATTCTCTACAAACAAGGTCTTAACACTTTTTAATGTATCTATCGTTTATTCATGAATAGCGTTTTTGAAAGGTCAAAAAACGCTATTCATGAATTTTTAATATTATTTAAATAATAAATACGAATAAACAAGTTATTTAATATACAGGGTTGCCAGATTCCTTCGGTTCAGTTGCTTGAAATTGGTGTATTTATTAAAATACTATAATTTCTCTGATGATATCTTCAATTCAAAACGATCAACAAATAATTCAATTTTTTCTGTACATTCAGAACTTATTAATCTTTCTTTCTCTAGTTTTTTTTTTATGGATGTGGCTATTTATACATACAGTATGTATAACCAATTGGCTATTTATACATACAGTATGTATACGCAATTGGCTATTTATACATACAGTATGTATACGAAATTGGCTATTTATACATATATATTATGTATATGAAATTGGCTGTTTAATACATATAGTCAGCTGAGTATTGGTTTGTACCAAGTCAATTTTTAAAAAAAAATTTCTGATAGTGGTTTCGGCTTCCTCAATGTCCAAAACTAAAAAAAAAACAACTATCTAGAAAAAATATTTAAAAAGTTGACTTGGTACAAACCACTACTTAGCTGACGATATGTGTATACTGAATTGGCTATTTAAACCTGCAGTATATAGTTATGTACCTAAACTAAACCAACTAAACTGATTACGTAGTTGGCTACTTATACATACTGACTGAATGCGCTATTATTACAATTAATATTTTTATAATAACTACACCATTATAATAACCGAATACCTCCGATTGAGCTGAATTATTTTTTTACATAATCTTTTTGGCTTAAGAAGTTATCCCCTAAGCGGATCTTTGGCGACGCGGACCGGAAGGGTATTTTTCTACCCTTCGAATTTCAAGCCTAAGGATTACTAAAAGATATTTTCCGTTACCATAGTAACAAAAAATAAAGATCTATTCTTATGGAACTTGGTGAGTAGCACAAAAAAAAAAGAATGAAGTTTTTCAATATTTTGCTTAGTTTTCGTGATATTACGTGTCAAATTTGTCAAACTTACTATATTGGATAGACAATTATTGTAGGTATATTACGGCTTGTATTGATAGAAGTAAGTGGAAAATGGACCGGACGACATCACTGAAACCTCATTTTCAGGAAAAGGGTAATTAAATAATTTTGAAGTGATTACATGCCGAGACACACTTATAAATAATTACCATTTGCCCAAGAAAGAGCATTCATTGGTGATGTCCCGTTCATTTTTCACTAATTTCTATGAATAAAAACCAAAATATACCAAAAATTATATTTAAAACTGAGTTTATATTCGTAAAAATTGATATTACGTATATGTGTATGTGTATGTGTGTAATATACAATCCATTATCTCATAGTAAGTTTTAGAAATACAACACATATTATCTCGAAAACTAAACAGGATATCGAAAAAATTTGTTCTTCCTTTTTTGTTCCACTTATCAAATTCTATAAGAATCTGCCTCTATTTTTTATTACCATAATAAAGAAAACCTTTTTTTAGTCCTCAGATATGCAACTTCCGGTTCGCGCCCCCAAAAATCCGTTCTTAAGCTAAAAAAATTATACAAAATTCAATCGGTGGTACGCGAGAAATTCGTTTTTATTAGAATCGATAAATTTGTTATTATAAGTTATTTTACTGTCACCAGTGGAAAAGTCCATTTTAATACGCGCACCACGAAATTTGGACGATATTTTTGGTGCTCAATGTGCGCAGTATACATCAGAAATTACGGTAATTGTGAATAAGTAGTCAACATACTGCATGTTTAAACAAAATATTTCATATACATACTGTATGTATAAATAGCCAATTTCGTATACATACTGTATGTATAAATAGCCAATTGCGTATACATACTGTATGTATGAATAGCCAATTGCGTATACATACTGTATGTATAAATAGCCACATCCTTTTTTTATTGAATTCTGTCGAGTCATTATATTGTTAAATACAAAATAAGGGTACGTAGTCAGAATTTTGAGATCTAATACATGGAGTAGATACAAACTTTAACCCTAATTATCTTAACTCAGAAGCGATCAATCTTTCCCAAATTACAAGGACAGTCAGATATAGTATTCTTCTTTATACTATTAGAATTTGAAACTATTCTGTCGAAAAGTTGAATGTCGAGGTAACTACCTTAATTAAGTTGCCTATCTTCTTTATCTTCTACACGTACGACTAGGGCGAAAAAGACAAACTTTTTTGTTTCAATTTTTAACACTGACGACTACGTAAGTGCGCGCAAAAATAACTCGTATCTGGTGTGACCATTTTCGTTCATTTGCATTATTTGTTTCAATCTGATGAGTACGTACAAGTACGCGCGAATTATTTGTCGTACGTACCCACTTCCAATGTGACCCTAGCCTTATTCAAACAATTTTATTTGTTTTTTAGGCTTTTACTACCGGCAATAATTCTACACGCTGTTAATATTGGTTTGTTAATTATACGACAACATTTAATCAATAAAGAAGCGCCATCTATAAAAGGGCCGAACACTGAACAAGCAGATGGTACAATATTTTTATATTAGTTGTAAAATATTAACAAAATAATTTATTTTCAAAAAAAAAAAATAAAATTAAACTAAAGAAGAATTATTTATATAGTCAGTTAAATTATATAGGAATTTTAATAAATTTTATTAATAATTTTTTTTTTAATTACGTAACTCTTAAGAACCCTAAAAATTAGTTTTTTGCGTTCGTAGTCTTCACCGGCATTGATATTACCATGCTGATACAAAATATTTTTTCGAATAGTACCAACACTTAACACTGGATGTCGTTAGTATTCGGTATTAGTATTCTATTCGATATTTTCTTTGTAGTAGGAAAACGATTTCTCTTTACCAAGAGATATGTATTTATATTTACTGATTAAACACACCTGAGTTTATACAATGTTGACCTAGCTAAAGGTAAGTAAATGTAAGACCATCAGACAGTACACGGCTAAATGACAGACAACAACTAAAGACGAGGACAGTTACAAATACCACTTTTAAATGAATCTTTTTTTCAATACGAAATATAGGTACATTATGTTTTTTGAAAATTTGGCAGTATTATGAAAAAAACTGATAATGCAGTTGTAGAACATTTCCGTCTCGATTGTATTCTTTGAAGCCTGCTGTGGGAGGTAGGAGGTGGGGTTAGTTACTGATAACGCAATAATATATAAGCTCCAAAGGCATCCCATTAAAAGATTATAAAGAATCAAAATTTATTTTGCTATTTTAAAAAAGTTGTTGGAGACAAAGTTATTCCAAATAAAAATTTATACAAATTATATTTTATAAAATTTGCCGAAGTTTTACCACCGACCCCCCCCCCCCCCTGGGGGAGTGGGGAGTTTATATTTCAAATCATTCCCACCTAGTGTGAGACCATTTGGAAAAACATCGATTGTGGATGGAAAGAATGCTACAACTCCTACATTTTAAAAGTTTTTCAGTTCCGATAAAGAAGGTAATAGATCTTTGAAAAACACAAAAGAATCACAATTCAAAAATTTTAAAAATCGAAGAATCAAAAATGTCGTCAATATTCATAAACAATGTCTGAATAATATTAAAAAAAAAATTGGAGTTTTCGAGAAATCCGGGAAATTTTGATCACGTCATCGAGTTTGCTAAAAGTTTTCAATGTCCTCAAAACGGTAAATAAAATAGAACGAGAAGAAGAGATGGAACGAGAAAGTTAGAAGCAATTTTTATTATTTTCATCAAAATTAAGAATCTAGGACCAAACATGGGCACAGGACGTAGCCATGGATGTTATAACCTCCGTAGGAGATAAATTCTTTCGTGGTTTTTCAACTATTATTATCGTATTGTAAAAGAAAAGCCAATATTTTACCATCTTTTCTCTTTACTTGAAAAGGAAATTCAAAGCGTTATAAAGTATGACACATTTACTAATTCTTGGTATCGTATTAAACATAAAACATAATGTATACTAGGATGTAGGCTACAGAAAAAACTGTTACTGCTTACACATAGCAATTCCATAAATTTATTTTCCTCCACCATTCACTCCAAAAGAGAATACCAACAAAAATGTACTTCTTGTACTACCGTCAACACCCCTAACTTTACCTATTATACATTACCAAACCGCACTTTATGTTAAAAAATTAAAATTTTATGCCTCATAGTGTCTGTAGTAATTTATTTTAGTAACAGAACTATTCTTAACAAATTATTTATTGGTGTTCTAAAAATAATATTTTTGAGATTAGTAGCTGCCATTTCTTTAAATTTTTAGCTTTTTTCAGTTCATGTACTACATTTTTATTTTCAACAGGTGTGCAAACTTTAGTTGGTACTTCAGAAACTATAAGAAAACTCATTGTCAGGTAGGTAATTTTTTCATAAATATTTCAAAATAATTTTCACATTCATTCACGCATCACGCGTTATCGAATAATTCGTTTAAGTAATGATTACTGTGGGTTAGGTAAAGTTACCTAACCTAATCTAACATAATCCTTTAACAACTCATCTCACCATCAGTTAGACGTCTAGGACAAAAGGTAAGAACATTGCATTGACTCATTCTCATAAACTGATCTTTTACACAAACTCGTAATATAGCTATCTCTCACAAGATCTACTATCTAATATATTGAAAAAGGATAGTAGAAATTATAATACCTTTTATATGCGACAAAACTATATTTTTAGAATAAGTCATTTTCTTTATAAATAAATTTTACTTTATATTTAATAATTTTACAATATATTTTATATTTTGCTAGAAACTATGTGTTGGTAAAGTTATGAATTCGTTGACATCGTAACCTGTTACTGTTTTTTTGAGTGTCAGGAAGATTTATTTGTGAATCAGATCAGCGATTTTTATCAGCTAATTTAACTAAAACAATTAAATATAACTAAATTAATTTCGTTTTCATTTTATTCAAATTTGAATCGAAAATTATGGTGAAGTTGGATGATTTAACGGTACCTACCTGTAGAATCTACACATTTACACCTAGGTAACTGAGGTAACCATAGGTAATACATTCATTTGAAATAGCATCATCATCAATTGATACCGGTTTTTATAAATGTGTACTCCATCGTGGAAACATCATTATAGAGGGACAGACTGGTAAAATAACAAAGCCATAGTTACACAAATACGTTTACGACAATACACCAAGTGGTAAGGTGCAACGTGTATTATACAAACACTACTTACGTGTATTAAATTTGTAATATTTTCATTCATTAAATTTTGTTTTTGATTTTTTTTTAGAAACAAAACAATGTAATCAAAAGTGTTTGTTGAGTTTCAATTTGAAAAGTGTTCGATTATCGAATGTTTTAAAAATTTGAATTTTGTGTTGTACGTAATTGTTTAATTTTATATGTGAAGTGTGATTCAACATAACATAAATAATTGACATTGAGTCATTGTTAATAAAATTAAATATGGTATGTGATTGATGAATTTTGTAGTTTTTTTTATTAAAATAGTGCGAATGCACAAAGAGGTGCGAAGAAGTGATTCCTCAGTTGGGTATATCACAACCTACTTTTGTTATTGTTCTTTGAAAGCGTCTTTTGAACAAGAGATAAAAATTTGTAGGTTACTCTATTTTGTCCCCAAAAAATTTTTGAGGAGTATCAAAATCAACCGTTTATAAAGAATATGTGTGTTACTGCACTCAGTAATGTCATTACCTAGTTAAAAATTTTGAGGTTATGACTGAATTCGAGACTAGGTATATGATGTTTTTGTATTCTACTTTTTAACATTTTAAAGAATCTACAAATTAGGTTAATATTTTAAAATTTTTTATTTAAAATTCATTTTATATTAAGCAATTTTTTTGATAATTTATTCATCCTACCCGGCACTGCCACCATAGAATTTTAAGAGTCATAAACATTTACAATTAGTCACAAAAATTTAAGAATGTGAAAAAACTGAAATATATCTTTCTAGTTGTTGACTTAAAAAAGAGCCTTGTAGTCCGCGCCCAAATTAAATCTGACATGCAGTTTTAAATATTTCATTTAAATAAAGGCAAACCTTAAACGGCGGCCCAAACCAATCCCAGAAATTTAGTTATGCATAATACCAATTTAGTTATTAATATTAATACATTAAAAATATTCAAGAAATGTGTTTTAATTGGTAGTAAGTACAGTGCCAGTTTAGACCCACACAATTCGACTACTTCAAATCTTTCTGACCTTATATAAGCAAATAAAACTAAATCACTAAATCATTGATAAAATTAAAATTCCATACACCGCAAATCGTTTTAATAAGCCTCTTACATAAATATGTATATTAGAAACAACTATAACATTACGGGGGCTGCCTAATGAACTGCCTAAGGAACCGGGAGCATAAAACGGAACAATTCTGAGTTGTTCCGATTCCATTTTTTCCAATTATTTCTTAAAAATAAATTGAAGTACTCAGCCGATCGGCGTAAAAATCAATGGGATGATATTTTGATAGCTAACGAACTTACAGAAACTAGAATTTTAAAAATCGATTTTTTAAATATTAAGATGAATGATTGAATTCTGAACCAATAATACTCAAAGAATTCCAGAAAACTACTAATAATAACAAAGAATTTGCAAATATAAATACTGCTGAAAAACGGCAATATATACTTAAAATGCGTGTGATAACTTACCAAATACAAAAAAAATAATTTCTTATTTACTCCCTGTTCTCGCAACCCTAGCTTTCACTGACAATGAGAGAGTTTTTTCGATGATGAAGGTGAAGTGGCGAGCAGAGAGAAAAAAATTCTCCCTCAATTTAATAAAAAATGAATTATTTATTTATTTAAATCTAAACTTAAATTGTAAAATTAACTATGAAACGTTCATAGATAACCAAAAATTGTTAGAATGTGCTAAAAACAAAAAAAATGTAAAAAAAAAAAAAAAAAAAAAAAAAAAAAAAAAAAAACAGACAACAAAAACTTTAAAATTTAAAAAATACTTTTTTTTGACAAATACTTTATTGTTTCTTATTCAAAGGATTAGATACTTTATTTTTCAAATTTTTTAAACCTGAGTTCCCAAATAATTTAAATACTAATTTATCCAAGGAGATGAAGGATTAGAAATAATACTCCGACTATCTTCCGTAGAATAAATTGTTTCTTTATTTTTGTCCAGAAATTTTTCGGTATATTTTATACCTTCTTCAGTGGCTACAAATACAATAATATATAGATAATATAAATATTGTATTTGTAACATTACGGGCCACTGAAGAAGGTATAAAATATACCGAAAAATTTCTGGACAAAAATAAAGAAACAATTTATTCTACGGAAAATAGTCGGAGTATTATTTCTAATCCTTCATCTCCTTGGATAAATTAGTACTTAAATTATTTGGGAACTCAGGTTTAAAAAATTTGTTAAAATTATTACATTATCCCATAAAAACCATATTACTTTATTTTTCTCAAAAAAAGTTTACAACCCTGATTGTGGGTTCCCGCCATGCATACTGATCAAAACACCAGGACGTATCATGCATACAACAAGATTTTCTCTTTCCAAAAAAACTGCATTAAAAATCGGTTTCCTGAGAAATTGCCCAGAATACAGTAACTTTTATCGTTAAAATTTAAAGCTGGTACGTTATTCGATGATAGAACTGGTAAGCGAGGTCTGCAACATAAAAAGGATAATTTTATAATTAATCATTTACTTCAATAACATTTTTATGAATTACCTACGCCCTATGGAATTATTAAAGTGTAATAAAGTCATTTTAAATACTCAGTCAGAATTCAATGTCATTCTTTCAACGTATATTAAACAACATTCAACGCATATCTACCGAATAATTCAATTCAGTGCTAACACCGGAAATAAATGTAAAAAAAAAGACTTCCTTTTCCAGTACCTACCATACAGTAAACAGACAACATCGTCACAAATGAGAAATATCATATATAAACATTATAAATTAAAATTTTAACACAAAATACACAAATTTAAATTAACAATTGTAATGTAAATCATTGTTTCTAAATGAGCCAAACTAAACTATGTCATTTTAATTTGTTTGAAAATAAAATTAACTATGCGTGGTTTAATGACGTTTAGTTAAACTTTCACTGTCAACGAGATAAATTATTGACGATTTTTCTAGAAAATTTCCTTACTTTTCCTCTCGAATACAAAATCAAATTCAGGCTAAAAGATTTACCAACATTAACTGGTACTTTTTCACGGTTAATATTCCGGTGAATACAAAAGCAGTGACGCAAAATGGGGTTTCAAAAGTGCAACCCGCGGGCCAAATGCCATCCGCCAACTCTAAAAAATGCGACCTACAGTGCCAGATCGTCTACAATGTCGAATTCTTAAACATTTTTATGTTGAAAAATATCCAATTTTATACGCAATATATCTTGTTACTGCATAGACTTTACCGGTGGTATTCAACTGCAAGTCACTTTTCCCAAATTAGTCAGTACATGTGATTTAATTTCCACAAACAGTTATTTGATTAATTGTTTTTGCAATTCCAATTTTGGAAAAATGAAAAAAGTTCTGACCAACTTTAAATTTCATGTTTCTAACATCAAAATTATGGTTTTTGAAACTTTAAAAAAATTTGGAATACGTGATGACGCCATTAAGTTCAGTTTTTCAAGTTCAATTGATAGCTACAAAAATGAAATGAATTAGATCCGTCAACTGAGTGAGAAATTTTCAGTCAAAATTGCCATTCGTTCAGAAAATGTAACTTATATTTAATCTGTAAATCAGAATACAAGATCGACCAAAATTCACTCTACAATTGACCGGTTGATCGCGATTTATGGGCTGTTATAGATCGTTTTTTCACCTAAAGCATACACGGAGAGATTCCTATAAAAATTACTGTGCTCATACTACAATCAACGTGTAACAGGCGAACATATTCAATTTTGTACGGTAAAATTATGAAAATTATAGTTATATTATTGTAATTTTTATAATTTTACCGTACAAAAATTGGATATGTTCACCTGTTACACGTCGATTGTAGTATGAGCACAGTAATTTTTATAGGAATTTTCTGTCCGTGTAGTGTTTAAGTAAACAAACACATTTTTTCTTTGTGTCCTTTCTTGGCCCGCCGACATAAAACTTTGGCAACCCCCCGATCTACATGATGATGAATATTGATGAAATATTTATGTAGCAATAATTTACACAGGGTAAGAAAAGAATGTCATTTCTACCAAAATTATTTGGTAAGTTCACCCAATTAATAGTAAACAGCAAGTGTTTGAAAAAATTCTCAGTAAAACTATTTGTTTTAAAATAAGAAAACACGAAATTACATAAATTAAATTGCAACAGTAACTGCGAAATTTTCAACATGATTTGAATGAGTAATAAATTTTTGTATACTTCGAGCTATTGCAAAAACTATACATTCTCGCAAAATAATACTATACTCGATATGTATATGGTATGAACTTTATTCTCGGCCATGATAGAATCCTCAAATTCCCATCAAATAAACATGCACGGCATTCCTATTATTCAAACGGAAAAAAATGTTTGATTAATAAGGTATGTCTACTCAACACTCCCACCATCTAGCAGTTTCTATTAACTAATAGTATTCTTAAGTATTACTGTTAAATGTAAACGTGTCTTTTATGATGTTCCGTTTGTTGAATTAAAATTTGCTACTAATCTAAGACAGAGTACCACTTATCATTCAAGTTTGTTTACTTCTACATTCCAAATGCTTCGTTTGTATGGTTCATTTCAGTTAAATTTAACCATGCTTCGTCACTTTGAATTTAAATAATTTCCGTTTTCTTGGACTTATCTCTTTCATTATTTCATTTACGTAAATTTTAAATTTGCAGTTTGTTTTTAGAAAAGAATAGAAGATTGATTTGTTTCGAATATAAGAATTATTTAATTTTTTAACGAAAACTCATGATCAATTGTATCTGAAATGAGGTATATTTTTATTGTCATAAATTGTAAAATAAATGTATGATTTGAACTGTTAAAAAAATGTTATCTGTAACTGAATAAAGATGTCTGATTATGAATTACTTTGGGAGAAACATCAAGTCATTCTTAATTTACAATTTTACATATTAAGGTTCTGTATCTTAAATAGAAACGATTATAAAAGATCACTCTTGTGTCTGCCTGTATGACGCTTACAGACGTTTTTCTTGAAAATTGCATAAAGCTAAGTCCTTGTAACGGGCAATACAAAAAGCTACTTTGTGGATTTGAAATTATTTTAATGAATTGGTTATAATGATATAGCTTAAAATGTGCGAAAATCAGCGTTCCCCTCTGATCTTCTTAGTTTTTAAGTTTCAAAATTTAACATTATTAGGGTCCTGAGTTATGCCGCAAAACTGCCAAAATTGCAGGAAAACCGCCAAAATATTCCTCAGTCTAACATTTTACGAAACCAATTGTTTTATATAAATTATAAAAATCTCATACAAAACCCAGATTGTACGAATCCGACGATTCACTCTTGACTGGTTTTATCTTCCTCTTTTCTTAACCCTTTGCACTCGAACCATTTTTTAGTATGGGTACTCAGCTACTCCTTAATAGTTTTAATAAAAAATTGTAATACATCAAAGATAAGTATTGTAAACAAAAGTAGTTTACTTACATATTTTATTTTTATTTGCATATTACAAACATTATATTTTAATATTAAATTTTGTAATTTTCCTTAGTATGATATTTGAAGTAAAGAATAGGATGGCGCCTGAGAGGCGCCTTCCGAGTGCAAAGGGTTAAGTTTTATGTTTAATAGTATTACTTTAGTAGTAACATAAAACACTCGCCCTAGGACTAAGTAGAAGTTTCGGATTATTTGCGAAGGAAATAAATTATGTCATTTACGTATCTGTAAAATCTGGGCGAGAGTTTGAGAGACTTCTCTGCACGGTTTATATGGAGATTCTTTGTCGTTCAAAATGCAAAAGCTACAAAAAACAAAAATCATTTAGAATAGGTATCCAAAAATTTACAAATTTCAAAAATGAATACCAACACAATTCTAATTCATCTACAATAAGAGAAATTACAAACCTTATACAAAATATAAATAACCACATACATATTTATTAATTTTATTATATTTGTATTGAAATTATCTCGTTACACTGAAACAATTACATTGTTTAGTGTGTTCATTACATTCATTACAATTGCATAAATTAAATTAAATTAAATTAAATAAGTAAATAATTTAAAAAGAAAAAAAAAATTGATAAATCTAACTAAAACCACGTTGTTAATATTCCAGTTTTCCCGCACTCTCACTTTGCGGCCACCTTAAAAGGTTAAAAACCCTCATCTTCAATTTTTATTACAAGATAAATATACATATTTAAAAAATTAAAATATGATTCGTTGAAAAATTTCTAATTGAACTAAACAATGAATGAATTTTTTTTGTTTCCTAATTCAATTATATTTTTACTTTTCAAATAATTTAAATTATTATTTATTGAAATTATATTTTTACTATTGTGTCTCTTGTGTTATATTTGTTTGAATTTTCTCATCAAAGTGAAAAAAAAAATCGAAAAGAAATTAAATTAAATGGATTAAAAAACAAATGATTAGATATTACTGTGAATTTTGATGGTGTTCATTGTTTTTGTCGATAAATTTTTCGTTTAATTATAAAACGCCATTGGAGAATAGAAATTAGTAACAAAAAATGTAAATATTAATAATTATTATGATAAATGGAAATACACATATATTATAGAGAATTGCAAAGAAATTTTGGTAAAATTTTGCTATTAAAATACCGAAATGTCTTAGAAATTCTTAATGAGCGTATTCACCGCGTGTACAAGATGTTTACAAAATGTTCGTAGATGTTCGTAAACACAATATCTTTTTCTAAACTTTTCACTTTTGTTGTCAAAAAGAGGAAATTTTTTTCAGAAATATCACTGGTTCGATAATAGTATATTGTACAATAAGTGGGAAAAGAGGCTTATTTCTCAGGAATATGAGTTTATTGTGCGAGCCCGCAGAGCGAGTGCAACAATTTGTATGAGTGAAAAATAAGCTTTTCCCACGCATTTTACACTATACTTTTACTACGAGCGCATTCTTTTTCGTAAAATTTAACATAAATAATTAAAATAAAATTTAAATAAGTAGTAAAAATTTTTTAAATTTATAATGTCATACTTTGAAACTATGGAAACAATAATAAATAATCAACATACATATATGTATATTTTTAGTATTATTTCTATATATGTAAACTAACGGAACAGCCTACTTTTTTTATTATATTATGGCGTGGGAAATAATTTCCCACTGTATTTCCGCACAGTGTGGGCAATTGTTAATTTTTACATATAGTTAGCCGTGCACAAAATGTTACTTTTAATAGTAGGAGTAGAAAAAAGTCTCTTTTCTAGTGATTTCTACATGATTAATTTTAATAAAAATGAAAAGATCGATTTGGAAAACTTACAATTCGCTTCCAATTTTTTATTTTTTTATCATTTTATTTAAGGTTCTTGAAGCAGTAAAAAAATTTAGTAAACTTTATGACGTCATTAAAATAAAATTGTCTTTTTTCTCAAGCCAAATGGTTATAAGAGCGATTCGAATTAGAGTAATTTGAGTCTGAACTTTTCATTTTTACTTTTTAGAAATATTTGTTGTCCCTAGAGTCCATTTAGCTACCTGTACATACGTCCCTGTAGTTCTGTTTTTGATCCGACCAAATTATGTTATTCCAACTAATGGCGAAAATGATTGCAGATACAATAATTTCTTTTAAAATTAAAGAATTACTTTTGAACATTTCTTGAACACCTAAGAAAGTGTCGATACTTTTATGAATTAATGGTAAATGATGTGGTCGGGAAACGACATTTCATATTACACGGCCAAGTATTATTCAAAAAAAATGATGGAAATGATTCCAGAATACAATAATTCTATTGAAAATGAAAGAATGGCTTTTAATCATTTCTTTAATGACCATTTTTTAGTCCTGAAATAAAGTGTCGATATTTATCTGAATTATATAATAGACCAAGTGGTCGGGAAACGACATTTTATATTACACGACCAGTCGACCAAATGTTATTCTAACTAATCGCGCAAATGATTCCACGATACAATAATTCTACTTAAAATTAAAGAATGACTTTTAAACATTTCTCTGATGCTTTTAAGAAAGTGTTGATATTTTATGAATTACACGGTGGACTAAATGGTCGAAAAACGACATTTCATATTACACGACCAAATATTATTCCAAAGAATGGCGGAACTGATTCCAGGATACAATAATTCTATTTAAGATTAGGTAAAGAACAATTTTTAAATATTTCTCTATTGCTTATGAAATTATTGATATTTACCTGAATTACATGGTCGACCAAGTGGTCGGAAAACCACTTTTCATATTAAATATTAATATAATTTAGAAAACTGATAATTTTCATATACCATCGTCCGCGCAAAATTATTCGAGATTTTACAGGGCCGTGACTGCAAAAAGTTGAAAAACGCTGCTTTAAGGTACGAGTCGACTTGATACAATTGTAGCGCAACATGCTTGCAACACATGTTTCCTGTGGACACAGCCATGAAACATGCCGTGCAACAAAGGTACATATCATGTTGCGCTGATACAAACGTCGATGCGTTACAACGTTCAGTGTACACGGGTTTATCTGTGTTGCAAGGCATGTATCGTAGGAAACAAATATATATTGCATAGAATACATTTATTTTTTCATCTTTTTTGAAATTAAACAAGCGGGATTATTTGTATACAACCCTCGTGGTCCATATGATCAGTTTGAATAGAGATTCAGTAACTATAAATTGTACTTAAAAACATATGGCACATTCAAACAAATATTTCCAAGAAGTTTTTTATTAAAAAGTTCAAGTATTTTAGGTGACAAAATTTTAAAGTAAATGATATAAATAAATACATAATTGAAATCTGCTGCGGACATGCGTAAAAAATTTTCATATAAATCAGGAAGTCCATTTCATAATTCAGTGATCAATTGATTATAAAAGCCCCTTGTTGATTTTACTTTTCGCGATCCAATATCATACTAATTTTTTTTTTTTACGTTTTTGATTGGCATATTTTCTTTTTAAATTCGTGACAACAACGAAAGCAACCGCAATTTTATTTTTGACATTTTTGTCACTGATCAACACACATAAAATATCAACACACATAAAATATCAACACAAAACTAAGCAAAGTTAAATAGGTAGAAAAAATAAATGAATGTATCGAGATACAAATGTTGCAGCTAGTGTACACACTTGGTGCAACACATTGCAATAGATTGTATCACGAATCCTCGATACCATGTTGCAGATACAAATGTAGCGCGAAACATGTCTTTAAGTGTACACACCATTGCAACATTTGTAGCGCTACAATTGTATCAAGTCGACTCGTACCATTAGATCACATTTTAAGATTAAATAATTAACAGAATTGAGGTTTGAAAGAAATTTAAGGGACAATTCGCCCAAAAAAAAAAATCTATTTTTTTTTTCTTCATAGTTCCTTAAGGTGTTAAAAATATTCTTTTAAAATTTTATTTTAAAAAAAAAAATGAAGTTATGGGCATTTTAATGCACGCACTTTACTATAATTCAATTTAAAAAAATAAACTTTAAATGCTATTTTCTCGAAAGTACGTTTTTTGACGTTCCTCATGTAGGTATCTCAGAAAGTATTTAAGGTATCGGTGTAAATTAAAGTGCATATTATTCCTCGATGCCGTCATTTTGGCAGGAACTAGGATCTTTTGCTTTCGTAATATATTTTCAAAATGGTGGCTGTTTATAGTCGGGTTAAAGCGGTGATTTTTGAAAATTTATTTTCAAAATGCGATTTCTCGCTGGTGTTTTATTTTTTTTCTTAGATCCTAGTTAGTGCCATAACTGTATACGTATATTTTCAGAAAATTCTTGATTTTTTGATTTTGGTTCACTGGAGATTTCAGAACGCCAAGATCCATTAAGATGGAAAAATCTCGCAGTGTTGACTTCAAAGCCATTTATATTCTGCTTTCAATTTTTTTTTCTTAAATTTTTTGTGATCTCAAAACATGTAGAAACAATGTTGTATATTTAGTTTTAAAAAAAAAAAAATTATTTGTATAAAAAAAAAATAATAATAATAATAATAAAGTTCGATTTTTGATGTTTTTTTGGCGAACTTCCCCTTAAATATTAATGTAATTTAGAAAACTGATAATTGTCATATGCCATCCTACACGTGGTCGGTTCGCTTAAGATTATCGAAGATTTTACCGCGCCGTAACTGAGAAAATATTGAGTAACGCTGCTTTAGATCACATTTTAAGATTAAATAATTAACAGAATTAAAGTTTGAAAGAAATTTAAATAATATTTACATTAATCTACAAAATTTACAAATAAAGTTAGTGAATCTCTTTTTTTTTTTCTATAAATATTTAAACTTCATTATTTTATAAAATATTGTTTATATTTGGGCAAGTATAACATTTATTTACATACATTTGACAAATTATAACGGTAAATTTCGTATTTGTGTTTATTTAGAAAATTATGAAACTTCTAGCAATAATTGGCATACTAATCTAATTAAACTAAGATAAAAACATGTTATTTGGATATTGATCACACTAGGTAATACATTGTGTAAGATCGGCAAAGATCATTAGAAACAAGTTTTATGCATATCAATTTTTCTATATACGGCAATTGTTACACATTAATAATGCATTGTTTTATAATATTACGATAGTAAAGATCTAAATTTTTGAAAATTATTGGAAGTGTCAAATAATATCAGTGGTGATCCTTGAACAGGATAATTAGTTATGCACTGAGAAATAGATAACTAATAAGCATTGAAAAAATTAACATTGGTAGATAATTAGAATTTAATAATTAATTGATACAGTTGAGTGAATACAGTGCAGCCGTGTCATCAATTTAAATTTTATTGTAGTTGTATCAAAATATCATTGATTATATAATAAAAAATAAATAAATAAATAAATAAATTAGTCAGACTCTAGCATCCATCACTCGTCTATTGAGAATTAACAAAATTTACTAGTAAATAATCAGTTCGTTTGTTTTATATGACAGGGTTAAATACAAATTTGCATGGCCTTAGAAAAGTGAAAATTTAATGATATTTTTTATCAGTTCGTTAACAATCGATATAAATTACAGTGTAGATAAATTTCTTTTTGATTAACCGCTACTGTATTATGATCAGTTAAAATAATTGCTAGGAAATAAAAACAACAAAATATTATATGAACCGTGACGCAGCAGTTGCATTAAATTTGATGAGGCCACTATAAATATTTTGTCATTACCGAGAAAATCCAGTAAAATGAAAATACTTATTTATTTTATTAAAAAATTGTATAAAATAAATCTCTTCCCAGCGCTTTCACGTAAAATTTTATTTTGTAAAAATAGCCATTTGAACACAGAGAAAAAATTCCAGTAAAAATTACTGAGCTGCCTCCGGTAAACGAGTCTTAAGTGACTAGTCCGTAGGAAATTATTAAGCAAAAATATAAAAAATGCGTTTCAAACATTATTTTTTACGATTCATTTGAAAATTTTTCCTGTACACCTTAAGAATTTTTCCTATACAGCTGCGTAATTTTTCCTATACAGCTGCGTAAAATTCGATGGGGTAGTAAAATTTCAAGTGGACACCGGGAAAATTTACTTAATTTTTTGTAAAATATACTGGACATATGAATAATTTTTACTGAGTCGTTGTGCATTTGTTATTTGTCACACACCACTGCATAGCCAAGCATCACATAAACTGAGAATAAATAAAACAAGCATGCGCAGTAGCACCGAGCATGCGCAATAACACGACCAACACGACTTCAGACTGCAACTAACCAGGACTGGTTCATTTAGTTGTTCAATAACCAACGTGACTGGATGTTTATATAGTGTTTTTTTTTTTATAATAAATTTTTAATACAAAAAATTGTTGTTTCATGAATTTTTGTATAGTTTTGATATGTTAATTGAAATATGTTTTCATACAAATTATTGTAATGTGCTTATTGTTAAAAATTTTTATCATGTAATACCTATGTCAAATAAAGAATTTATATATTTTTTTCCACAAATAATAAAAAACCACAAAAATTTTTTTCTATATTAATAATTTGATTTTAATGCTTACCCTTCTATCAATATCCTTTTAAACTATTTTAATTCAATTATTTATTAATAAATAAAAAAAAAGCCTTATTTATAAATAATACGGTAATTTTTACTGAGCTATAGGATAATTTAAAATTTTTACTATAAATTATCGTATTTTTTGCTTAGCCTGTCACTTATGTCCGCATTACCAGAGAGCTCAGTAATTTTTTACCAGAAATTTCAGTAAAAATTACTGTATTTTTTTTCTCAGTGAACTTCCAGTTGGGTAGCCATTGGGTTGACAGTTCAACCCAATTTTGTAAGGTACCGTAGTTAATGCCACGGAATCGCTATACTCTTATTATAACGATTTCTCTCTCAAAGATTAAAAATTTCTTTGATTTTTTTCTTTGAATTAAAAAAATATTTTAAAAAAATTTTTTTCATTCAAAGAAATATTTGTTTTACAAAGATAAAAATATATTTCTTTCTTTCAGAAAATTATTATTTTCTTTTTTTGGAACAATTAAACAACCTACTTAGATACCTACTTAAACCTTTTTTAAAACTGATCGAATGAGAGAGGCTAAACTAAACTTTAAAGAAAAAAGGTAGTGTTTTTCATCACATTTCAACGTGAAAAACCTAAAGATATAGATGAGAAGAGAGACCCCCAAAAAATGTTCTTTTCGTGGATCACTATAATTTGATAATAAAATCTATTTTTTTCTTTTTTATTTATTTGTATAAATTTAGTAACATTTTTTTATTATTATTAAAAACCTAACACTACCATAAAATTTTATTACATTAAAAAGGTAAAGTGAAAATTATCGTTTTTGTTTGCAAATCGTCTAAAAAATTAATTAAAACAATTTTTCAACAGTCAAAAATATTATTTTTGTCCTTTTACATCAAGTATTTTATTGCTTTTTCGTTTTTCAAATTACAATTAATTATTTTCAAGTTATAGAACGTTCTGGCAGACCACCTAAATATAGATTTTTCATTCTTATTTTTCAAAAATCCGAAACTTTAATAACTTGTGCTAATAATTGACAAAAGACACAAATTCACTCACTTTTTTTAAAATCTGTATTAAAATGTTAATTAGAAAAAGTCAATTTCACTTTAGGTGTTGAAATCTACGCACAAATTAAAACTGTCTCACAATTTAAATCTTGTCTTTTTTTGCGTTTTATAATTAACAATTAAATATGAAAGTTACATCAAATGTGAAAGAATATTTTTATCTGAATTTTTTTCTTTCATCAGAAAATCTATCAATAAAGAATAGAACTGGAATCAGTACTGTTTAATATTATTTTTAATTAGGTGAAGATTTCCTTTGTTTTCTGTTGCCTTTTTTTAATAAATTAATTAAATTATATGTATATTGAATAAGGACAATTAAATTGTTGTTATAATTAGCGGGAAATATAAAAATTTCTAAAGAGAAATTCTAAAGAAAATTTTTATTGATTTTTTATAACAAAAAAAAAAGATCAATTAAGCGAAACTTGTTCGTATGGATCTTTTCTTTATGTGTTTTATTTATCGATAAGTCAAATATAAACTGACAATGAACAAATTTTAGCTATAGTTAACCGAAAGATCGATTTTCAAACGGAATTTCTAAGTACAATTCGATTAATACATTCGCACTATTCGCAGTAAATTTTCAGTTTTCGAAAGTCAGATAATAATAAGATTTTTTAAATAGATTGGATGAATTTAAACGAAAATAGAATATTGCGTTGAAAACAGTAATTCATAATTTGAAAATATTAGAATTAACAACCTAATTTTTTTTATAATGGTTTCACTTGTTAAACACAAATATCGAATCACTGCTATCAAAAAATAAAATTTCTTATCTAGTCTAAATTCAGATACATAATATATACAGCTGAACCATTTTCTATACGGTGGATAGAAGTCGCATAAAAAAATCGTACAAAAAAAATTCATAAATAACTATAGAAAAAGTTCTTCCTAGATTGTAAAAAAAAAAAAAAAAAAAATTATGTGGTTGATCGGGACTGCATAAGAAAAAATAATCAAAAATCAAAATGCCCAAAACCTCATGATTTCCTTTGAAGTTTCTTTTCTAAACAAGAAAGCATTTGCTGGGCTAAAATCCAACCTTCACGTCCCCGTTCGTGCCCGGCGGGCAACTGTTAGCTTCGGCTAGCAGGCTGACGAGGCTCTAGTACTGTGTTTCGACAAGAATGATCGTGTGGAGGGGACGATGTTGTATCCCCCGAGTGAGTGTTATGCCTGCGTCAGTTTGATTTGGTTTAATTGGTACCTTGACCGGAATTCAACGCGTCGCCAGTGCTGCATACTCCAGTGGGCGTGATCTTCGGAGTCCGACGATACCGTTCGGATGTGTCGAAAAGGTGATATTGCGTCTGTGATTTATGTAAAAATTGTGATCTGTGTCTGTGATAGTTGTTATGCCACCTTGGGTTCTCATGCCTGCGGTGGTACTTCTTAATTGTTACTGTGATGTTTCCCTGGCCTTGTTCTTGTCATTTTGATGGGTAGGAATGCGGCTCCCGACGCACTCGTTCTCATCGGCCACACGTACGAGTCGACGTCTGCCCGAACAGCTTGAGCGAGCTCGCCCAGTAAGGAGACGTCGTCGTCCCTCGTACGGATGCGTTCGTGGGCGTTGATATGGCGGCTTTCGCCCCGTCGAAGTGATACGAACACAGGTCAGATGTTGGCTTTGTGATACTCTGTGGCATTGTTCCGTTCTCTGTAGCCGCGACTCGGACGAACGTGGCCTAGTCATCGTACCGGTCTCTCGTGTAGGTTGACCCCGACATCTGACAGAACGGCACATGTACCCAGTAATCAGCTATCTGACAGAACAGTACATGTTGCTCAGTAATCAGATGTCACTGTCCCTATACGTGTGAGTTCCTAGGTGTTGACGAAGCCATTTCGGAATTGTTGAGACTATGGGGAGCGGAATCGTGCCACAAAGCAAGAAATTTTTTAAAATCTGTGATATTGTTGTTTTTATTTTTTAATAAGATTGTTTTAATCTGTTTTGTTTTAACGATGTACCACTGAGGGCCTTTTCCACCCGAGGTGGTACATGATCTTTTTATTCTTATCTGTGATATTTTGTTGTGCCGCTGTGGGCTTGCTGTTGTGGCCCTTCAGCGGTTTTGGTTTTAATTACTTATTGCGGCACTGGTCGGCCGGTGGCTCCCCAGTGACGTAATAAGATTTTTTTTTGTTTTTTAATATTGTCTGATAAATTTTTTGTGTTTTCTAGTCAGTTTTCTCCACTCCGGGGCCCTTTACACCTCGGAGTTTCATCGTTGATTTTCAGACCTTGGTGGCCGGACGCTCTGGCTAGTACTTAGCGTGCCGCCACCGAGGACTGTCCACTCTTTGTGAAGCCCTGGGATGGCAGGGTCCATCGTTGAATTTTATTATGTGTATGTTTGTCCTTTGTCTATTGCATTTATGTGTTCCTGTCTTTATGTGTTGTTTTTATTTATATCGTGTTTGGCGGCGCATGCCCTTAGTTGGCGATGCCGCCGGACGCTGTTGACCGCGCCATCCACCGGCAGCAGTGTCCCAAATTTAATAAAAAAAAAAAAAAAAAAAAAAAAAGAAAGCATTTTAATTTATACATTAGACGTTTTATTTCATTTTTATATTATTATGAAAATTTCAGTAAATACATCTACTTATAAAAAAAATTTAATGATGGATTAACTTATATTCTTATGCAATGTACTGATTAAATGCTTAAAAATCATCAATATGTAATTTTATCAAAGTAAATTATTACAATTAATGTTTAGGGTTCTTACTTTCTCTTGCCTTTGATTCATAGCTGAATAAAAAAATCGTATAACAAAATTACACGAAAGAAAACCGCATAAAAAAAGGTTCAGCTGTATAGGTAATTTCTTTTTATTTATTCAAAAAATAAAAAATAATAAAAATTGAAATAATTAAAACCATGAAAAAAAAATAACGTAGAGAACTTTTTGTTCCACGTGAACTCCTTTCTTAACAGGAGATTAGCATGGATGAACTTATTTATTCAACTATTTAGAAGTAAATAAAACATTAAAATTATCGGTTTAGTTGTGTGATTAAGATTAAAAATAATGAAAATTTTCTTTTAATCTCTTTTCCGACTATATTATTTCGGGTGATATACCTATCTTAAAATTAAAAGGGAAAAATAGTTTACGCTATGGAAATGTTTTTTAAAACTTGTTCTTATAAATTGTTTTTCTGTTTCAGATTATTTTTCATCACTGGCCAACAGATTCTTCAATGTCGCATCATTATTAACTCAAGAAGTGATTTGTTTGGAAGATTCCAGACGAAAAACGAAGACATGACAATACAAATGAAACAGATAAATTATTTTATAAAATTTAAAACATATAAATATATAATTTGTGATGATAGTGAAATAATATAAAGATATTTATTTATTTTTAAATAAAATAAAAAAAAAAAAAGTTAAAAATGAATCTCTTCAAACGTGGAATGATCTTTGTTACATTTTTTGGTTCTTGTTTTGCCATTTCATTACTATTAGCAAGTTTGGGTACACGACAGTGGATTGTGGCGAGGGCGAAATCATCCAAAAATCCTGATTCAGATGGACGTGTGCAGTTGGGATTATTTGAAGGGAAAAAAGAGTTGAATGTTGCATATGGATGGAGAATGGAAAATTTTACTGGTAAACTTTTTTTTAAAATATTAATTCAGAAAGACTTTTTTCACACGAATTTAAATTAAGTATTAGAATAATAACAATTATTATTATTTTTTTTTTTTTTTTTTTTTTTGTTTTACTTGAGTTAGGTCACAATGTCAAAACCAATTCATTTGCATTTATGTACGTATTTAACAAGCAGTATTTCTATTTAACTTTCTTTTGAAAAAATTAAATAAAGTATACTTAACTGTTTTTCTAGCATTCCAAACATTTTCTTGGATCTCATAAATGATGTAATAATTGAAAAAAATTTGAAATAAATTGCTGCATATTTGCATACCGTAACTAGTTATTATAATTACAAATATTTTTGAAAAAACCAAATATACTTAGGTAATAATTTTGTAGACGTTACTGCAGACTTCAGAAATTATTATTCAATAACAACCAATAAGAGATTTACATTAAATTTATTTATTTTTTTTTTAAATTCTGTAAAAATTCTTTTTTCCTAATTTATCAATAAAAAATCAGATTAAATGTACTTAAAAACATCTTAATTGGCTAAAGATGTTACACAATACACCAATTATGTTTTTTTTTTTTAAAAAAAAAAGCTGAAGCAGGTATTACTTAAGAGCTTAAGACTTAATTGGTAAAAAAATATGTGTCTTCGCATTGGTAGAATAGTACTGGAAAGGAACTGTTCTTGTATTACATAAACCTTTTAAGTAAAGGGGTGTTCGCCTTATAATTTCGTCATGTCTATCCGTCTGTCCGTCTGTCCCACTTTTGACTTATGAACATGAAATTTTGCATATACATTTCATAAATCTCAATTCACACCAAAAAATTTTTTCTTAATGTCTTGAGGTTGTGTCTCATATTAAAAAATGGGGATGAAAATTTTTTTTACGTGGCATACCTTATGGAATTTTATTAGAAATAATTCTTAAATTGGCATTCATTTTGACATTTTTCATTTTTAAATCTCGTTTGCAAAATATTTAATTTCAAAGTAAGATAAGTGCTTCCTCCACCAGAGATACTAGAACTTGCTAAAAACTTTCCGAAATATTGAACGTCAAAGTTTACGAATTTCTTTAAGAGACATATAGGAAATCAAATTATCATTTGACTCTTTAAGAGACATATAGGAAATCAAATTATCATTACCCTCAAGTAAAATTGTCGAATATATTTATCTGTTTTTATAATAAACTGTAAAAAAGCCGAAATTTGTCAAAAATTTTAACCACTGCAGAACCATGACTTAATGCACACTAATAAGCACTTATCGAATTTTATGTAAAATTAATATTTTTTTTCATCCTCAGTAATAATCAATCAATCATTCTGATAAATCTTTATATTTTGACTTCTTTTCTTTTTTGTTAATTTTTAATGCTAATTTGCGTACATTTAAATTTCAATTATTGTAGAAAGTTAATTAGTAAATATTTTGATAAGATTTTTCTTCTAAACCAAATAAAAAAATTCTCGAAAATTCATTCGAATAGGTCAATAACTTTTCAGATTATTAAATTTAAATAATATCTAAGGGACATACATAAGTCTTCCGTTTTACACAACATGTAACTATATTATCATTAATTTTTGGAAGTCTTCTCACCGTTACATATTAGGAAACTACATATAGGAAGCGAATAGATTTAATTAAATGTTATAAATTATCGACAATTATTATTATTGTTGTTACTAAATAAGAAATACTTTCTTTTTTTTTCAAATTTCCTTTGTGTAATTTAATTTTGTATCTAACATACATTAATTAAAAACGCCGTGAGCAGCGGGGCCCCATCACGGTAGTCGAATTTTCCCCTTCATCTTCGGTATTGAATGTCTACAAGCGAAATGTGATTGAAAGTCTACAACCGAATTGTCATTTTGTTGGTTTCAAAACTGGTGATGAGTGTTCGGCTGATCGAGGCTTTAAAAAAAGGTTTTAAGTATTTAAGGGCTGTATCTCAGTAAATTTCAATTTTGTGCCGAAAACAGGTAGCAGAAAAAAAGCCAACACAATTCGTACGAGGACATTCCTGCCCATGTTTATCCGCTAATTGCCTTTATGTTTTAGTTTTAAATATTAAAAAAGGACCTTCAATAGTAAACTGGAAGGCCTTTATAAAGATATTTTTTCTTTCCAAAAAAATCCAAAATTTCTATTTTATAAATACTAAAAATTCAAAATTCCTAATTTATAAATAAACAGTGACTTTAATAACATTTTTAAATTACTTAATATGTATGTATTTCATTTGTCATAAAAGTAAGTTCACTTTTTTTTTAAATTTTTTAAAATTACTATTCGCCTACTTGTATTTAGAATAAACATAATGCTTTTAAAACACATTTAACAATAGCATTCAATTCCGATGTAAAAATGGGAGAAGTGGGGGGAAAAGTGATGTGGACTCCCTACAAGGTACTAGCTGGATACTAACTGAATACACGTACAAAATTTCAGCCCTCTAGGTTTCCTTATGGAGTCTCTAGACGTGTTAGAAAACAAGCAAAAAAATTAAGGAAATATTGGCGTAAAAATCGTGGGGGTAAGGGTTAAAAGTTGAAACCTCCAAAAAACAGTGTCTGGCTATTAGCTTAACCTGTACACTAAATTTCAGCCCTCTAGGTTTATTTGGGGAGATTTTGAACCGAACGAAACTGTTAAAAAACAAGAAAAATCATGTTCTTTTGGGTATAAAAATGGTGGGGGTAGGGGTTAAAAGTCGAGACCCCCAAAAGGCACCCCCTTGATACTAACTCAATCCGAATACAAAATTTCAGCCCTCTAGGTTTATTCGGGTGACCTGTGCGAGTGGTACAAACTTCGAAAACGTCGAAAATGCATGAAATTGTAGCTTAAAAATGAGGGGGGTGGGGGTAAAATATTAAAACCTCCAAAAAGCACAACCTAGGTACGAACTTTATCAACACACCAAATTTCAACCCTGTACGTTAATTCTGGGGGGCTGGGGGCCTGTTAGATCCAGCGAAAATCGTTTTTCCCCCCTCTACTCCCACCATATCATCCTAGGAAGCTGAATTTTGGATATGTTGTAGATAATTGACCGAAACATTATTTAAAACCGGTTTGAAAAAGTTTTATTGCTTTTCCGCCCCCCACCACCCCCTTAAAGGTCGGGTCAGAAAAAAAATTTGCCCAAAATTTGACCCCACTTTGATAGTATGAGGTGCCTCGAAAATGAGCCCCATTTACCAAATTTCATCTCTTAACTTCCATAGGGGGGCCCTACACAAATTAAAAGGTGGCGGGAAAATATATATATATATATATATATATATATATATATATATATATATATATATATATATATATATATATATATATATATATATCAGACATTTTTTTTTCTACATATTCGTGTTCTACGGGTCCGAAAACGGATAGCGCCCCTACTCTCGCCTCTCGCAGCTCTTATCGTATAGACTGTATAAGTCTAATTTTTCGGAGAAAATTCGACTAAAAAATTGACAGTTCACTTGGTTACTTCTATATTAGAACCGTGAATTGGGACAACTGTACCATACCATACTTTGTGTTAAAATAGTATATTGTACAATAAGTGCGGGAAATTGTCGATTGCCCACGAGAGCGAAGTTGAGCGCACGATCGTAGTGACTGCGCTCATTCGCTCGAGTGGGCAATCGACAATCCCGCACGAGTTGCAATACTATTTTTTATTACGAATTTCACATAATTTTTTCTATTATTATTACTATTTTTGACATTTTTATTACTTTTTAAAATAATATTTTTGAGTGTTTGTCTTTTTTTTCTGAATTAAATATTGTTTAAATTACTTTATTGGTGGTTTCTATAAAAATAATTATGAATTATTTATTAAATGAAAAATCAAGAGGCGGCTTTGCGTGCTTTCATTAAATTTTGCGTGTTTTATTGTCAATTTGCGTGCGAAAAGTAAACTTTCTGCACGCAAAAAAGTATGTGGGAAGAGTACGGTGGACAAACAGCTATTTTGCGTACAAAAATGTGTGCGCCAAGTTAGTAGGTACTTCTCCCGCAGGAGTAATAAAAAAATATTAAATTTTCACGGAGCATAATATCTATAGTACTTTTTTAATGACAGGAGTACGGCTATTTCTAATAAATTATTGATGTACTATGTAGTTTCTGGCATTAGCAACCGCGATTTCCTTACATCATTAGCTTTTTTTAGTATACACTTTTATTTTCAACTAGTATGCAAATATTAGTTACTGTTTCAGAAACCTCATAAGTATTTAGAAATAATTTTCACATTTACTTATTTGCCCATTATCGAACAATTCATAGTAATAGTTACTTTACGTTAGGTAAAGTTATAGTCATTTACCAATTGCGAACATTATCAATGATTCGCCTCGTACAAATGGTAAAAAACATTTGCGTTTTAATCTAAATGTGTAGGTAGCAATTGGTAGGTAGCAGTGTTCAAAATTTTCAGTCTACCACATTTCACTGAAATAATTAAATAATGTAACTAAATTAACTTTGTCTTCGTTTTATTCAAATTATTATTGCATTAACTGATTTTACGGTACACATTTTTTTTTATACATTACCTAACGATGTATTGTGTGATTTGAATGATAAAATAATTGACACTTTCGCTATTAATACTTCTGAATAATAATAATATTATAATAAAAATAGTGAAGATACTTAAGCTAGGCATGCGTATGGTAACTATGGTATAATACAATTATGTCAGAAAACGAGCCATGAATAAATATTTAAATTTCATATTTTTCAACAAAAACAACACAATTACATAAAATTCATGCTAATCTATAAAAAAAAATACTACATACTGCGTTTTGAAAACAGAATGTAATTTTTGCAAATTACTTTTTAAAAATGATGCTATAATAATCATAGACAAATTATAGAAAAGTCCTTTTATCAAAAAAGAAATTATTTTGGTGACATTTTCCGGATTGTTGAAGGAATTAATAACGGAAAAATATTGCTATTGTACGAAAAGTAAATCATAATAAAATTATATATTTGCGAAAGTCAGTTTGTTTGTGTCTTAAATCGACTTGAAAAATTGAATGGAAATATTTTAGGAGACGAAGACGGGCATAGGCTACATTTTATCACGAAAAAACATCTGATTTGTGTAGCAAAATGTATATTTCGAGAATTGTTTGTTTCGTCCTCAACTGTTTAACCAATTAGCTTGTAACATTGCATAGTGATAGTCGGGGAGACGTAGAACATAGACTACTTTTTATCACCGAAAAATCTAAATTAAAAATCACAGTGATTGAAAAAATTATCCGGATCGGCCGGGAATCGAACCCAGGATCTTCCGGTAACTAGCCAGGTGTGTTCGCCATTACACCAACGATCCTGTGTTCGACAGCCACCCGAGCCAGACAATCACTCAACCATCTATGTGTATTGGTACTCTCTCTAATGCGAGAAACAGTTACAAGCACTCGATAATATTTGAAAATTAAATAACCGAAAAATCTGTTTAAATCGAAACAATGAAATTATGACAGTTAGCTACCAAAAAACGAATG
Organism: Brachynemurus nebulosus; assembly: GCA_035578155.1. Classification (NCBI taxonomy): domain Eukaryota; kingdom Metazoa; phylum Arthropoda; class Insecta; order Neuroptera; family Myrmeleontidae; genus Brachynemurus; species Brachynemurus nebulosus. The sequence continues at coordinate 28,082,086 of JAPWDM010000005.1, read as the reverse complement.
ATCGACTTCAAACTTCGAATATAATTAATAGTGGGGACCGAAAAAGACATATTAAGCTACTTTTTACCTTGGATAAACATATTTTAATTCCCATTGGAAAATATATTTGGCGAATATATAATTTTTAAGTCGGGGCAAAATTTCTAGAAGAACCACGAGTTAATCTTGTAGTTGTAGGCTTAGATCAGGGGTGGCCAACCCGCGGCCCGCGGGCCGCATGTGGCCCGCCTTGAACTTTTTTTGGCCCGCGAGATTCATCACACTTATACAAAATATATTTATTTTATAATGACCAAGGTAGTGAAAACTAACGTACTAGAAGAAAAATACATAATTTATGGGAACACATAATTTACATGCGGCCCGCGGAGTTATGATTCACTTCCAAAGTGGCCCGCAAGATCATTTGGGTTGGCCACCCCTGGCTTAGATTTTCGTCTGATAGATGATGAATTCGAAACCAACCAAGAGAGATACAGTTATTAAACTTTCATTGCACGTCCACAAAGAAGCAATGGTACTTGCAAGTTCTCAAAATTCCTCTCACGTTAATAGTTCAGTTCTATAAGAATTCATATTTTAAGAAAATAGTTAAAGAAAAATTGTACAAGTTTTATGAAATCTAAATTTCTTACAACCGGTTTCCTCTCATCATCAAGTCATCGTGAGAATACTAAAAAAAATTTTATTTCTAATTATTTATTAATATATAATATATATATATATATATTGATTGGTTTAGTCATGAAGTACATTTTTTTTCAATTAACAAAAATATAATATCTCTTTATTTTATTAATTAATTATTTTTTTTTTAAAATATAATGTTAATTGTGTAAATAAACAATCTCTTTCTTAAATGTTCACATCCTGTCACAAGTTGGGTCTTTCTCCTTACACAAAGAAACTCAAAGGAAGTTGATAAAAACATTATATATTTAATAAAACATGTTATTAATGTTGGAAATGAAACCAATAATTAAAGAAATAGTTTTTATTACAATAATTAGTCATATCGTGAGTGTTAAAAAAATTCGCACTTACTTTCCTTAAGTAGAGTAAAAAAAAAGAATGAAAAATCGTTTTAATAAGGTTTAAATGAAAAGTAGTATATATGATTGAAAGAGTAAATCCTTTAGCTTTATTAAAAATTAAGCTTAAGAATTCCAGAAACGCTACTATATTATAAAGTAACTTCAATACATAATTTTCGAGATCGCACTTTTTATTTTTACCAAAATTAGACGCGTAGGACCATCAGAAAAAATACTTCTATCAAGTCAGTCCCTATTTCTAAAAAGAAATTTCGTTATTTTGATAGTAGAAATGAAAAGCTCACATGCAAATCACCCCAATTCAACCAATTACCTTATTTAAATCACAAATAAATTTTTTTTAATATGATGACGTCACCATATTCACTATTTTTTAAGGTTTTGAAAACCGTAAATAATTGAAAGCAAATGACAATGAGTTTTCAAAAGCGTTCTTTTCATTTTTACCGAAACTAGGTGGGTAAGACAACTGGAAAGAGACTTCAGTTATCTTTCTAAAAGGAATTTCGTCATTCTGACAGTAAAGATGTACGCCCAAATTACCCTACTTCAACAAACCATCCGAATTCAGATCACTTCTATAAAGCTTGATGTGAGAAAAAATATTTTTTTAAATTGTATGACGTCATCAAGTTTATTGAAATTTTTCAAAGAAAATTTCAGTCACATTTCTAAAAGGAATTTTAATATTTAAAAAAGTATGACCCCGCCTTTCTAATGTCTTTCATAAGAAATGTGTATTTTATGTTTGCTTTCTTTTAATTTCAGTGATAACAATACTTCGTGAAGATAGTGAATACATGGTGTTTAGTTTATGGCTGGCGACAGTCGGTACAGTATGCGGTGGACTCTTATTTGCTGGATTCTCCGCTATTTTTGCCGTTATAAATACAGCCTCGAATCCTATATGTACAATGGCAAGTGTGCCTGGGCTGTATTTATGGAATACACTAGCAAGTATGATACTTTTGTTATAAGGTTATTCAAAATTAATGACGTAAGACGGAAGGAGTATTGCCATCTAGTGACTCTGAATGAACATAGTAATTTTGAATTAGTGATATTCACATATTGATAGTGATTCCTTAGTTTCCTTACGTTTTACGTTATTCGTTGTGTGAAGTCGCTTATACTTTGATACACCAAACGTTCACTATATGGTACACAAACATGCATAGTGCGCTCTCTCTCTAGGTATCATGATACCACAGGTTCTAGGTATGCTGTCACAATATACGATGTATTGTAAAACACACTCAGTACCTCTGGTATCTATGTTATCTAGAGAGAGAGCGCACTATGGATGTTTGTGTACCATGTAGTGAACGCTTGGTGTATTTTTCACTCGCCATTTTCTTTTTCAGTGTTATCTGACTTAAGTGCTGTTGGATGTTGGGTAGCGCAGTATTATTTAAAACTTCAGTATAATGTTATGACACAAGAAGATAAAAATCTGATGTGGACTTCGGATGGAATGGCCGAGTTTGGTTATTCGTTCTGGTAATTATCCGGCTTAAAGCTCAAATTCATTTGATCCGTTTTAAAACTTAATTCTCGTTATATTTAATAGGTTTGTCGTGGGTGCCGCGGTTGTATCCTTCGTCAATATATTAATTATATATATTGGGACAAGTGATAGCAAGGAAGTTGAACCAGTTATACCCGTCATTGAAGAAAAAACAAATGGTGCAATTATGTTATATTAACAAACAAAAAAAAAAAAAACTAAAACAAGAAAATTTTAAAACTGTGGCATTTAATTTAAAAATTTCGAGCAAATTTATGTTAAGATATATTTTTTAGTTAAGATTTTTTGTGTTATTTTGTTAATATCTTGCCATTTAATCAATAAATATAGATTTTTTTTTAAATATTATCTTTATTTAATTTAATTTTTTACTCACTGATATCTATGGAGTCATACTTATATAATATACAAATACAGGAGTTAGGAGTATGTACCTCCTTTGAAGTCAAAAACGAAACATTCCATTAGATATTTTTGCCGTATAAGGGATTCTGCACAATAAAACGAAATAAAAAATAAGAGGTGTCGCCATCTAGTGATGCTGAATGAAACTTTAACTTAACTGCTCATAGATATATGTAGGTATAGTATATTTTTTTAGTTTAGAAATGACGGCATCATCATCTCTTTTCAATTTATGACGCTAGCTGCCCTTTAAAAAAATTATACGATACTGACCCTTAAAATAGTACATAAATTAAGTTTATTTTAATTTTTTGGTTATCTTACTTATTTCAGTTGACAAATTATATAAGATTTCACTTACGGATTTGTGTATATTGAATGCAAGTTAGAAAGAGATAACATACCATTAAATTGGGTATTATTAAATAATTTTTACCAACAATTTTTTATTTGACCCACCCATTTCAATTCATACTTTTATGATACCTAGGTAGGAAGGTACCACACAGTAAGATATTATAAAAGTATCAATTGAAATGGGTGGGTCAAATAAAAAATTGTTGGTAAAAATTATTTAATAATACCCAATTTAATGGTATGTTATCTCTTTCTAACTTTCATTCAATATACACAAATCCGTAGGTGAAATCTTATATAATTTGTCAACTGAAATAAGTAAGATAACCAAAAAATTAAAATAAGCTTAATTTATGTACTATTTTAAGGGTCAGTATCGTATAATTTTTTTAAAGGACAGCTAGCGTCATAAATTGAAAAGAGATGATAATGACGTCATTTCTAAACTAAAAAAATATACTATACTTTTGTACATTAAAGTCCATGAAAATAACGTTCGTGGTAACTTATTTCATTTTATTGTGCAGAACCGCTTTGCGCTAATGGTGAAGGTAAATAATAAGTATTAATGGTTTTCACACAGTAAAATGCCGTAAGATGTAAGGAGTATTCGCCATCTAGTGACCCTGGATGAAGCTTTATAGTTTTCTAACTCAAGGTTAAAATTTATTAACGCTAGCGGAATAAAAGTGATTTAGAAGATAATGTTGTTGTTATTGTCGTAGAATGAAGACTAACTGAAATATGTTTTATTGAAAACTCAAATTATAATTTGAAAATTCAAAAATAATTATTACTGTGCCAGTTATGTAATTATGAATCAGAATTTACTGGACTAAAGACAACTTCTGCCATCTGTTAGAAAATAGCAAAAGTAAGGAATTGGTTCACTATGGCTTCGAAAATATTTACCATTAACAAGTATTAATCCGCAACATACAAATTTTTTTCACTTTTGGACTTGATCCACTTTTGCTCTGAACGCCTCATATGTGAAATTATTAACGCGGTACAACGTCCACCATTAACGTGTTAATACAATACTTGACTGAAATTATAAAACTATTCTAAATGCGTTGTTTTTTTATATTATTTAAGCCAATGAAGTAAGTATTGATAAATTTTGTAAAAATTGTCAAAAAATAATTATTGTTTTAAATAAAAAAAATTGGCGCGAAAAATGGCTCATTGTAATGATGTCCTAATTTGAAAACAAATAAACGTCAATGTCAGTCTTTATAACCTCAAGAATGATTATATTCATAACGTGTTAAAATAAAAGCGAACATTTATTTAAATTCTAGTGAATTATTATTCAAACTAATATAAATATTCAAAATAAAACATAATTTCATTTCACAGATGAAAATTATCAGAATCAGCGCTTGTTTACAAATTGTGACGTTCTCTTGAAGTAATGGCGCGTTTTCGGTCATTTGAATCGTTTAAAAATAACAATTTTTAAAAATGAAATGGTAAAAAAAAATACAACATAGAATTATTTAACATTTAGCAGATTTATATTAATAAATAATAGTCAAGTAATCGTATTCGATACTTATTGCGTAATTTTATTTGTACATTACTTGACTCAAGCCAGCCCTATACCACTTTCCGTAAATCTTTTATGAGAAGATATACGCCGCTATACAATAATCTACAAGATGGCGTTGATGGTCCTTGTAGACTGAATGAGTGGCAATTTTAGGTAACTCAGAATCCAGCTGTGATTTTGGTGCTTTTGGAATGTACTGGATAATAATTTATTGAATGGAATACATATTTGAAAGTTTGACCTACAAGTACCATCAGCGCCATATAGCGGATTGTGGCAATAAAAATTCGTCCTTAAACACAAGTGGTAGCGACATAATTCAGCTTAGAAAAACTTTTCCCGAACACAATTATTTTAAAAAATTTTCGCTTTTATCGATATCCTATAATAAATATGTGTAATTCGATGACGTACCTAAAGACCCTCCACATTCTCGCCGAGGTTGGACGAGGTTCCTCACCGAGTTCCTCGCTGAGGTTGGCTGAGGCATATGAATAGCATTAAAACACCAACCGTGCGGCACAACGAAATGACCCTCTACATCCTCGATTCGTCCAACCTCAACGAGAATGTGGAAGGTCCTTTACCATATGACAGCGTTACAATCGATATAAACATACAAGCTTTTGCTCCATGCCTCCATCTATGCCAAATGAAAAAAGTTTCAATTTTCCCAAAAAGAAAAAACTTATAAAAATGAATGGCTTTACAAGTAAACCCATAGACACGGCTAGATTAGCCAAGAGGCCAACCTAGGCCATGGCGGAAGATTTTGAAAGAAGACGTTTTTTTGCTCGTCAGTTATTTTTTAAGAGAAAGTTCGAAAAAAAAAAATAAAAAAAAAACAAAAACAAAAACAAAAAATTAAGACTTTCTTCTTTTCAAGCAAAAGATAGGGGCGGCATTTTTCACGGTGCCTAGGGCGGCACTCAGGGTTAATTCAACCCTGCCCATATATATATTCAAAATGAGTTGTAGGTTAGAATAAGAAAATAAAAAGCAGTTTATCAGATTAGAAAAAAAGCTTTATTTTTACAGTAAAATGAAAATAATCAAGAACAAAATATTACATCTAATCACCAAAATAAAGAAGAATATGTAAACAAATTGAATAATCTCTGCGTGTTTATTTATAAATATACAACCACGGAGAAGATAAATTATAATAAGTATTATTTGAAATTTTTTTAGTTTTGTAAAATAAAAACAGATATAAGTTTTAAACAAAATATACCAAAAAAAACTAAGGATTAATTAACCAGTTATGTATATTTTTAAAATATTTTAACGACGTCGACTAACAGACTGCCACGTACCATCGTCTCCATCTGCAGCTGCTGGTGGTTGTTCCCGACCTGGTACATTTCAAAAAAAAAAAAATTGTAATAACTTTAACAAATAAACCGAAAATTTAACTTACCCCTGTCTGGTCCACGCGAAATCGGTCCACGACGTTCAGTCCGATCTCGATCTCCACCACGTCTAATCTCTTCCGTCTTACGCACTGTTCTATCATCACGACGATCGTCATCCCTTCTACGATCATCATCCCTTCGACGGTCGTCGTCGCGTCTTGGTCTATCATCGCGACGATCATCATCCCTTCGACGGTCGTCGTCACGTCTTGGCCGCTCATCGCGACGATCATCATCTCTTCTAGGTCTATCATCGCGTCGGTCATCATCCCTTCTACGATCATCGTCGCGTCTTGGACGATCATCATCCCTTCTTGCGCGATCGTCACGAGGACTCTCTTTACGCCAGTCACTGTCTCGTTCCCTGTCGCGGTCACGATCACGATCCCGATCTCGATCACGACCACCACCAGGCCCCCGAGACATTGGACCTCGACGCATCGTATCATCGTCTTGTGTCCCTCGTCGCCAAGTTCCATGGTCATCACGGCCGCCCTTGTCACGATCTCCATCGCGGCCATCACGGCCAAAACCTCGACCGTCACGACCATCACGATCACCAAAACGATCATCGCGTCTACGGTCGTCAGTTCGATCACCGTAACGTCTGTCGTCGCGACGGTCATCACCAATTCTGCGATCATCATCTCTTCTTGGTCTTTCATCGCGTCGATCATCAATACCCCTTTCACGGTCGCCACCAATGCGACGCTCCTCGTGATCACGATCACCAATAATTCTCCTTTCGTCGGCGGGACGATCAGCCGCGCGCCACGAATCTGGTTTGACGGCGTCGGTTCGTTCAACTGGTCGTTCTGTATCTCCCTTCTCTTTTTCACGTTCTAGCCGTTCACGTAAACGGCTGGGTCGCCAGGGTTCTGTTTTCTTAGCCGAATCAGCTGGAGCAGTATCTCTACCACCGCGCCTCCAAGACTCTGATTCTGTTGCTGCTGGTCTCTCTCTGTCACGGTCACGGTCCCGATCTCGATCTCTATCGCCAGCACTAGCCGGTCCTTTTCTCCAACTAGTATCCTTTTCTCTTTCGCGCATCACTTCCTCTCTTTCTTTCATTAATTTTCGTTCGATTTCTTCATCTTTAGCTCGTTGAACTGCTGCCGCACGTTCAGCTCTCTCGGCCATTTCCCGTTGCATTCGTTCTCGTTCCTCGCGTGCAAGACGTTCTTCCTCTTCACGAATACGCCGTTCTTCTTCCTCTTTCTTTCTCTTTTCTTCTTCTTCACGTTTTCTTTGTTCCTCACGTTTGCGCTCTTCTTCTTCCGCTTTCTCTTTAAGCCATTTCGCTCGTCGTTCTTCTTTACGTTTTTGAGCGCGTTCGGCCAATCGTTTAGCGCGTTCTTCGGCTAACATTTTCTCAAATTCTCGTAATTTGTCTTCGTACAGGCTATTGCGTTCGGATTTCAATTTGGCCAAGAATGCTTCACGATCCGGTTTCATTCGAGCCAACCGTTCACGATTGGCAACGGCTAATTTACGTTCTTCAATGGCCAAAGCTATACGTTCCCGTTCTTGTTGTTCCCAGAATTCTTGATCTGCTTTCTAAAAATAAAACAGCCGATTTTTAGCAAATAATTAACAATTAGTGAGCGACACAAAGATTCTTACTCGCGCCTCTCGTGGTAAAATTAGAAACTGTATCAATAAAAATGTATAATACGGTACTTGACTGTATTCAAAATTTGTTTTAAATGTTGAATACTTTGTATGTATTAAATATATTCAATTTTAGCAGTGACAAATAAAAATATTTTTTAGTTATTTAAAAATTCTATTTTGAAAATGATAAATTTTTAACCTTCATTTAGGTAAATGGCTAAAAACGCGGTGATATGTAAAAATGACGTCATTTTTTATAGCAAATATTATTACCGTAGTTACGTTTTGTCTATGACAAACTGCATTTTCATTCTGACATTTTTACAATTCTAATTGAACAAGAGAAGTTGTTTTTCTTTGTAATTTATTTTGAACTTTTTGGTTTGCAATTAATTTTGCACTCAAATCAGATTGATGGAAGGAATACACCGTCACTTAATACGTAAAATATCCTTATCAACTTGTTTTAAATATTATGTTAAAAATGCTTTTATTTTTTGCTACAATTTTAAAGTTACGTAAAGTCGTAAAACTGTTTTCTTAAAGTGCATTTAATACTTGTAGGGCTTCATGAAAATCTTACGGTGATGATGCTATTGGTTATATCTAATTGAAACCAGAGAGGATCATCTGTACTGTTAATTGTAAAATTTTGTTTGAAGATAAAATAAAAATCCAAAACATATTTTGTTACATTAGCTGTAAATGAAGAAGATAACAAAGTAGAGAGTTGTAAATACCACTAAAACTGAGCATAATGACAGCTGAATATTGTGTACAAATTTAAAACCGTGTTGACATGAATAAAAGCGACATCTGTTTGAGTTAAATCGTGATGTCATTGCATACGTCACTATGCCAAGTTGTTTTTCGTGCCAATTTGTTCATTTAAAATTGAAAAGTGGTTTTTTCAATATTTTTAAAAATTTAACAAAAATTAACTAATTTATACGTAAGAACAAAGCATTTAGAATCATTTCTCACTTGCAGTCAAGTACCCTATTATACTTCTAATTGGGGATATAAAATCTAGTAACCCGTACATAATTTATATTTTTACCACCAGAGGCGCTCGTCTGATCTTGACGTCGTCAATAAGCGACTTAATCTATGAAAGAAACTACTATTATTAAATGTTATTATTTGAAATGGATATGTTTTTAGACTGGGATACAGAAAAAATAATTCCTGATGAAAAATGTTACGCCAGATATTTGTTGTTTGTTTGTGTTACACGATTGTTAGTGACAAATAGCTAGTGTTCGTTGTGGTATATACGTATTGGACTATAAAACATATCTATGACTGAATAGCTTTTCAAAATTATTCTGTTTTTTACCTGTTTTTCCTCTACAGCTTTTTGTAGTAACGGAATTTCTTCCAAACGTTTTGCCCGTTCGAAGTAATCAACTTTCTTCTCTTGTGACTTCAATTTTGCCTGTAATTCACGTCGCTCTTTTTGCAATTCTTCAGCTTCGCGAGCAGCTATTTGTTCTGCATCTAATTTTTTGATTTCCTAAAAAATTCATTTATGTTACCTCAAACCAAATACAAAAGTTATTTTGTAAAACTTACATCTTCATCTAGTTTCTTGAGCACTTTTTGACCATGACTCGTCTGCGAGATTTGTTGCATTTTTTCCTTCAAATGGCGATCCTTAATTTGCTGAATTTCATTTTGTTGGCGTTTTCGTTCACGCTCCTCACGTTCTTGTTCGAGACGTTTGTGTTCGGCAAGGAGAAGCTGTCGTTGGGCCTCCTCTTGACGACGCAATTCCTCTTCCTCGCGCACCGTATTCAAACGTTCAATATACTCTTTACGATCCTCAATGATCTTGTGACGCTGCAATATTCGTTGATGTTCTTTAATTTTGTTTTCGTGATAATGATGAACCATTTGGATGCGCAGTTTTTCTCGTTCGAGTTTTTTCTTGTTCGGGTTGATGATATTCGCACATTTGTGTAGAACTGACGCCATGTTGATAAGTTGGTTGCGGATTTGTTCACTGGGCATTGATTGTAATGTGGGACCTTCTGGTTTATCTTCACGTTGGCTTTCGCTCAAGTCCATCCCGAAATGGATACACTGTTTGCCGTGATCAATACGAATTTGCATGTCGTTATGACGCACACAATCCACCAGCAGGCGTTCCATATGGAATGCGTCGGTAAATTTCGCCAGTTCCAAGAGACGTTCGATACGAATTGTTTGGTACACTTGTGCCACCTGGCGCACTAAACGGACAAGGGTGACATCTTGTAGTGCTGGGATGTACTGTTGTAGCGGCGAGTTTTCTTCGGCTTGGAGAATTTCAATGACCGAATGAACACGACTACAAAGTAACAGCGGATGAAATTCAATTTCTAACCAATTGTATAAATCTTGTAATTGGGGCGTGGCTAAATTTACGACGTTCACACGAACGAGGTCACGAAGAAGACTGGCGCGAGTCGGTGGTTGTGGTAATCCCAAAAGTACGGCTAAACGTTGTGCCTTTTCCAGTGGTGATTTGTCCGTTTCGATAAAACGATCAAATTCGGGATGGGCTGAGGGTAACGGAATCGAGAGGGTTGCAATTAATACACGACACGCCATTCGTTGCAATTCTTCTATTGTAATATTTTTTTTCATTTCCTTCGACAATTGGAACAATTTGAAGAGTGCAGCCGCGTGGAACAAATAATTGCCAGCTTTCCAAAATACCATAGCCAATTTTTGATAATAATTTGCCATGGTTTTTGGAACAGGATATTTTTTGGACATAGACATTAAATTATGAATATCCTCAATTGCTTTATAGGCTTCCTGCCATAATTCCATTTGGATTGCCGAATCAAGTTGATACAGTCGAGTGTCTAAATTTAATTGCTGCGTTTCTGGCTTCGATATACTAACATTAACTGCTTGTTGTGGCAATTTGCAAATATCTTCTAAATGTTTACGTAATTTGTCGCATAATTTTCGAAATTCTGTTTTTCTATTGTATTTTAAACAAAATTGGAATGCCATACGGGCAATATCGTGATAAAGCGTTTCCACGTGGGCATTAGTACGTAATAGTTCTAAGCATTGGCAGTAGGATTCCCAGAGGAATTTGACCCAAGGTGTTAAAATAGTTCTATCGGAACGATCTTGAGCATCCTCACCGGATACGGCACTAAGTAAGATGCTCTCGGGCGTTGCTAAATTGTCTAAATCATCTATATCAATAACGGCTTGTGCAGATTGTTCACGGGCATTTTCAGTTTTCTCTTCAGCCATTCGTAGATAACCACGGATAACATTTTCCAGTGAACCAACATTTACCTGTTTATGGAAATTTTGTTTGAAAATATATGAAACAATATAAAATGCTTGCAAAATGTTTTTAAGGCGAAAAAATTGAACTCCAATGAGAGTTCACTTAAATTTATCTTGGAAAAAGTATAGTTAAATCAGTATACTTAAATTTACTTTAGAAAGAGTATAATTTTTAAAACAAAGAGACGAGTGTTTTTGGGTAATGATTTCACTTTTTGATGAAAACAATAAACTGACATAATTCTAAATAAATAAATAAACAAGAAATTAAAAAAATAGTCACCGATTGAAACATATTTCGGTACTGGAATAATCCTTCCTTTGCAATGTGTGACTTTTTCAATTCCACACATAAATCTAAATATTTGAACATAATCGGTTCGAGAACCGATTCCGACCAGTTGTAAGTCCATTTTTTATTGCGGAAAACTTCTTGTAGTGTATCTAAAGCACGAGCTGGTTTCCCCACTTCAATGAATTCTAAAATATAAAATACACAAATTTCAAAGAATTTATTTAAAATATTTAAAAATCTATTCGCAATAACTGATTCATTTAATTATGACGCGATAAATATTTTGCGCCCTTATCCACAACGTGGTTAAAATCGTCCATATTGTAAAACTACTACTAACCGTTCGCTCTTTTTAAGGCATTTTCAGGACGTTGTCCATAACGGGCCATGATTTTTGGTAACTAATATTCACTGTTTTTCACATTTAACATAAATTGTCACAAACAATTAAAAAAAACCTAAATGCCGATTAAAATTTCACACTCCAATCTATGATGTAGAAAGGATGTGAAATCATCAGCAATAATGGCAACACGTTTTAGTAATATTCAAATTCAAAAATTACTAAATTTTGGACTGTCATACTTTTTTGATACATAAATATTATACCAGTGGCACCTAAAAAAATATTGAGATAAAACGATTCTCAAATGAAATTTGATAGAAATTGTTGATATCTACTTTAAATAAATAGATAATAAAATTCTCTTACAATTAGTAATACCTGTCTGGGACAAGAAATCAACCGAAAATAAATAATTAGAGAAATTAAAATAATAATAAATTGAAACTAGTTGACAGCCACCGAAAATAGTTGTGTGTAGGGATTATTCATAGGATTCATAGAGTAGTGACGGTAGAGACAGTTCTGTGAAATATTTTTTTGATTGCTTTAATTTTGAAATACGGCATTTTTTCTCGAAATTATTTGATATTTTACTTCAATTAAATTCAACATGTCGAAGGCACATCCACCAGAATTAAAAAGGTAATTTTTACATATTATTAAACTTAGAATTTGCATTTTAATGTTATTAACCTTATTGTTTCAGATATATGGACAAGAAATTGTCGATTCAATTAAATGGAGGCCGGCATGTCACCGGTATTCTTCGAGGATTTGATCCTTTTATGAATCTTGTTGTAGATGATACAGTTGAAGAATGTAAAGATGGTACAAAAAATAATATTGGGATGGTTGTAAGTAATTTGTTTTTCACCTTTTACAGTTATCAAATGTTTTTAGGGCTCTGAAGCATTACTTCGGATCACTATTAGTTTTGTTGTGTCGCTTTTATGTAGGGATGTCGTTTTTTAATCGATAAATCGAGAAGTCGATTAATCGGAAGTATGAAAACCGATTTTTAATCGATTATTGATTTTGAGATCGATTCGCACATCGATTTTTATTTTATGGAAATCACGAAACGATTTTTTTTTCAAAACATAAATTGCTTTTTTATTTATACGTTGCTATTTATTTATTAATTTAAATTTATTATCGGTACTACGATTAATTTTAAGCATCAAACGCATCAAATGCATATAATCAGTTGTCGATGCATCAAATCAAACTGTCAAAATTGACAAACTGACAACTGTACCATGTACAAAACAATAAAGTTTATGCGGGAAATTTAAAGCAAAAAAATAACTTTCATAATTTTTTTTATCCCTTAATCTATAAAAAAAACTTTGTATGCAATTAAATAAAAACTTCTCAACATTTAGTACAATTTAGATAATATTTATACAATTATAGAGAAAGCAACGACACCTGCAAATGACTCATTCTCATAAATGTATCTCTTAGACAGACTCGTAATATAGCTATCTCTCACAAGATCTACTATCTAATATATTGAAAAAGGATAGTAGAAATTATAGGTATGTTCCAACAAACACTCGAATTAATTCTAGTTTTAATGAGCATGCGCATAGTTGACTTTACTGCTCCAACTAGGCAGAATTGTAATTCCAGTTTACACACAATATGAAATTCTGTGTTCCAACAAGTATTTAAATCTAATTCTGAACTCACCCGAATTGATTTTTAAAATTCTTGCTTCAGAGTAAGTGTTTCAAATCCTAGACATGCGCATTAACGAAAATTTAATTTTTAACCTTATAATTTAAAAATTTAAATAATAAACAGACAAATTTTAAGTTTGAATTGTTCTGTCAAAAGACAAATTTCAAATTTTTAACTTTATTTAATTGCTATAATAGGTATTTTTCGAACCGTTAGTTCATTTTCAAACAGAATTTCTGTTTGAAAATGAACTAACGGTTCGAAACAATATTGTCACAGTTTCAAAAATGAAAGTGGTATTTTGCAAAGTAAAATATTTGCTTATTATTTACAAATATGGAATACCATAAAGTAACACTAAAATCTATTAATAATATTTATATTATTTTACTAAGTAATAAAGTAAAATTCGGAGTAAAATTAAAAAAAAATAGTTCGTACTTTTTATTTAACAATTAAATTAACGTATTTTAAAGTACATAATAATTTTTAGTGGATATATTATTTGTAAATATTCTTCATAGTATGGAAGGTATAGAATATATAACTCAAATCTTTAGTAGAGACATCTTTTGAAATCCCTAAGAATTAATATAAACGTTCCTACATATTAAATACCGAACTGGAGTTCTGAATTGAATTTGATTTGACCTTCAAATGACATTATAGAATTTAAAATACTGGATTCACTCGAATTGAAAATTCTAGTGTTTGTTGGAATATACCTTATATCTTTTATATGTGACAAAACTTTATTTTTGAAATGAGTCATTTTCTTTATATATAAATTTGACTAACATTTTTTATATCAAATGAAAACAAAAATTGTCAACTTTGTTGTGATGTTGTGATTCATCTCTATACCATAAAATAAAATTCTAAGAAAATTTTGGTAATTAAGTATGTACACACTTAATATTTTTCTTCTTAAAAGACTTCGAAAGTTCATCTTTCTGAATTATAAATTTTTACTTAAAAATTACCGCAACTTTTGCAACAGCAAATTTGAATCAATTTCTTGGAATCGATTTTGAATACAATCGATAATTTAAGTATCGATTCTTTTGTTGGCAATTACGAATCGATTGAAAAATCGATTTTTTTTTTTAAAAAACGACATCCCTACTTTTATGAGAAGAGAAAGGGAAAAATTATTACCATTATTTTTAATTAACAATTGAATATTTTTAGGTAATCAGAGGAAACAGTATTATTATAGTTGAAGCGCTAGATCGAATTTAGTGAATGTTTTTCCTGTTTATTTTTTGAATTTATCAAATATTCATTTCATAGATAAGTTAATGTATCCAAGTTGTGATTGTATTTTTGTAAGAAATAAATTTCTTTAATCAATCCGTGTCTTTAACTACTAAAAATCCTTAACAATTTACTTTTTGTTATAAAATTCAATACAACAAATCGAATGTTTTCACACAAGCAACGTAATGTTACCAACTTCATAACGTGGTTCAATGTAATATAATTTATGTAGGTAGCAGGGCTGCCAGTAAAAATTTCTGTTTTATATCGTCAGGTCTCTGAAATTAGACAAAATTGGCTTCTATTATACAAAACTTTTCGGTACAATGAGAGCAAAACAAAAAAAAAAAAAAAAATTAATAAGCCGCCGATTTTTCTTACTTCCGATTAAATTTAATCATTTTTGCAATTTTGCAAGAACGAAAGGAAATTCAAATGTACATAAGGGCATATTTATGTAGTTTCTTTGGGTTTAACGCGATGTCACATTAGCAAAAAATTGTAGCTACCGTGTTCAGCGCATTCAGTTTAAATTTTTGGTGTCCGTATCCAATTATACAGGAAAGTTTCTTATACAAAGAGGATACACAAAACAACAGGGTTTCCGATCTCGATTCGATTTTATCGAAAATCGATTCTTGGAGAGCCGATCTTCGATTTTTCGGATCGATTCTTTGGAGATCAAATCGATACTGAGATTGTGAAAAATTTACGGAATCGGAGATCGATTTTTTCGAATTTAAATAGGGTACTTGACTGAAGTTACAAAAATATTCTAAAAGCATTGTTTTTCCATATCAGTTAAGTGATTTTTTTTTTTGTTTTCGTCAGATTCTGTAAAAAATCATCAAAAAAAATAACCCTACAATTTTAAATGAGAAAAAGGCGGGAAAAACACCTCACTATAGTGACGTCACAGTTTGAAACAACTAAACGTCAATGCCAATATTTATAACCTCAAAACTTTGATTATATTCATAAAATGTCAAAGTAAAAGCAAGCATTTATTTGAATATATATATATATATATATATATATATATATATATATATATATATATATATATATATATATATATATATATATAAGCTAATAGAAATATTCAAAAGAAAACACAATTTCACCTCATTGATCAAAATTATCAATCTAGCTACAAAATATTACGTCATTTTTAAGAAATGACGCGTTTTCACTAATTTGAATATTTGTTGGAAAATGGCGATTTTCAAAATAAAATTTCTAAATAGTTATCAAATTTTTTTGTTTCATCATTAAAATTGGACATATGTAATGATAATGCATAGAATTATTTAACATTTGACACAAATTTTAAATACAGTCAAGTACCGTATTGGAATATTTTTAGTAAAAATATATTTTTTCAAAATTATTGTAAAATATATTTTAACTATTTATGTTGTCAAATAATTTTACCACTTTTATAATTCATTTACCTATAGAAAATTGAGTCAAATTTTGGATTCATGTGACGCTTTTAGCGCAAACTGGAAACCATTTTATTCATATTAAATTCAGTAGTGCATCTTCAAAGGAAATTAAAAATTTTTTTGAAACTGATTTGTGATGACCCAATAAGAAACTTTATTAAAACTTTTATATATCTTTTATTTTCTGTAAGTATAAAAATTCAATCGATTTTCGTTAGATCGATCTTTTGTAAACCGATTTTCTCCTGCATCGATTTTTGGTTTGATGATTCGAATCGAACCACAAGATCGATTTTTTGGCCAGAGATCGGAAATCCTAGTAGGTGCTATATGTATAATTTTGTGTATAATTATGAATTTCGTATGCCGGGCACATGGACACGAACTCAAACGGAAGAATTGGTCACGAAAATGGCACATACTAGGTGTCCTTTTTTCACTACTCGTGGCGCTAATATTCCTCTTGTACTATAATTTGAAATTTATTATCGTTTACTTCTTTATTTTTGACAATTTCTAATAATTATTGATTTTGTTTCCATTATTTATATTTAAACAACCTAAATGACTTATTTTATAATTTTAAATTATTATCTCCGTTTCAAAGTACCGTTTCACTTCTTTCCCGCTTTGGTACACACGGAACACTAATAGCCTCTTATTTTTAGACCATTTTTTGCATACATGGAGTTCGTACACCTCTTATAGTCACCATGGCCGGGCATATGAATAAAAATATGAAATCTCACGAAAAACGCCATTTCTTGGTTATTTTGTTAAAGACAACACATAAACAAGTTTTTAATTTGATTCTATAATTAAATATTTTTCTGAATCATTAGTAGTTTTTTTTTAAAGGATAGAATTCAGAAGCCGCACGCAAGTTGATTTGATATTTCAATACCGGTTCCTTCTATTTGACCTTTGACATTCATAATTTCGTCCTAAATCTTTATCTGTCTAACGCTCCTTTCACATTGTACGGTTTTCGCCGTACGGTAAAAAACCGTACGACTTTTTGCCGTGATGTAGTTGCTTTCACATTGCACGGTTTTTTGTCGTGTTAAACTGAATATCTTCATTTGATTTGCAACATTATACAAGTAACAACTATTTTTGGACGTTTACAAGCTCCTTTGATTAACTTCTTGGCGAACTTAACGTAAAAACACACAATTTGGAAATTACATACAAAATCTATTAAAATGCTTGTTACCATATTCAACATTAGTTTCATCCATTTCACAGATAAAATTAATAATTAACATAAAATTCAACAAAATAATGTTACTGCCGTACGTTAAAAAACCGTTAAATGTAAAAGCATCAATTTAATTACATACACTACTGAGTTAAAAACGCCGTACGGCAACCATCAAGTGCAGTGGCAAGAGACGGTTGCTACAGGGCACGGCAACGGCATTTTGCCGTGACCGTGTAGCAGCCGTCTCGTGCCACTGGACTTGACGGTTGCCGTACGGCGTTTTTAGTTCAGTAGTGTATGTAATTAAATGGATGCTTTCACATTAGACGGTTTTTTAACGTACGGCAGTAACATTATTTTTTTGAATTTCATGTTAATTATTAATTTTATTTGTGAAATGGATGAAACGAAACTAATCTTGAATGTGGTAACCAGTATTTTAATAGATTGACGATTGTATGTAATTTCGAAATTGTGTTTTGACGTTTCGATGAATCCTTAAGTTCGCCAAGTAATTAATCAAAATTATCAAAAATTGAAATTACTCACTAATTTGAAATTACTCACTAATTAATCAAAAGGCAAACACCCGAAAATAGTTGAAAAATTTTATTTTCGTCATTCTTCAGGTCTTCAAAGAGTGTATTAATAAATAATCCTACTTTCTATTTCCTCTGATTTATAGAATTAACTTTAATCACACTTGTTACTTGCATAATGTTGCAAATCAAATGAATATTATATTCGGTTTACAACGGCAAAAAACCGTGCAATGTGAAAGCAACAATATCACGGCAAAAAGTCGTACGGTTTCTTACCGTAAGGTGCAAACCGTACAATGTGAAAGGAGCGTAATAGTATCGACTTTCAGTGAATAGTATTCCTAACGCTCCTTTCACATTGTACGGTTTTCGCCGTACGGTAAAAAACCGTACGGCTTTTTACCGTGATATTGTTACTTTCACATTGCACGGTTTTTTGCCGTTGTAAACTGAATATCTTTATTCGACTTGCAACATTATACAAATAATAAGTGTCATTAAAGTTAATTTTATAAATCAGAGGAAATAGAAAGTAGGATTATTTATTATCACACTCTTTGAAGACCTGAAAAATTACGAAAATAAGTTTTTCAACTATTTTCGGATGTTTACAGACTCATTTGATTAATTTCTTAACGAACTTAACATCAAAACACACAATTTCGAAATTACATACAATCTATTAAAATACTGGTTATCACATTCAACATTAGTTTCATCCATTTCACAAATAAAATTAATAATTAACATGAAATTCAACAAAATATTGTTAATGCCGTACGTTAAAAAGCCGTCTAATGTGAAAGCATCCATTTAATTACATACACTACTGAGCTAAAAACGCCGTACGGCAACCGTCAAGTCCAGTGGCAAGAGACGGCTGCTACACGGCACGGCAACGGCATTTTGCCGTGACCGTGTAATGTGAAAGGTCCAATGCTCTTCTTCACTACACTAAAAAAATGCGACCGTACGGTTTTTTGCCGTACGGCAAAAACCGTATAATGTGAAAGGAGCGTAACTTAATCATTTTTGATAAAATTAAACTTGTATTATTGGCCAAAAATGATGTTTTGCAATATAGGTCATATTTTCAACCGAATTTCAGTATTTTAATAGCAAAAATGAAATTTCCATCCGCAAGTTACTGAAATTGTGCTGGTAAAATCTTAGGTATCCATTTGAATAAAATTCAATTTATTAAAAAAATAAAAAAAATATAAAAATTTATCTAGACTCTTTCATTTTTTTTACCCGTTCTTTTTTTTTTTTTGATAAAATGAAAGACAAAAATAGTTAAAAGTGGAATTCTAATGTGTTAGGTACAGTTGCTCATAGGTTGCCGACTTTTTTTTGAGAAAAATAAAGTATCTAATCTTTTGAATAAGAAAAATAAAGTATTTATCAGAAAAAGTCTTTTCCAAATTTAAGTTTTTATTGTCTAAGTTTTTATACATTTTTTTGTGTTTTTAACACATGCTAACAATTTTTGGTTATCTATGAACGTTTCATAGCTAGTTTTACAATCTAAGTTCAGTTTTAAAAAAATCAATAATTCATTTACTATTAAATTTATGGAGGATCTATTTCTCTCTGCTCGCCACTTCACATTCATCATCGAAAAAACTCTCTCAGTGAAAGCTAAAGTTGAGGGAACAGAGAGCAAATAAGAAATAATTTTTTTTTTATGTTTGGTAAGTGATTACACGCATTTTTAAGTATATTGACGTTTTTCAGCAGTATTTTTCTTTACAAATTCTTTGTTATTATTAGTAGATTTGTTTTGGATTTCTTTAAGTATTATTGATTTAGAATATAGGTCAATCATCCATCTTAATATTTAATAAATCGTTTGGGAATTACGTATCGGAGAGTTTTGCTTAGTGTAATCAGTCAAGATTCAAAATAAAGTATTTTAGCATACTTTATTTTTTATGCAAAAGTATAAAGTATGTTTGTGAAAATAAAGTAGGCTATTTTATTATAAAGTGTGGTTGGCAACCCTATGCGAACCAAATTTCAGTATTTTGATATAAAACATTTATTCTAAATTACTAAAAATACCACTAAAAAATAAACAAGTTCGTCTTTAAATCTCGCCAAGTTGATTTAACTACCGAAATTTACAGACTAGGGCTTATATCTAAAACTTAAATGATGTAATAGAATTTAATGTTTACTATTAGTCTGTTAATCATAGGTTTTAACAGGGATATGTTTTTAGGCTGGGGTACCAAGAAAAATGTAATGGTACATATAAAGTACATTGTCATTCTCATTCACTTAATGTAATGCCTATGCGTTCGAATTCCCCTTTTGGTAAATAAGTTATAGTTATGCAAATTTTCCAACTTAATTTTGTCATTTTCGGTAATGAATTAACACAATGAGTTGGGAACTGATCGTTCTGTCAAAAATAAATACGTTAGCCAGCGCTCACACCATAACATTTTCGAAAATTATACAAAAAATATTATATTATTTTTGATAAGTTGTTGACAACTTTTTAGGTACATCTTTACTAATTTACAAAAAATGAATGAGTAAATTCCTTAAGTTTGCAATCAAATAATTTGTAAGTGTATTTTTATAAAGAAAACGCTTAAAAAAGTAAAAGAAATGCTTCAGTCTCTATATTTCCAGAAAAAACCATTATAAACCATAATAAAATGTCGGAGAGCGGGAGAGGAAAAAAATTATTTCCTAAAGAATAATTGAGTAAAAACTAATTCATCGGATACAGTTGAAATGAATCAATTATCTGTATATACATAGCTATAGTGCCAAAACCCGCGTTCAATGGCGCCAAGTAGACGAAAATCTTATAACCCTGAACGGGCAAAGTTAGAAGAATACTAAAGTATTTTCCACTATATGTAAAACATACGTACATACATATGTATATCTGGAAAATCCTGTACAATCTATTTATGTACCTATGTTCTACTATTTTATTTATAGAAGTATCGATAATTAAAATATTTCTGGATGAAATAAATTAATTTTCAAATTTATTGATATAATTTAATTGTCTTTTCATACATGAATATTTGAATTATTGTTTATAGTACTTTTGGAGCAAAAATATCGTTAAAGAATTTTAAGAATAATATTACATAACTAATTAATGATTTTTTAAACTAGAAATACATTTATTACAAAACTCAAATATTCTTCTAGTTAGGGGAAGATAAAATCCAAGTTTATTTTTTATATAAATTTAAATAAACATATATTGATAAACCAACTTGATACATGTTTTTTTATATATAAAATTTATTATAAAATGGTAATTTCAATTCAATAATATTTTGTGTTTCAAGTGGCATGCGCGCTGATTGTAATTTTTCACATAGGAAAATATTACTCCGATGAAAAAGGACGGCAACTAGCCGTACATCGCGTTCACTGATCAAAATAGTCGATTGATACGCTTGCTTGCTAGGCAATCTACAATACATTAAAGCTGTCTGGGCTGTATTATACAGAGGGGCGTTTGAATCATATATCGGAAAAATTTCTTTACCGAAAAAACCGAACGATAATATAAATATTGTTATTTAAATTGAAATATATAAATATATAAATTATTGTTTTTAAATAACAGATTGGTGAGTGCGTACTGTAAGCATTCTGACTATTTTTAACTATTAAATGATTATTATTAGTTCAGTTTAATTATTATCACGGTAAGTAGCCATTTCCATATTATTGTGTTTATTAAATTAAAAAAAAAAGTGTAATCAGTAGTATCAGTAAAAATATAT
Organism: Brachynemurus nebulosus; assembly: GCA_035578155.1. Classification (NCBI taxonomy): domain Eukaryota; kingdom Metazoa; phylum Arthropoda; class Insecta; order Neuroptera; family Myrmeleontidae; genus Brachynemurus; species Brachynemurus nebulosus. Next base: position 28,060,309 of record JAPWDM010000005.1, on the reverse strand, counting down.
ATGAAAAAATCATTATTTAGTTACGAAATTTTATTTAATCATATATTACAATACGACAGTTAAAACTAAGACCTTGTACCTACTGTGCAATTATTTTAATAACATAGCAGAAACACTTATTTCAAAAACTAATTGATATAATTTTTTTTTTAATTAAAAAAAAGAAAAAAATTACTTGGCAGAACTTTTTTTAATAAATAGTTTATTTAATGTTTTTCAAAGGATTCAATGGTATTTGTTTATTGAATTTAAAAATTCAAATGTACCTTAGATTGTTACAAAATTGAACCATATGTCATCACTCATCAACGTAGCTATAAATGAATTAATTTATAAAAAAAATTACATTTTTGTCAATTGATATTATTTACTTGTTTAATTAGTTATAATTAATAAAAAAGTCTATTTTTACCAGTTTTTATATTTGTTTTTGCATAATTTTTAGGTCTACTAAACTTGCATATTCAAAAAATGAAAATTTTGTTATATAATGAACCGGTTCCCTATATTTTTTATGTTTACTAAACAACAATATTGTGTTTTTATCAAATACATGAATATTTAAGTAGTTATATTTAAAAAAAAATTTTTAAAAAAAGGCCAAGACCTTTTTAAGTTTTGGTATTGTCACAGAAATCTAAATTGACGTCATTACATCCCTCCTTTTTCTGTACGTTAACAACACTGTTAAACAATTATTTCATGATTCTACTATTTAAAAAATACGTTTGCTTTCTTAATTGTTGTCTTTTTTTTTTAATTTAAAATTTTTATGATTCTATTTTTCTACTATTACGTAAAGTAGTTGTCAAATGACATAAATGCTCTTTTTTTAAATATCATAAGAATGATGATACTTGAACAGACGTTGAGTATTCTTAATGTCCGTATCAAATATAAATTATACGTCTTATTATATTCTCGTATCCGAATGATATGAGATTGTCATTAAGGCAAATAGAAAGGATAACCACTTCAAACGACACATCGTAAACGCAATAATATTCCGTAATTTTTATCAATGAATGGATAATAATCTTATGTATGTACAGGATAAAACATCTATTTATATAGATTTTTGTTAAATTTATTTTTTTAGAACAGATTACATTTTTTTTAACATATAACTTTTTTTAGCCATTTTAATTGTCGTAACAGGTTTTTATATTAGATGTGTTCTTTAATTAAAGTTAATTTATCTGATTTAGTAAAGAAAAGTAGTTATTAATATTTATTCAGTTCATAAAAGTTGGGGAAAGTCATCAATCAATTACTCCCTGAAATTTGAAATTTAATCTAAAAAAGATTTTAATTGAAGACGATATTACAGTTTACAAGTAATACATATTATATTATGTATACCGTAGATAGGGATGAATAGGTACGAATTCAGACTTCACACCGTATTTATTTTATGAGTACTTAATCTTTGATATATTAAAAATTTATGCGAGGATGGTCACTTTATCACAGTATCCAAAAAATTTTGAAAATATGGGTGGTTTTTGAGAAAATAACAAAAATTATATAATTTCTTCTCTATGAAAAATTGGGGTCTAAAGAGACGATAAAAGGGTAAATGGGGACAACCCGTTGGGTCGACCAAAATTGAAATTTAAATATAACATAATTTCGATTTTTTTGTATTTATACATTCAAAAAAGAAATAGTACTTGATGATTTTCTGTAGAAATAAACGTAGAATCTAAAATAAAGTTGATAAAATATAAAAATGTTATGCTGAATGTGTTTATAAAAATATCGAATGACTTGATAACCTTGAAAGTGCTCTCTTCTATGTTTCAATACATGCTTCATCCGTCCCTAAGCATCCCACATTCGTTCCTTTATACTTATATATAACGTCCCTATTAACCTATATACTGTCCCTATTCACATCTTTTCCATCCCTATTAACTTTCAACTTAACCCAAATCTCAAGACCTCATTATTTCCTCTTAAAAAAATAAAAACAACTAAAAGTCTGCAGTCTTCTTTTTTCATATATGTTCCAAAATAATTAAATTTTTAATTAAACAACAATTTATTCATAAAAGCACCGAAATAAATAATTTTTACATAAAGTTTTAAGGAACAAAAAATAGCACTGTTTGAAGACGTCAATCTAAATTCAATTTTTGATATTTCAAGCTTAGTCACTATTGTTACCCGAAAGAATAATGATTATACTATAATTTAAGTAAGATATATGTTCGCATTTATATTTAATATTTTTAAATTAAGTTCATGAATAACATTTTTTGTTTCGTCCCTATTCACCCGCCTGTCCCGATTCATCCCAGTCTACGGTATACGTAAATATTTCTACTAACTCTTTTATATACCAACATTATTAAATTTAATATTTGGTTTGGGTTAAAGTTCAAAATACGATAAATGTTTGGATTATTTTATATGATTTCCGAGGCTTCTCCCCGGCGCTCCTACCTTATGTTATAAAGGAAAAAGATAAAATTCTTAAGCAGGCTCTACATTCTCCCGAGAGTGTAGAAGGTGACTTCGTTGTTCCTCGTGGTTGGTGTTATAACGCTATTCAGGTCTCAGCCAACTTCGGCGAGGAACCTCGTCCTACTTCGACGAGAATGTAGAGCCTGCTTTAATAATGTAGCGATTAATGGCGTATTTACTATTTACATAGGAGGCTAAGCGATCCATAGTCCTAACTCCTAGGCGGCAAATTTTGGGAGCAGAAAATATTTCTAAAAGAAATTTTATCATTTTAATAGCAAAAATGAAAACTTCATACCCATATTACCCCAATTCAAATCACTTGCATAAAGTTTAATTGAAAAAAAAAAAACTTTTTTAATTTGGTGACGTCATGAAGTTTACGAAAAATTTTCAATGCTTTAAAAACCGTAAATAAAATAATAAAATGATGAAACTGAAACGAATTATACGTTTGCGAAGTTCTTTTTTCATTTTTATCAAAATTAGACATATAGAACCACTAGAAAAGAGATTTTTACTCAATCAATTGCATTTCTAAAAATAATTTCGTCACTTTGATAGCAAAAATGAAAAGTTACGAAAAAAATATTATAGGTATTTGCAAACGTTTACGAACATTTTCAAATATTTTGCGCACTTAGTGGAGACTGGATAGGCCGGATACGCTCCATAAGAATTTATAAATAATGGTCCGTCTATCTATACCAGTGGTTCCCAAAGTGGTCTCTACGGACCCCCAGGGGTCCCCGGGATTATTCAGGGGGTCCGTGGAAAATTAAAATTGATTTGGGGGTCCCTGAACAGCGTGAGGAGGTCCGCGTAAGGTTTAATATAAAATAGAAACATTATGACAAACTTTTATTAATATGGAAGTTAAATAACAATGAACAAATTATTAGCGATTTTTACATCCTAAGTAAAGTATAAAAGAAAAGTTATATACTCTTGTTTAAGTTAATTAAAAAAAAATTATATATCACATTTATCAATACAGTAAGCCCTTAACATTCATTAAAGATTTCTTTTTTTATTAAAAACCGAAGAAGGGATTGTAAGTTTTTCTAACACAGATGTGTTTCTAAAGAATATACATAGGTATTATTAATGATCCGAGATGAGGCTTATTTAAGTTACAAGTATTTGAAATACAAATACAAGATACAAAATACATATTTTCATCTGGTATCTGAAATATTTTTTTAAAAATTCATTTTGTATCTTGCATTTAGATACATTCTTTTGGTATCTTATAAGTATTTTGTAAATACTAAGTTTGCTAAAATACTTTTATTATTCACCAATGTATTTTTAGAAAATTTCCAGTATGGAAATTCAGCTATTACGGCCAAACTCATGGCAAGGCTTACGCTCGGGACTATAATAGAAATTTGTTTTGATGTCCCAAGTATATATATATATATATATATATATATATATATATATATATATATATACAATGTATATATATATATATACATATATATATATATATATATATATATATATATATGTATATATATATATATATATATATATATATATATATATATATATATATATATATATATATATATATATATATATATATATATATATATGTGTGTGTGTGTGTGTGAGTGAATTCGAACGAAATATCATATCATAACATATTAAATTAAGAAGTCCCAATCCATTGAATGAGCATTATGGGTTATTGTACAGAAGCTGTTGATTACTTTTCCGTCTTCCTATTTGGGACAACGTGGATTCAGTGCCGTTTTAAGCCTCATTACAAAAAGAAAACCGACCAGAAATTAGTACTCGTGGGGATTCGCGGTTGCTACTCACAAACATTGAGCCGAACATAAGTACACTCATAACATCCCATCAGGTTTATCCAAGCCATTTTTTTTTTTGTCTTTTGAAAAAAGTTATAATTTCAATAAATACTTCTTCAACAAAATGTTTTATTTATATTTTATTTTTACGCCACCATTTACCATTCAAAACATCAAAGTTAAATTTGTGTGTTTTTATTATGCATTTATGTAGTTTTTCACCGAGGGACCGTGAGCAAGTTTTGACTATGAAAAGAGGTCCGTGAGCAAGTTTTGACTATGAAGAGGGGTCCGTGGGCCAAAACAGTTTTGGAACCACTGGTCTATACGATAACGATTTGCCAGCGTGTTCAGTTTCTACAAATAAGTTTGTGCAATAACACGGAATACGGTACGATGACCACACAGTAGCAGTAAATCTGTGCAAATATCAGTTTATTTGCAGTAATCCGTAGAGTATGATTATTTTGTATATGAATGCAACTAAATCGCGGCTTTAACACTGTCCATTCGCACAAGTAAAACTTTGCACACTTGGTTTGAACAAGTAAAATCTTGAGTAGTGCGACGTTTACGCAAGCCGCATTAATGAGTTTGTATGAAATACAGTTTTACCATCCATACGATCCATACGCACATGTTTACTTCACAAACTGATTTGCACAAGGAAGTTGGCGGTAAAACTTCAGCGTGTGGACGGACCTTAAGGCATATTATCGTGGTTTTACCAGCTTTATAGGTACTTATGAAACTGGAAAACCCCGAAAACTAGGTATTCCGCCTTAACCATATTATAATATTGTGTTTATCTTTCAATAAGTAGGGAAACTTGATCATAATTACTTAATTAGACTAATTTATAAAACTTTCTAACAATTAATTCCGAAATACGTTTTTTCTTTAAAATATTTTTATAGACAAAGATATTTTAAAAGTTTAAATCTTATTACTTTTCCTTGCAGAACAATGAGACGAACCAGACGGCATAAAATATATATATTTTCAATATTTTTTCTAATATATTCGATGATAAATGTACATTCGGAAAGCAAAGATGTTACAACGGAAACAAGTATGCCAAATCAAATTGAAAACAATGATGAAACAAAACATATAACAACCCCGTCAACAATAGAAACCACTCGAACTAGTAGTGGTCCTATATCAACGACAAAAAATGCTGAGACTACGGCATCCAATATTTTATTAACGTCAACAACTGAATCGTCAAAAAAATTAGATACCACTGAACCAATTAAATTTAGCAACAATACTAACTTATCAGAAACTTCAACGGTAATTCCGTTTACTACAACAACAATTGAATATCCGAGGACAATGCGACCGCGACGATTCAACTGTACACCACCAGCAATTGAGCAGGTAAGTGATTCTGAGACGTCAAACCTTATGGTAAAAAATAATTTGGAAAACTGTCATATTTATAAATCTAATGAAAAGAACTTTATGTTTCCATGGAAATTAGAAAAATTCGTCAAGTGCGTGGATGGGCATGCATTAAGTTTAGTGGCTATAGAATTTTTCACAGCTTTCGGAATAAAATATTAGGGAATTTAGGTACATTTTATTATAAAAATAGATAAATATATTCGATAAAGTTTTAAAGGAACATAAATTTCAAAGTTCAATATTCTATAAACGAAGCTTAAAGCTAATTAGAGGAACCCTAATTTAGAAATTTTTCTAAGGATATTCCGCATGGTAGGGTACGTGGAAATATTCCTGGATTCACTTACAGAAAACAAAAATATTACTGAAATTCCAGCATCTTCTTTAACGATTTGGACTTGAATTATTAGCAGATGAAATTTCGTTTTGCGGGGCCATTTTATCTAATTCAAATTTGCTTTTGAATCTTCAAAAATTTGATAGCTTATTATAAAATTTATTTGGGTAAATCCATAAAAATAAGGGATTTTCTTCTCTAGTAAATATTATGCCTTTTGAAAAATATTATTTTTTTTATAGTTTCCACGACCATTAATGGGCCCAGGTGCTAGGAAGCACGGTGGTCTAATTATTCATTTCATTGTAGCTATTTATACATTTATTGGGTTAGCTATTGTTTGCGATGAGTATTTTGTCGCATCCTTAGACCGAATATGCGAAGGTAAATTATAATTTTCAAAATAGTATAACTTTTTCTTATGCAAATTTTTTAAATTTTCTCGTTTTAGAATTAAAAATGTCGCCTGACGTAGCTGGAGCTACATTTATGGCAGCTGGATCTTCAGCGCCTGAATTAGCGACCGTCGTAATTGGAGTTTTCTTTGCTAAAGATGATATAGGTTGATATTAGAATTAATAATTGCCAAGTATTCGGCTTAGTTAATAATTAACAATATGTAAAAAATTAATTTTAGGTGTGTCTGGGGTAATTGGATCGGCTGTTTTCAATATCATGTTTGTAATATCCGTATGTGCCCTATGTTCTAGCACGGTATGCTATCTAAATTGGTGGCCTCTAGTACGGGATTGTTTCTTCTATTCAATTTCAATATTAGTCATGCTTTGTACTATTTATAATGAAATAATTACTTGGTAAGTAGAGAAAGGCCAAAAAGAGTAATGAATTAGTTTTGAATTTGTTCAACGGAACTATTTTTTAGGGGCGAATCTCTATTTATGCTATGTATGTACGTAGTATATTGTATTGCTCTTCATTTTAATCCACAACTAGAGAAATGGGCTCAAACATGGCCGGTACCTTGCAAAAAACCAGCACCAGAAGAAACTGGATTGGTCAGTTACCGGAACTTAGACGAGGAAACAGCACAAAAAGCCATACCAACCTATACGGCGACGGCTACTTATACCGCGGAAACAGCCTATGCTACAGACCCGTATAATATTGAACCATTCGATCCAAATAAAGCGTGGGAAGAAACAGATCAAGGAGGAGGTAAAAAATCACTTCCTATCAATCCATCTTAAAGACGTAATTTCCGCGATGAATAAATTTGTAGGTTATACACAACCTGCTCCGCCTCCACAACCGGTTCCCGAACCTGTACCGCCACCACAGTCACAACCACAACAACAGACACCACAAGGACAACAACAAGCAGGTGCGGGAATTGGAGCACAACCGACCGGTTATTATAAACCGAAAGAGTACAATCCGGCTGATCATGTATCACCGTTAATACGTCCGGAAGGTTCGTCATCGAGGAGTAATTTCAAAGTAATTAAAATATAAATTTTTGTATCTTTCATTTTAGATAAAAGTTTTTATACGCAAGCATCATGGGCAATCGTGTACCCAATTCATTACATGTGTAGAACCACAATGCCTGATTGCAGAACAGACAAGTACAAAAATTGGTATCCACTAACATTTATGGTTTCACTGATTTGGATTTCTTTCTATTCTTATTTTATGGTTTGGATGATTACAATTATTGGTAAATTCTGTTAAGAAAATCACCCCCTCCCCCTCAAAAAAATAACAAATTCTCATACGTCAAAATCATTTTTTTCAGGAAGTACGTTAGGAATTCCAGATACAGTTATGGGTTTAACATTTGTGGCAGCTGGTGTCTCTGTTCCTGACGCGTTATCCAGTATAGCAGTTATAAAAGAAGGGTATATATCAAATAAAGGAGACACTGAAAATAAGACCGGTGTTTGCCCATGGGTTGTTTTTTTTTTTTTTGTTTTTAATGTGTATAGATTCCGTTTTTATTATTTTTTAAAATATGCTGAACGGAAGAAGTTGGGGTCAGTGACTGATAAGGGATTGATATATCAGCATTTATGAAATAATAGCTAAATAAACTTTAGTGAAAATCTCCGTTCAAAGGATACAAAGAATCAAAATTTATTTTGAAATTTTAGAGGTAGATGGGCGCATTTAAGGTAGTTGGTCGATAAAACGATTTTTTCAAAGGAATTTAACGAAACTTCTCCAGGTGTTTATTTAATCCAATACCAATAATACGAGCCCTTGCCGAAAGAAAATTGACCACCCCAATTTTGAGAAAAACGACTTCAAAGTTTTGTAATTTTAACGTGGGCTCTTATGAGAAAACTATATATATATATATATATATATATATATATATATATATATATATATATATATATATATATATATATATATATTATATTATATTACAACTCTAAGAAAAAAGTAAACTTAACAAAATTTTACAAGTTGGATTTACACTATAGCAAAAAATGAAATAAATTATTTTCAGTACGAAGCTGCCTTCTTGCAGCAACATTTATAAAAATATTACTTTTCAATTCAAAATAGAATATGGCAATACAAAATACGATTTAGAAATGTTAAATTATAATCTAAATCAATAGTTTTAAAAATTATATACAATCATTTAACTTTTTTAATTATGAAGTTTTTTTTTAGCTATGTAAATCCGACTTATTTTGTCACATTTTTGTGTGAGAGAGATAAGTAAATTAAACTGTCACTGTACAAGCTGCTTTTTTATCCTTGTCATCTTTTTTAACCAATCATATTTCTTTCAAAATTTTATTACCTTTACTTTTTTCTTAGAGTTGTAATATAATATATATATATATATATATATATATATATATATATATATATATATATATATATATATATATATATATATATATATATATATATATATATATTATATGTGAGAATATAATCATTTATTTTCCAGTTATGGTGATATGGCAGTGTCAAATGCGGTAGGATCCAATGTATTTGACATATTGATATGTTTAGGACTTCCATGGTTCATACAGACGGCAATTATAAAGCCAGGTTCTCATGTAAATGTTATTAGTAAAGGTAAGTTTTAAAAAAAAATTATCCGTCAAATATGAGATTTCAAAAAAAAAATGATGGCCTCTGTTGCAGGACTTACCTATTCAACACTATCATTACTATCTACCGTTTTATTTTTGGTGGTTGCTACACATTTAAATGGTTGGAAATTAGATCGAAAACTGGGCATTATATTAATGTTATGGTACTTAATATTTATTGTGTTTGCAAGTTTATATGAACTCAATGTTTTTGGTAATTTAAATCCACCAGAATGTCGCAGTGATTATTAAAAACACAGACGGGATGCTCAATAATTATAGACACTTTTATGTAGTGATATAAAATAATTGTTACTCGTTGAAAAATTAATTAGTATAAATTTTGTTACTATATAAATACTTAAAAATAAATACAAAACAGTATTCTACAAATATTACGCAAAGTTTAAAATATTTGTTTGTTATATTTTGAATAGAGTTTACTTATTTAATGGTACAGTGAAAACTCCCTTTAACGAAATTTAGACATTGTTAGTAAATCTAGTTTTCTATCGGCTTTTATAACATGATAAAAACGTTGTACCTTGATGCACTAATACACTGGTATTTGACAAAAATGTGAACTAATAACGATAATTTGACAAATTTAGTGGTAAGCTTAACTTAGTGCCGAGTTACACAACACTAAGGCCAGGCGCACATTGAGCTGCATCATGCAGTAAACGCAGGGCATGGCAGAGCAGAGCAGAGCAGGAAAGTACGTGTGGTCGGGCGCACATTGAGACGCAGTTAACACAGGCAGAGCAACACAGTTTCTGTGATTTTTGTTGTAGAACGGGATAGCACGAATTTAAAAGCAGAGCAGAGAAGCACTATTTTTCTTCAATTTCTTCAATTGTTTTCATTTCGACGAAATAAAACCAACTAAAACTGGAGAACGTGTTACAATGTCGCGCAGTTTCTTTGTCACATTCACGAGTGCCGCATCGGTCTCGTGCGACGCAGTGCTGCTCTGCTCTGCTATGCGTTTCAATTCGCGCTGTCCCGTTCTACAACACGAGTCACAGAAACTGCGCTGCCCTGCCAGCGTTAACTGCGTCTCCATGTGCGCCCGGCCTAATGGTTAACAGTTCCACTCTTGTCTGGTAGATCGTTAGTTTGGGATCGATCGGAAGAAATATGTACCCGCAAACTTTACGATACTCATATTTAATTATGAATAATCATCGTATCAGCAATAAATTCAATAGTACTTTACAATAATAAACGATATCGGCCTGTTGATTGGCGTTGGTCTATTGGACTGATTAGCTAAAATGCACTGAATAGTCAGAATGTCGAATAACTGTGGTAATATTCGTTACAACGTTAATTTTGCTTAAATTTTGTTATGGGGTTTTCATTGTATTTAATTTTTTATTGTTTATTAATAATTGTTAAACTTTGTGTAATTCATAACGTAAAAAATGTTATTTAAAAAACGTACAGTCGACTCCTTATGTTGAATATTTAAGAAAAATTATCTGATATTTTAATAACGTGTTCTAAATGAAGATTCGATTGTCTTTGTTTAAGCCCCCCTCCCCAGTGTTAAATTAGCTTAAAATTTTTATATACATAATAATAGCGTTAGTATTTAAAGATAAATTATTTTTTATTGCGCAAGCTTTAATTTTTGTTATTGTTCATTAATTATTAAGTAGGTTTTATTCAGTCAGTTAAATGAAAACAACGAATTGTTAATTAATATGTTTATCAGCGCAATAAAAATAATATTTTTAGGAAAATTATAGAATATTTACGAAATTACAAAAAATTTAATTGTAATATACGTAATTTAAAGGAATCGTATTTTTACTTGTACAGCTACTAATTTTCTTATCATTAGTTTTATCATTACTTAGGATTTATTAACACCTTGACAGTCATTAACGTCATAAGACGTCAAGTGAAATATTTACCAACTCACACACCGCGTCATACGACGTCAACAATTCCAGATAAAGTGCATTAGCTGTCAAAATAGTGTATCATTTGGGCATTTTGTCATTATAGGTTATGACCGTCATGGTGTTGAAGAAACATTAAAACGTTATAGTTCCTAATGCAAGCTTTACTCTTAATTGTTTTGATCTTCTAATGATAGATAAATTTATTTCTTAGTTAATAACTAGCACTTATCTGAGCACTGTGTAGCGAAAAATCACTAAAAGCGTAACACTTTTCTTCACAACGTTCAGATTTTCTGCACCTTATACATATACATACATTTTGAAAACAGTGTTGCTACCATGATGGGTAAAGTGCCCTGTAAACGATCAAATTTGTTTGACAAATTTGTTTGTCAAACTTTACGTTTTCATCAACAAGAGCTTAAACAATCAAACCAAAGCTCAAACAAATTTGACAAACTTGCCCGTAGTTTGTCACACTAGTGATCCCCATAAAATAATTTTATTAGATAAAACTTGGCCAAACATGGAATAAATAATGAAAATTTCGGAAAAAAGGTTGCTCGTACAGAGATTTGCAAAAATTTTGTCATATTTGCTATTCATTTCGGGGCAATTTAATAGAGCTTGTTTGACAAACACAACAAACACCGCCGCTCATATCTTCAAACTTGTTGGTCAAACACGTCAAACAAGTTGATCAATCAAGATTTTCATCAAACACGTCAAACACGTAGATTGTTTGACAAACGCGTCAAACAAAGCTGCATACTATCAAATAATTTGACAAACACGTAAAATTTGACAAACAATTTGATCGTTTACAGGGCACTTAAAGACGGTCTGTTTTATTTGAATATATAAAGGACCGAAGAGATCATGTCGGGTGCCCGTACCACTGACCGCAACTATAATTTTTTTGTACTACTCTCCCAAACTCAAGTAAATAATATTTTCTGAACAATAAAACCAAATCCAATATCTATTTAATTTTTTGTCCAGTAATTATTACCTACTTGAGTTGGGATATGATTAAAGTAGTACAATAAATATAAAATTATAGTTGCGGTCAATAGTGCGGGCGCTTGTGTTGATCTGTCCTACGCTAGTCCACAATTTTGGTTGTGAACCTTTTTTTAATTAAGCTGTACAAGTAACAACTTGTCCTATGATATAGATAAATAAATATTAACATATTTTATTCTGAATTAAGGAGGTTAGGTTGCTAGGAAAAAATGATGGCAATTAGTTGACTATAACAAAGTTGAACAGATTTTAGGAAAAAATTAATGTGCACAGCAAAATTTTTCCCACTGTATGGTTTTTTGCCGTTCTAATCTGAACAATTTCATTTGATTTGCCAACATCATACAAGTAACAAATGTTATTAAAGTTAATCCTATAAATCAGAGGCAAAATGTTACAACGATGTTTTGCCGTGACCGCATAATGTGAAAGCGCCCATTAAAAAGTGCGACCGGAAGGTTTTAGCGAATTTCCAGAAAGAATTCTGGAAATTCAGCTATTACAGTACGTCTCATGGCACGACTTAAGCCCGGCACTATGGCAGAAATTTGTTTTGAGGCCCTTAGAACCCAAAAATAATATTCACTAAAATTTATATATATATATATATATATATATATATATATATATATATATATATATATATATATATATATGTATGTATGTATGTATGTATATATGTATTAGCACGATAGCTCTTCAGGAAAAACCGCTAGCTTTACGAAATTTGGTGACAACGTTGGAAATCCAAAAATCTTGGATGAGTTCTTCAGCCAGACATGTCGGATGCCAGGAACATGGCTTTTGTTCTTGGAAAAAATTAGTTTTTTGCCAAAATTTCCACTTATTCAAAAATTTTTGCGAAATTTTTTTACACCATTTAAAAGAAGAGAAAAAATTACATAAAAAAGGTCTTTAAACTTTTTTTCTATGTCAACTAGTTTCCGAGAAAAACTAATTTTTATAAACGGAAATTCGCTATGTTATGCAGGATGCTGCGACAGGGGTATTTTATTGTACAGCGAAAACTGTACAGTGAGAAAGGAGTGTTAAGAAAATGAGGCACTTTAATTAAATATTTCAAATAAAAATGTTAAAAATCTAAAATTTTACATAATAAACAGACAAATTCTAAAACTGATTCGTATATCCGTTGTTGAAACCTAAAATTTGCACAAAAATATTTTCGATAAACGCGGAAATAATTTCAAACTTAAAAAATCAGATTGTACAAACCCAACCTCCTTAACAAATTAACCTGTTATTTACTATTAAGCATAACGTAAAAGCCCCTATACCGGAACACTATTTTTAGGTGTGTAATTAAACTGGCTTATAAAAATTGACAAATAAATTAAACACCCATTTTTTTTCTTAATAAGCATGAAACAAAGTTTTTTTTTAATCCAATGAATATGTTTATAAAAAAATACAATCCAAAAATTTTTATTTATTAATGTTTTTCTTTTACAAAATGTCGACATCTAGATCCAAACAAAGAAATATTAATGACACTAGGAGTTGGGAACCGATATACAAACAGACGTGTAATATGAATAATATGACACATAGAGTGACATCTAGACGTCAATGTAGGAAATATAGAATGGTTTAAGTATCAGACGTAAAGGACCAAAATACTGTATTCAACAAAAATTGTTTAATATATATTATATGTATTTCTTTAATTAAGTAAGGAAACATTAAATGCGAGGTGAATTTAAATTGAAAAATAACTTCATTAATATAGCCTTTCAGAAATAACTTCATTAATATATAAATGTCAAAACTGTTCCAGTACTGGATCGCGTTCCGGTATAGGGGCTTTTACCTTATATATAAATTTAATATTAAAATTATCAATAGTTACATATATAAAGAAATATTTTACTAAACTGACATAGTTAAGTAATCAGACAAATTTTGACTTTATTCTCGAATCCTCGAACATTTCGAACTGTTCAGGTAACACAAAAGTAAATAATATACAAACGCGGCATTTCGTCCTTAAGATTAATATTATTTAATTAAAATCAACAAAAAGTCGCAGTTAAAGGGATTAAACAGGAAACGCAACCCAATTTCTGAAAAACAATATTGTTTAAGAACTATCTAAGGCATAGATTCCCAACCTTTTCTGGACCACCGCCCCCTTTAGTATAGAACAGAAATTTCAACGCCCCCTAGCAGGACCTTTTTTTCCTTTTTCTGTTTTTTACAATCGGCGATCTTTCTTTTTTTTTGCTAGTCGGCTGTAAAATGCCGCCTTTTTTCTATTTTTTACAGTCGGCGACCACCCCTCTTGACAACCTTATTCGCTACCGCCCCCCTGGAAAACTCCAGCGCCCACTGGGGGGCGATATCGCCCCCGTTGGGAATCTATGATCTAAGGTACTTACTAAATAAAAAAAGAAGGAAACTTAAGGGATTTATTTAAAAAAATGGAAGAAGAAAAACTAAAACAATAAAATTTATTATGTAAAGTATGTAAAAAGGAAAAAATGGAATTTAATTATACCTAATAATTCAAGAATTTTTTTTTTTGAAAATTTTAGCTATCTTTAAGTCAAGTGATTATAAAATAATAACAGGATCGTTTACAAGCAACCGTCTAGTCAAAGATCTCTTTAAACTTAATTCGATTTTTCCCTGAAAATATATTTACTTATTAACGTATAAACAAGAAAAAAAAATGTAAAAAATGACTTTCGCGTCTTAAAAACGAATGAAAGTAAATGATATAACTGTTGATAGCATCTTTTACGACGCTATCACAGATTTTATATAAAAATTAAGAATTTTAATATAGTAATTTTATTTCGTTTGAAACTCATGTCAATAGAACAATGCCATATTTAAAAATTTTGAGGATTTAGAAATATTTGCATACTGTGTGCAAATTCAATTATGTCCCAGTTATGTCAATAATTTAGGTCAATTTTTAAGAAAGAATAAAAATTGGAAAAATAAACATTATTTTTTAAAAACATTTTTATGTACAGTTAAAACAAAAAAACAACAACATATCAATTGGCTTAGAAAATTATACGCAATTAAATTTTAAAAGACAAGGTATACTTTACTTGGTAACATGATTAAAAGCACGCCGAATTCTTTTAAGTATAAATTTTAATAATAAGAAATCTTTCCCGCGCTCCGACCAATCTATTTTGGAATCAAAATATCAAGAAAATGTTTCGCAAATGTAACGAAATGTTCTCAAAATGTCAAAAGAAAGAATATTATTAAGATTTATACTACTATATTAACATTTTATTTAATTTTCATATATATTCAAGTTACTTATATGGTTAAAAATTGTGTCAATATTGGTTCAATTACTGCTAATATCTAATAATAGTATTTAAATATAATTTATATTAATAAAGCTTATGAATATAAAACATCGAAATAAAATTAAAAATAGAAATTACAGTTTTAGAATTTACAATTAATTGATATTTATATATTTATTAAATATTATTTTATAAAAGATTGTTTTAAAAAAAGTTGGACGAATCATTCAATTTTTATAAAATGGTCCTAAATCATAATTTTATTGAATTAACAAAGAAAAACTAAATACATACCGGGTGTCCCATGGGAATGAGTGATAATTAATAGACTGTAATTTTTACACAGATGTAAAAATTAAAGAAATCTTGACACCTTTATAAAGATAAGAGTAGTCATTTTTATTTCAGTAATAATTAATGATAAAATCCCAATTTATAAGTTATCAATTTTTATTTGAATAAAAATTGTACAAAATTGAAAGTGCTTAGTGATAAACATTTTCAAAATGTGACCCATCTGAATTTGCACAATAATCTAATCGCTTCCTAAAATTTCTAAAAACACTCTCTAACGTTTCATTTGAAGTACTGTTGACAGCCATTATTATGTTTTTAATTAAATCGTCTTTGGATTTGGAATTATTTACGTAATAATGGTCTTTAAAATAATCAAAAGGAAAAAAAATCTGAAGGATTGAGATCTGGAGAGTAGGACGGCTACTCCAATCCTCCTCCTCCAACAAACTGAGGGTGTCCTAGACCCTAGAGGAGGATTGAAGTGGCCGCCCTACTCATCAGATCTCAATCTTTCAATTTTTTTTTCCTTTTGGGGTTATTTTAAGGACTATAGTTACGACAATAATCTCAAATCAGAAAACGATTTAATTAAAAACATAAGAAAGGCTGTCAACAGTATTACAAATGAAAGGTTAGAAAGTGTTTCTAGAAATTTTGAAATTTTAGGAAACGATTAGATTATTGTGCAAATTCAGATGGGTCACATTTTGAAAATGTTTATCACTAAACACTTTCAATTTTGTACAATTTTATTCAAATAGAAATTGATAACTTATAAATTGGGATTTCATCAATAACAATTACTGAAATAAAAATAACTACTCTTATCTTTGTAAAGGTGTCAAGATTTCTTTAATTTTTACATCTATGTAAAAATTACAGTCTATTAATTAACCCATGGGACACCCGGTACATGTTGCGGAATACACGACCGGAGTGAAACTTCTCATATATGGTAAGATGCTTCTCTTCAAAAATTATGTTTTATAAAATATAAAGATTGGATATCACGTTAAGCGGATTTAAACGTTTTTAGAAAGTTATTTGCAATATAAACCAACATTAGTTCGAATCGTCCGTCCGGCCGAAAATATTTTCAAGGCTTATGAAACTAATTTTCAAAATAAACAACTTTAACAATCTTTAAAGGGTTCACGAAGAACTGAACTGTCTCTAAATCTTCTAGTGATGGTTAAGTTAAGCCTGTATTACAGCTTTGTTAATTCAATAAAAAATATTTTTTGCAATTTCGGGACTAAGAGACATGATTTAGTCCCTCATAATAGGGAGTAAAGTGCCACTTTTAGTCCCAAGGGACTAAAAAATTATTTTGCACCCGCTTTTAAACCACTCAGCAAACACAATTTACAGAAATTTAACTTAAATTAAATAGCGTTGCTAGGTAATTGAAAACTTTATCCAAAGTATACTTGATGGAATATTATTACATATAATTTGAATGACATTTAAGTATTTTTTTAAATTTTTATAATATTAAATTATCCGGAATTGCAAAAAATAGTATATACACCACAAAAGTGTTTTTTTCATCCCTCGTGTGATTTGTTGCCCTCGAACCTTTACAGGCCCTCTGGCAACAAACTTCACACTCGGGATTAAAACTCACACTTTAGTCCCTTGGTGTATAACATACTATTATTTATCAAATAAAAAATTTTTATTTCCTAATACGGTTGAGCATTTTAATATTATTAATTTTAATACATTCCTATTAATTCCGAAAATTTAGTAAAATCTTCCATAAAAAAGACAATAATTTTTATTGAGGCTATAGAATGATTAATGATACGGCAATCACTCCAAATTTCAAGATAAAAAGAAATAAAATAATAATAATTTTATTGTGAGAACAGCACGGTATTAAGGCACGTTGGATTCAAAATTGCAATTTTTCACCGTACCTAACTGAAAAGTAAAATTTTGGTGTTGAAGCCACAAAATTTCATTCGGATCATTCCAACCTCGACGGTTCTACACTCGATTGGGTTTATTTCTGAGAATTATAAATTCCTTTAAATTTTCATTATCAAAAATTTTCCTTTAAACTTTAACTTCCGAAATTTTATTTGTCTTCCATTTAGTAATACTGTTTTTAATATGTAATATATTTTTTAATTAGCGAAAATTTTACAATGTTTTCTTATTTATATGATATTTTTATAATCAGTAAATATTAATTGTACTATTATTTTAACTTTTATTAAAAACTACCTCAAAACAATTTTATTTTTTGAAAATATATTTTTAATAAACAAATTTTTCTATTGCTACCTTATTGTTTACTTCTGGCAAATAAATAAAAATATTTTAATAATATTTTATTTTAAAAAATTATAATATTAAAATACTCAAGAAAATTTGTACTTTCGTTTTAATCTTGATTCCCAAATCCAAAAAGAATTCTTAAAAATATTTTTTGCCTAAATCTTGAATAGATAAAAAAAAAGCCATAAAAAATTAGACTTTAATTTCTCTAGTCATTTTAAAAGGAAACGTAAGACAATAATTACAGCCTTATAAAGTATAAAATTAGCTTGTAATTAACAAAATTATTTTAGAATAAAAAATTTGTAAAATCGTATCATCAAATACTATAAAAATAGCAATAATATAGCAAATTTTATGTCAATTAGAGGTTCAATTACTTATTTAATATAAATTTTAGAATTCTTAACTTATTTAAATACGAATAAAATTATTTTATATTGGAAATTTTAAAAATTAGAGTTTAAAGTTTAAATTTTGATTTATTATCGAACAGTTTGATGATATGATTAAAAAAAATATTGTATGTACCATAGCATAGATTATGTAACATTAAAAAGAATTGTCAGCACCTATAATCTAATTATAGAAAATAAGATTATCACGGAATTAAATTAAAAATACATTTAATAAAATGAGAAACAAATTTCAAATTGCATAACTTAAAACAATTATAATGTTAAAAACAGAAACAGACAAAATAAACGTGATAAACGTTAAAATAATATAAAATGAAGAAAATACTAATTATTATTCTACATAATATAGATCTAAGGTAGAAAAATCAATAAAATTAAGTAAAAAGCAAAATAAAGCTTAGTAAATTTTATATTAAAAATCAAACAATACTTCTAATAATATTTTATACTTTGTATAAAAAGTATTGGTATTGCCAAAAAATGCTTACGTTAAAAAATGTCTCAGTCTAGCAGACCATACTGAATATTTATATGTCTGAATTTCTATTATCCAAGAACATTTGCTGATCTGATATCGATTGATATGATTGATATTAAAGCTATCTTTACTACCGTAAGCGGTATATACAGCACTGACGGGATGAATAGCAAAAAAATTAAATGGATTTTCAAAACGGTAAAAATAAAGCTACCGAGGAAAAAATTGATCTGTTCTTTATCACCCAAATATATATTTTAAAAAAAAAACTGTACGAAAAAAGAATATAAAGTTCAGAAAATATTTTCTTCATCCCATTTTACGATACTCGATGTCAGTTGAATCGAAATGTTTATTAAGTCTATGAACGGTATGAATATATTCCGAACGGAATAATTTTTTTATCGGGAGGACACCAGCCAAAACATACAAATTCACACTTTTTCTGATTCCCCTTTTACTAAGAAATTACCAATCTAATTTGATAAACAATGCACTTATTTTGGTGCAGTCACCTCAATAGTAATAATAAGTCAGTAAAAGTAGTAGACTAGTCATTGATACTAACCGATTTTTATTGGCCTACAAATTGAGGTAATTTGCAAAATACAGTGTATTGTTGTCTTACCGACAATTCACAATAGTTGGTGAACATTGAGCAAACTGTAATTTTTCCCGTAGTATGTAAAAAGAACATAGATATTTTTTAAAAAGAAAATGTAACTGTAATCGCTAAACATGTAGATATAACTATAGATGTAATATCTAGTCCTATAATGTAACCAGGTATGTACTAAGCCTTAATCTCGTTTATGTAAAAAGCATATAGCAATTAAATACTTACTTTTAAAACAGATAACAGTCTATAAAAATACAAATGTAAATATACCTATTACAATCACTCATACATAATCTTTGTTGGAATAGTTGAATTTTCAAAATTTTTCTTACTTCCTAAAATAAGAAAATTTAATTAACATGTTTACTATCATCCGCTGAATTAAAAATGAGACTTGAGTGCCACCGAATAATCAGTGTGATATTAAGAAAAACTGATAAATATCAAAACAATTTGTATCGGCCAAATCAGCTATAGATAGTCTGATGTCATTAACAAATGAAACAAAATTAAACGTACAATTTTAAGTTACTATAGTTATTCTAATATAAAAATAATAAAAAGTAAAAATTTGTTGCATTTATTTAATGACATCACACCATTTTTAGTTGATTTGAGTTATACCTACGTGGGTGGATACAAGTTCGAAGCAAAGAAATTTTATTAGAGAAGAAAGTATGTAAAACACTTAAAATGTGCTAACAATATGGAAAAATGCGTGAATGAGTTAGCGAATATTACAGCCTACAGTATACAAACGTCAAATTTGAACGGTAAATGTCATAAAATAACTGAAGAACTGTCAACGAGTGAAAAATTAGTTTAGCTTATAAACAACGTTTTAGCAAACGTATTTTAAGAATAGTCTTACTTTTC
Organism: Brachynemurus nebulosus; assembly: GCA_035578155.1. NCBI lineage: Eukaryota > Metazoa > Arthropoda > Insecta > Neuroptera > Myrmeleontidae > Brachynemurus > Brachynemurus nebulosus. Next base: position 28,039,986 of record JAPWDM010000005.1, on the reverse strand, counting down.
AGTACCAAATGTCCTACCGTCATTCGGCAGATCTCAATTAGTAAATACAACTAATATTCAAAAAATCCATTTCATTACTTAAAAATTTCACATAATTTTTTTAATTACAAACTTCATCTACAATACTCTTACACACATGTAGTTTACAAAATGCACATATGTATCTTAAAATAAAAATTTAAAAAAATATTGTAAATTGTATTTTCTTCACCTCCGAAAATAAAAAGAATAAAATAAAAAATGGGAAATTTGAGGAGTAGAAAAAACAATTTTGAACTTAAGATAATATTCTATATTTTTTAAAATGTACATATATTATATAATGAATTATATGTTTGAAAAACTGTAAACGCCAAAACTATAACATAAAATAGACTTATAAAAGAAATATTTCTTTTATTTCATTTACTTCAACTTAGTTATTCGATAACATAGAAATTTAGACTGGACGTACATTAAAGGGATTAATGCACTTTAATTCAGTTTTTAGAACCGACTTTAAATTAATTTTTGTTCTTGTTTAATCTCAGATAACTAATTTCTTAAATGTAAGCTTTTGATACATGTAAAAATACAAGTTTTATGTTGTTTTCATAATTGAATTACAAGTAAATTGTACACATTTCACATTGAGTGATAAATTTATGCTGCTTTTTAAAAATTCACGTGTTATAATATTGTTTTTATGTTAGAAACTATTTAGTGACAATGTCGATTATAGATGTCAAATTTATTGTTAAAAATGTTTAAAATATACTATGTATTTATTTATATGCAATAAAAAAAAAACTTATGACGTGAAAACTGATTTTATTAAAAAATTCAATTGAAATCGAATTCTAACTAGATCTTCTATTCTTACGACTATTTCGTAATTTTTTTAAAAAGTTTTTCTAAAATACAACAATTTGCGTATGTCACAATATTTAATTTTTGTTTTGTAATAATCTCGAGACTTATTTCGATTACATCCTGTATATACGTATATACATGCTATTTAAATATCAGTGTTGTGACGTCAATAAGAGTATATTTTGTTTATTGTGTTTGGAATATGAATCTGTTCTGCAAAACAGAGAAGGAAATATGGTGTTCATTCCAGGTGTTCATATTCCAAACAAAATAAAAAGCTATATATAGGTGTATATACATATATACCTATGAACACCATATTTCCTTCTCCGTTTTGCAGAACAGATTCATATTCCAAACACAATAAACAGAATATAATATGTTATTCTGATTATTTTAGCGGCTAATTCAATAATCATATTTTATATTCCTGAACTTCTTTATGAATTAAATATTACGTTAATATCAAATACCCTATTACCAGTCTAAAAACTGGTTGATAAGATATAAAGTTGAATAAATAAAAATTTTATAGATAAAACAAAACTTTATTGAGCTGCTCAATATTTTATTAAAAATAAAAATGCGGCAATTGTGCTTTAGACAGACACGCGTTAGGTCAGGATTTCGTAGTACAGTAGCTAGAGTTTTTCATAATTTTCGGGATAAAATATTTCTTACTTTTATTTACTACTAAAATTAAGCTTAACCTCTTACTTTCTTTGAATTTCAAAACTAGTTTCTAAAAAAGTCACTTTTTTAAACTGCGTAAGATTCGATACTAACCATTATAGTGTAGTGAAGTGCGCGTAGACCAAATAAATGATGAATTAATAAGGATTTCGTTATTGGTTGGAACTACGAAATCCTAATAAGAAAACTGAAGACAGAACCACTGAAAGACAACTAAAAACTATTTTTTTTTTTAAAATAGGGTGTTTTCCATTTAGAAAACACAGACGAGACTGTGTGACACCAGTGCATACAGAAAAAGTAAGGCTGGTTGTCCATTGGTTGCGGACAACTGCGAAAAACGATTACGCGTGTTTGTTGTTCGTACGAAATGATATGTCTACTGTCCGTCCACTAGCCCAATATTCGTCAGTATTTTTCCGTTTTTTTTTCTCACTCTATATATTCTACAAAGGTACACAGTTATAATTGTAATTTACCTTCAGTTTCATCTCAATAAAAATAAAAATCTCATGAAACGGACTTCTTCGCGCGAAAAAATCGAAACAAAATTGGATTTGTTCGCACGTTGAAATTATATGCACGAAAACGGACGAACGAGACACTTTCAATGGACGAGGATGTATAGCTTCACAGTTGTTTGGATCGTTCGTCCGTTTTCATGCGTATTCGTCCGAATTAAGTTTCGCACGTTTCCGCATCCAATGGACGACCAGCCTAATTTAAACTAAATTTTAGTGATTTTTGTACTTTTTTAGCTTTTACTTGTTAAACATCGTTATTTTTTCTATTTCTATTACTACACTTCATTATAAATTATTACATCAATCAAATACCGGATTAACAGACTGAAAACTCGTTGAAGCTGAAAACTGATTGGATAGAATATGGACTTATAATTTAATAAAATAAAACTTTTATAGATAAAACAGCATTTTATTGAAAATTGTTCAATATTTTAATAAAAATATACGAATAAAGAAATAGAACTACTGAAAGACAACTATAAACTATTTATATTATGTATATTAGTACTTGATAAAATTAAAAAAAATACAGTTTTTTTCAGGAAATTAGGTACAGTCAAAAACGTTCTTTTACAAGTCACATCGTGGTCACATACATGTTAACACAAACTTTTACGGATAGATGGCAGTTTTAAATTTTAAAAATAATTTTGATTTATCAATCATGATTAATTTTACTAAATTTACATATTTTACAAGCCAAAAATTTATTCTAACAATTTCCAACATTAAATTTTGTCAATAGTAACTCAAACAGCAAAATTTTAAAAATGATATTTAGATCAATGGAGATATTTACAATGATTTTCTAGACTACAAATATTTAAGATAATTAATACAAGACTTTTATGGATTGTTTTGTTAAAATCTAAATTAAGCATAACAGTAAACAAAAAAGACAAGACGACGGAAAGTTTGAGAATTTCTGTTTTAGATTATTGCTAATATAATACATGCGAGATATCTTCGGCAAGTATGAATGTGGTTTGTGTATTCCCAAGCAGTATTCCCAGCAGAGGGTTAAATATTATATCGGTAAGTCTTGTTCGAATTGCTTTTAAATTTTAAGCATTTAAGTAAAAAAAAAAATTAAAAAAATACGTATATTAAATTTTATTACGTCTTTTATAATTCAGTCATGGAGTATATCTTTGCTCTTTTTTTAGAAATTTAAATGTAATTACATAAAAATAATCAATAAAAAAAAACTTAATTATTATACATAAAATATTTTTGCAATTTGAAATAAGTAACTAAAAATATAAAATTTTTGAATATCATATTTGAAAATTAGTCAAAATTAACTTTCGCGGCAGATTCACATTCTAATATTGACAAAGAACACATCTAGTAATTCTCGAAAAATTTATAATATTTGACAGTTTGTTAGTTTCCGTTTTGACCGGCAGATCGCCAGGTAAATAATTACTGCCAATCTATAATTTTCTGTGAAAATAGAAAAAAAAAAAAAAAAACACTGTTAAAAAATCAAATGAGGGCATGACTTAATACTTCGTCAGCTGGTGACAAATGCGAGAACCTACATGAAGGATGACTGATAGCTGAAGTTTAAAGACCCAGTTCGACTAGTATAGACACTCGAACCATTCCCCAAAATGGTTGTAAAATATTGTAGTACTTATTTGAAACGCCAATTCAAGTGGATCATAATTTCCAAATAATAAAAATCAAGAAAGTATTGGTTTTGTATAAAAAGAAACTTAATACGTGCTTTAGTTAATGGAGAAACTTAGACACAAAGAGCACTTGTAACTGGCAACTACTGCAGGTACTAGCCCGGACGTCCGTATTGTTCAACCTGCGCCTTTAGCGTCTAAACTGTGTACAAATTTGTGATATAATTTTTTTCAGATATTTATTGTGATTGGATACCAAATAAATAGTTTTACAAAATAAAATTTTTTTTAAGAAACGTAATACGATTTCGAAAAAGTTAAAATAGTTACTACATAAAGCAGAAATATACCATATAAACAGTTTTTGAAGTCAATGTCAAGCCAACTGAACTACATTTATTATTTTCATAAAAGCCCAACTACTAATTTACTAATGATTAAAACGGGTGAATTTAGGTTTGTTTTGAAGTTTTGTCAATTACTATTGCGGGCAATGACCCGAGTGTCCGCACTGATTTAACCGGGCCTTTAGACCTGAGCCAAGTACAAATTTTATTGCCATATAATTTTTTTTTTTTAATATTTATTGTGATTGATTTTTAAATCAATGGTTTTACAAAATAAAATGAGTTTCGAATATGTAGTAGATAATTTTTTTTTTTTAAATAAATTTTTTTAAAAAAACGGAGTGTTCATTTACTCTAACAGATTTAATACATACTTCTTAAAACAATCGATTTTTCAATGACGATTAGTTCCGCCAAGTGATTTACTGAATCGTACACCATTTATTCGATTTATCATCCGTGTTCACTGATTCGCGATGATTTAACGGCTCATTGTCATATTTATTTTGATAATCGACTGTTTTGATTGGTGTTGATTGTCGCGATTTTGAAAATCGTGTCTTTAATTTATTAATTGGACTGGATACGTATGAAAATAGACCTGAATCATCCGGATCGCATTTCGATCGTTTTCCATAATCGTCACTGTATGAGTCATTTTTACGTTTTAAACTCCTTGCAGCGTCATTTGAATAAAATTCCCCATTATTGCCGTCTTGGCTTCTTTTGATATTGTAGAAACTGCGCTGGCGTAAATCGTGTAAATTTTTTCGGCCTGAGATTACTTTGAGGGTTTTAATGTATGATAAATCGCGAGTTTGTTCAACGAATGAGCTTCGCGAGTCCGTGGATGTGTTGTCTATTGGAAGGCTATCGTCTGGAATACTGTGGTCGATAAAACGAGTGGTGTTTTCGGAGTAATTCACGGCTGTACTGGCATTTTCTAGTTGTGATGTGGATTCATTGGTTGTGGAATAATTATCGTCATCGCCGTTGGTCATTTTTTGGAAATGTTCACTGCCTTCTTCGTCAGTAGTTGTTCGCACCTCATCATCGGGAGTTTCACCATTGACACCTGAAGTTTCGGCTGTGGTTTCTTTGAATACTTCTTCTTGTTCGGTCACTTGCACTATTTCGATGGTTTCTTGAACGTGTACAATCTCCTCGGTTTCTGCGTTTGTTTCGTGAACTTCTAAGTCACTTTTCACTTTCACGGATTCGTTTGTACTCTGCTTACTGGTATCGTCATTCATGATTTCCAAAACGACTGAAGTTTGCTGACTGAATTTGATATCGGCTTCGACGGTTTCTTTCGAGTTTTTAGATGTTTTTTGACGATTGAGAATTGGCGAGGCCGACCGCTCTAGGTCAGTGGAAACTTCCAATTTTTCTAGTTCGGACTCAGTGGTGTCACTTTCGTAAACTAGTGGTTCCGTTTCAATACTTTCATTTTGTGTTTGTGAATTTTCTTCAGGTTTTTCAATTTCACCGTTAGTTTCTTCTGTACTCTGATTTTGATTTGTTTCTGATACTTCGCTATTTTCTACGGAATCTTCTGGGATTTTTGGAAGCTCGTTACACTGTTCTAAAACTACTACAGGCTTCATATTATCTTTGTTATTGTTTTCATTCTCTTTTCCCTCGCTTTCTGAAATAGTTGACGTCACTTCGCTCACAGAATTTCTGCTACCACGTCGAGTTTTGCCAAGTTTACTCATTTTTTAAGTTAACTAAAACGAAAAAAATGAGATACTTTTATAAAAACATGGAGATTCCGGTCATTTACCTTCTCACAAAGACAAATAATAAATTACTTAAATTTTCACAAATCTTATCAACATATCAACTACAATAATTTAATTGCGTCAAGGACAACATGCCCAGAAATAAGTATTATCGCTTCAGTTCATAAGGAAATATGAGTATTTCAAATTATTAAATTACCTGATAAGCTAATACTCTGTACTTATACATACACAATTATTTTAACCGGTAATTTTTAAAATAAAACATAAACTGTGGAAAAAAAGACAATTCAAACATACTTACTTTAATATTAATTTATTTTTGTTCAAAAACACAATTTTCACCGTTTATTTTCTCTTTAGAATACTGATAAATATTACTACAATCTTTATAACTATTAATTACATATTTATTTATACGCCATCATGTTTTTTAAATCACTTGTTTAACTGTTTGCGAATAACACGAAGTTAAACGCATTTTAAATATGTAAACAAGAAATAATTTTAAAAAATGTACCAGTTTATTATTATTTTTTAAATAATTTATCATATAAATATCAAATTACAATACTGATTATATAAAATATCTTTGAAAGTAATAAAATGATCAAAAAATTAAAAATAATTTTACAAAATGCCGCTTATTTTAAGTTGGCAACACGTTGACATAACGGTAACTTTTTATTGGTTGGTTCTAGAAATATTCACGTATCTGAACAAAAAGATTGAATTTCGTAAATTCGCATTAAATTATTACCAAAGTTGTCTGAGATATTTTATAAATTTGTATTGTTTTCTGATATTTGAAACAAAATGAGTTGTCCATTGAACAAAGAGCACTTAGCACAGTTAAAACAATTTATTGAAGTTGTCAAAAATAAACCAGATATTCTACATCAACCGGAATTAGAATTTTTCAAAAATTACATAGAATCGTTGGGTGGGACAATACCCAGAGTATCAGTTTCGGAAGATACCGAATCCAGTGACATCAAAACCGAAGAATCAACAATGGACGAGGAAGAGAAAGTTGAATCGGAACCGGAATCTGATTTAGAATTGGATATGGAAGGTTGCATTGAACCTGATCCAATAGATGAAAATCAATTTATGGGCGATCCAAGTAAAGAACCCACTGAAGAGGATATTGAGAAAGCGGACGAGAAACGTCGAGAAGCCATTAGAGAATTTTCTGAAGGGAATTATGAAAAAGCTCTTGAAATATACACGGAAGCCATAAAAATAAATCCGAATTGCGCACTTCTGTTCGCTAAACGAGGACAAGTCTATTTAAAATTAAATAAACCGAATGCTTGCATCAAAGATTGCACACGTGCATTGGAATTGAATCCCGACTCCGCAGCTGCGTATAAATTTAGAGGGCGTGCGTACAGGTAAATATATAGTTGCTTTCAGGGCTGGGAACTATTTAAAATGATTTCATTTTAAAGCTACACTTCCACGAGCAAGTACACTTGCATAAAAGTAATGTTTTTAGGGGGCGTGGCCAAGTTTTTATAACAGTATATTTGCAAGACCTGTTACATGTAAACCATGTAAAAGTACCCTTGCATGAAAGTAGGTACGCGCCAAAACACGATATTTTTTAAAATTTGATTTTTTAATTCAATAATAAAAATATCACATCAAAAAAATGCTTTGGACACCCAATGGGAAGTTGACAGTATCGGTAGACCCGTCCCCCAAATTTTATCTATTTTAAATATTTTTAGCAAAACCATTTTCCATTTTGTATTTTAAATGCATTTTTGAAAACCTTTTCCCATTTTCTATTTTAAATGGTTTCTATGAACCATTTTTCCCAGCCCTGGTTGCTTTTATACAGGGCGTGTGAGCCGAGTTTACCCAAGTGGATGTTTCATCTTGGAGCGTGACGGGTGGAAATTTTTGCACAAAAATTTACATTTATTATTTACATTTCAGACTTATTGCTGATTGGGAGAAAGCGGCCCGTGATTTACGTCAAGCGTGTAACATCGACTTCGACGAACAAACTGACGAATGGTTACGAGAGGTGACACCAAACGCGCGCAAACTAGAACAGCATAAACTAAAACAAGAACGAAAGAAAGCCGAGAAGGAATTGAAAGAAAAACAGGAACGTATCCGTAAAGCCAGAGAAGCTAATGCCCGAGCCGCCGCAGCGAACGCTCAGCAAAATGCCAATGCCGAGGCCGGTGGTCCCACTGGTGGCGCAAAAGTGAATGATTTCTTCCAATTCTTGAAAGATCCGGAAATCATGGCATCATTCAACGATCCCGAGGTGGCTGCAGCATTCCAAGACATTTCACAGAATCCAGCAAATGTTCTAAAATATCAATCGAATCCGAAAATTGCAAGTGTCATTGCAAAAATCGCATCGAAATTCGGCGGTGCTGGCGGCATGCCCGCTGGTGGATTTCCTGGCGCTGGTATGTTCCCGGGTGCAGGTGCGGGAGCAGGTGGTTTCACAGCTTCGGCTCCTACAGACGATGATGTGGGGTTGGATTAATAAAATGTATTTATTTATTTTTTTTTGTTCCAATGCATTTGTATTTTTGACTGATTCATATTTTTTTTTGGGTACATACATTGTTTTGTTGTATTTTGCATGTTGCTAATAAAATAAAATAAAATTGCAAAAAATTGAAAATAAATTTAAAGGTTTAGGGATCGAGCTTGACAACATTATTGCTTCCTGGTGTCAGTTTAATGCAATATTTTTCATTTTTGTCAAATCAAGGCGCCACTATCGTTGTGGCGCCTTATCAGTGCTGCCGTTTATAGTTCAGGCTCGGTTTCTTTAGGCACTAAACGGTAACATGAAAGTAGAGTAATAATTTCACACAAGTCAAAAACGCCATTTTGTTAGAAATAGTCAATTAATAGAAAAATTACTCTGCTTTCACCCTTTTTTTAAATATTGTTATTTAGTTATCGCCATAAGGATATACTATATAGAAATCGAACTTGTTAAAAAAGTAATTTTAATAAAAATAATTAATAAATCAATATTAAAAGTTTTTCTTAAAATTTTTGCAGACGTGTAGCGGCGTATTTACAGGGGACCACAGAGCGATAGGAAATTTTTAGAAAGATTTTCGTTATTTTTATAGCAAATATGAGAAATTCCACACCCAAATTACTCTAATTCCACTAATCATCCTAATTCAAAACACTTCTCCAAGGCTTGATTTGCTAGTATATTATAAAATCCAACTGCAGGCAAATAATAGTATCAAATAAAATTTCAGGCAACCTGCAATAATCGAACACCAAAAAAATTATAGAAATCAATATAGAAACATCAAAATCAATGTCATCGGAATATGCCTGACATGTTTCGACCAATTTATGGTCATCCTCAAGGGCGGGAATAGCAACCAGAAAATTCAAAGAAATTCTGATTGCTATTCTCGCCCCCTGAGGATGACCATAAATTGGTCGGAACATATCGGGCATATTCCGATGACATTGCTGGCGTTCGAGACGAAAATTTTGTTAGCCTAACAAAACCGTTACAAATCAGAGGGCTCTGATTCAAAAAATTAATGCACGTTAAATATTTTTTCATGGTTTTTCACGGTATAAATACTTAATTTCTGAAGTACAGCCACATTTAAAAATTATAGAATAAAAGTAATCAGTCCTCATGTTAGAAATTGTTGTTTTAATATATATATATATATATATATATATATATATATATATATATATATATATATATATATATATATATATATATATATATATATATATATATATATATATATATATATATATATATCATTGAGGAGAGAATCGACTAGAGAGAATGCTGTGTATTACAAATACATTAGGAAATTGAAGCAAAAAAATTGACTGATGTGAGCAAAAAAATTGTCTGATGGGATTAATTTAATGGCGGTCAAACCATTAATTTAATGGTTTAATTGGTTTATCTAATATTTATAAACAAGTCTCCGTGGTTACAATTTGGGCTTACTAAAATGGAGTCATGCTTCAAAATTTAATGCCTGTGTTATCTCTAGGAAACATATGTTAATATGTTTGATTCAGTGCTCTGTGATATATATAATGTATGTTGATTTTTGAATGCGTGCCCTCTGGTTTGTAACGGTAAAAGCTCCGTTAGTTAACGTTAGGCTAACAAAATTTTCGTCCCGAACGCCAGCATTGATTTCTATAATTTTTTGGTGTTCGATTATTGCAGGTTGCCTGAAATTTTATTTGATATTGATTTGTTAAGTTTGAATTCAAGTTAAAATTTTTCAGTGCTTTAAAAATCACGAATAAAATGGTAAAACGAAATTGGAAGCGAAAGGTAGGTTTTCGATGTCATTCTTTTAGCATGAATCATGTAGGATGACCAGAGAATAAGAATCAGTAATCTCTTTAAAAGGAGTTTCGTCATTTTGTTAACAAAAATGAAAAGTTGAGCAAAAATCAAAAATACACACACCGGCAGAATTAGCGGAACATATAAAATATCTGTAAAAATCAAACAAACCATTTAATTTCAAGAAAATATTAATCTTATTTAATTATTCACTTAAAATTACATGTTCACAAGTCGATATACCTTTATTTTCGGTAGCAAAACAAGTAACCATGTAATATGGCAAATTTTTGGAATCTTATGTCGTCTAAGAATAATTTAAGTTAAAGATTATTTAACAAACAGAAAATGAAACACAGCGTTTTAATACCGCCTGGTTCCTCTTATGCTCTTATCAAAGCTTCCATTTGTTTTTCTATACTCAGAATGATGTTATCTATAGTTTCTTGGGACAGTCTTTGCCATTCTTCAATTACGGCAGTTTGAAGCTCGACCACATTGAAAAGAAACGGTATTTGAATTCGAAAGTGACAGACCTCTTAAAAAGAATTGGATCAACAATAAATAAAAGCAATTCTATGCAGTCAATTGACTTGTTACTTCAATATTATTTTAAGTAAAAATGAAAAAAACCGCCAACTTTGTTTAATAAATAGGTTTTCATATTTTTCTTATGTTCCGCTAATTATGCCGATGTGTGTAGAATAATTAAGGAAGTAGAAAAAACATTTCAAAAAAATGAAAAGGGCTAGAAAATTTATTTGTTTAAATTATGAACATTTTTTTTTATTAATAAAAACCTAATACATAAAAAAATTTGCCAAATAAAATCTAAACTATAAGCGTTGTACGGTGCAGAGAAGTAATAATTTGACTACTAGTAAGCAGTCATTGTTTTTGTTTGAAATTAACTGAATATCCGCCAGTTTTTGGATCCTTCTGTAATTGAAAATTGTCCGTTGATAATCCAAATGGTTTCAAAAACAAGTTTCCGAGATCCTTTAATTTACCTGAAACAAAAAAAATAGACATATTTCCCAACGCACTTTGAAGGGTTAAATCTGTAATTCAATACGAAACGTAACGGTCACAGTTATATGAATTCATATTTTGAATAACATAAAACTAATCAACCGTGTTAAACAAAAATCGGGTGTATTTCCAGATAACTTACCAATCATTTCTTCCTTCATTTTCTCATTGCGGGCTTCTATCTGAGCGGGAAGAGTTGTAATTGCACGTCTAGCTTCAGGAACTGATGGATCTAACTCTAATATTTTTTTATAATCTTCAAGTGCTTCATCCAATTTTTCGGTTTGTTCATAGAGTTGTGCTCTTCGTAATAAGGCTCGGATATAATTTGGATTTAATTGTATTGCTTCGGTACAGTCTTCTATGGCCGATTCATTTCGACCAAGTTTCGCTTTGGACGCAGCACGATTCGAATATAGCATAGATCGTTCTGTGGGGAAACTTAACGGACATAAATTTAAACCTTCGGTGTATAAATATAACGATTCTAAATATTTCCCTTCTTTAAATGCTACGTTTCCTTCATTTTTTAATTCTACTGATTTATTTTTACGGTGATTCTTTTCTTCAGGTGTGAGAGTAACTTCTAAATCTTTTAATGCCTCTACGTCTACGTAATCATCTTCAATTTCTACATTCTTTTTGGCGTTATCGTCCTCTAGATTTTCCTCACTGGCGTTATCATTGTCAAAATTTTCATTGGTACTTTCAAAACTATCGTCTGAATGTTCTGATTTTGTATCTTTTAGATTACTCGCATCATTTTCATCGATTTTAATACATTGCGATTCTAAATCTTTTGTTAATTCTTCAATTATTTCTTCATTACTTTGAACTTCTGATTTGCTATCACTTAATTTTTGCGACATTATTTACAGGTAATAAAATCATACGATTAACGAAACTGATATTTTAACGAAAACGTTTTTATTTTTTAGTTTATAGTTAAATGAAAATTATAAGCTGTTTTTATTTTTAAATTCAGAAATTTCACAAAATCACTTGCAACTTTTTAATTCTGGTGATTCTAATTGGACATTGACGATCAAACCATAAGTATTTAGATATGATTTAGGTACATGACAAGCTGAATGACAAATCTTGACACTTTGACAGATAGAAGGGGTAAGTAGGGTAAAGTACTTGCTACAGCATAGATAATTTAAATATAATTTATATGTGCTACTGTGAATAAAATATTGTAAAAATTAAAACTGAATATTTAAGACATTAAAATTAAGATGGATTATTAAATAAATTTTTTGTATAATTAAAACAAACAATTTCATTTGTAATTTTATTCTAATTCCAAAATTTTCTAAAAAAATAATTTTCAATTTTTTAAAATCTATAGTAATTTTCAAAAACAAAAATAGATGACTCTCTGGTCACTCTAAAGAGAGAAAGATATCCACGAGATTTCTGAAATATCATAATTCAGTTATTGAATAACAGGTGGCAGAGATTTATAAATTTCAATTCAGGTATTTCTGTAAAATTAGGGAAGCAAACGAGCTAAGGAAAAAAAAGTTTTTTTTTTTTGCCAGAGAACGTAATTTTAAGGGTGGTATTACTGTTAAATTAGGGCGCTAGACGATTGACAAGCAAAAAAAAAGGTCGCCGGTTTTTTTGCCAAGGGGCGGAATTTTTTGTTTTGGCTTGGGTGGCGTAGGGTCCCCGAAAGTACTTTCTGCCCCAGGGCCCCTGAAGACCTAGTTACGACTAGTTAGCCCTGTTAGGACTAGAGATGAGCAATTGCCGGTATTTCCATTTCATGTGACGTGACTGTCACAAATACCGTTTTATAACGGTTATTGACATCACAAATTTTTTTTTAACTAGTCTGTTGGGTAAGTGACGGTCACAGGGTCAATCATAATTGTGACCGTCAAATACAACTATAAAACGTTTTTTGACGGTTTTTTTTTTCGAAAACTTGATTACCTAGTTAAGTTATAACAATTTTTCTAGGTTTTTTTCGTTATTCTATGATCTTGATAGTAAAGTCTGATCCCAGTCTGCTTATATAATTTACTAAAATAAATCAATGTTTAACTGTTTGTGCATGTATTTACCGTATTTTTTTTGAAAAATAAAATAGTTTGTAAAAAGAATTTGCTAATTATTATTTCAATATCTTATGTTACAATGGCACTGGCTCCGGGCGGCAAACTTTTAAGGGCAGAAAAATTTGGAACACACCTGATAATTTTTTTTTTGATCACTTATTTTCTAATAGGAAAATAAGAAATCAGTTAATTTTTGATAGAAAAAGGTAAAAAAGTGGGAAAGTACATAAGAATTTTTTTTTAAATTTTTGTCAAGGGCGGCATTTTTCACAGGACCCCGGGGGACACCTAGGATAAATTCGACCGTGAACATCGATGATTCGGTCAAACCAATAGACTGTGAGTAGATTTTATTGTTAAATGAAAAATAATTATGGTCAAGTAGCAAATTAGCGCATTGACACATCGCTTCTAGATTAGGTGAATCTGAGGCATTATACAAATTGACAGTTAAAAATTCCTGTAGGAGCACTTTTAGTTCGTCGGTTGGGATTTGTGTAAATAAATCTACTAAGTTAAACGACAGCAACAGGCAATTGTTGGGAACTTTAAATTTCGATATTTGTAAGATTAAATCATGAGTATTGTTTAAAGAATGTTCAAAGTTAATGTTTAAGTTTACAGATTTTTTCGAAGAATAAATGGGATAAACCTCTGAACACGGAATCAACTTGAGAAACAACATATCTAAACTTTCCACCATCCTTATCGATCTTAGGTATAAGCGGATTCATCGGGATTTTCACGGATTTGTTTAAATCACAGAGGTTTAAATCAAATAAACGAATAAAATTTTTAATTTTAGTTTTCACTCTTTCTGTAGGATTGTGATTTAATAAAGTAAAATTATCTGAATTTAAAATGTTTTCGATTTTATTGATATAATTAGTTTTATCTGCTACTATGATGCCGAAATCCGCTTGTAAATTGTCAAAATTTTCCGCAAGCTTAAAATAATTGGTGTTATTTACATATTTTGTATCTTTTAGAATGAGAAAGTACTGCTCAAAGAGCACTAACTTAAATTATAGGATTTTTTGTTAGCAAGTGGTTATTTTGGCGCTGAGTTCAGAGGGCAGTGCAGTAGCACAGCCCAACATATTTAAAAAAATGATAACTGTAACGACTGTAACGGTGCTACTGGCCGATATCTGTCGAATTTATTGTTCATAGAACTTATTCTACTATTTTAGAAGTTTATAATTTGTAACATTTCTATAGTAACAATTACAAAAAAAAAAAATTCTATCAGGAAATTTCATTTTTTTTCGAATTATTTATGAGAAATTCGTCTATTTTTTTGAGTTTAATATTAAATTTAATAATTTTACTTAATTATTATTGGAAGTATGTATAATTAACATTTATTAGTTTATTTTTATTTGAAAATAATTGCTTATTTTATTATCACAGTAAATTAATTAGAAAATTAGAATACATTTTATTTGTTGCAGAAAAATAGGAGCACACTTGTCAGAAATTTGAATCAGTGATAGTGGTATTCATTTACGAAATATTTGATTAATGTATAATTTTGATTAAAAATAAATTTACTTTTTTTTAAACAAATATATGACTTTATAATTATTGTATGAGTTTAAACTTGAAAACTGATCAAAATAAAATGCAATTAGGAGAATTTTAGTGGATTATCTTACTAGTAGTAACCTACATTATTGGATAAGGCTAAAGATAATGTAAAGTTATTATAATGACGTCTATTCGACGTCTATTCGAATTATAATTCATTCGAAAGGACAATTTTGATTATCAATATAAAAATTCAATTTAGTGGAACCTAAAACATTATTTAAATCTCCGGATACACTTCGTAGTACAGCTTAGGATTTCCGATCTCGATTCGAATTTATCGAAAATCAATTTTTGGAGAGCCGATCTTCGATTTTTCGAATCGATTCTTTGGAGATCAAATAGATACAGAGATCGTGAAAAATTTACGGGATCGGAGATCGATTTTTTCGAATTTAAATTAGAATATTTTTAGTAAAAATATGATATTTTTTCAAAATTATTGTAAAATATATTTTAACTATTTATGCTGTCAAATAATTTTACCACTTTTATGATTCATTTGTAGAAAATTGAGTCAAATTTTGGATTCAGGTGATGCTTTTAGCGCAAACTGGAAACCGTTTTATTCATATTAAATTCAGCAGTGCATCTTCAAAGGAAATTAAAATTCTTTTTGAAACTGATTTGTGATGACCCAATGAGAAACTATTAAAACTTTTATATACCTATCTTTTATTTTCTGTAAGTACAAAAATTGAATCGATTTTCGTCAGATCGATCTTTTGTAAGCCGATTTTCTCCTGCATCGATTTTTGGTTTAACGATTCCAATCAATTCACAAAATCGATTTTTTGGCCAGAGATCGAAAACCCTAGTACAGCTTCTGATTTTTCTAACTTTAGGTTTGATTGCTTTAAATGCTATTTCTCTGAAATATCGAAATTCCAGCTCCAGAATCGATACTTAGGTGCGTTTACTTTAAAATTATTTCTATTAAATTGTTGCGCATTAGATACTGCTGGTAATTGAAACTGATAAGAAGTATTAGTTTTATTAAATGAATGCTTAAATAAATAATAATCAAACTTCTTATGATTACGCTTATTTCTATCCGTTAATACGTTATTTATTATATTATATGCACGCGTATTGATTGAATCATTTACTGGTGATTTGAAGGCTATTTTTCTGTATCGGTATGTATGTATCGTTGGGCTTATGTTTTTCTTTAGATTGGTTCCTAAGTTTAAAAAAGTACCGTGTGTTTCAAAATTAGTATGCTTGCTAGGTTCACCTTGTTTTTGTGAATATCGTGTTTGGGTACAATTAGGCCCGACGAGAGGATGGGATAGCCGGGGTTGTAGTCCCGGGCCCCGAGCTGGAAGAAGGGGCCCGTAGCAGTTAGTAGGGGCCTGAGAAAAAGTAAAAATCTTTTTTTGCCCATCACTGATTTTTTGGGGGAAAGTGTCTTAAGATATATGCTTTATTCAAGATATATGCCCGTAATACAAATTGTACCCACGGCCCTGGGTACAATCTATATTACGGGTTTGCTTAAATTCGGTATTCTGATGTCCGTTGCGTTGTTTAAATTGATTATTAAAATTTTTCTGTACTTGTTGAAAATTATTTTGTCTACTGTTATTACCTAATTTAGAAGAGGTAATTATTGTTTTGCTTTTGAGACCTTCAGTAATTAATGTTGTAACCATTATAATTTGAGAAATTATTACGTTTAAAATTGTTTTTTTTTATCGGGACGAGAATCAATAGGATGGTTAGGACGATTAAAATTTTCACGATAATTGTTAACAAAATGGAATTTTCTCCTAATGTGACCTTCCCTATTACAATTGAAATATTTAACCCTTTGATTAACTGAATTAATATCATACGTATTAGGCTGATCGTCCTTTGGATGCGGAAACGTGCGATATTTAATACGGACGAATGCGCATGAAAACGGACGTAAGATCCAAACAGCTCTGAAGCTATACATCCTCGTCCATTGAAAGCGTCTCGTTCGTCCGTTTCCGTGCGTATAATTACGACGTGCGAACAGATCCAATTCTGTTTGGATTTTGTCGCGCGAAGAAGTACGTTCCATGAGATTTTTATTTTAATTGAAATGAAACTGAAGGTAAATTACAATTATAACTGTGTACCTTTGCATATTACGTGCCATAAATTGTTTTTTACGTATTTTTATAGCATCTATAGCTTGAGAAAAAGAAAATTAAAAAGAAAAATACTGACGAATATTGGCCTAGTGGACGGACAGTAGACATATCATTTCGGACGAACGACAAACGTGCGTAATCGTCTGAATCAAATATCGCAGTTATCTGCAACCAATGGACGACCAGCCTTACGCGATCCTTTTAATATATATATATATATATATATATATATATATATATATATATATATATATATATATATATATATATATATATATATATATATATATATATATATATATATATATATATATATATATATATGACCACATAATTAACCACATGATACTACAAAATTTTTGTAAGCATTTTACTAACTCATTTTAATTATATTTATTGAAATTATCTATATATAATGACACGTGGAGGAATAAGGAAAATTAAAATGTAAGTAGAACAAATTAAAATTCAGATAAAATTGTTAAACCAAATATAAATTTTTGTCATGAGGTATTCCAGATTGGGCACATAAATAAGGATACTTAATTTTTTTTATCATAAATAATACAAAATAACGCTAGTTTCATAAAGTTAAGCTTAACGTTGTGCAAACATCACAGTTTTTGCCGGTGGTTTCACCGGTTGAAGTATAGACTGAAGTACGGTATGCTAATAGTGCGTATGGTAAGATCTCATTCCAATTTCTTTAATTTTTATTAATAAAATGACTAAATGAGACAACATGTCTTTCAAAGTACATATGTATGTAAGTACGTAATTACGTTCGATAAGTAAGTTTACTTTAAAATTTCATATTTCATATATTTCTATTAAATTGTTGTGCATTAAATATTGCTGTTAATTGAAACTGATAAGAAGTATTAGTTTTATTAAATAAATGCTTAATAATTTAGTAAAATAACAAACAATCAAACTTTTTCTGATTACATACATAAGTTTATGTCTATCCGTTAATACATTATTAATTATATGCACGCGTATATTGATTGAATTATTTACTGGTAGTTTCAAGGCTATTTTTCTGTATCGGTATGTATCGTTGGGCTTTACTCTGTGGTTGGGCTTATGTTCTTCTTTACACTGGTTCCTAAGTCTAAAAAAGTACTGCGTGTTTCAAAATTAGTATGTTTGCTAGATTCACCTTGTTTTTGTGAATATCGTGTTTGGGTACAATTTGTATTACGGGTTTGCCTAAATTCTACGGGTATTCTGACGTCCGTTAGCTTGTTTAAATTGATTATTAAAATTTTTCTGTCGCTGTTGAAAATTATTTTGTCTCTTATTATTACCTAATTTAGAATAATTATTGTTTTGGTTTTGAGACCTCCAGTAATTAATGTTGTAACCATTATTATTTGAGAAATTACATATTACGTTTAAAATTGGATTTTTCGGGACGAGAATCAACTGGACGATTAGGATGATTAAAATTTCTACGACGATTATTAACAAAATTTGGGCAATTTATCCTAATGTGAGTTTCCCTATTACAATTGAAACATTTAACCTTTTGATTAACTGGTCTTTTAATGATTGAATAGTTAACCTCTGCATCTATAACCCTTTCAAATCTAATATTAGGTTCCTTATTAATTTAAAATGCGATCATTTGTTTAATTTCGTCTTTTAGCCCTTGTAAAAAAGAAATAAATTAAATCGTTATCATGTTTAGTACGTACAGCCTTTTGCCTGCATCGTTACCTGCTTTTGACGCGGTACTGTAGTTAATGTTGTGGTACACTGTTGTGTCAAAAGTGTGGACGCTCCCCCCCCCCCTCTGGGTTAAGATGTCCCCATAATTTTGACGACGTAGTGTATGCCGAACCCGGTATAAAAAATTGGTCACCCCGTTTGTGCGGACTAATGTCTTCACTCTAGTGATAATAGATACCGGATATGAATAAAGTCCGACAACGGTTAATTACTTCCAAATTTAATTGACCTTGAAATTGACCTCAAGGTCGACTTCAAGGTCACCATCAAGTGCATCATTTTAAACTCTACAACTTTGATCCTAAGCACTTTTTTCAGAAAATATATCATTTCAGAAATAATTAGCCATAATTGTTTTCACTGTCAGGGGTTGAGGGGTGTTTTCTACCCCTAAACAGCGTATTCAGCCGAAACAAAAATCACGTATTTAATATTTTTCGATAAGTTTACTAAGTTTCTAAGTTATATAGTATGCTAAGTTTCATTCAAATCGGAGAGTGTCAGTTGGATAGTGTTACTTGTTTTAGACGTAGCTGCAGGAAATTGAGTGAAACAAAATGTCGTAGTTAACGCTAAAATATTTTAGTTATATTTTTAAATAAAATATTAAAATTACAAGGCTTGTTACAATTTGGGCAGATATGGTTACATTAGAATTATATTTATTTAATGAAAAACAAAAATATTTGTCGTTTTAAAATTGTTCTAATAAGTGGAAAAATAAAATAATTATGATAAATTCTTAAGATTCGATAATGTTACATATATGCAAGCTGGTTGGTGAATATTCTGCAAATTAGGTGAAAATATCAAAAACTATGTTAAACCTTTATTAATAGTCCAATAGCACTAATTTTAAGCCCTATCTCACTAAACATTAATTTTAGAATAGATATAAAAATTTTTTAAAGAGATTCTTGTAGGGATTACCGAGGAGAACATTTGTGCAAAATGTGAACTCCCGGAAATGTTTTTTTATATTGTTTAAACAATATTGAAAAATTCATAAATAGCGTTTTTTGACCTTTCACCGCTTACGTAGCGAAAACGGTGATAGATACATTAAAAAGTGCTAAGACCTTTTTTTTGTAGAGAATCGAATTCTCTACAAAAAAGTTAGCGAGAGCACCTGTCTATCTTGTACAGGTGAAAAGATACAGCGCTCGAAACACGCACTCTAAAATCCACTTTTTCTAGCGTTCCGGCAGGATGTGCCGTCCGGAACCTTACCGGAACGCTAGAAAAAGTGAATTTTTGAGTGCGCGTTTGGAGCGCTGTATCTTTTCACCTGTATAAGATAGACAGCTGCTCTCGCGGACTCTTTTGTAGAGAATTCGATTCTCTACAAGAAAGGTCTTAACACTTTTTAATGTATCTATCACCGTTTTCGCTACGTAAACGGTGAAAGGTAAAAAAACGCTATTCATGATATAAAAAGACCCGCTTTTGGGGCCTCAAACCAAGCGACGCTAATACACCCTCCTTTCTTCTCTTACTCATCGTTCGATTTCTTATTTCCGGACTTTTGCTGATTCAGCGACTTTAATTAAAGACTTCATTGTATAACTTTAAATCTATTCGTTTCTAGAATAGTCAGCACCGTAGTGTCCAGCAATAAGTTTACAATGTGTTATTACGTTTCAGAAGGTGGGTACAGGCAAAATTTACATTACATTACAGCTTTATGTAATAAAAAATACATGAATATTTCCTATTGTGAACATACTTAGGTTAAAATAAAAATTAATCTACAGTAATGCGATTTTTATATCAAAGCGGACTTCAAAGTCATCACTTGTAATAATTCAATCAAGACTTCCGTTAAAATTAATAATATTAAAATTGTTATTTAATAATTTAATAAATAAATTTGATTGTCTTAATTAAAAATAATGGGGACGTCATTTATATTCACAATGTTAAATTTGTTTTAAAACGCTCAATCAGTTTTAGTATGCAACGTAAAATATTTGTAACTTTCCTGGCAATTATGCGTATTTCGTATGACCGGAGAGCCCAATACACAAAAAGTATACATAGTATTAGTGTTATTAGTTATGAATATGATAAAAACCTGATCCGATGGTGGAAAGAACCGCACTTCCGGTACAACGAGGTTACCGACTGTTCGGGTCAATCTGAAAGATGGCAACCTATTTGGGTTTAGTTGTGGAAGATTCTTTTGTTCTTTTTCTTTTACCTTTCTACTACTTTCGCAGTGATCTGAAGAATAGGTAATCGGTTTGTACCGGAATAACCTTAGGTTTTTAAAAGTTTCGTTGATGAGGAAATGAATTTCGTATTCGTTCTCTTTTATATTGTGCTCTTGGAACTAATAGGTGTACTCTATGTTTCGTATAATTTACTAAATAAATATGACTGATATTCTGAATTTAATTATTTTCAAGGTAGTTTGGATGAGTATAATCTGAAAATATTTTCGCGATAATTGGAAATTTTTGCGGAACTAAGAACGTTGCCAAATATTGTCAGATTTTAGGTTTATGATGGACTCCTTCAAGAATTATTTCTAAAACGATTGGCTTTCTTATCAACACGAACCTTCAACGGAATTTTTTATTATTATAGAATGTGTTTAATTTTGTTGGGTTCAACTAGTTTTCATAATTTTTTTTTATAGTATTCAACCTCCTTAAATTATTTTTAAATGTTTAATACCCCCCCCCCCCCCCCCCATACATAATTATGTAGAAAAAGGATGTTATTCATTTAGTCATCAAATTTCTATTTTCTTTGACCAATCTAGAACTTTCTTCTTATAATTGTATTATTAATCTTGAATTTAGTAATTGAAAATTTAAATTAATGAAATGGCTTTAAAATTAATGAAATTACTTTCCACTAGAAGCTTCATTATTCCTTTGCTAAAAAGGATTGGCGAGTCCTAGAAGCGTCTGAATGAACAATTTAATTGATAAATAATAATCCAGAGCTTCTGGATTATGAATTTTTGAAAAAAATAGAAACTTTCTTAATTATTCAATATTTTTAGACTTATTGTTTTTAATTAAATCGCTGGATAATTAATTTTTTTATCATTGCAAAAATTACACCGCAGCCTTGGCAGCCTTGTAAAAGGTTACTCTTAGTATATGTATTTGCAGCTAAACATCGTTTTAACTTTTATTTATTAAATAAAAAAATAAGAACCACAAATTATGATTTTAAAAATAAATTTTGTTGATTAAAAAACCAATTTTAATATTAAATGTTGTAAAAGAAATTATAGTTAGCATAAATTATTTTTAAAAATATACAAAAATAATGTTTGTAATTATCGCATATGCCAATTACTGACATGATTAAGGTCAATTACTGCAAAAAAGAGACGAATTATCTTCTCTTGCTCAAACGATTTCGTATTTAAAAATTTTATTGTGGAGTATTAATAAATTTGGGAGCTAGTTTTTCAGTTTTGTTGTAAAAATGCCAAATTTCGAATTAAAAGCATTCATAATATAGAGAACTATATTTTCAACTAATTTTTGAGTCATAACTTTTATCAAAAGTGAAAAGGAAAAGAGAAAACACCAAGTTTTTATAAAAAAAAATTATATTTAAAAACAGATCAGTTTCTACTACGAGTTTATTATTAAGAGATTTTTCCAGATAGATTTCCAAGTTCTAATTACCCATAAATATACTTAATTTAATTTTAATTGTTATTTTTCCAATTACAAAGATCTTTGTAGTTTTTTTTTTTTGTTTATGTTAAAAAATTTTAAATCAATAAAATTTTCATTGTAAAAATTTTTTGACTATAAATTATTTACAAACGTAAAGGGGAACTCCATTATCTTTGTCATGTATAGGTAGGTATACATACGTAGGTAATGTACATATTTTTTCTAACTTCTAATAAATAAAACGTAATAATATGTGACATGATTTACCACTGGAATGAAAATGACCAATCTACATTACCATATTGTTAATTCACTTGTAAGTAATGGCCGTCATCTTCAACGAGTGATAAAGTGGATAAAGTACAGTATGTACAGTTTGTAGTTATTACAAGAATACCAGGTCCAATCGACGAGCCCAGACGAGCCAGCCTGAGAGGCGAGAGATGAGCAAAACATTTTCTCTCATTCTCTCTTGATCAAAATCAAACATAGAACACCATAATAAATTATGTATAGTATACTTTGTACAATCAAACAAAAATTATTAAACATTATTAATGCAAAGTGTACTTATATAGGGTGCACCAGAAAGTATGGTGCAAAATTCAATTCACTATTTTTTCGTCATTTAAATTTTAAGTTTTTTCCCAAATTTTTTGGGTATGTCCGCCTTTTTTTGACTGCTTGCAACTTTTAAAGTTACGTCAAAGTTTCTCGAAATAGTTTTAATTAAAAATTCCTACAAAGTAATACTACTTGTAAGCTATAATACTAGTTAGAATTTTTCACAATACTCAGGAAAAAATATTTCTTGTTTTTATTTAAAGTTAAAATTAAGCCTTAATTTGTTAATAATATGATTCTCTGAACCTCTTACTTTCTATATGACTTAAAAAAATACATTCTGTTTAAACGTTTTTAAAAACATCACTGTCTTTTAAGTCGCGTAAGTTTCGACATTATTTAAAAATGGTTAAGTGTGAGTAGACCACTTGGTTCAAAAATTCATCTTCTCATTTTTTCGCTTTTTCCAATAGTGTAAAAAAATTAGGCTTGTAAAGAAAGGTCTAAAATACCCGGTCCTGGATGTTGGACGGGACTGGCTAACGAACTCCAAGATTTTTGCTAAAGACTGTTATTCATTAATTCGCTAAATTTAAGTACATTGAAAATTAAAAAAAATTACTTTACATAGGTATATGTGAAAATATATAATATTATGTAACAATAAATTATAACCTTATAAATACATAATAATACATTTAATAAAAAGTAGATAAATACATATAAAAATACATTCATGTAAGTCTGAAGTCAGTGCAGATACCTATATATCTCCGGACGTGCTGCATTTATTCAAATGATATTTATGGGATATTTTTTAGCTAATTTTTTGCTATATTCTCGCTACGAATGGATTTTTTTTCCGTACTTTGGAATGAATTTTACAGACTCAAATCACGTTTTTGAATATAGAGTTAATCTGACATCTTATGGTATCCACCATAATGAATTTAAAATGGCGGCACATAAGTAATTGTATTCTACTTATCATGCCCTCTTATTTGATACCCAAGCGCGTATACAAGGGGGGCGGGTCAAGGGGTCAATGACGATGAACCAATAGTTTAAAACGTTTTTAGTCCCTTAGGACTAAAAGTGGTACTTTACCGCCTATTATGAGGACTAAAATATTATAAGTATTTTAGTTCCGGAATTGTAAAAAATATTTTATTGTTTCAAAATAATAATTTTTTGAATTAAAGAAATGTTTCTTTGACTTTTTTTCAGTACTCAAACAAATGTTTCTTTAATAAAAAAAAATTTTTTTGATTTAGAGAAAAAATTTTTTGATCTTTGAACAAAGAGATCGCGTCGAGAGTGCATGAAAAATGAAAATTTTGTTAAATATATCTATTACTATTATTAACCCAATTTTTATAACTGGGTTTCAGTAACGGTTTCAATCTACTGAATTTCTCAGAAAATGGGTGATCATATGATACAATTCTAATAATACAAATGTTCCTTTTAATTGTTGGGAATTTTAATGTACACACTATATACGTATGTACATACAGATACAAGTATTAATACGTACGTAAGTATATGTTTATATGTATATATAATATGTATGAATGAATACACATTTACAAAGTATAACCGCGATTATCATTTAACTCACTTTCTCCCTTTTGCAAGCGATTTACTCTTAACTACATACTTCGCGAACCGACGAAAACGATAATAAATACATATAGGTACATACTTAAATATTTATTAATTGCGCTCCGGTCCGGTGTAAAAAGTTATATACCCTTTTATAAATATTATAAATTGAAAACGGTTTTAAAATTAAGTTTAGTTCGATTTGAAACGTTTTCGGCTTACTACATTTAATTTGTTTAAAATTTTGAAAATTTAGATACGAATTTATTTTATCCAGTGTTTTTGTTATCTTTAATTGTTGTTTTCTGAAAACTCTTTTGAAAATTTCGATAATTGGAAGGTTAGTAGAACTTTTTGTTAATTTTTCAATTTTTCATTGTTGAGATTAATCTAAATTTAATCTTCTAACGGTTAAATTAAATTTCATGATTTGTGGATTTTTTTTGTGGAAGTAGGAAATAACATTGAATATTAAATAATTAAATTAAGTAACTGAAAGGTTATTAATTGAATTTTTCAGCAAGTACAATACTGATATACATAAATTTATTTTTATAGATATTAATTATTAATGTTTTTTTTTTGTTATTATTTTACACTAGCCGAAAAAATTAAAGGATAAAAAAAAATTCCAAATTTTTAGCGATTTTCGAATGGCTGTATCTTCGTGAAAAATGGTCGTGTCGGAGTCATAAGCAAAGCAATTTAAAGCTGGAAGTTTCTAGTTTTGAGATCTCACAATAAAAAAAATTTCAAAGCAACGCGTATCGCTCAATCCTAATAAATACACTGAAAAAAAATTTTCGAAATTTTTTCGGTTTCTTTTTTTGGTCCACGGACTTGGAAAATTTTTTTCGACTTAACCACCATATGGACCGGATAACTTGTTCATTCAGCTTTAATTTGCTCTTTTATAGACCTTTATACGACCACTTCTCGCTGAGATATCGGACTTTGAATGGAAAAGGATCATTTCGTCTTTGACCATCGATATCTCAGTAACCAATGATTACGCAGAAAATTGAAGATGGGTTTTAAAAACCCGAATAAATTCTCTACAAGGATTAGCCATTGTTTTTTCCGAAAAAACTTTTTTTGCATACTCTACATGAATTTGAAAAATCAAGAAAAAAAGAGCTTTTGGTGGCTTTTTGGAAAATCAAGCGCTGAATTAAAAATATCGAGTAAATCATTAATGTTAAGTGTGACTTTTACAGTTCAATATACCCACAAAAACCTCACCGAGTTTCAATTTAATCCATCCGGCGGTTTTTTTGTTTCATTCGATTGAATTTTTGAAAAAATTAAAGGTTCATTTTTTTGCTCTTAAACTTGCATAATTTTTAACAAAATGAAAAAAAAAATTTCTCAGATTTTTTCGCATTTTTATCAATAACAGTATTTAAACTTATAAAAGAAAAGAAAATTTCTTAAAAAATTTCTTAAAATTTCTTGATTTTCCAAAAAGCCACCAAAAGCTCTTTTTTTCTTGATTTTTCAAATTTATATAGAGTATACGAAAAATTTTTTTCCGAAAAAACAATGGCTAATCCTTCTAGAGTATTTATTCGAGTTTTTAAAACCCATCTTCAACTTTCTGTGTGATCATTGGTTACTGAGATATCGATGGTCAAAGACGAAATGATTCTTTTCCATTCAAAGTCTGATATTTCAGCGAGAGGTGGTCATATAAAGGTCTAAAAAAAGCAAATTAAAGCTGAATGTACAAGTTATCCGGTCCATATGGTGGTTACGTCGAAAAAATTTTTTACAAGTCCGTGGACCAAAAAAAGAAACCGAAAAAATTTCGAAAATTTTTTTTTTTCAGTGTATTTATTAGGATTGAACGATATACGTTACTTTAAAAATTTTTTTATGATAAGATCTCAAAACTAGAAACTTCCAGCTTTAAATTGCTTTGTTTACGACGCCGATACGACCATTTTTCACGGAGATACAGTCATTCGAAAAATCGCTAAAAATTTGGATTTTTTTGTTTTTCATCCTTTAATTTTTTCCGTTAGTGTAATTAACGGTATTTATTTTTTTTAACATTTATTTTTTAAATAAAAAAATTATTTTTTGTATTCAAATTTGGTATTTTAAAATATTTTTTTGGAATGGTTTTTTTTTTAATCGATTCGGGCATTTCCTTAATAGTAGGTTCCGGGATTGTAATAGGTATTTATTAAAACAGTTCCATAAAAAGCTTAATGCGTCTCGTATTCATTAAGTTGTGCATTATGAATAGTACATTATAATTAAGACCGTTTGAGATGTTTGAAAATTTTATAATATACCCAGTTTTTATTAAAATAAAAACTGTCTGCACGTGTAGTACCTATTTAATCCTTTGCTTGCCTTAAAAAACGTAGCCAGCTTTATTTTCAATACAGTTAAAAAGGCTGGACAATAACAATACAAATTCAACGACGTCTGTGGTGAGCGCTGTAACGTCACGCAAAGACGTCCCGTATTTCTTATGAGAAAAATATTAGGTTTTTTCTTTTGCTCACCAGTCCTATTTTTACGGAAAAAAGAGAATTTTTGAGGCAGGAGCGCTTGAGTAAAATTCGCTCCAAGACGTAAAATTTGTAGTTAGTTACGTTTCTGCTCAAACCCAAATTATAACCTCCTTATTTAAATATTCTAAAATACGGATAAAAAGACTTTAAAAATAATAATATTTTATATAATTGTCAATAAATTAATATTAAAATGTATAGGTATGTATTCACGTGAGGCATATATAATTTAAATATATTATACTATTAAAGAAATTATTAAAGAAAACTCCTGGGAATTATTTAATAGATGTGTAACTGATACTAATTTAATTACATGTGGCTAATTAAATAAATCACTCAAATTACAAAAATTTCACAACCAATAGGTATTAATTGACATGATAAGAAATTCTAATTTATGTTTTATCAGCTTATTTGATAATATCGAATTTCGCTTTTTCTAATTTTCTTTTCATTATTTTTTATCAATTTTTATATAATTTATAATTCATCTCTGCTTTGCTCAAATCATTAATATACTGTTAACCGTATTATATTTTGTTAGACCGAATATTAAATTTCATTGTGTTAATTTTTTTAATGAAAATTTCGCTCAGATTTCATCAGATTTACTCTTTGTTTACACAGCGACTTTGTTTACTTAAGCGACCCCTACACGCTCAATAATATTGCACAAAATCTGAGGTTATACAATATTATGGATTGTCTGTAGGTTATACTGAAGGGTTGTGCAATATGCTGGTTGATTAAAAACAGTTTGAAATATATCGTGAAATTTTGCTCAAAAACAAAAATTTTTTTATTTTGTGTGAATTTTTAAGCCGACTGTATAGAATTGTTAGCTAAATTTCAGTATGTGCCAGACGCCGGCATTTAAACTACTGTATTTAAAAACGAACATAAATGGGTGAAAACTATTGTATCCAAAAAGTTAAGCCTGGCAAACATATTACTTGATCGATCAAATAGTAGATGATATAAAAACTATAGGTGGTGAAGTTAGTTAAGGTTAGGTTAGTTTTTATTTTTTTTTAAACAATATACTTCGACTTCAATTTCGATATAAAAACTAGTTAAGTTAAGGTTATAGGACTTTTTTTCGAATTTTTACACTCAGTTCAGTTATTTTTGTTATATTCCACCAATAAATAATACTATTACCTATTTTTAAAAATGTCGATATACAGTGTCATTCAGTATCAACATAAATTGTGAATATTGACAAAGTAAAGTGATTTAAAAATAAAGTATTTCCCAGATTCAACTTTCCAAATACAATAATTTCCACCCATATTTGTTCGTTTTTTCTTATACATTTCGAAGATCTCGTTTCTGGCACATACTACAAAGCCGAATTGTTTAAGGTAGTTTCTCTAGATAGTCAGGTACAAAAGTACACTGGTTTCTCGTTGTAAGCAACATCAAAATTGAAATAGAATCATATGCCTTACTCTTTTAGCGAATTTCCAGAATGGAAGCTCGCTATTACAGCCACTGTCATGACGCGACTTGAACCCGGGACCATGGCAGAAATTTGTTTTGAGGTCCCTAGAAACCGAAAATAATATTCACCAAAATTTATATATATATATATATATATATATATATATATATATATATATATATATATATATATATATATATATGTATATATGTATATATATATATATATATATATATATATATATATATATATATATATATATATATATATATATATATATATATATGTCCGCACGATAACTCTCGAACGAAATGTCCTAGGTTTACGAAATTTGGTGAAAATGTTGGAAATCCCAAACCGTTGGACAAGTTCGTTAGCCAGACACGTCGGATGCCAGGAACATGGTGTTTCTTCTTGCAAAAAATTAGTTTTTTGCCAAAATTTCCACTTATTCAAAAATTTTTGTGAAATTTTTTTACACCATTTAAAAGAGGAGAAAAAATTACATAAAAAAGGTCCTTAAATTATTTTTCTATGTCAACTAGTTTCCGAGAAAAACTATGTTGTTTAGACTGTGATACTTTTATCGTAAAAAGTGTGAAGCTATTCACAATCTAAGCACATATTCGATACAATATGTATCGTACACATAATATACCAGGTGGCCCATTTGGATGTATACATACGATTTACATGTTAATTTTTAACATTGGATTCCTATAAGGAAAAAGTTATGTCACAACAGTGCTTTGAATAAACTAATAATACTAATTTAATATTATAACTACTACTGTTACTATCGCTTTAACAACAATAGTGCAGTAAAATAAAGAAATGAATGTCGCAATTTCCAAGCAATTCACTTTTACATAATAAATATTTGTGTCATCTGCTGTAAATTCAAAAAGGCATTTTTGTATTTTCTTGAAAATAAATATTAAAATAATAATACCCCTGTCGCAGCATCCTGCATAACATAGCGAATTTCCATTTACAAAAGTACCTTTTTCTCGGAAACTAGTTGATATAGAGAATTGTAAATAAAAAAAAATACCCCTGTCGCAGCATCCTGCATAACATAGCGAATTTCCATTTACAAAAGTACGTTTTTCTCGGAAACTAGTTGATATAGAGTAATTGTAAATAAAAAATACCCCTGTCGCAGCATCCTGCATTTATAAAAGTACGTTTTCCATTTACAAAAGTACGTTTTTCTCGGAAACTAGTTGATATAGAGTAATTGTAAATAAAAAAAACCTTCTTTATGTGATTTTTCCGCCTCATTCCGCCAAATTTTTTTCACGAAAAATGTCCAAAACCCCGTAAACGTTTTCACGAAATTTCTTAAAAATAAGATGTTTCGTTCTTGAGTTATCGTGCGGACACTTAGTAAACATATATATATATATAAATGTGTCCGCACGATAACTCAAGAACGAAACATCTTATTTTTAAGAAATTTCGTGAAAACGTTTACGGGGTTTTGGACATTTTTCGTGAAAAAAATTTGGCGGAATGAGGCGGAAAAATCACATAAAGAAGGTTTTTTTTTATTTACAATTACTCTATATCAACTAGTTTCCGAGAAAAACGTACTTTTGTAAATGGAAATTCGCTATGTTATGCAGGATGCTGCGACAGGGGTATTTTACGTATATGCGAATTTTATTATCTAAAAAGAGTAAGATATATGATTCATTTCAAGTTGCTTACAACGAGTAAAAAGGGTATATCAAAAAAAAATTTCTTTTATCAAAAATTAAATAAATGTATTAATAATCTTCAGTGATTATATTTGTATAGGTACCATTTGTTTTTTTTGTTTTTGTTTTTGTTTTTTTTTTTTTTTTTTGTTTTTTTTTTTAAATTTCCGCGCGCTCATGTTGCAGCAATATGAAAGCATTGTTGAAAAAGCGTTGTAAAAACGTTGTAAAATGATGTTTATAAATTATATTTCAAAAATAGCATGGTGAATAATTTTTATTACTTATTAAATATGGTTTGTAAGTTTGTATTTTGTAAAATATTAAACTTTCATCAAATTTCTTTGACACGTTTTCATTTTATTCAAAAAAAATAGAGTTTTCCTATAGGAGCCCGTGTTAAAATTATAAAACTTTGAAATAATTTTTCTCAAAATTGGGGTAGTCAATTTTTTTTCGGTAAGGACTCGTATTATTGGTATTGAATTAAATAAATATCTAGAGAAGTTTCGTTAAAATCCTTTGAAAAAATCGTTTTATCGACCAACTACCTTAAGAACGCATGAAGTATAGGCTCCTTAACTGTAGTTACGGATTAAATTTGAATGAGTAGCGAATAATTTGTTTATATCTGAAGACAGCAAATCTATGTTTTATCGGAAGGTCAGTTAACGGCGATTTTTGGAAGGTTAGAAAAGGTTGACTGATTTGAAGTATTGCTAGATCAAAGTTACAAAATTTATACGTACGTCTAATTGTTAATTTATGAATATGTATTGTAACCTTGTTTGAAATATTGGTATTCTCAAAACTGGGTCTTTATTACCGGCTTACAGTATACAAAAAATACTTGTGACATTAATTTAAACATCAATTGATTTAAATTGCCAGTGGGTGTACAGAAATAAAGTAGACAAAAATGATGTATCCAGTATCTCAAAGCAATTCAACAACAAAATCGGCAAATGAAATATTATTTTTGTATATAAAATTTTGTTATGCCGATAAAAAATCGACAAATTTAACTTGATTAATGTGCTTAAATATTTAGAGCCCTACCAGTCGTTATTTCAATAAAAAACATTTACAATTTTGGTGGAAAAGGTTTCCCCAGTGCTCCGAACCAACGACGACGCTCGACGAGAGGGGTGGCAACCGTGGTTGCAGCGCCATAGCCCGGGTTCCTTTCTTTTTTTGAGTCGTCACTTATATTTTCAGGGAAAAATTAAAATAAAAAATACTGGTTTATTCCCGGGGTCCGCCATCTTTTTTTTAGGGGCCTGCCAATGAGCGCTTAATACCAGATATGTAAACTAATTATTATTCTTTATTTAACTAATAAATTATTTATTTAATCGTTCATTACTAAGAGTAATTATTTGCTAAATAGACTAATTATACGGTTTTGATTTAATTAATTTCTTCAACCAATGAGTTCCTTCCTGATTTTTTTTTAAATGATCACTTTCCTCTACTAAGGTTATTATTTAGTTAATCAAATTATCAGAGTAATTGTTTAATTAAATTTTTGTAAATAACAAATTTTTTTTAATGATCACTACAACGCAATTTATTCGCAATTGTTTGATCTTAATTACGTTTACTCTGAATTGATTTAGTACTTTTTGTTGATGATGGAGATGTTTAGGAGATGGGTCTATTTTAAGGACAATAAGATTTATGAGACATTTAATCAAATACATTTTGAAGGTCTTTTTTTGTGTATTGATTACAATTAAAATTTTAAATACCGTGTTTGTTTATCTATTAATTACAATTAATTATACATAATTAAAATCGTTTTTTGGCTAATAATGTGTGTCTTTTAACAGTACAAAGAGGAAAACAATATTTCATTATTATTCAAATTTTTTTTAAAATTGCATTTATTTTGGTTTATATTTAAATTTTCTACAGATGTAAGAAAAAAATAATAAAATTCTGTCGGGTATGGGCCGTCTGGTGGTACCGCATATATATATATATATATATATATATATATATATATATATATATATATATATATATATATATATATATATACATATGTATTGAAAATGCAAGAGTATTTGTAAAGGTTTTGTTCAATTGTTCGATAAAAGAACTGACCATAATAAAACTGACCCGCACTATTTTTTTTCTCAATTTTTTTATGATTGTTTACAAACGGAAAAATTTGAAAGAAAAATATATATTATTACTAACTTAGACCTACTCAATGGTTTTTAAGTCATTTCAATATCTGTAATAGTTTACGAGATATAAAGGTTTAAAAAATCATGGCCTTAATACTTATTATCACAAACAACTTCTAAACTACGCAAGGTATTATGAGGCTAAAACTTGCACGCAAGACTTCTTATCAGCTGCCCTTATAGTAGCCAAAGTGCCGTTGAAAATCTCGTCTGGGGGCCAACCGGCCATTCTTATGCGGGGATACCCTTTCAATACATATATATGCGGTACCACCAGACGGCCCTTACCCAATCTGTCTTTATTGATCGATATTTTCCTTTAAATTATTTTAAACTACTTTTTTTTTTAGTTAATTTTTAGTACCTACATACCTTAAGATACTAAGTTTTAGTTTTGATTTCGACGATAAGATTTTGATGGACTAAGTTTTCGATACTAGCACTTCTAAAAATTGAAAATTGAAGCAACGTAACGCCTTAGGAGTTAGCACATGCAGCAATAATTTCGAATCCCAAGACTTCTTTCAAAATTCATTATTTAATAAATTACTTATGTTATTTAAAAAAAAAAAAATAATAACAAAAAATGTGTTAAACCTGGTGATGTAATTCGAAACAAGTGACGTAAGATTGAAGAATATTTGCCGTTTTTTGGTATAACTAAATATGGAATAAAAAAAATCCATAATACATTTTTATTAAGGTTGAATAATACGTGATAGTCTAATTGATTCATATAACTGATAAAAATCTAATAAATTCTATAAAACTGGTCTGAGAAAAATTTTATATAAAAAAATAAAAAAAAAAAACACAATTTAATAGATAAATGTAAATGTATCGAAAAGGTAAATAAACTGGATTTTATTTTTCTTTTACATTTTTCAAAACGATTTTTATCTTTCTGCAATTATCTAATGCTGGATAATTTTTTTTATTAAAAATATTACATTTTACGGTTTGGTAGTGTCATTGAACAACTAAGCTCGCCTACTTCTGAGACTATGTAAATGTATATGAGATACGTGTTTGAATCATTGCCTTAGGCAAGTGGGTTTTTCAGAGAAAGTAATTTCTGTGATCGAAAATTCGCTATGTTATGCAGGATATTGCGACAGAGGTATTTTTTTATTGACGGGATCTGTAATAAATTGATCGATAGACCACTTGCGTCTCACAGGTTTCCCACTAATCATCTCTAAGTAAAAGAGAGTTCAACGCACCCCATAGAGATATTTTGAATAGATTAATATGTTATGAATATACCATTGTTGTTTGGATCACTTGAATTGGATCACTTGGATGTTTGGCATTCAACTAATTATTCATCTTCAAACAATAAACCTTTAGAAAGTAACAAAATAGTCAATTAATCACACGAAATTTTTAGATTTTACCTTGTTCTATATCAAATCATTTAACGCGTATAAGAATACCGTAAGAAAAAACTCAAGGTAACTGGTTGTGTTTTTTTTTTTTTTGCATACCAAAGTCAAATTTTTACCGTAAGTCATTCACCTATCTTCACTTTTGGTGCATGCAATTCCAGCTATTAATTTCTGGTACAATCATGTATGCAGTTAGGGGAGAGTGGGGTAAAGTATGATGATTTATTATTAAAACTGCATTCGTGTTAGAAAAATTACACTGTTTGTATAGTGTAGTGTTGTGATAGTTACAAATTGGGATCTCTGTAACGGTATGTAAAAGTATTTTGATATAATTTTCAAAAAACTTGTGTAAGAAAAATTGGTTTTCCCAGTTTTCATAAAGGTGCATTCTCTTTCTTCCGTTTTAAGAAAAAATTTCATAGTAACGTCATGTAATGTGTATTTTAAGGTGTTGTTCACGTGCTTCATGATATATTTTATGGGGTAAACAAAATATCTTCGTAGATTCATGTTGACATACTAACAGTTCTTTGAAAAGTAGTTGGTGCATCATATCTTTTAAGGAAATTAAGAGTAAAAAAATGCTCTTAGTAAACTGGGAATTTTTTGATAATTATTGTATATTATAGACTGATTTATATTCTTTGAACAAATAAATGCATTTAAACAGAATTTTAATTATTTTCAGAATTAACATAACAATGTAACGCATTCATTTATAAGTAGTAATTAGTTTTTTTGTTCTTTTCTCTTTTTGTTTTAAGGAGGTCGAAATTAGAGTATGCTTAGGTTAATGAATGATTTTTGAATGTTATTTTTTTTAGTACTTGATACACAAAATATCAAAATTTGTACTAATTAGGTTTTTGAAGAAAAATTTTGAAGAAAGATCATATATGACTTTTATAAGAAAACTTTTCAATTTTTTTACGTATTATTTAAAAAGTTTTAACAAATTAAAAAGAAATTTTTAAACCTAGTATCGATAACGGGCAACAATTCCAGAGCGCATATGTGACGTCATAATGTTTATGTTGCTTGAACATACATTAATGTCTTTTTTTATTTTTAATTATTGTTGCTATGCAATTATTGCTTGCTTACAACATTTTTGTATTGAATAACTTATAGAGAATGTCTAATTAAAAGAGTTATTGAGCCTGTTTTGTACCATTATGTGGTAATAACACAAAGATGTTAGATATTCTAAGACCATAAAAATGTTTACCAATATTGTCAGAATTAGCCTGTATAAACTCTTTGTCAAACATTGTTAAAATTCAATAGCCACCAGTAATTTTTGTGCCAAATTTTAATAATTTTGACAATATGTACGAGCTGTTATTAATATAACGACGTCGCAGATATCGCGATCCTTTGTAATGCTACATATTTTGTAGTTATATACATAATAATCTTTAGTTTAGTGCTCCACCCACCTTAATCTCTCACATGACAATGAAAGTTTAAAATTCGTTAATGACAAGAAAATATTAATTTAAACATAGTAAACTAATTTTAATAGATTAATTTTTGTTTGAAATTCTTTGACAACATATTTAACGGTAAATTCGTTATACTTAGCTTTAACAGTATAAAAATAAGGAAAAAAGTTTAAGAGGGTTTTTATATCGATTTGTTGGAATTTTTTCCGTGTTTATTTATAAAATAAAATATAATTATTAATCGGAAATAGCTACGTAATGTTTTTGTTGTACTCAAAAAATTTCTTTGGATATATGTAAATTGCTGACAAATTTTAAAGTGTCAACATCAGCAATTAAAGCAGCCCGTACACGCTCAATAATATTGTGCAATCAACTTCTGCAATTTACTGAAGCTTTCTCCAGAGAGTTCAATAATTTATAAAAGAAATTTGTATAATAAATTGAATGCAGGAATTCTACAATAATTCAGTTGTTGTTTAATTGTAAATGTTAAGTGAAAAAAATGCTGCGAAGCAATAAATAATTATTTTTACAAATTAATAGTTCAAACTGGTTCAAATAATAGCTATTAGTTGTGCTACTTAAAATAATAAACTTTGATTTATACTTGAAAGTCTTTAAAAACAGTTTAAAAAATTTATTTAAAAATTTTAAAGTTTGATTTTATGGAGATGGAAACAAAGCTCACAGTCAGATTTATACAATAAGGCTAACACCAAATAATTTTATTTTTCTTACAAATAATCATTGGTTTTTCGAAATTTTTTGGTGAAAGCGTTAGTAATGTTCTAGGCAAAAATAAATAAATCTGAATTACTAGGTACCCTAAATAAGGGACGTTGATCGTATTCGGTTTAAACTTTATTAAAAACATAATAGGAGTAATTTATTTTTTTAAAAATAAATTTGTTATCTGATTAGTGATTATTATCAACAACTATTAAAATCATAAAAAATTTTATTCGGAAATAGATATTTCAAAATATAAACACATCAGTTAAAAAAACAAGTCGCCAGGTGCAACTTATACCTGCGCAAATAGTGTTCCGTACTATTAGTTTTTAATAGGATCTGATGTAAAAGCATAATTATGACGGTAGACAAAATATTTTTCCCAATGAATAAATTTTATTCCTGAAATAAACTATAATTCTCGATTTCAAAACGATCATATCTTGGTCTATTTTTCAAATGTATCAACGCGCACCCGTTGTTTTTCTTACGAAATACAAAATACGAAATATATTTTTTCAAACAACGGTACAATATTTTACAAAGATTTTTATGTAAATATAATACGTGGCTTAAATCTAGGTACCTACAACTAGTGCTTAACCCTAACCTAACATGAAAAAACTTAATTAATAGTGACTCGATACAAAGGGAAATTTTCAAAAAACCTTTAAATATGAATAATCTACTTAATAAATTTCTAACACTGACTGACTGACAGACAACGCACAGCCTAAACCCTTGGGTTTAGAAGAATGAAATTTTGCACAGGAGTTCCCTATGTAACGTAGGTGACCACTAAGAACGGATTTTTAAAAATTCGCCCCCTAAGCGAGTTAAATAGGGAGTGAAAATTTTTATGGAAATTCGACATTTTTGAAGTTAGAAAATATGTTACTATGACTATTAAAATAAAAAATGTCTTATTTAATGAATCTTTAACTTTGACTGACAGACAACGCACAACCTAAACTGTTGGGTTTAGAAGGACGAAATTAAGCACAGGAGTTATGAAAATTGGCGTTTAGGCTTCTATTTATAAATAAAAGTCAGTTGTTTCTGGAAATTGATTCCCTAAGGAGTTAAAATAGGAAATGAAAGTTCATATGGGAAGTTCGTCATTTTTGAAGTCAGAAACGTGGATATTGATTTAGGTTTTTGAAAAACATTAAAAGTGAGCAGAAAGTGAGTACTTAATAAAAAGATGTTGTCGATGGGAAATCCCATCGGGCATACGGCTAGTTAAAAATAAAATAAAAACCTAAAAACACTTACGCACACACTTTCTCTTTACTTACTCCGTCCGCACGTACACATTTGACCGCCCCCCAGGGCCGAGGGCAGTCACGGTGGGGAGATATCCATCGGCAGGATGAACTTCTTGCTCCGCTTAGACAGTGTCTTTGATGGCAGGAACATGTCAGCAATTCGATCGTTGTGGTGAAGATGGCATCTGGCCAGGTAACGTGAAGTTAGTGACATAATGTAGTCAAGAACAGGTTCAACGCCTGATTCTTGATGTAGCTGACGTACCGGGGTACGTCGCGGGGGGTTCAGGATAAGACGAAGTATCCTGTTCTGGAACAGTTGCAATTTGACAATGTTGCCAGATGAAACAGTGCACCACACAGGTGCGGCGTATGTGACGATGGGCCGGATGCACGTCTTGTACAGCTGTATCTTCTTCGCCGTCGGAATGACATTGGAGATGAGTAGGGGCCGCAGTCGGGCAGCGGTACATTCGCCGGCGATTCGTCGTCGTGTTACAACTGTCTTGAACGTGAGTTTACGGTCGAGGTACAGACTGAGATACTTGATGACGGGTGACGTAGTGATTCGGGAGTCGCCGCATCGAAGTTGGGAACGTGGAAGCAGCCTGGAGTGGGTGAAGATGACCGCTTCGGTCTTGTTGGAGTTGACTTTGATGCGGTTTTCCTGGAAGTAGTCCTGGACGGTCGTGAGCGCCTTTTCAATCCACCTCTCAGCAGTCGACTGGTTCGTTCTCGTTGACGAGGTGAAGACGGCAGTATGATCAGCGTACAGGGCGATCTGGACCTTGGGTGGCATCTTGGGAATGTCGCTGATGTATAAGCTGAACAGGACTGGCCCAAGGATCGAACCTTGGGGTACGCCTGCTGGTATCTGGAGGACGCTGCACTTGGCATCGCAGCTTTTTGATACCGTACATGATGCTTTTGAAAACGTTTTCTTTACTTTTCAAGTTACGCCTTGAAAGTAAACTTCAGAATCCAAATTCAATTTTACATCTATAATTAGGCCATTGTACTCTATCTCTGTACGATTGTGTCAAATTTCAAATTTTCATGACCAGTAGTTTCTGAGAA
This sequence comes from Brachynemurus nebulosus, assembly GCA_035578155.1. NCBI lineage: Eukaryota > Metazoa > Arthropoda > Insecta > Neuroptera > Myrmeleontidae > Brachynemurus > Brachynemurus nebulosus. The sequence continues at coordinate 28,001,693 of JAPWDM010000005.1, read as the reverse complement.
AATTGCCGTAGCAGGTAGACGCACACCGAAGTTATTCCATAAGTGTCCGTTGTGCTAATTTTGGTACGGAACACTAAAAACAATAACAAAAATAAATGTTTATAAAAATATAAAGCTGTTAATTTATGAATTTACTAATACTATGAATTATTAATTCTACTACATTACTTAATAATGTGCAAAAATTGTTGTTATAAATATTAATCTTTCCGGTTTTGAATAAAGATAATATTTAAATTTCCAATTTTTATTTCTGTTTTTCAATTAATAAAATTCATTTTAATGATTTTGGTTTATTAATTTTATTTAAGTAATTATTAAAATGGGAAGCCTTCACGCTTTCTTACAATGCAAATTTGTTAAAGCGTGAAGGCAAAAAAACTGTAGACTATAGATGTAGGTAGTTAGTACTTTTGTTCTTTTATGTGATCAGTGAAAAAAATTAAAGTGCACTTTGAAAGTTTAATTAATTAATTACACAATTATTGAAAAAATTTGATTAAAAATTTTATTGATATTTTATCATTTATGTGGATCTAGACAAGTTTGAAGAATATTTGTTCCGCTTGTATGAGAAGATATTTATCGATTTTTTTTCTCAATGTAGTGTCAAGTGTGTACTTGATTTTTGTTCAGCCAGAATTTTAAAAACTTATTTACAGTCAGTGGCGACCTTTGCTGTCGGAACTAGATTAGAGGAGTTAAAAAATACTTTTTGACATAAATTTGACACAGTATTGATGTAAAATTTTTTCCTTTGAATAATATCTAATTAACTCTTTAACGACCTTTATTGTCGGAATTGAATTGAAATCGATCGGGATTAAAAGATATTAGTGATGGGCATAATCGAATGAAAATTAATCGATCATTCGATTATTAAAATATCTCGAGATATCTCGAGATATAATAAAATCATTTGATTATTTTTCATTCGATTTATTTTAAAAAAATATCTCGAGGTATTAAATCATTCGATTATTTTTCAATCGAACAGTTTTAAAAATATCTCGAGATTCTTTTAAGTGATCCTACAAAATATCAGGCCTATAAAAAAAAATAATAATTATTTAGTGGGTTATCATATCTATTGAAAACAGAGAACACCTTATTGATACGTTAATGGCCATGAGTGCTGTATGTGCACCGTCAAGTAAAACCTAACTAACTATGACACAAAGCTGTACTACTATAAAGTGTATTAGTTGTTAAAATACTGTGCTAGTGGGGTGTTTCGTCATCATAGATTATGACCGTCAACGTGTTAAAGTGCCAACTATGAAAATGGAAAAACCGATAATACTATAATTAGTAATGGTTTAATGTCTAATGGACATTAATATTATAAAAAATAGATTTTTGAAGATAATATGATAAACCACCAAAAAGCAAAAGAACTGAAAGATGGATTATGGTTGTATGGTTCATACAAGTAAATAATATTGTATTATAGGTTTGAATTTGAAAATAAAAATAACAATAAAAGGATTCCGAAAAATTACAAAATTGATATTTAATTTTGTATCGCATCTCAATTTAAATAATATAACCGATAAAAATAATCGATAAATAATTGTAAGAAATAATCGAAAGAAAATAATTCATAATAATAATCGAATGAAAATAATCGATAAAAATAATCGAATGATTAATCGGTTTACAGCTTGGATGAAGCAGAGGGAAAGGCTGCTCTTATTAGTGAGATAAATTAACTTTTTTCATTTATAACTTAATTAATTTTTTTCTATATCTGTGGTGTTTACCGAATATAACTATACAAAATTTATACATATCGATTGAAATGTCAGCCACTAGAACACACATGGTCACTTTTTGTTAAAAATTAGGGTTAAGTTGCTCGCCTTCTTCCTTTGCTATTTTGATGGAAACAGTTCTGAAATACAATGTTAAGCTCAAATTTTATGTAAATTTTTATTTCATTTGATAGTAAACAGAAAAAGTGGACAAAAAGCAGTTTATACTAATAAAGTTACGTCAAATGGTATAAACTAATCAAATTTAAATACATGAATTATTCATTATTTTTCTATTATTCATAATATAACTGTAATTTAAAACAGCAAATTATACAAAAAAAAACATATCTATCACTTATTTTTCTATTTAGTATTATAGTATTCGAAAAAATTAAATCTGTTAAAACTGTAGCCTGTTAAAATTTTATTCGATTGACGAAATACAATTAGTTGGGAAAATAATAAAGAAGTACGCGAGAATATATTGTTTAGGTTTTTAAATTCTCTTGGACTGAAGAATTAAATTTGATTCATATTATTTCAATTAGGTACATCTAATTTTATGGAAATAATGTTATTTTTATTCAATTCACGAAACCATATTTTAAAAACACAAGGACACCATTTTGCGACGTACTCCAACGTGGGTAATTGGAGATACATATGTGTGCTGGTCCATGTTTAAATGTTCTAATTGTGAAATATTATAAAAATTAATAGTTATAAATTAAATTAATAAAATTAACACATAGGTAATTATTTTTTAGTTTCAAAATGTCAATTTATAACTACTTAAATCTTAATATGTAATAACTAACAAATGTAATAAAATACTTAGAGAGATTATGTTTATGACCTGAATATTTGTTAGTAATTTTTTTAATAGTGTAAATATTATAAAAGTAAAATCTCAGAAACGGTTCATTTTACGAGGAAATGTACCTAACTTAAATCTTTTTTGTGGTAAAAACAAGCAACAAATTTTTTTATTGAAAAGTCAGTATTTTTTTTAGATATTTGCAAATCTTGACAGTTTTGAACAAATATTAGGCCCTTATGCTCCTTTCACATTGTACGGTTTTCGCTGTACGGTAAAAAACCGTACGACTTTTTTCCGTGATGTAGTTGCTTTCACATTGTACGGTTTTTTGCCGTGTTAAACTGAATGTCTTCATTTGATTTGCAACATCATACAAGTAACAAGTGTGATTAAAGTTAGTTTTATAAATCAGAGGAAATATCTAGTAGGATTATTTATTACCACACTCTTTGAAGACCTGAAAAATGACGAAAATAAATTTTTTAACTATTTTCGGATGTTTAAAAGCTCCTTTGATTAATTTCTTGGCGAACTTAACGTAAAAACACACAATTTGGAAATTACATACAAAATATTAAAATGCTTGTTACCCACATTCAACATTAGTTTCATCCATTTCACAAATAAAATTAATAATTAACTTAAAATTTAACAAAATAATGTTACTGCCGTACGTTAAAAAAAATTCGTCAAGTGCGTGTTTTTGACACGCACTAAGTAATGTCACCTCAGTGAAAGTGTTAATTTATGATTTTTTGGCTTGTTTTTTAAGTACAGTGAGAATACAGCCCTCTTGCGTTTATTCAATATATGCCTGTACAACTCTATAATACAGTGTGAATACAGCCCTCTTGCGTTTATTCAATATATGCATGTAAACTCTATAATTATTATATTATATATTATTATTACTATTATTAATTTTTCCCTCGCTATAATCACACAACGAGATTAATATGTCATCCTTCGGTGACATAAAAACCGTCAAATGTGAAAGCATCAATTTAATTACATATACTACTGAGTTAAAAACACCGTACGGCAACCGTCAAGTGCAGTGGCAAGAAACGGCTGCAACGACATTTTGTCGTGACCGTATAATGTGAAAGGTCCAATGCTCTTCTTCACTCCACTAAAAAAATGTGATCGTACGGTTTTTTGCCATACAGCAAAACCGTGTAATGTGAAAGGAGCGTTATTCAGCAAAGTTATTCAGCCAAATTTTTATAATAAGCGATCCTAATAAGATCGGAAAAATAAAAGACAAACAAAAACAATTACAGTTGACTCTATGAAATTGTGCACTATCAAACTGTTATAACCAGCATTACTTTCACCATTCTTGTATAATAAACACAATCAAATGCTGCATGTAGGTGCATGGATTATGTATGTTTGTTTTGTTATTATCGTCGAACAGTTGTTTAACAATAAATTGGTAATTGGCGCCTAAATTAGTTTTGCTTATTTAAATTAATAAAGATAAACCAACAAAATAAATAAATAAATAAAAATAAATAAAATAAAAATTTAACGTCATTTAACGTTTTCACCATTGAAGATCGGTTGAAATTTATGACAAATCCACTCTTAACCGCATGATTACATGTAGCCAGAACAATCTAAAATAGAATTAATTTTGTTTATTTTTATTTATTTTTCAATTTAACTATTTATTTATTTAATGTACGTTTTGTTTTATAAATTTTACTTTTTAACTTAATAAAAAACCTCTTAACGCATAATAAAAATTTTACTTTGGCGTCTGTCTCACTATGAAACTGTAATTTAGTCCCGAGCTGTAACACTTTCATAGGGTCAACTGTACCTACTATTTAAAGAGAATAAAATTAAAAGAGTTACGAAAAGGCATAAAAATTGTTGACATTTTGTCGTAAAATTCAGTTTCTATTTTGTCTGATATTGATTCCCTTGATATTAATAATTAAAAAAGGAAAAAGTAACTGGAGTAATAGTTGTAGTCATGAAGTGGTTTGTATTTGTAAAAAAGTTTTTCTACAATCTAAATTGTATTAATAAATTAGTGTTAATTTTCATATAAATTAATTAATATCTAATTATTTTGCATGTTTGTTAATATTTATTTCAAATAATTAACAAAATGTCTATTATGTTTATTACTTGTAAAAATTTCTTAAATCCGTTTACCAAAACATTTCGCAATATAAACTGACATTCCGCTCGTTGTACTAAATTATATATCACTAGCTACCCGGCCACGCGTTGCTGTGGCTCAGTAGTTATAATTGATTGAATTAATTTTTTCTTATGATTTTGTTACAATGAACTCAATATTTACTAATAAAGCTGAAAATAGTTTAGCTAATTTTAAATCATGTGGGACTGAGAATAGGCGCGAGAATAAAGTGCTTCACTTCGCTCGCTAAACAGTTCAAAATTCTATAAAAGGTTAATTCCATGTAATGCTTCGCTCCGCTCGCCATACGATTTACTAATAAAGCTGAAAATAGTTTAGCCAATTTTAAATCATTAAGAATAAAGTGCTTTGCTTCGCTCGCTAAACAATTCAAAATTCTATAAAAGATTAATTCCATGTAATGAATGCTTCGCTCCGCTCGCTATACGAAAATAGGGTTGATAGTAGAAGGATGAAAATTTAGGGTTGTATGTATTTTTTTATACCACATCATAAAAAAATAAAAAAAAATTTTGTCTAAAAAATATAAAAATAAAATTTGGGGTGGACCACCCTTATCACTTAGGGGTACAAAAAATTGATAACAGCCCCGGAGGAGTATGGTAACGAAAACTGTGACACAAGAATTTTATATATTAGATTAATTATGTCTTAACATTTTGGAGATACAAGTTTTTCTTAAGGGAAAGTTTATCTAAAACATAAATTTAAATCTTGGCGTTACGCTTGATCACCTTGATATATGCTCTGGTTCTATTGTCCTTCTAAATTCTGCAAAAAAATTTTTTTTGGGCAATATTTGCTTAGGTGTATAAAAACAAAATTAAGACTGATGTAACAAAATTAGTTATTACATAATTTTTCAAGGACTTTATCAGTTTAATTTTGATAGGATTGCTTGTTATCGAGTTATTTCAGTGTTCCCTACCAAAATTGCTGCCACAGTATATTTATGGAATCATTTCGGTGTCCGTCTGTCTGAAACAATTCGATGTAATAATTTGAAATTTATCACAGATATAGTATGGTGATTAGATTTGTTAATCATTCGGTCTTCGACCGGACACTTAGGTTGTGATGTAATTTGCTCCAGTTGGAGTTGCTCTCGAACAACGGTTCGGTTGCCTAATGGGTAAGGGCCTTGGCTAATTACCAAGAGATTCAGGTTCGAGTCCTAGCCGACTTTGAAAACCAATAATTCGCAAACACTGGTTAAAAATAGAAAATGGTAAAAGGAACCTCAGTTTCATTTTAAGAGCTTTCTCTAATGATATCTACTTCACACGATGAAATACGTAGGAAAAAACTTCATCCCCGTAACTCCGTTTCCACAACAAATTTTGATGTTCGGTTGAAGAAAATTGGAAAGTTGGCAAGTCTGGTGGTGACCCAATTATACAAATGAAATACAAGAAGTTGAATTTTGATTCTGGGGATTGATTTTTGGAGTAAATTAGGAAATAGATAAACGCACGAATTCAGAAATATATTTCATGATGATATATGAAAGCCGCTTAAAAATTGCTGTCCGCTGTCTTTACCACCGAAAGGATCGTTAAAAAAAAATCAGAAAAGAATCGCGAATTTTGAAAATAATGTCTAAAGTGAATCTAAATTATAAGGATTAAATAGTTCTATAGTAAGTGACATCAAATCTATGTTTAAAAATAATTTATTGTACGGAGCACTTAATCGATTTTTTTTCGATTATACTTGTAGTAATTGATTAATTTCAATAATCAGTTTACATATAGAAAACATTTCCTATATAAGTGGTAATTACTTAAAAGTAATTATGTCGTTCTAATTAAAATCATGTTCGACCAAGACCTTAACCATCAGAAAAAAATGTGTTTTGCCTTTACAACGTCGATAGTAATTTCCTATTTAAAAAAAAGCCAAACTTTTAGTTTCTTTAATGATACATGCAACTAAAAATAATTAACTTTCCTAATTAACCGAATATACACAGTTGACCTCGAACAGGATTCACGTATCTATTTCAACTTGGATCCATGAACTTGGTTTTGATACAATTTTTAAATTTTTATAACCTCGACAACTAAAATTAATCATGTTTCCGTTATAATTACGAAAGTAGACGCCAGTGCCTAAGGAATACAATGTATAAGCAGGGTTCGCATGTTTAAAACAAAGTGTTTTAAATCACATGTTTTAAACACTGTTTAAAACACAATCTAAATAAAACATGTTTGAAATTACACTGTTTTAAACGATGTTTTAAACTATGTTTAAAACAAATAAAAAACATTACATATTAAACTGTGTTCTGAACAAACTTTAAATTCTTTCAGTTAAGTTGAGTAGTAGTAAGGATTGGAGAGAACGGGACCCACCTTCCCACCTGCCGACTTTTTGAGTGACCTCGGCAGGAGGCAAAACTACCGAGGCGGTTCTAGAAGCCTCCGGCGGTGGGTGGAGCAAAATTTGGTCTCCAACCTAACGATATCTAGTGAAATTTTTTCTAACCTAACAGAACCCAATGGAACTTGACCTAACCTAACGAAACCTAAGTGAACTTAGCTTAACCTAACAAAATTTTTTCTAACCTAAGAATTTCCCTAACAGATGGCGCAGCCACCTTCGAGCCCTGTGAATTCGCTACTAGATGGCGCAGCCACCTTCGAGCCTGTGAATTCGCTACTAGATGGCGTTGCTAGTCTGGATTCCTGTGTGTAAGTTTGAAAAATTGTCAATAGATGGCATCGAAAAACTTTTTTTTGATAGTTAAACTAGCCATTAAAAGATGGCCTTGCTTTCATAATTTTATAATATTTTTATCTGAAAACAGGCTTAAACTGTCAGCTGACGTCACTAAAGGTAAACTGATATCAAACAGCGAAGATTTCTCTCTAATATTCAAAAATGAATTTTATCATATGATTGTATATTTTTATCTGAAAACAGGTTTAAACTTGTATAAATTGCCAGCTGACGTCACTAAAGGTAAACTGATATCAAATAGCGAAGATTTCTGTCTAATATGTGAAAATGAAGCAGCAGGTTTTAACCTGTATGGCTACATAAAGTGTGACAGCTGACGTCACCATACTATTTTTTCTGCTATAAAAAGGGCGCGACAGAATTTCATCAGTTACAATTTTGTTCGAAACTTTAGTGAAAAAAACATTAAACCTTATTGTTGTGAATTTTCAATTGTTGTGTGTTAAGAGTTAATTGTTGCCAACAATGGAATCCATTACTGCTGGTGCTTCATCTGGAAACAGAGACTTAATTCAAAAAATGGCTGGAAATTTTGTGGATGAATTGAATCATCTTGGCGCTGTTAAACGATGGATTAAACTTTCTGATATGCAAATTGGAAAAGTATATAAAATAATGGGAGCCAGTCAACTACCATCGAAATTCGATTCATCGAAAATGAAGACAATATTGGAATTGGAAATTGGATACATTTCGTTACCAGCGAGATTTGACAATTTGAACGAGCAGATGCTGGCATGGCTGCAAAGCAATCCAAAATTGGGTATCATAAATAATGGACCAATCGGACTAACTCATAAACTGGAATTCAGAAAAACGTTGGATCTTCTTGAAATCGCAATTCAAAACGTTGGATCTTCTTGAAATTTGTAAATTTTCAATTGTTGTGTTAACAATTAATTATTGCCAACAATGGAATCCATGTATTGTGGAAATCGTTCGTATTCATCACACAGCATTTCAGAGTTGTTGATAATTTGTTTAATAATTTCCTCTCGACGCTTCGCTTTACTTAGTTCTCTTAATTCTGCATTGAAGAAAACTGCATTGAAGAACATTGAAGAAAATTGATGTAATGATCCGTAAATTCCATACAACAGAAATATTCCGATATCTCAATATTCCCAATATTTCGTCTATAATTGCGCTTGAAAAGTCTACAAACCACCTCTATAAATTCAATGGTGTTTGTTGGATAATTTTTCACTATTTTAATACACAAGTCGGTCAATTGGTGATCTTTGATTCCTCACAGAGCACTTTCTTGCATATGCACAAATTTTTAATATAATTATAAATTTTACAAGTTAAAAAAGTGATCATTGTGTACCTATTTTTGTTTAAAACTATACTTAATAAAATAAATTTAAAGAAAAAAAACCGATCTTTTGATTTACACCGATCTCCTAAAAAGAAATCAAACTAATTTTTGATATTATACCTTAAACTTGATGTATATATAAAAATTCCATTTACAATTATGGTACACCATATATACTCGTAAATTTTACAAAAATGTATCACTCTGTACATTTTTTTTTAAATCTGTGTGCATATTCTTTGATGTTATTTAATCAGCTAAATCTTTAATCAACTAAATCAGCTAAAATTGTTACATACTTACGTTATAAATATCTAAGTGTGTATTTTTCTTTTAAATATATAACTTATAAATACTCATGATTACTTTACTATATAACTGTAATCACGCGATATCATGTTATAAAATACATAAGAATTTACTCATTTAATGTAAAAATATTTGGTCATCAACAATTAAATAAAAACGAATTTTTTTAAATATATATAGTAATATAATATTTTGCATATATACAGTACTCTGTTAAAAGTACGGGTTTCTACACCGTTAAAAACATATATTTTACAATATCAATATATTGTAAAAAATCATATTTCTTAATATTTTTAAAACTGAATATGTAATATCAAGAATTTAAAACAGTTTTGAAACATTAATTTCTCCTCATAATATTTTTTAGTCTTAAATTAATAGCACAATGTTCCATATATTTTAAGAAAATTTTTCTTTTAATATTTTATAACTTATCTAAAAAATTTATAGCTATTTTTTATCCAAAAATTTATTACTTGCTATTGTTAAAAAATTAGTTAAATATATCTATAGGTATTAAGTGACCCCTAGTTTTGTGAAAGACGGTAGTAAGAGCAATTCATCTTAAATACGAAATTATTTTATCAATGCTAAATAAGCGTTTTTTTTCTCATATTATCATACTCCAATATATTGTATATTATTATAATTTATAAAAATGTGTTTTATTTATTAAAAAATTTAGCAAAATTTTAAATAATATCACGTCAAAATAATATTCAGAAGTCAATAAAAGACAATAGCAGTAAATTTATTAAGATAACTATAAATAAATATTAATCTAATGTTGAAATATTTATTAACAAATAGTACTGCTTAGTAGAAAATTAGGTACCTATTGTTTTGTTTTCAAATTTACCTTTTTGCAATTAAAGAAAATTTTAGTAACTATCGATACCTATATAAAACGATACCCATAAAAGACAAGCATGCTCTGATCTCAACAATTTTTTCCCATGTTAAATTTGTATGTTCTTACTTCGCTGAAACTTATTATGTTTATATATTCCCCCAATATTTTCTACCATAAACAATAGTTATAGCAAGCTAGGTAGGTATTGAATAAGTATTTTTTGTTTGTTAATTTATTGATGATAGAGAAAAAAATTTATGATTTTATAGACAGTGAAATACATTTAAACTATTTTTTGCAGTTTAATTTTGTAAAAACACCTAAAAATTATCAGTCACAGACAAATATTTCTAAGCAAACGAATTGAAAATGTAGTTTTATATCATAAGAATAAATGCGTATATATAGGGTGGACAGTAAATAACTCTCATAATTTTTAAAGAGCGGATGAAAACTTTAATTTTGGATTACGAAATTTTATTTTTTTTCCGGAGTTAAGCTGCATTCAATTAATTAACCCTTTCCTGCACAGCAGTTTTAGATCATTACTGTGCAAACGATACTTCAAATTAGCAAATCATTAATAACATGGGTAAATACTTATTAGCAAGAATTACATAGTTTACACATATGTTCTATCGCACCAGAATGTTAATAGGACAATGCGATTTAATTGCCTATATTCAGGAGCAAGCGAAAACATTACCTATTTTAATAACTTAGAAAATACACATTACATAGTTCGTTGTAAGAACAATCATTTCGATGAACTTTTTTTTTTTAACGAATTACTAAATTTGCTTAAGGACTATGGTATGTAAGAAATAACAACACTCACATAATTTTAAAATAATTAACATATAGCTATTGGAAAAGTTACAAAGATTTTTTTAACAACTTATTAAATGCTGATAGCTTATTTTAATATCTCCTATAGGGCCTTAAGTATAACCCTTCACCCGAAATTTTTTCATCACCATCGTTGGCGACTGTATTCTCGTCATCATCAGCTTCTCCTTCGCTCGCAGTATCTTCGCTATCGCTAGTAGATGTTTTTTCATCATCATTGAATACATATTTTAACACTGGTTCAATAATATCATGCTTTTCCAATTCCCTGGTTATTGAGATAATCCGCTTTCCAGTGTCACTTTCCTTTAAATTATTAAAATGGCTTCGTTTTTTCTCGTTTTCGATATAATCCGCAAAGCTGGGATTTATAATATGACTCCTTTCCATTAAATTGCACACAGTATTAACCATTTCTTCTCCAATTTGCGTCTGAGTCGCTAAACTTCTTAGTTCATCAACTAAATGGTTCGGGTCATCAAAATATTCTTCTCCATCAACAGGTTTCGAATGGCCATTATGAAGGTTAGTATTTTCATCATCATATTTGAAACGTTTAGCTTCTCCATTTATTGAATTAGATGTTGAAGGTTGGTCCTTTTCTTCCGAATTTTTATCTTCTTGTTCTTCATCCTTTGCGCATGCGTTCTGAAGCTCTTTGACCATTAATATGTCTAGAGCAGTTTGTAAGAGACCAGCTATCTTTGGAGTAAAACTTGTTTCTTTGTAGTTATCAGGCGATGGTAAATGCTTTTGTTCATCAGATCGATTATCTTCGACATTTACCGATTGTAGAATATTATGCGAGTTTTTTAAAGCGTGGAATTTACTTCTGATTGCTTCTGCTGCAGCCATCATACTTTCATCAAAAGTATTCAAGTTTCTTTTAGATAGATCTGTATCATTTTCGTGTTGATTTTGAAATACTGGTGCTTTATCTTCCTTTTCTTCATTTCTTGCTTCAAAACTATATTCGGTTTCATTATCATCATTTTCATCATTAGATTTTGACGATTCACTTTGTCTCCTGTTCTCCGCGCTGTTCACTTGTGTCCCATTATTTACCGTGGTATATTCAAACTGATTATTTGCGATCTGGTCATTATTGTTTGTTTCATGTTCCTGAGTATGCACTCTTCTTTTCATATGACGTAAAAGAGAACTTCTCCGCGAAAATGTCTTGTCACAACGTATACAGTTAAACATTTTGATAGATGTGAAGAGTTCGATTTATAACATAACACTGATTAGTTTTTATATCGACATGATCTTATATAGTACAACCAGAGCAGAATTGACGTAAAGTAATGACACCAAAATGCACCAAAGGTGCACCAAATGACACCAAACTGCACCAAAGGTGCACCAAATGACACCAAACTGCACCAAATGACACCAAACTGCACCAAATGACACCAAAATGCACCAAAGGTGCACCAAATGACACCAAACTGCACCAAAGGTGCACCAAATGACACCAAACTGCACCAAATGACACCAAACTGCACCAAAGGTGCACCAAACTGCACCAAAGGTGCACCAAACTGCACCAAAGGTGCACCAAATGGCACCAAACTGCACCAAATGACACCAAAATGCACCAAAGGTGCACCAAATGACACCAAACTGCACCAAAGGTGCACCAAATGACACCAAATGACACCAAACTGCACCAAAGTTGCACCAAATGACACCAAAATGCACCTTTGGTGCAGTTTGGTGTCATTTGGTGCACTTTTGGTGAATTTTGGTGCACCTTTGGAGCAGTTTGGTGTCAATTGGTGCACCTTTGGTGCATTTTGGTGTCATTTGGTGCAGTTTGGTGTCATTTGGTGCACCTTTGGTGCAGTTTGGTGTCATTTGGTGCACCTTTGGTGCATTTTGGTGTCATTTGGTGCAGTTTGGTGCCATTTGGTGCAGTTTGGTGCACCTTTGGTGCAGTTTGGTGCACCTTTGGTGCAGTTTGGTGTCATTTGGTGCAGTTTGGTGTCATTTGGTGCACCTTTGGTGCAGTTTGGTGTCATTTGGTGCACCTTTGGTGCATTTTGGTGTCATTTGGTGCAGTTTGGTGTCATTTGGTGCAGTTTGGTGTCATTTGGTGCACCTTTGGTGCAGTTTGGTGTCATTTGGTGCACCTTTGGTGCATTTTGGTGTCATTACTTTACGTCAATTCTGCTCTGGTTGTACTATATAAGATCATGTCGATATAAAAACTAATCAGTGTTATGTTATAAATCGAACTCTTCACATCTATCAAAATGTTTAACTGTATACGTTGTGACAAGACATTTTCGCGGAGAAGTTCTCTTTTACGTCATATGAAAAGAAGAGTGCATACTCAGGAACATGAAACAAACAATAATGACCAGATCGCAAATAATCAGTTTGAATATACCACGGTAAATAATGGGACACAAGTGAACAGCGCGGAGAACAGGAGACAAAGTGAATCGTCAAAATCTAATGATGAAAATGATGATAATGAAACCGAATATAGTTTTGAAGCAAGAAATGAAGAAAAGGAAGATAAAGCACCAGTATTTCAAAATCAACACGAAAATGATACAGATCTATCTAAAAGAAACTTGAATACTTTTGATGAAAGTATGATGGCTGCAGCAGAAGCAATCAGAAGTAAATTCCACGCTTTAAAAAACTCGCATAATATTCTACAATCGGTAAATGTCGAAGATAATCGATCTGATGAACAAAAGCATTTACCATCGCCTGATAACTACAAAGAAACAAGTTTTACTCCAAAGATAGCTGGTCTCTTACAAACTGCTCTAGACATATTAATGGTCAAAGAGCTTCAGAACGCATGCGCAAAGGATGAAGAACAAGAAGATAAAAATTCGGAAGAAAAGGACCAACCTTCAACATCTAATTCAATAAATGGAGAAGCTAAACGTTTCAAATATGATGATGAAAATACTAACCTTCATAATGGCCATTCGAAACCTGTTGATGGAGAAGAATATTTTGATGACCCGAACCATTTAGTTGATGAACTAAGAAGTTTAGCGACTCAGACGCAAATTGGAGAAGAAATGGTTAATACTGTGTGCAATTTAATGGAAAGGAGTCATATTATAAATCCCAGCTTTGCGGATTATATCGAAAACGAGAAAAAACGAAGCCATTTTAATAATTTAAAGGAAAGTGACACTGGAAAGCGGATTATCTCAATAACCAGGGAATTGGAAAAGCATGATATTATTGAACCAGTGTTAAAATATGTATTCAATGATGATGAAAAAACATCTACTAGCGATAGCGAAGATACTGCGAGCGAAGGAGAAGCTGATGATGACGAGAATACAGTCGCCAACGATGGTGATGAAAAAATTTCGGGTGAAGGGTTATACTTAAGGCCCTATAGGAGATATTAAAATAAGCTATCAGCATTTAATAAGTTGTTAAAAAAATCTTTGTAACTTTTCCAATAGCTATATGTTAATTATTTTAAAATTATGTGAGTGTTGTTATTTCTTACATACCATAGTCCTTAAGCAAATTTAGTAATTCGTTAAAAAAAAAAAGTTCATCGAAATGATTGTTCTTACAACGAACTATGTAATGTGTATTTTCTAAGTTATTAAAATAGGTAATGTTTTCGCTTGCTCCTGAATATAGGCAATTAAATCGCATTGTCCTATTAACATTCTGGTGCGATAGAACATATGTGTAAACTATGTAATTCTTGCTAATAAGTATTTACCCATGTTATTAATGATTTGCTAATTTGAAGTATCGTTTGCACAGTAATGATCTAAAACTGCTGTGCAGGAAAGGGTTAATTAATTGAATGCAGCTTAACTCCGGAAAAAAAATAAAATTTCGTAATCCAAAATTAAAGTTTTCATCCGCTCTTTAAAAATTATGAGAGTTATTTACTGTCCACCCTATATATACGCATTTATTCTTATGATATAAAACTACATTTTCAATTCGTTTGCTTAGAAATATTTGTCTGTGACTGATAATTTTTAGGTGTTTTTACAAAATTAAACTGCAAAAAATAGTTTAAATGTATTTCACTGTCTATAAAATCATAAATTTTTTTCTCTATCATCAATAAATTAACAAACAAAAAATACTTATTCAATACCTACCTAGCTTGCTATAACTATTGTTTATGGTAGAAAATATTGGGGGAATATATAAACATAATAAGTTTCAGCGAAGTAAGAACATACAAATTTAACATGGGAAAAAATTGTTGAGATCAGAGCATGCTTGTCTTTTATGGGTATCGTTTTATATAGGTATCGATAGTTACTAAAATTTTCTTTAATTGCAAAAAGGTAAATTTGAAAACAAAACAATAGGTACCTAATTTTCTACTAAGCAGTACTATTTGTTAATAAATATTTCAACATTAGATTAATATTTATTTATAGTTATCTTAATAAATTTACTGCTATTGTCTTTTATTGACTTCTGAATATTATTTTGACGTGATATTATTTAAAATTTTGCTAAATTTTTTAATAAATAAAACACATTTTTATAAATTATAATAATATACAATATATTGGAGTATGATAATATGAGAAAAAAAACGCTTATTTAGCATTGATAAAATAATTTCGTATTTAAGATGAATTGCTCTTACTACCGTCTTTCACAAAACTAGGGGTCACTTAATACCTATAGATATATTTAACTAATTTTTTAACAATAGCAAGTAATAAATTTTTGGATAAAAAATAGCTATAAATTTTTTAGATAAGTTATAAAATATTAAAAGAAAAATTTTCTTAAAATATATGGAACATTGTGCTATTAATTTAAGACTAAAAAATATTATGAGGAGAAATTAATGTTTCAAAACTGTTTTAAATTCTTGATATTACATATTCAGTTTTAAAAATATTAAGAAATATGATTTTTTACAATATATTGATATTGTAAAATATATGTTTTTAACGGTGTAGAAACCCGTACTTTTAACAGAGTACTGTATATATGCAAAATATTATATTACTATATATATTTAAAAAAATTCGTTTTTATTTAATTGTTGATGACCAAATATTTTTACATTAAATGAGTAAATTCTTATGTATTTTATAACATGATATCGCGTGATTACAGTTATATAGTAAAGTAATCATGAGTATTTATAAGTTATATATTTAAAAGAAAAATACACACTTAGATATTTATAACGTAAGTATGTAACAATTTTAGCTGATTTAGTTGATTAAAGATTTAGCTGATTAAATAACATCAAAGAATATGCACACAGATTTAAAAAAAAATGTACAGAGTGATACATTTTTGTAAAATTTACGAGTATATATGGTGTACCATAATTGTAAATGGAATTTTTATATATACATCAAGTTTAAGGTATAATATCAAAAATTAGTTTGATTTCTTTTTAGGAGATCGGTGTAAATCAAAAGATCGGTTTTTTTTCTTTAAATTTATTTTATTAAGTATAGTTTTAAACAAAAATAGGTACACAATGATCACTTTTTTAACTTGTAAAATTTATAATTATATTAAAAATTTGTGCATATGCAAGAAAGTGCTCTGTGAGGAATCAAAGATCACCAATTGACCGACTTGTGTATTAAAATAGTGAAAAATTATCCAACAAACACCATTGAATTTATAGAGGTGGTTTGTAGACTTTTCAAGCGCAATTATAGACGAAATATTGGGAATATTGAGATATCGGAATATTTCTGTTGTATGGAATTTACGGATCATTACATCAATTTTCTTCAATGTTCTTCAATGCAGTTTTCTTCAATGCAGAATTAAGAGAACTAAGTAAAGCGAAGCGTCGAGAGGAAATTATTAAACAAATTATCAACAACTCTGAAATGCTGTGTGATGAATACGAACGATTTCCACAATACATGGATTCCATTGTTGGCAATAATTAATTGTTAACACAACAATTGAAAATTTACAAATTTCAAGAAGATCCAACGTTTTGAATTGCGATTTCAAGAAGATCCAACGTTTTTCTGAATTCCAGTTTATGAGTTAGTCCGATTGGTCCATTATTTATGATACCCAATTTTGGATTGCTTTGCAGCCATGCCAGCATCTGCTCGTTCAAATTGTCAAATCTCGCTGGTAACGAAATGTATCCAATTTCCAATTCCAATATTGTCTTCATTTTCGATGAATCGAATTTCGATGGTAGTTGACTGGCTCCCATTATTTTATATACTTTTCCAATTTGCATATCAGAAAGTTTAATCCATCGTTTAACAGCGCCAAGATGATTCAATTCATCCACAAAATTTCCAGCCATTTTTTGAATTAAGTCTCTGTTTCCAGATGAAGCACCAGCAGTAATGGATTCCATTGTTGGCAACAATTAACTCTTAACACACAACAATTGAAAATTCACAACAATAAGGTTTAATGTTTTTTTCACTAAAGTTTCGAACAAAATTGTAACTGATGAAATTCTGTCGCGCCCTTTTTATAGCAGAAAAAATAGTATGGTGACGTCAGCTGTCACACTTTATGTAGCCATACAGGTTAAAACCTGCTGCTTCATTTTCACATATTAGACAGAAATCTTCGCTATTTGATATCAGTTTACCTTTAGTGACGTCAGCTGGCAATTTATACAAGTTTAAACCTGTTTTCAGATAAAAATATACAATCATATGATAAAATTCATTTTTGAATATTAGAGAGAAATCTTCGCTGTTTGATATCAGTTTACCTTTAGTGACGTCAGCTGACAGTTTAAGCCTGTTTTCAGATAAAAATATTATAAAATTATGAAAGCAAGGCCATCTTTTAATGGCTAGTTTAACTATCAAAAAAAAGTTTTTCGATGCCATCTATTGACAATTTTTCAAACTTACACACAGGAATCCAGACTAGCAACGCCATCTAGTAGCGAATTCACAGGCTCGAAGGTGGCTGCGCCATCTAGTAGCGAATTCACAGGGCTCGAAGGTGGCTGCGCCATCTGTTAGGGAAATTCTTAGGTTAGAAAAAATTTTGTTAGGTTAAGCTAAGTTCACTTAGGTTTCGTTAGGTTAGGTCAAGTTCCATTGGGTTCTGTTAGGTTAGAAAAAATTTCACTAGATATCGTTAGGTTGGAGACCAAATTTTGCTCCACCCACCGCCGGAGGCTTCTAGAACCGCCTCGGTAGTTTTGCCTCCTGCCGAGGTCACTCAAAAAGTCGGCAGGTGGGAAGGTGGGTCCCGTTCTCTCCAATCCTTACTACTAAGTTGTAAATAAAATGTATTGAAATAAAAAAAAAAAAAATTAGCCTAATTATACGAATTATTAAAAATTAGGCAGTTCTATTCCAACATGCATCAATAATAAAATAATAAAAAAATAATTAAATTTTTAATTAGGTTAAACTAAATTTATTTAAGTAGTTATGTATTTATATTTATGTTAAATTCTAATTTAGGTATTTCTATTTAAATCCTGAAAAACAGCGACTAGCATTGCAGCTTTTTCTACTAAGGCTACAGTCGAATGCAACTGTGTTACCAAATTAAATGTTTTGGGGTCGATTTGTGACTTTAGTGATAGCCGCCATTCTAAAGCACTGACTTGTATCATGGTGGCCACAGATTTTTGAAGATCAAATTCCCTGAATTTTCTAGGTTTTCCAGAAATTTTATTAAAAAATTCCCTGACTACATATTTTGTGAAAAATGCCACCCCTGCTCTATCTAAAAAAAGCTAAAAAAAATTTCTGACATAAAAAAGGAAATGACGAGCAAAAAAAAAAGAGAAACAAAAAACTCTTTTTCTTAAAAATGTAAATGACGAGCAAAAAAAAAAAAAATCTGCGCCAATTTTTAAATCTAATCTCAAAACAAGTGAAAAATTGATTGAAGTTTTATCTCTAAATATAAAAATCAATTTTTTCCAGTCTTCTGGTAAAATTCCCTGACTTTTCCAGAAAATAAAAATTCCTTTACATTTCCAGGTTTTCCAGATTTCCCAGTAATGTGGCCACCATGTATTTAATTATCGTATTTTATTTACCAGTTCAACTAACAATAAGATTTTGAACTTATTTGTACCGTAATTTAAATTCTTTTATTTTAGTATAAGTATCAAATCTTATAAAATTTCTCAGCAACGTCTTTGTTGTACACAGTATTCAACCGTTTTATAAATTGTACAATAAACAAAATATTCAAACAAAAAAACAAACGGTTTTATAAATTGTACAACAAACAAAATATTCAAATTTTTCCATTTAATGCCACCTATTACAAATTAATAGTACATAATTATGTAATTATTTTATGTCAGTGACAGACAGCAAAAAGTCAGCCATTTCGAGACAAAAAGTTTTTTCCATATGATTCAATTAAGGGAATTAAACCTGTTTAAAACAAGTTTAAAATGTTTAAAACATATGTTTAATTTAAACTAATAAAAACATGATTTTAAACATAGGAACACTTGTTTAAAACATTTTGAACTGTTTGTTTTATAAATTTAAAAAAAAACTGTTTTTTTTCCATCCCTGTGTATAAGGAATATACTGATATACTGATATACTGTAAGTATGGATATGTGTCTGCACGATAACTCTCGAACGAAATATTTTACTTTTACGAAATTTGGAGAAAACGTTCGAAGTCTGAAAATCTTGGATGAGTTCGTTAACCAGATACGCCAGATGCCCGGAACTGAGTTTTTATTTAAGCTTTTTGCCAAAATTCAGAAATTTTTCGACATTTTCTTTACATCGTGGTATAGGAAATGAAAAAAGTCACATAAGTTTTTGAGTCATTATCCAATGCAAACTGGTTTTCGAAGAAAAAGAACATTTTTAGCAAAAAATGAGTTTTTTTGCCAATTTCAAAATTTTTTTGATATTTTCATTATAACTATGATAAAGAATAAGAAAATCACATAAGATAGGTTTTGACCTATTATTCTGTGTAAGTCGGTTTTTGAAAAAAAGTAATTTTTGCAACCGAAAATTCGTTATTATGCAAGATGCTGCAAAAGGGGTATTTAAAATTTATTACGAATTTTGTAACGATCTTGACAATTCTCAAATAGCGTATAACAGTGTATTTAGTTCCGTTTGTAACCATTTGTAAAATCGAATTTTTAAATTCAAGTTTTCACGATAATATAGCGGTAAATTTTTATTGATATGATGTCATTAGTGACGTTTTGTATTTAAGTACTATTTTTTATTAACTCGCAAAAAAATACTATAAGTACGTAAGTATACTTGTAAAATGCAAATTTAAAATATACAGGAAAATATAATTTTTTATTATTAAATGTTTGAATAATTACCAATATTATTTTGATGTATTTAGCTGTTTACATTAAAAAAAAATTTACATGAATAATTTAACTGTAAGTATTTACCATTATTGATTAAATAAATATAATTTTGACTGATTCATAAAAATGGTTACATGAGTACAAACAGCTCATTTAAAACTCAATTTCATAATTAAAATAAAAAAAAATTAATTTTAAGTAATAATAAAATTTATCAAGGCCTTTTTTGTGTCTAAATAAATTCATGATTGTTCCATATTTTCATTCATTTAATTAAAAACATTTAAACGCTATTATTCAAGGCTATTATTAAAATTGTAATATTATATTTTAAAAATATGCCTAAAAAAATTAAAGTGATTAAGTTCAGGTTAAGTTGGGAGTCCATTCTTAAATTTACAAAATGAATTAAACTATTCTTTTATTTGTGTAATTAATTTACAATTTAAATTTTCCTACTTTCGTATAAAATCTGTGCCAAGTATTTCCCCTCTGAGAATTTTGATATTATCTTATTGTTTTCTAGCTATTGATAAATAACAGAGGGCGCCTATGTTATTTTAACCAGTCACCCTAATTATGACCACTTTCATAAAGCTTAATTTGGAACAAAAGACTTTTTTTTATTTTGATGATGTCATCAAGTTTAATACGTGAAAACGAAATATATAAGCTTGTAATTTCATTATTGACTTTATTTGGCGATAAAAAACTCAATATTAAGACCAGCAAAAAAAACAAAACAGAATTTTAAGCAATCTTAAACATGTCGACCGGTTTCGGTGTCTCAAAACACCATTCTCAAGACAAGAAAAAATACAATAAATAAAATAAAAAAAATCTTAAAAAACAGTCCTTTCAAAAATAAAAGAAAATTAAATAAAATATAATAAAAACCTTTTAGTTTGTTTCAAAAAACGGATCAACAATATCAAATATAGCAACTCGTTGTTGCAAAAAAAAAAGAAGAAAATACGTGCATCCCTTATATAATCCGAAATATATATTTTTAAAGTCGTTTTGTTCATTTTTCTCAAAATCAAGTATGTATGTAGAATCATGAGTAAAACCACTTATCAATTCAGTCATATTTTTAAAAGAAATATCATCATTTTAATAGCAAAAAATTTTAATAATTTCGACCTAATACTGTTTGTCAAAAAAAAAAAATTCATGAACTTGATTCTGACTTTTTCTGGCCAAGTTAATGACAGAAGAAAGGACAAATAATATGAAAATTTTCTCTATTTTTAATTCGTAACGACTAATTAATTGGTTCTATAATTAATTACGCTAATTAGAGACAAATTCAAATTCCCTGTGGATTACTTGACAGACAATTCTCTAGTGTATTCTTACAAATATCTATTCTCATATAAATTATTGAATACAGAATTTTCACTATTAGGGTTGTCATAAATCTTCGTTTTCGCATTCGCAACATATGATAGATTCGCATTCGTATTCAGTTTCCTAATATTTATTGCAAATTATTTTTGGTAAATATTTTTCTTAAAAATTCTCACATATTTTAGTCGCCTGGTATTCTGTCGTTGTGTGGTAAAACGCTTGACTCGACTAATATGGACATCCAGAAGTGCTCGCATTTGTTAATATATGTCGCATATAAAGTAATTTTCTTGTGGTACTTTACATATTTAAAGGAATATATGACAACCAAAAAAAACATAATTTTTTTTTTTTGTACACAAACAACATTTATTTAATTTTTATGATCTAACTGAGTTTGGATTTGGGTTAATAATTCACTGATAGGACCACCTTAATTTGACGATTCTTGATCACATGACTTGCGGAAGGAGTAAAAGCTGGATGTAGAAAGAGAGCATAACGTAACAAGTGTTTTATTTCACGCATATTATCATTCAAAAATTTTGTTTTTAAAAAAGAAAAAAAATTGAAAAATAATTATTCGCATTCGCATTTGCCGTTTTTTTCGCATTCGTTATAAATACATTTGTTACAAGTGCTACAAGTCTTATATGTACACATTACATGTCGCGGACACAGAAATACACATAGGAATAATGAATCAATCAAATATATTTGTTTGGAACTCTAATCTGTTGCTTTAATAAAAGAATTATTTCATGCAATTAGTTTTACCGTTTTTTAACCGTCATTGTGAATTACTTAATTAGGTTATTATAAATAGTATGTATGATAATTGAGATGTTTATATTTTATTTACATATATAAATATACTGTTCCCCAAAGTATTATATAATATTATAAGAATTATTAATTACTTTTGTACTTGACAGTGAAAATGTTAGATATATATTTTTCGAAATTGCCACTAAATTATATAAATTTTTTAAGTTATTTTAATTTTTTATATTTTATTTTGTTGATGTGAAAAAGTTAAAAAATATTGGTGTGCAAAAATGTTGAATTTGTCATTTTTCTCGTGGAGGGCGCCAACAACAATGTTTATGGTAGTATCAATATCTACAAATAGTAGATTGTAGTATATCAAAATTCAATAAATTGTTATTTTGTTGTACGAATTTTTTTTTAAGGCTCCGCAAGTCAACTTGACACCGGACCGGCCCTGTGTACATCTACACAGAAACACTGATTATGATTTAATGCTTTCACTATGTATCACCGTACTATGGTCGGAGTTGTTATTATCGAATCCCCACTGCATATTATTCCAAAAATATGATTTCTTCTCAATTAACAATTGACAACTAATTCAGGAACTTATTTAAAATAAATAATTGCAACTTTTAGATTGTTACACAATTATAATTATTATTAACGTGTGATGGTGTAATAGTAACAGGCAAGTACAAAAATAATTAATATGTAAATTTAATTACAGTCATTGACGTTTGAAAAATAATTATTTATTTATTTAGAATAACAAATAAATTGCATTTCTGGTCGGTGTGACGGTATGCCTTCGTATACACCTCCAAACGTATTTTACCTCCACGATAATTTTCAAATCATTAAATTCTTAGCTCTTATATAGGTACATATTCATCAAAATTAGTAAAATAATGCTTTTTTAGATGTATTTTTAAAATTACTAGGTTGCTATACATAAAATGAAATTATCTATAAGTATATTACATGTTAGCATGAAAAACAATTTAAAAGAACGGTATTTTTTAAGAGTCCATATATATATATATATATATATATATATATATATATATATATATATATATATATATATATATATACTACTTAACATTAATGAGAGATTTTTACACAATTTAAAAAAAATGTTTTTTTAATTAAATTTTTTAGCCTTAACTTGTGAGTTAATTATGAGTATGACGTTCAAAACAGTAAGAAGGTAATCTTTTCAGGAACTAGTTTAAATGCATATGAAATACCAGTTCTCATACTTTTACATTAAAGTAAATAATGTAATAATGTTTGCTTTTAAAATGGAAAATATCCAATATCTCCGTTGTTAATAATTGCATCAAATATTTGTTAATTAAACACTATTAATGATAGTTTAAAACAATATGCAAATTTAAGGATTTGTTTTGGTTTATTATGCCATACACCGCTTATATCTGCGAATGTTATGATGACTTGATGACCTTTTCAAATGAAAATTGCTACCCGTAGTCATTGGGTCCAACAATTTTTTTCTTAATCATTTAACAAATATTTTCGTACACTCTTAAAACGATTTCTTTGTTCAAAGATTAAAAATTTCTCTGAATCAAAAAAATATTTCTTTAAATCAAAAATTTTTTTTTTATTTTTTTTTCTCGGTTCAATGAAAAAAAAAACAAATCGTTTTGAGAGTGTAATGATCGATTTTTCATAGTATCCATAATTTTCGGGTAATATATTATGACTCAATATTTACTAACTCTATTAAAATCAAAACTTGAACTTTAAAAACCTATTAGATTAGGAGGGAATGGTCATTTCTAGCAAATTTTGAGCTGTTCTTAAAATCATGAGCAAATACTATAAAAAAAAATTTAGAATCCTTAGAGGTAAACACTCTCAAATGATACCTCACATGATATATTAATTAAAACGTTTCTTTGGCAAAATTGACTTTTAATCGTTAACCTACGATATATAATATGTACGCGTCATCAAGACCTAACAATACGCCAAATTTCAAATTTCTATGTAAAGCGGCCCCTACACGCTCAATAATATTGCACAAAATCCGAGGTTGTTCAATATTATGGATCGTCTGTAGGTTATATTGAAGGGTTGTACAATATATTGTGCTGATCAAAAATAGTTTGAAATATATTGTGCAATGAATGAATATTGTAACGTCTGTAGGCTTTGTAGATATTATTGCGCAATACTACTTTATTTGTTTGATTTGTTTGTTATTCTGTAGTCATATTTGATGGCTATTATTTGAACCTGTATGAATTATTAATTTACAAGAATAATTATTTATTGCTTTGCAACATCTTTATCACTTAATATTTAAAATTAAACAACAGTTTAATTAAGTACAATTCCTGCATTCAGTTTATTGCACAAATTTCTTTAACAAAATTATTGAACTGTCTGGAGAAGCGTTCAATAAATTGCACAAGTTGATTGCACAATATTATTGAGCGTGTAGGGGCCGCTTAAATAGTTTTTTCAGTGACAGACGGCGAGATACGAGAGTGATCTTAGGTATAAGGATTCCGTATTACTTTTAAAGTACGGAATCGTAAAAAGGGATAAATTTTCATAATAATGTTGTTTACGTTTTGACGGAAAAACTAATTTAAATAGAAATAAATGAACGTCTATTTCAGCGACAGAAGCTATTACAATTTAGATAAAACTTTCATTTTATAAGTAATAGGTAGTATAGTTTGATATATTTTATAAATTACGTTTAAAAGTGTTCATTTTTAAAGGCCTTGTATTTTATATCTTTTTTAATTAACTTTCAATATACTTAAATAATTTTAATATTCATAATAACATTTCTAAAACATCCTTCAAATCCCGTTCTCCATTCATACTTAACAAAAATTAAAAGGGAGAGAAAAAAAATGTAAAAAAAGTAAAACATCAGTGTACACACGTTTTCTACACGATTCACGTTTAATAATAATAATTGTCTTAATTTCCGTATTTTATAAAAAGTAAAAAAATGTATCTAAAAATTATTATTTTATGGTTATGCAAATTAATTTACTAAATGCAATAATTTTTGACTAATTTGTTTATAATACGGTGTTTTATCTAATTTTTTGCAACCACTAATAAATTATTCAATAGTAGGTACATATTTTTTCTACACGATTCACGTTTAAGAATAAGAAAATTGTCTTAATTTCCGTATTTTATAAAAAAGTAAAAAAATGTATCTAAAAATTATTATTTTATGGTTATGCAAATTATTTATTAAATGCAGTCATTTTTGACCAATTTGTTTATAATAAGGTGTTTTATTTGATTTTTTGCAACCACTAATAAATGATTTAACAAAGTGTTACTAATTCTTATAGTTTAAATTCAAGGTTTTAATATTTTTTATTTATTTTTTTTTTTTTTTTTTACTGATGGATCCAGTTATTTTCCAGAATTTGTAGTAAACGTAAACAAATTATTTACTGACGAGAGATATTGTTAACAAAATACTTTACATTCAATTTCCTTTCTTAATTCTACATCAGGGGATGCAAAAAATTGTTATTTTCAACTGCTTGAAACAGGAAAATTATTGCTTGTAAAAAAATAATTAAATTTAAATACTCAATTATTTTATGTAATGGTTTTGATAATTTTGATTCTACAAATTTCGATTATTTACTATTTTTAATATTAATTGAAAACTTAGTAAATAAAATTAATAATTTTAAAAAAATTTAATTAATTTAGATATTTTTGTTCATTTAATGCAAGTGGCGTAACTAATTTTGGTGTTTAGACAAAAAAGTCCCTTTTTTTACTATGCTGTACCAAAACTGGCTAAACGGAAACTTTTGGGAAAGACGTTTCAAAATTGTTGTACCCTGCTTTTATCATCAAAAGAAATAACTCAGAAAAATTTGAAAATAATCATGAACATTGAGAATTAGGTGAGACTGATTCGAAATTATCAGGAAGAAAAATTCTTATTGTTTTGAAAAAAGTTTTTTTTTTTTTTTTTTTTTTTTTAGCAAAAAACATTTTTTGCTACATAGAGAACAAGTTTTGTTCTTACACATTTTTCAAAATTTTTTTAAGTCCATGTTGTATTTGCGTAAATACAACTTGGACTAGACTAATTATTTTTTTTTTTATAAATAGAATGCCAGTGGCACAGGTATGTTTTATGTATTGATCAAATTCTTAAAAAACCTAGCTTGGGTAGAAAATTTCCCGAATCAAATATTAGCCAATTTTCTTCCCAAATAACTGAGTGTACTAAGGCAGTGGAATTTGAATTAATACGTTGAGGCTTCGAAGTATTAAATGAGCCGTTTATTTTGAAAGTGGGACAAGTTCACATTTTGTTATTGCGAGATATTTAAGGGTTTGCGTTTCAATAATTTAAAAATATTGGCAAGTGTTAATAGACATATTTTTTGTATTTTGTGGTATTAGATAATGTAAGTTTATAATCCAATAGTGTTTATAGTAGGTACTGGCTAAAAAAAAATATGTAGTGGTTTTATTATAACTAAATGGACTTGCCTCGCTTTCAAAATTAATGAATTATTGTAATCGTTAATTTAAATGGATAATATTTTAGTTTTATCATTTAAAAATAAACATAATAAAAACTTTTCACACGACATTTCAGCTTCAGAAGCACGTACTGTGACATTATTACCCCCTGCCAGTGCCTTAGTAGTAGAAATGAGTGTATGAAAATAAGTATGTACTTTAAAAGGGCGACTCATCCCCATTTTGCAGTGTTGCTTAAAATGAATTTTGAAAATTTATTCTAATTGCTTTAAACTATTTTCCTTAAAGAAGTTTTTAATTACTTAGATAGTACGATTATGTCGACACAGTCACTCCCTTGGTGTTAACTATCCCTGAATTTAATATTAGGAAATTGAGTAAAACAAGTCGATTAGATTTTTTTACGTACATTTGAAATCTGTAAATAAAACTTTATTATATTTTATCTTTTACCCCTTTTCGCAAAATTAACCCCCAAATTTTAGCCCTAAACTACCCCTGTTGGTGTAATTTAAGCAAATTACATATCAATAGATAGCATTTTAAAAAAGAGCAATATCGCCAATTTAAGCTTTTGCTCTATTTCTTACTTTTCGAGATATTTGAAAAATTACATTTTCACCCCAATTTTTGAAGGATGGTTTCACACCTTCAAACTTCTTTTCCGCAGATAAAAAAATACGTGTTATTTATTTTTAGTGTTCTACAACATACCTAAGTTTCATCAAAATCAATAGGTCTAGTCTCGGAAATTTTACTTGTAAGGTGGACTTGCACCACTAT
The DNA here is from genome assembly GCA_035578155.1 of Brachynemurus nebulosus. Lineage (NCBI taxonomy): Eukaryota > Metazoa > Arthropoda > Insecta > Neuroptera > Myrmeleontidae > Brachynemurus > Brachynemurus nebulosus. Next base: position 27,974,158 of record JAPWDM010000005.1, on the reverse strand, counting down.
CAGAATAAACATATTTACAATACTATTAAGAGCTAAAACTTCAATCTCCCAAATATTAGGTTTCTGAATTTTTTTGACTATAAATTGTTGACAGATAAAAAGATCATCCTAAGTCTTATCTATAACTACCGTTATCTTCATTTATTTCAAAAATGGACTTGCCCCACTTTCAAAATAAACGGCTCAAATAATGGTATGGGTGGCGTCTATTATAGACAAGATTTCTGGAAAAATTGATGTTATTAAACTCTATTATTAAGATATTATTTGATTCATCCGAGGAAGGCTATTTCATTGATTTAACACCTTCTCTTACTAAATAGTAGAAATGGAAGTACAAAGTAAATTTTTGATTTTAATCTGGTTTGATTAAAACTTGCACCTACTTCCTAGGATTTCTGTTACTTGCAAATAAATATTCAAATGAAAGTTTATTTCTGTGTCAAAAAAATCGTAACAGCTAATAAATCTTTCATGGATTTATAATGATTTAATGAAGAAATAAATACTACTTTATTATTTATGAATTCTATGTCAACACAATAAATTTTATAGTAATTTACACAACACAATTTGTTTTACAGTACTTAGGCAGTACGAACATAAACATATAATAATTAGTCAAGGGTATTTATTTGATTTAAATGTTAAATGTGGTTACAATAACCTCAATTTTATGTGATTTTCACTTTTTTTGAACGCACAGATTTAAGTAAAACATGATTGTACCAACCATAATTTATGTCTTATTATTATATTTACAATTATTTACAAAAATAAACAAACAAATAATTAAGTACAATCATTGTTTTGTACGTTAGGTAGTGGTAATTAAAAAAAAAATAAAAATAAAAACCTTCATTGCAAGTGAATTTTTGCAAAAAAAGAACATTTACTGACTTTACTGACGACTGATTGTTACAGTATGTAATAATGAGTGTTATTATTATCTATGTAGGATAAAGTTTGCGACACTACTAATGGGGTCATGCTCAGTCAGAAAGACGAAAACAACCATGAATTTTTGAATTTTTTTCTGAAAAGCGGCATCTACTTTTTGAAAACACATTTTAAGCTATGGAAAATGTGCTATAATTTGATCAATTTCTGTCTGAATGTCTTCTTAAGGGGTTACATAAGTTTTTTTTAGCAAAAAAAAACACTGTTTTCGATTTTTTTTTTGCAATATAAGGAAATATAATTTTTTCCAACTTTTGGGATATTTTTATATATTATTTTGAGATACTGTAAAAAATATTTCATGAAAATAAAAATGAAAATTAGGCTATTGGCAACTATAGTTGTCAAAAATCGCTAATTTTTCGCCGTAGCCAGAGTATAAGTCGTGAAAACCTTGTACAAATTCAATAAACAAAATTTTTTCTGTTAATAGATGCTTATTTAAGGCTTGTATTTAAACAAAGGGTTTTTTAAAAAAAATGAAAATTCAATTTTTGTCAGCGTTTTAAAAAAAAAAAAAAATTGTTGAAAATCAAAGTTTTTTAATAAATGCTCGAATTAAAAAACGAATTCAATAGAAAAGTTCCAAGGATGTAACTTTTTTTTTCTATCATACATAATACAGTCTATTAAGAGTTCATTCAAGTGCTTAATGATCGGTTATACAGTAAATACGAAATATTATTATCATTATTTATTATGATTGATTATCTTAGTTAATATATTTATGATGTAATAATTATTGTTATGCACTCGTAATTGTTCTACTATGAAGGTTTCATTTACTCTTTTTTTATTTTATTTCTTAAATTTAATTAATTTAACTTTTTATTATGTTGAAAACTGATTTAATTGATCTCAATCAACATTTGTAAATTTTATAACAAAAAAATCTTCCACGCGCAGTATTTCTTATGCATTTTTATAGGAGTGTTTAATTTTTGTTTTTATTTCATTTAAATTTTCCAGAACAATCGTTAATATTTTAAAAGTATTATTGCTATTTTTTAAAATATCCGTTCTTTGTTTTTTTGGAAAACAAAAAATTGTTGTAAAATTATAGTAATTTAGGTTTGATATATTAATTATTGCTAGTGGTTATAATTTTTGTGTCGCCTAATCTACATTATTTTCAAATTAGGGTCTCCCATTAATTTTAAATTAGATTTAAATTTTGAAAAATTGAAAGGTGTGATCATTTTTTGTTGACGACTTAATTCAAATCTTTGCGTTAATCTTGACAATGAAAGATATTTAATAATTAATTTAACTGAATTAAACATCAGTGTTTAGTTGTATAAAAAACTGAATTAGATATAGATTTTAAATATATATTTGATTTTTTGTATTTTCTTGGAAGAGAAAAAAGAAGAAAATCCTTGAAAGCTGTTGATGATGCTTCTGTTTTGTTCTAATTGATGTTCTTTCTTTGATTTATTTGTTTTACCTAAAGTAGGAAGGTCATTTGAAAAGTAAAATACCCCTGTCGCAGCATCCTGCATAACATAGCGAATTTCCATTTACAAAAGTACGTTTTTCTCGGAAACTAGTTGATATAGAGTAATTGTAAATAAAAAAAAACCATCTTTATGTGATTTTTCCGCCTCATTCCGCCAAATTTTTTTCACGAAAAATGTCCAAAACCCCGTAAACGTTTTCACGAAATTTCTTAAAAATAAGAATTTTCGTTCTTGAGCTATCGTGCGGACACTTAGTAAACATATATATAAATGTGTCCGCACGATAACTCAAGAACGAAACATCTTATTTTTAAGAAATTTCGTGAAAACGTTTACGGGGTTTTGGACATTTTTCGTGAAAAAAATTTGGCGGAATGAGGCGGAAAAATCACATAAAGAAGGTTTTTTTTTATTTACAATTACTCTATATCAACTAGTTTCCGAGAAAAACGTACTTTTGTAAATGGAAATTCGCTATGTTATGCAGGATGCTGCGACAGGGGTATTTTTTATTTACAATTACTCTATATCAACTAGTTTCCGAGAAAAGCGTACTTTTGTAAATGGAAATTCGCTATGTTATGCAGGATGCTGCGACAGGGGTATTTTATGTAATTTTTTCTTCTCTTTTAAGTGGTGTAAAAAAATTTCGCAAAAATTTTTGAATAAGTGGAAATTTTGGCAAAAAACTAATTTTTTGCTAGAACAAAAACCATGTTCCTGGCATCCGACGTGTCTGGCTGACGAACTCATCCAAGGGTTTGGGACTTCCAATGTTCTCACCAAGTTTCGTGAAAATTGGATAATTCGTTCAAGAGTTATCGTGCGGAGATATATATATATATATATATATATATATATATATATATATATATATATATATATATATATATATATATATATATATATAATACAAATATATATATATATATATAAATACATATATATATATATATATATATATATATAAATATATATATATATATATATAAATACATATATATATATATATATATATATATATATATATATATATATATATATATATATATATATATATATATATATTTTTTTTTTGGGGGGGGGGTTATAATTTTTTTTTGAAGCTGATAATTTTTTCTGAGGTACACTATAGAGGTATCTAAAACATATAAAAATTCCAGCCAAATCCGTCAAGCCACTAAAAAGTTATAAATTTTTTGTGATTTTCAAAAAATAATTTTTTACCCCCAAAGGGTGAGTTTTTAAGGGTTGAAACTCAGTAAATTGTAATCTTATATCGAAAGCAGTTAGCAGAAAAAAAACCAACACAATTCGTGCGGGGGCATTTCTACCCATGCTTATCCGCCAATAGCCTTTGAGTGAATATTATTTTCGGTTCCTAGGGACCTCAAAACAAATTTCTGCCATGGTCCCGGGTTTAAGTCGCGTCATGACAGTGGCTGTAATAGCTGAATTCCATTCTTGGACGACTTTCAAGTTTTCAAAAATTTTTGAATAAGTGGAAATTTTGGCAAAAACTAATATTTTTCAAGAACAAAACCAATGTTCCTGGCATCCGACGTGTCTGGCTGACAAACTCACCCAAGGGTTTGGGACTTCCAATGTTTTCACCAAGTTTCGTAAAAATTGGATACTTCGTTCGAGAGTTATCGCGCGGACACACACACACACACACACACACATTATATATATATATATATATATATATATATATATATATATATATATATATATATATATATATATATATATATATATATATATATATATATATATACATATAAATTTTAGTGACTATTATTTTCGGTTTCTAGGGACCTCAAAACAAATTTCTGTCATAGTCCCGGGCTCAGGTCATGCCCCCCGCGTCATGACAGTGGCTGTAATAGCTGAATTCCATTCTGGAAATTTTATCATATATTTATGTTAACTTTCAAAATAATCGCCTGTATATGTTAAATAATAGCTGAATTCCATTCTGGAAATTCGCTAAAATTTAAGACTTGTTTACATAAAAATCTTTGTTTACTTTAAAAATTTTCTCACGTAGACTGTATATGTATATACAACACACACAAACCGTACGCATAATGGTAGTACGGATAATGAAATGGTCTTGTACCCTTATACATATATCACAATAAAATTATGTGATCGTGTCAAAAAGGATATGGTATGCATATAATATATGTTATATACAAAATATACATATTGTGTGGAATATGTACTTAGTTAGAATGTGAAAAAATTCACACTTTATACGATAAAATAATCACATTCTAAACAACAAGGTTTTTCTCGGAAACTAGTTGACATAGAAAAAAAGTTTAAAGACCTTTTTTATGTAATTTTTTCTTCTCTTTTAAATGGTGTAAAAAAATTTCGCAAAAATTTTTGAATAAGTGGAAATTTTGGCAAAAAACTAATTTTTTGCAAGAACAAAAACCATGTTCCTGGCATCCGACGTGTCTGGCTGAAGAACTCATCCAAGATTTTTCGACTTCCAACGTTCTCACCAAATTTCGTAAACCTAGGACATTTCGTTCGAGAGTTATCGTGCGGACACATATATATATATATATATATATATATATATATATATATATATATATATATACATATATATATATATATATAAATTTTAGTGAATATTATTTTCGGTTCCTAGGGACCTCAAAACAAATTTCTGCCATGGTCCCGAGTTCAGGTCGCGTCATGACAGTGGCTGTAATAGCTGAATTCCATTCTGAAAATTCGCTAAAAAGAAAATTAATAATTACATATTATACTTATTTTACAAACCATTGCATAATTTTGTGAGAATATCTTCAAACTATTTATCCGTGCAGACAAAAGAAATATTCTGGTTGTTAATACACGTAAATAGCTTTTAGTAAAAAATCTTTTCTTGGTTTTACATAAAGAAGCCATCTGCAAAATTTCACGTTCCTCGACCGAATAGTTTGCTATTTAAATTTTTCATCCCCTAAATAGCACTCATATAATCTATAGCACTCCCGAGATTAAGACGTATCCAGCGACACCTTCTTTACCAAAGTCCGTCAAGCTGTTTAGGCTGCAGGCTGCGGCACAGAAACAGACATAGTCAGGATACATACATACATACATACATACATACATTCTTCCTAAACACATTACCCTCCTTCTGATGCAGATGGGTAAAAATAAGTAGAAACAAACATATATCCGTTAAATACGATAGAAATTTCTCAATAAATTTTTCTGATTTATTTTTAATAAAATTAAAGTTCTTAGCTTGAACAGAAAAGTAGTTCTAGTGTCATGATGCTAAACAAAATTTCGGATATGTTTATTGCAAAAATTAAAACTTTATTATCATATTATTAGAATGTTTCCTTTTTCCACTGGTTGATCGGTGTAAAATTACCTAACTTATACCTAGATCATAGATTCCCAACCTTTTCTGGACCACCGCCCCCTTTAGTATAGAACAGAAATTTCAACGCCCCCTAGCAGGACCTTTTTTTTCCTTTTTCTATTTTTTACAATCGGCGATCTTTTTTTTTGCTCGTCGGCTGTAAAATGTCGCCCTTTTTTCTATTTTTTACAATCGGCGACCACCCGTCTTGACAACCTTATTCGCTACCGCCCCCTGGAAGACTCCAGCGCCCACTGGGGGGCGGTATCGCCCCCGTTGGGAATCTATGACCTGGATTAAATAACTTCATATTTAATTTCCACAATTTGAGACATTTTTATAAGGGGATTCGTTTTAGGGTCTTAAGGCTTTAGGGAACAATTTTGGGTAACAATTTCAATAATATTTCAACAAAATTTGGTTGAGATTCATCTAGTCGTTTCTTTCAGACCTTTTTCAGGTCCCAGAATCCTGGAGAAAAATTTTGAACTGATTTTCATTTTCTTAGATTTTAATAGTATTTGAAATAATTTAGTCTTATGTGCCATTCCAAATACTAAATTTATATTTTTATTTCCAGATAAAATAACAACATGGGAACTCTACCTAATATTTCAGTTATAAAAGGTAACAGTCGGACATACAACATTAAAAAATTGTATCACATTTTTGAAAATATTACAAACGAAGTGAATCATGATACCATTGCACTTATTTATGAAGGTAAGACTTTTTTTACCACAATAGAATAACTTTTCATTATATTTTTATAATTTTTGAGTTATTTTGTAATATTTCAGACGAACATGACAATACGCAAATCAAAAAAGAACTCACCTATAAAGAATTGAATATTTACTCAAATCGTATTGCTCGTGAAATTGTCCGACGTGTAAATGAACACAAAATCCCACCGAATACAGATGGCGATTATATCGTTGCGTTGTCAATGTTACCCACCGATAAATTGATCGTAACATTGTTGGCAATTTGGAAATCTGGTTGCGCTTATTTACCATTGGATCCATCATTTCCCAAGCCACGCGTTCAACACATTTTACAAGAATCTAGTCCAGTATTGTTTATCCATGAGGATAATGAGAATGAAAGTGGTAAGTAATTTTCGTCACCAGCGCAGGATTTTTTAGGATACGATCTTTTCTTTTAACTAATTGTTATTAAACATAAAACAAGAATTAAATTTCAACTATCTTTATTCAAATAAAGTAAGAGATCAATATGGCAGACAATTATAGTATGGAATTAAAAAAATACAATTTTTTTATGATTGTGTTAACTGCTAACAAAAACATAAATGGAGCAAGTATCAGATGCAATTGATCGTTTTAAGATTTTTATACAATGAGTAAAACCGTTACATGTACAAAATAATCAAAATTAAATGAAATGTTGTACTCTCTCCTGAATTTAGTAGTAGCTTTTATGTTAAAAATAGCATAAAAGACAACTTTATATTTGACGGTAACACTTAAGAATACTATTAATTAACAGAAAAGTACTCATAATTGAGAAAAGAACACGTTTATTACAAATTGTTGGAATAATTAGTTCCTTTCCGTAATTAATTATTATGTGGTAATTCATTACCATAAACCGCAACAATAGTCAATATACAAAAGTAGCAAAAAACGGGCTTTTTTATTTACAAGGTGTTCCACAAAAATGTGTCTTTTTGAGGTAGTAGTTGCCTTCATCAATATGTACTTTACATCTATTTAGAATTTTAGATATTTAAACTTTTTTTTATTGAATTTCGGAGGCCTCACATCTTTAAGAGAGCTAGTAAAACGTAATAAAAGTGGATGGAAGAGCGTTTTTTCGCTCGTCAATTCATTTTTTAAATCGAATTTTTTTGAAAAATTGGAGAAAGAGGGCCTTGCAGAAAACAAATAGGGCTTCGCGAAACATATTTTGGGAAGAAATTTTGAAAAATAAAAGAAGGGGGTTCGTAAAAGTCATCTTGCACACTTTCCATTTTAGTCTTGTGCCACCTTGATTCGGAATATTATTGTATCTACAGATATTTTAAGCGTTTCTGTTCATTTTAAATTTCACTTCATTCCTTCTGAATAATGTCAATGATTAAAAAGGCTTAAGTTTTGCTGTTTATTTATTTGCTTATGGAACAGTTAAAAATATTACTTGGAATGAAACAGCGTGACGGCGGGATAGGACTAAGGATTGTAATACCGGTAAACCGGTTTACCGATTTACCGGTTAATTACTAAAATTTCCATAAAATTTTTACCGGTAAATTGCTGATTTTTTATCGGTAATTCGGTAAATTAAAAATAATATGTTTGAAGATTTTTATAAGTTAATTTTATTTCATAGAAGAATGATTCAATTTATTTAAAGTAAATGTACACAACCAAATTACCCCTTACTGTATGTGTATCCATAATAAACTAGTCTATGATACAATAAAATCGCACAATGCAATGGTCTGTTTTATAATATTAGGTTGGTAGGAAAATAATGGCCGTTTTTAATTTTTTAATTTAAATGCATATATTTCAGCTCAGAGTAAAATGTACTAATCAAAATAAGAACCATTAGAATCAATACATTTTTGCCAACGAGAAACAAGTTGATTTATTCCGGTAGCATAGAACTCTAACGTCCTGGAATCGATAAACTCTCGGAAAGCATTTTCGACAGCATCATGGTTGTTAAAAACTTTCTCTTGCAGGAAGTGGTCGAGGTGCTTGAAAAAGTGATAATCAGTTGGCGAGAGGTCTGGTGAGTATGGGGGGTTAGCCAGAATTTCGTAGCCTAATTCATGCAGTTTCTGCAACGTTGGTTGTGCGACGTGTGGCCGAGCATTATCGTGAAGAAGGATGGGACCTTTTCTATTGACCAATGCCGGGCGCAAGTGTTGCAGTTTGCGGTGCATTTCGTCGATTTCTTGGCAATATTTGTCTGCCGTGATAGTTTCGCCTGGATTCAGAAAGCTGTTGTGAATCAAACCGGTCGACGACCATCAAACCGTCACCATGGTCTTCTTTTGATGCAACTTCGGTTTTGGGAAGTGTTTTGGAGCTTCCTCCCGGTCCAGCCACTGTGCTGAGCGTCGCCGGTTGTCGTATAGAATCCATTTTTCGTCGCATGTAACAATACGGTCGAGAAATGGATCGCTGTTGTTGCGCAAAAGAAGCGCAGAGCACACTTCATACCGACGATTTTTTTGATTTTCGTTCAGTTCATGAGGCACCCATTTATCGAGTTTTTTTGTTTTACCAAGTTGTCTGAGATGGTCCAGAATTGTTGGGTGACTTACATTTAATTTTGTGGCAAGCTCTCGAATGGTTGTACGCGGATCCGCTTCGACTAATATCTTCAATTCGTCGTTGTCAACTGCTGATGGACGTCCACGACCTTCTTCATCTTCAAGACTCTCGTCTCCATTTCGAAATTTCTGAAACCAACGTCGGACCGTGCGTTCGTTTGTGGTTCCCTGGTCGAATGCACTATTGATATTACGAGTGGCCTCTGCTGCGTTATGGCCTAGTTTAAACTCATATAAGAATATTGTTCGTAATTGTTTTTTTCCATCATGAATTCTTTATATAATATGATGGTCCCAAATTTTATTAAAAACAAAACCAATAACACAGAAACACAGAGCACAATCTACACTTTAAGGTGGTATAAAGTATGTATATGTATAAGAAGAAATATTCAACTTTGTTACTATTCTTGGAATAAATAACATAAAACGGTCATTATTTTCCTACCAACCTAATAAAATGCATATGAATACGATAAAACGTCCTCTTCGTATTTACTTACATAATATTATTCAAATCAACTATATATTTTTCAAAATAATTAAACATTACGTTAAATGATTACATTGTAAGAAGAGGTAAGTAAATTTTTATTACAGGTACCGTAGGTATATATAATTGATTCATATTTTATGATTACTTAACAAAATGTAAAATTATTTTTTCAATAAACAATAATAATGGGCGGTATATTTCTATGAAGGAAGCTGTAGGATACCTATAAAGTTGTCGGAAATCAAACAGATAAAATTACCAAAAACGACTGTTGGACTTTCCAAAATTTTTGTAATCATAAGTACACGTTTAAATACTGCATATAATGATCTTAATAAAATAATTTTAGTTTTTTTTTTTTTTTTTTTTTTTTTGAATATTTATTCTTATATTTTTTGTGCTTCAAAAATTCCGGTAAATTACCGGTAAACCGGTTTTGCTAAAAAAAATTACCGAATTACCGGTAAATGAAAAAGTCGGTAAATTTACAATCCCTAGATAGGACCACTACTGATTGAGAACTTCTATTGTTTAGTATGATTTTTTTCTTATGGGAGACTCTGTAAATTTATATTCATAAATTCATATAGTCATAATATTATTCATACACCGGAGAATTATCTAAATGAGATGTATATCACAAAGTGATACCTAATTAATGTTATATTTTATGGAATATTAAAAATTTTTTAAATGTAAAAAACATTTTTACTATAAATGTTAATTTTTTCTCAATGTTAAAATAAAATGTTTATCGATTTTCTTACAAGGCTTTTGATAACGATGCTAATTTACGTTTTGCAGATCCTTCAGTATTTGGTGACACCCTAACAGTCACATATCAAGAATTGTTTACAAAAAGTAAATACCATTTGGCGTCAAATTTATCCCCCGCTGAACAACTACAACATGAAAAAGATGATCTGGCCATCGTCTTGTACACTTCCGGTAGTACGGGCGTGCCAAAAGGTGTTCGATTAACAAATCCCGTCATTTTGAATCGTTTACAATGGCAATGGCATCAGTTTCCATATTCGCATACGGAATATTATGGAATTTTTAAGACCGCACTCACTTTTGTGGATTCCGTAGGTGAAATTTGGGGTCCATTGTTGAATGGGTTGACAGTTGTCGTTGTTCCAAAACATGTGACGAAAGATCCAGTAAAACTTGTGGATATTTTGGAAAAGTATAAGGTATAAAACAAAATTTATATTAATTCTGGCAAGTTTCTAATTTCGTTGTTTGGTTTTAGATTGAACGTTTGGTGTTAGTTCCTTCGTTATTAAGATCAATAATCCTCTACATGAACTTGGAAAAAGTTACAAATCCATTAAAATCGTTAAAAATTTGGGTTTCTTCCGGTGAACCATTACCGGTACAACTGGCTGAAGAGTTTTTCAAATATTTTAAGGGAAATCGTACATTGTGCAATTTTTATGGAAGTACAGAGATTATGGGTGACGTAACGTACTATGCGATTAATGATCCGGTCGAATTGCATGGATTTGATAAAGTTCCTATTGGATTACCCATCGATAATACAATTATTTACCTGTTAGACAAAGATATGAAACCAGTTACAGTGGGAAATACTGGAGAACTCTACGTTTCCGGTTTGAATTTGGCCGCTGGATATGTGAACGGCCGTGACCCAGATAAATTTATTGAAAATTCGTTGGTTGTAGATCCTTGTACGTCAAATAATTTCGTAATTTCTTCATTTCTGGATTACGTTTCTAATGTTTTTCATTTATTTTTAGCACATTGTCGCTTGTACAGAACCGGAGATTATGCTCGAATCGATAAAGGACAAATTATATACGAGGGTCGTACCGATTCGCAAATTAAAGTACGCGGTCAACGTGTAGATTTAGCAGAAGTGGAAAAAGCAGTGGCAGCTGTGCCCGGTGTCGATAAAGCGGTAGTTTTATGTTACAAACCGGGAGAAATGGATCAGGCAGTTGTGGCGTTTGTTACCGCTAAAGATAGTTCTGGATCTTTGAGTGGCGCTGATGTGGAACGTTATTTGGAGAAGACATTGACTTCGTATATGATCCCACAGGTAATGGCATTTTATAAATAATCCTTATTTACTTCTTTGTGGTAGGATGATTAATTAATTATTGATTTTGTTTATTTCTAGGTCATTGTGTTGGATAATATACCGTTATTGGTAAATGGAAAAACAGATCGGCAAACACTGTTAAAAATGTATGCAAACAGAAGCACTACAGGTGAGGCAACTTTTATTTTTTTGTTTACTAAAAAAATTATTTTTATATTCAGGAAAACTACTTATTTTTATAATTTATTATACCTACATATATTTAAAATTTTATTATGGAAAATTTTACATCATAAATGAAATGATGAAAGGTTTCATTAATATTTTTGTATACAGTCCTTTTTAAATCCTTTAAGGTAAGGCAAGTCTGCTTGTTGACGTCAGTTTTTTTATTTTGAGATTCCCACCTTAAGTTTAAAAAGACACTTTAAAAAACTCGTTCGATTTTTTCTGTGAATGAAATTTACAACAAAAATTCAAGTTAGTTGATTCCTGCTCGAAAACTGCTGAGAGTCTAGTAATTTGTCTTCTTCTTTCCTTCTAAATACAAAAGTGGGTTTGTTTCATTTTCACGTCTTAACGATTTAACTAATCGATTTGAATGAAGTAGGATATAGACTACACTTCCTTCCTAGGAAACATCTCATTCCCGAGGGAAAACGTATTTAAAATGCAACAATGAAATTACGGCAATTGACTATTAAAAAATTGAATGATTGACTTCAGACTCTACCATTTACTACTTCGGGAAGAAATTTGATTGCCGTGTGGAAATGTATTTAAAAGTTAAAATGTTTGGTATCTAGGCTTCAATCACTTAACTAATCAAGTTGAAATTTTGCATAGTGATAGTCGGCGAATCGTACACGGATATTGGTTATTTTTAACCTCGGGGAGAATTTAATTCCCATGGGAAAATATATTTAAAACGAACTAATGACATTATAACAATGCGGTATTTGACAGTTACTGGGAAACTCTTTTAAAATACGCATATTATGCATTTTGCATGTATATATTTTTCATTTTTGGAAATAATACTGAAAATCATTAGAAAAAATTAATTTCCCCCTTTTTAGATTCGCCCCCCTCTAGAAAATTACTTTACCTGACTCCCCTTCTCGCCGACCCTGGTCACATTCTTTAAATAGCAACAAGTGTTCTATAACTAAGAAAAAAAGTTTCTTTATTATAGTTGATTTCCATAGTTATGTTTGACACCCCATAGACTATTAACAAAATGCATCATTGACTTCGTTTGAAATTTTGTATACATATTGCTAATAACACACGGGCAAAGCTGTGGATAAAAGTTACTATAATATAAAATTCGTATTTCCTTCTGAGTAAACAAAATATGTGATATTTTTCAAAACAGAAAAATTTAATCATGTTTAAAACTTTCAAACATATAATTAAAAAACTTTAAAGGAATAAAAATTTTCTCTTCAATACAAGCAATATTTTATAATTAGATCCAACAGAAACGTAATATTTACAAAAACAAATATCTTTCCTATCTCTATATATGATTTTGCTGAATCTATGTATGTTCCTTTTTTCCAGTTGATACGGAGAATCAGTTAAATATTGACTTTGATGGTGTACCGGAAAATAAATTGAATGCGGCAAAAGTGTTGTTTGAAACAGTCGCTTCAGTTATTGGCCATTCGACAAGAACAACGTTGAGTTTGAAATCAAACTTTTATCAATTGGGAGGAAATTCACTTAATTCTATTTATACAGTAACAAAGTTATGGGATCAAGGATTTGTTATTGGTTAGTATAGATATATATATATATATATATATATATATATATATATATATATATATATATATATATATATATATATATATATGTATATGTATATGTATATATAATTAATGTACGAAAAATTGTTGTAATTCTAGTGGAAACGAAATCATTTTTATTTATTGCATATACCTAAAAAATGAAATTAGTCGTCTGTTAATAGATATTTCTAGAAAAACTAACTATCTAATTTTTGTTTTTCTTTTTTTACTTATGAAAATGAAATTTTAATATTGAATTTTCATTACAGGTGTCTCAGATTTCTTAAAAGCTGAGAATTTAGAAGAAATTTTATACAAATTGAAACATGATCCAAACTGTACTCAAAATGGCGTTGAGATTGAAGACGAATTTATCATGGAAACATTATCAGACAAACACAGAGACACAGTTATTGAGTAAGAATTTGTTTTCGTTACAAATTTTGTCAAATACTTCTAAAAGTAATTTTCTAAATTTTGTTCATTTTAGTATGATAGCAAGAAGTTTCTACGAGAAAGCTGATTTGGAACAATGGTTAAAACCTGAAATCACTTTGGATGATTATGTGGAACTTATTGAAAGTGCTTGGAGTCCACTAGTTGAAAAAGAATTGAGCTTTGTAGCTTTCAATAAAAATGGTGACCCAGTTGGTGTGTCGTTGAATTTTGATGCACATGATGAACCACAATTCGAAATCAGTTCCAAATTGTCTATCGTTTTCGATTTTCTAGAATATTTAGAAGCACCAATCAGGTAAAAGATTATTTTTAAGTAATATTCACATTTTCTAGAATCTCTGGTTAATGTTATGAAAATTTTAGAGATAATCAACTACCTTCAGGGAAAGGTAAGATATTGCATAGTTTGATGATGGCAACGAAAGCAAGTTTGACGCCCCAGGAGAATGTGATTGTTATCCAAGCGCTGGAAGAAGAAGTATTCCGTGTTGCAAAGAAGAAAGGATTTCTTGGTATTTTCACAACAAATACATCACCTTTAACACAGGTATAAACATTTTAGTCATTTACTAAATTGAATTATTTTTGTTTTTACACAATTTATTAATAAAATGTTTATTGTTATAGCAATTGGGAATCGATATTTATGGATATAAGGTTTTACATGATTACCAAGTAAACCAATACGTTACCAAAGACAATTTTAGACCATTTTCTCAAGCACCCGATTCTCAGAGAGCAATTGTATGTTGGAAAGAAATTCAGTATTAAAATAATTTTTGTAATTTTTATATTTTTTGTGATAGATACTACTAGTTTATAGAATTAATGTTTAAGATGTAATTTATTAAATAAATAAATAAATAAGTATTTCGTTTCCTTCAAAAATGCATTTTTTTTTATTTTTTCGAATGAAAGGTAATAAAATTTCAAAATAAGTTGCAAATATGCGCAAAAATAGTTCGAATTCTACGTCTAGCGTCAATTTCGTGCGATAATTTCAAAATGAAACCGAATCTAACTAAACAGTATAGATTTTACAATTCCGGGACTAAAATACATGATTTGGTTGTGGGACTTGTCGCCCTCTGGAAACAAGCTTCACACTTGGGATTTAAGAGTTACATTTTAGTCTCTTTAGTCTTGCATAGGGCCGGCAAAAGAAATGACGGGCCCCGGGGCACAACAAAAAATTTTCAAATATTTTTTTTTTCTCCAAAAATACAGTTGATGAGCAAGAAAAACGTTTTCTCACTTTGTTCGGATCTGGCCCTCCTGGAAATTGCCCCACCTGACTCCCACCCCTTCTCGCTGGCCAAGGGTGTATGATATACTGTACAAAAGAATCAAAAGATTCTAATAAATTTATTTAATGAGTAAATATTTTTCTCTTCATAGAATATATAGAAAGAAAATTTACTGATTGTGAGTAAAAGAATATTTTATGTTAGTTTATTAGAATGTGATCATTTGAACCAAAGAATGTTCCGTATTGTCCTCTTTTTTGATTTGAATGGTTCTCTTTACACATTTAGTGTTTTTGCAATCCTACTAACAATGAAATGCCTAAAACTGGAATAATCATATTTTAGTTACTGATGTCCTTTTTGATTGTTTCTTCCCAGCTCTGATTATTGCAGTCCTTTCACTCTTATGCGCAGTAGCGCAGTGAATTGTTGTAAATCAGTAAGAAAATTGAATCTTCTATTTTGAAGACTTATGTGTCTAACAAATTCTAATCAAGAAAAAAAAATTGCCATATCATTAATAAACATTTTTCATATCCGGCCATAAACAATGTATTTCTTTTAAATATATGGCTATTAGTTGTCCATACTAATTAATTAATAGTTTTTATAATTAATAGGTTTATTTTAATGTACAGGCAGTTCGCTTACTTACGGCATACTTTATACGTAAATAAAAATCTTACGAAGCGCCTTCTATTGGAAAGGGTAGAACGTCTGCCGGTTCAACCAGTTTTCATATAAAGTAATGAAGTTAAGTTTTATAAACGCTGCTATCAATTTACTGTTTTTGTAAATGTAATTATTTTAAAAACTTATTTAAATAACGCCCTTGTGTTCAAGGTGGTTATTTTAATTTATTTTTTCTTATTTTCAAACATACCTGGAAACGTCGATAGACGACATCAAAATTATACCAAAACTCGTGACGTAGCAAGAAGCTAAATTAAGGAAGAGTATTAAAATATTGTCTGATTTAAAATGACGTAATTCGAGGACTATCTGTAACATAATTTTTTCATGCAAAACTCATTCATTTTTTTTTCGAGAGACGGAAATAACATTAAAATAAATATTGAAGGATTTTTGAAATTGTGATGTTGAATATATTTCGGTACGCGATTAATTTTTATAATTATAACTTAATAAATACGTTTGTCTTCCTTTGTTCTTAAAGATGTATCATTATTTTAAAAAAAATACGCAATTGAATAATATAATTGTTAAAAACAAGATATTTATCGTTAACGTCAAAATATCTTTTTAGCAAATTCTTAACGTAAAAAACTTTATGTGAATGGGTTTACAAAAAGACATTAAATTTTTTAGACTAAAATTTTAATGCTCCTATTTCAAAACTGTTCTTAAATTGTAAAATTTCAAACATTGACGTTAAAGGCTGGAAGTTTACGGTTTGAAAAAAAGTAATTTGGATACTATTTAAAAAAAAAAAATTAATTATTTTGGCTGTTTTCTGCTAGAATTAAGTTCTTGTTATAACTATTTTTGTTTTTAACTAACTAAGGTTACATAAGACAGAAGTAGATTGCAGAAAACATTTTCAGCAACTAGGGAAAACAATATCGGGAAAACAATACAATACTTAAAATTTTGGTAAAATGACTTTGGTAAAATGATTAGTTGAGTGAAAAGGTAAATTTTTTGCAATGAGAATTTCATTTCATGTAGTACCTAATTATGACGTAATTAACTCTTTTCTTGACTTTAACAACAACGACAATTGAAATTTTAGTAGCTCATATAAAAATAAAATTTAGGAGGCATTAAACAAATTAATTAATTAATTCAAAGCGGAGTAAGAACTCCAAAATTTTCTCTACAATGTTTTTCAAAATTCATTTTCAGTTTTTAATTTTGTGGATAGTACTGGCAAACATTAATGTAAATTATGCGGTAAGTTATACTAAACTTAATATTAAATTTATATCTGTAGGTCGAATTTAATCAGATAGAGTTATGTATAATTTTTTTTACTCCATTTTTATGTATTACAAATTAATAGTTAATTTTACAACAAAAAATTAAAATTTGCGTTATTTTGTAATTATTGTTTCAAAATTATAAGAAAAATTTTATGTTCAGAACATAATGTTGAATTCTGTATAATATTTAGTTTTATTAATTAAAAAAAAATTAACAATAACTCCATTCAAATATTTTTGTAATATCAAAACTTTGATAAGATATTTATTGTCGAAAGTTTTTGATATCGAAAGCTGATTATATAGAATACAATATTTAACTAGCTGATGCTTAAGGGAGAATAATTCTAATTTCTTTTTTATTACTGCAGTTAACCGAAGCCCAAATGCAATCTACGGCAAAATTAATACGTAATATGTGTCAGCCTAAGAATAAAGTTACTGACGGTAAAGAAATATGTACAATATAGCAATATAAGTTTTTTTTGATAATACTAAAAATTTTATTATTTATTACAGCACAAATAGCAGATTTTCACAAGGGTAAATTTGATGAATCCAAAGGCATGATGGTGAGTAAAATTACTACTTTTTTCTTTCAAGCATTGCCATTTTTAATATGAAATCTCTAGAGATCTTTTTCTGTCAAACTTAATAACAACTGGAATTTAATATTGCTTTTCTCGCTTGCTGACTGAGTAGTATCGTAACAATAACAGAAATAACATTTTATGAGTTATTTAATAATATTGAATAAGCTCTCAAAGCACCAGTAATCCATTGTTTATTGAATATACGTGTGTGATTTATTAACTGATACAGATTAATGAATTTTTAATATTATTTTTTTCCTTTTTTTAAACATTTTCATTTTTTTCAGTGTTACATGCATTGTGTTCTTGGAATGATGAAAATTGTGAGTCTGCGAACATTTTGAAAAATCTACTTCTCTATTAATTTAGATAATAATGAATATTTTGTCATTATTCTAGTTGAATAAAAGTGGTAAGATTGACATTGATTCAGCACTGGCTCAAATTCCAACTTTACCGAAAAAATATCAAGCCCCAACTGAAAGAACTCTAAAAGAATGTGCTGATAAAGGTAAATAAGATTGAATTTTCTATTTATACTTTTGGGAGGTCTTCTTTATTTTTTTTGCTCGTCAATCCTATTTTTCGAGAAAGTTTGAACAATTTCGAAAATTTCCTTATTTCCTTAGTGGAGGCCGCCAAAAAAGTACTTAGAGACCTCCACATGTAAAGAACTCAGGGCCCCATGTATACAAACGAGTATACATATAGCAGGACCAGATTTACCTCCACATGAGGCAAATCTGGTCCTGCTATATGTATACTATAGGTGAATCATTTTCTCTGAGAGGATCGTGAATTCCTTACATTGAAGTTTTTAATATGTTTTATTCGTAACGTAAAAGTATATTTTACTCTGAGGGTCATGTAAAGTTCAAGGGGATTTTTAAAAATTCGATATATTGAGGAATTCATTATACTGAGTTTCAACTGTACATCTGAAAAAATAGATAAAGAAGTAAAAAAGTCTTTTCTTGAAACATTTTGGTCATCGTAATTATAAAAAGTTTTTTTAAATTTAAATAAATAAAAATATTTAACATTTTTGTATTTTTTATTAGGTACTAGCAATGATAAGTGTGAAGCTTCATATCAAATATCTAAATGTTTGTTCATGAAGAGTGACCCTCCAGAGGTAAGTGAAATCGTAATAAAAAATAGATTCCGATTCCTAATTGTTGCTATGAGACCCAAATTTCAATTTTTGAAGTGAAATCTATAATTAAATCTGTAATGGTCTAGAGCAGCGGTCAGCAACCATTTTTGCATGGCGGGCCATTTTTAAAAAAAAATAATTTTTAGCGGGCCACACAATCAGATATTTTGCCCAGGACTATGATGGAAATAACTTGTTTCGAGGTCTCTAAAAACCGAAAATGAGATTCAGTAAAATTTATATCCGCGCGATAAATCTCGAGCGAAATATCTTGTTTTACCAAATTTGGTAAAAATGTTGGAAGTCCAAAAAGTCAGACACGTCCGATACCCGGAATGGTTTTTTAAGCATTTTTGCCTAAAGAATTTTTGTGGAAAAAATAAGTTTTCTTCAATCTAATATATTAACAAGGAGATGCACTCAGAGTGAAATTCTTAATTTTGATGAAACTATCATGATGGTGAAAGTTTGATACATTGAACTACTCAGGCTGTACAAGAAATCTTATCACCATTTTCATCCCTTCAGCTCCTTATGAACTCGACGACAGTTTAAACTATACGGTTGGATAGGTCTTTCAAAGAGTAGCATTTTGTCAGTTTAAAGTTTTCCTCAGTCTCTTATAGTTTTCGCGATATCTTAATAAATACGATTTGAACTCCCAAATTTAGAGGTTGGTTTCACCCAGTAAATGTGGGAAATGTCTGATTAAAAAAAAATACAGGTCAAGTCTTACCTGTAGAATATAATATTTTTGTTACCTCCAATCGGTTACGAGATTTCTATAGAAGTTTTCACTTCAGTCGTATAAACTGAAGCACACTTACAATTTTTCTGTTTTTGTTTCAGCTTTATTTCTTACCATAGTTTCCCCGAAATTGAAACTAATTTGTTCTAAAAATGTTTAGTAGGAAAATTATTTTGATTTCAGTGCTAATATTTAATTACTATTGTAACTAATCTTTTTACCGTAATAAATCATTTAAAGAAAAATATTTTCTTTTCTCTTTTTTTTAATTTATTAATTATATTTAATATTCATATTGATTATTTTATAGTATAATAGAGTGAATACTTACTCTGCAATAACTTTTAACTGAAAATTTCCGAGGGCAAACGTAGAAAGTCTTTTCACAAAAAAGCGAACGTTTTGATTTTTCCGTATGCTTTCTTAAAATTAAATGTTATTTGTTATTGACCAATAATTTTATATCTAGTTAAATAGTTATTTTATTTTCATAAATTAATATTATTAGTGAAAATTTTTATGATAAAACGTTTATATAGAAGTGCAGAGAAAGCACTGGTGTGGAATGTGGCTCACTTGGTAAGTTCAAAATTAGTCTTTGATATTTTGTCTAGACATATTTTTTTTTTCTTTTTGTTTAGTAAACCAAAACATTGATAAATGTGAAAATGTATACTGATCAAATGTTTTTATTTATTTAACTCTAAGGTGAATATTTTTTTTCTTTAATTTTTAATTTTAAGTATATTTTGGTAGGTAATCGAAAAATTATATTTTTGGCTTTAGAAAAATTTTCTTCCATAAATATTTGATTTACATAATTTCATCAAGTTTATTTGTTGCTGTAATTGTTAATTAGGATTTAAAAAATCAATATAAGGTAACAGTGTTATAAAATACATTCTCTTTATTTCTTTATTAATAAAAAAATTTAAAAATTATTTACAATTATAAACATATATTTTGGTAACGAATTAAAATTAGTTTTATTTGATTGGTTTGCTTGTACATGGTAGTCTTTTTATAATTTATTTAGTATTTTAATATGAATTCTTTGTTTTTATCTTTGGACAGACTGCATTTATTTTTAAAATTCTTAAAAGGAAACACAATATGTAAGTTCTGATTTAAATATAGCATATTTTTCGATAAATTCTTTGTAAATATGTACATAATTTTACAAATGTATTGTCTTTTTGGGTTTAATAAACAAATATTTTTTAATATTATATAACAACTGTTTTGGAAGATTTCGAAATTTTTGTTTAAAATTTTTATTATTTTCAACCACTGAAACAGACAGTTAATTATTATATTTACCTTACGAATTAAATAATAAATAAATCTTTGGCTCTAGCAATTAAAATTTTTTTTTCAGATCACAAAAATTGAATTTTTTCTTTGGCGTAAAAATACCAATTCCAAATAATTACATTAAACAAACGTCAAAAATTTTGAAAATTTTTGACTTTTTCTAATAGGTTGTACCTCAGTAAAAAATAGTCCGAGAATGATTCTGATAAGAGTAATTTAAAGCTTAAAGTGTCTACTTTTCTCGATGACGAACAATTCCATAACTCTTGAATCGTTAGTAGGTCGATTTTTTTAAATTTTGAATTTTTGCTTTTAAGAGCTTTACAATAACGTAGGCATCAACCCACAAAAAATAACAGTCGACATTTACAGCTTCTACAGACATATCAAATGTGTAAAAGTAAAGTCAGTACCACTAACAATTAAGATGTTTTTGCGTCTCCTGTAAAATTTAAAAAAATACACTTATTTGGTTTTGCACTTTAGCTATCGATATTTTTATAAACATTAAAATCGATTTGACAAAAGGTGGAGAATTTCTCTTCCGATAACCAATATTTTAACCTTAACACCTTCATTGCCGAACGCGCGATATCGCGTGATACAGCTACTTTACTATATGGCCAATCACGCGATATCGCGTGACAAATATAAG
Source organism: Brachynemurus nebulosus (assembly GCA_035578155.1). Classification (NCBI taxonomy): domain Eukaryota; kingdom Metazoa; phylum Arthropoda; class Insecta; order Neuroptera; family Myrmeleontidae; genus Brachynemurus; species Brachynemurus nebulosus. The sequence continues at coordinate 27,952,550 of JAPWDM010000005.1, read as the reverse complement.
AACCTACTTATTTAACATTAAATATTTGGCCATCTCACAAAGTCTATATTTTAAGCTTGGCAATGAAAGTGCTAAAGAGGATAATTGGAGCTTTCTAAAACTGCTTCTAATTCTTGTGACATTATTACTTTCGGAGATATTGAGTGTTGAATTTAAAAGTATTCTTTTTTGTTTCACGGAAAGAAACTCCTGAAGTAATGGTCCTAGAAAGATTTTTAAATAAATAAATTAAAACTAAAAGTATACTCTAAAATTTATTAAATAAATAAACATTTTGTTTCCTTCAAAACTACTTTAAAAACTTTGATATAGTTTATTTAAAGAAATTGATGTATGGAAAAAAAAATTAAGTATTTTCTTCGGCGATTATTTTTGACTGAGATATAACCTCTTGAAAAACGACAAACATTTTTAAAATTTTTGATACTCAATTGGGTATTTGACAATTTTTAAGGAAGTATTTTCAATTATTATTCATATGCCTCTGATTAAGATATTTTCTTTTTAAAATACATTGGCGAAAAATTTTTTTTTCATTTATGTTCATCCACTAATACAGTACCATTGTTATTCCTATATAATCCGTGTGTTAGAAAGAGAGCTAAAAGAGAGTTAGATCTCTTTCAAAGACACAGGTTAGATAGGAGTGACAAAAATGTTATGGTGACAAAAGTCCTCTGTGAGCGCATTGGTGCTATTGACGTCTGTGACATTGACGTCAGCATTATCAAATGGAATATATCAAAGTGAGCATTGTCTGTCAATATTCAATTGTCATTTTTTCACAATTTTATTTTTGAATTGGAATAGAAAAATAAGAAGAAAATTCGAAAACTTTAAATCACATGGCATCGTACTATACTTACACAGAAATTTTTAAATTTCTAAATGCTATCGAACAAAAATTACTGTTGCTTGCAAAGAAACTTGCCACCATTAAAACATCAATTTTCGGCAGATTACAACTATCAGCTTTTATAAATCCGGCTTTTATTGTTAATATGTTATGCAAAATAAAATAAAATGGAAGAAACAGAATGACAAAATATTTTGTTACGATGGTTGCTACGGTTACTAAGTTATATTTTGACAAGTACTGAGCGGTGACGTAAGCCATTTCATATTGATGTTTCTGATTACGGCATCATTGACGTAAATTTTGTAATTTTTTTAAATTTAACACTTTAAATGATTAAGACGAGTTAACTCGTCCTGCAAAATGGCGGCTCAAAATGCTGTGATGTGTATTTATTTACTGGTACAGGTGCCGCCATCTGTGATAAATTTTCCGAAATACGGTATCATTCTAAATAATGTTCAATTTTATCAACATAATTTGGTATAATTTATATTTTATAAATTCCTAGGGTTCACTTTTTTGATGTTGGGATCTTTGATTTTTTTCTTTTTCTTTTTTTGTAACCTTATCTGTTGTACTTATTACTGGCAGTAAAAAGTTCGGCATTTTGAGACAAAAAATTTTTCTATATGGTTTGTTTAAAAGGGTTAAAATTTTTACAAATTTGAGTGGTATTAAATATATAAACTTTGGGGTTATTCCAACTGCAAGTAATGTTAAGAATAATCAAAACGAAACGACTTCCTGCAAAACAAATCAAAGAAAATGTAGATCGAAAAATCAAAATCAAGATCTACGTTTCAAAAAATAAAAACAAACAGGGCCGCGCCAAGCGGGGGTGTTAGGGATGCCTAGTACCCCGGCGGCAGGCTTTGGGGGCGGCAAATAAAATATAAAATTATTACTATTTTTATGTGGTAATTTTGATGACACTTAAATGTTACCCGCATTTTGCTTAAATACTTGTCTATTATGATTGTTGTGACCCGTCGGTAATCCGATTATTCCGATTGTTGACCAGCGACAACAATCATTTGCGCGGTAATCGGCGAGATCAAACGGGATCGGGATCGAACATGCTCTTGCATGCTTTAATTTTATAAAAACCGTCGTTGAATTCTACACATAAAACATTTATCAATCTTGCATTTCATTAAAGTAAGTATATGTAGTAAGTAAACTGGTAGCCGGGAGGCATATATTTTATTATCAAAAATGTATTACAAATAAGTTTGGCGTTTTAGGGGCGACAATTTTTGTCTTGCACCCCAGCGCAAATGTCCCTTGGCGCGGCCCTGAAAACAAATTGAAAAAGTAATTGTCAATCTAACATATTTCGGCCATCAGGCCATTCTTCAGAGATTATGGCAAAAATTAATATGTATTTTATTAAAAACAACATCTTTTATAATTCTCTTTTTTTAGTTTTTTGCTGTTCTTTATAAAATATTGATTTTTGCCATAGTCTCTGAAGATGGCCTGATGGCTGAAACATGTTAGATTTGAATTTTTCAATTTGTTTTTTACTTTTGCATGTAGATCTTGATTTTGGGTTTTCGATCTACATTTTCTTTGATTTGTTTTGCAGGAAGTCGTTTCCTTTTGATTATTCTTGAGTGGTATTATGTGTAGAAGGGCAATCTTTAGGAGTTTTAAAATTTAAACAATCATTTAAAAATGAAAGAATCTCATTTTTACGAATACAGTCAAATACCCAAATAATTTTTTTTTTTTTTTTTTTTTAATGAGCATATGAACACATTTTTTATAAATAATAATCCAAAAATCGATTACACGTAACTCTCTTCCGACTTGGATCGAAATCGTTTTGTTAACGAATTACTCCGGGTCTTTCGCACCATTGACATTCCTCGTAATTCCGTTGCATTATTCACACCGCTGACACCCACCTTTGGCGGAGGTGAACAATTACTATTATTATTACTGTACACAAATTCGTTACGTGATATTTTCGTTGGCGTGCTATGAAATGATTTTTCGGACGCATTTCGTGAACTGTAACGTCGCCAAAATGAATCCGTCACATGCGTGTGAGTGGTTGAATTACTTATCGACGTGTTTGTGTACGTATTTGTACGACCCAATTTTTCATGATCCCGTCTGATAATGAATCGTTTGATTTTTCGTTTTTTGAATCCACACAGTCGTAAGAATCCATCACGAAATTTTGAACTCATTAAATTATACAGGATTGGATTCACTGCTGAATTGATATAGAACATAATTCGACAAAAATATAGTACACAATAAAAATTTTCGAAGCCTAATGAAACTAATTTTTCTTCGGGTGCCATTAGGAGCCACAGTGTGAATGCTCGAAATGGTAATAGACATATGAAGAATGCAAGGACAACGGTGCCTAACATTAGTACAACTTGTCGCCGATAGAGTATTGATGAATGAGAGGGGGGAATATTATTATTTTTTGATGTATGTAAAATTATGGGGTGTTTCATTAACGTTCTTGCAATGATTGTGTACAGGATAATTAATATTGCTAAAGGAACAAAGAAAAAGAGTAAAATTATTGTGATGAAGAAGCACATTGCCCAGAAGTTTGTGGCTTGCGTCCAACAGACGGGTATCGTGCCGTTGATATATTCTTCCCAGCTGTACGTTGTAAATGATATTATTGGGCTGAAAAAAAATAAAATACAGAATTAATAACATACATAATAAACTTTGGGTCATAATAGAAGTTCCCAATAATGCCAAATTTGTCTAGAGGAGGAGTAAAATTCTTGGATAAGCTACATCCGTATTCTAGTTCCACGTTTTTCACAGTCACATTTCGTTTAATTCTTTCTAAATAATGCCAGTGATCAAAAAGACCGAAATTATTTAATTTTGCGATTATTTTCATGTTCACTGTGAAAAATTCATGTATATCTGAGGTAAGTATTCATGTATATCTTTAACCCTAGAATCATACGTACACGTGAAAACGACGAACGAACTTCTCTACCTGCTCCAATACTACAACTTGTCGGTACCTGCTTGCTGTGAGATTTCTGTTATCTAATTTATTTATTGTTATAACACATAAGACGTATTTATTTTGTTTATAGTCATTGTCGTTTTGTTTGTATTGAAATAGTGTCCGTCAAAAGGACGTCGCTGTATGATTAACCGATGTTTTTTTTGTAAAGATTTTGTACTCCACGTATAAAAGTTTTCCTAATTTTTCTACAATTTATTAAAGATATGGATGTTATAATTAATTTATTTAATGATTATGATAATGTGAAAGATGATTACAGCTGTTTGACTTATAGAGACGACATAATACTGAAATTTTAATATATTGAATCGAAAACTAAAGAATGCGTTTCGAATCACTTAATAAAAGATTAACAATTTATTTTGTGGAAAATACTTTAATTTTTATTATTTTTTGAGATCTTATTCGAAAAATTACTGACAAATTTTAGAAAATTTACAAATGTGCCTAATGGGGAAATAACTACATATCTATAGGAATATTTATGACTGAGAAATTTCACATTTTGTAAAGTCACACATGTCTACTGATTCATAATATTTCATTAATTAATTGTTTGAAAGACATGTTTTATGATACAATTGATGTATTTATCTATTTTTTAATTTTTATAATGAAAATATGCTTTGATAAAAAGATTAAAAAATTAATAAATATTTATATTAAGAAATTTTTCGAAATCCAATTTTTTTAAATATTTTGTTCCCTTTTGTAGTATTGTTATGTAAAAAAAAATGTTTTTTGCAAATAAACTCTAAAACTCCCCGTAAAAAGTCCATTCGTCAAAATGACGCCGATGTATGATTCACTTGACTCCTAGACCAACGTATGATTCTAGGGTTAATAATTTCTCAATCATATGGACAATTGAAAAAAGAAATTTAAATGCATTATTTGAAGTACAAAATATTTTTTTACTATTTTTAATTATTATTAACTAAATATATAAAACAATTGGTAACGATTAAATTTCCCTGGTGGGCGTTTGTGGAACTAACGTAATGAAAAATATTAACACTTAAATCACGTAATTATATGCACAATGTACGTAAAAACTTTTATAAAATTGTTAATAGAACGTTCAATTGCGTGAAAATTGTCTGTCGTACGTTAGTTTCGAGACCCGTCGCTAGGCAATTATTATGGCATTATTCAAATGCACTGATTCAAAATCTCACTTGGAATGAAACTGTATGGCAGTGGCGATAGGATCCTTACTGAGAACTAGTACTGTTTGTATATTTTTTTAAATTAATTACCAAATTCGAAAGTATAAAGGCTGAACAGAATTAAGAAAATAAAAACAAGTGTTCAACTGTTCACATGCAAATTTTAGATACAAAACATGCTCTTGTATCTAATTATATAAGTAGGTCGTTTAGTGCTCAAAAGTACAAAATGCTTTTAATGTAAAAAGATTGGGAATTAAGTGAAAGGTGTTAGTTAAATAAAATTTCAATAACTGGATAGGCACTTACATTTTACGGCTGAGGCAAATTTGTACATGTTTACGCTATTCCATTAAATATATGTATATGACTTGTTGAGAATATAGGCCATAAAAGATGTAGGAGTATTGTTTGTTATTTTGTAATAATCCCTTTAAATAATTAAATATATATGTATCTATCTATATGTATAAAATGCCTAGGGTGAATTTTATTCAGGATAATATTCTTCAATGTTTTTAAAAAACTATCATATCGAATTTTGGTAATGTTCATTTAATTTTATAGTTGATTCGAAAATAAGGCAGTCAGTATGGTTATCTTCATTTTAAAAAATTTCAAAAAAATTCTTTTTTATTTTAAAATACAACTGACAAAAACAAAAACGAAAAAGAAAGAATTACAGTGTAAACTCCATATAACGAAATTGAAGGGACCGGGTATTTTATTACGTTATAAAGAGTTTTCGTTATATGGAGAGTAAAAGAAAACAATATAATTTTACGAATAAAACTTACGAATTTAGTAAGTGGTTTTAATTTTGACTGAATTAAATGACACTTTTTCGTCAATACACAAACTCTTTCTTTTACTCGCCATGTTTACAGTTAAAAAGTTTGAAAGCAACTAAGAATATGATAACGTAAAGACAGCAATAAGAGAGTAGTACGGAAGTACAGTAGGCAAAAACATGTGCTAGGCAATTACAACAAACAAATAAACGGATTTCTAAGAATCCCTTTGTGCGTACGAAATATTTACGACTCTGTATCACTATCTTGTTTGAAAGTCAGTGAAATAAAATTTTTTTTGGCTTGAAAAATGACCCATTTTTTGCTATTGAGAGTAGCTATTACGTTATAAAGAGTGTTTCAATATACGAATGATAATGTAAACCAAACAAACCTTTGCAATTTCTACGTTTTAAGGAGTTTTTCGTTAAATAGAAGTTCGTTATATAGAGTTTACATTGTACCTATATTTTTTGCAAAAAAAAAAAAATAATTGATGAGCCAAGTAAAAAACAAAAACCCCTAATTAAATTTTGATCAAATTAGACGGAATCCGGGACTATTTTAATAAAAATTTCAATACGGGACAGCAACTGCTTTTCCGGCACGGTTGGCTTCCTTATTCGAAAATGGAATGCAAAAGTGCAAATCATAATTGCCAAACGAATTTTAACTTCTTGACAGCATTAATGAAAGTCTACTACCTCCAAATTACTTAGATAGTTTCTGTGATGTCATCAAGCATAGTAATATATTTTTAGGATAGAGAATTTGATATTTAAAATTAATTACAAATTGATTTTTTTTATTATGTTAGCAAATACGTTCCTAAATTGTCAAAATTACATTTTTGGTTTCAAAATTCCTGACATATTTGATGTTTACTTCTATTCATACATTAAGAAAAAAGTTTGTTGATTCAAAGAAATGCTTTCTTTCGACAGTGTCAGCCTGTCAGCCAAATGTCTTTTTATATTAAACTTTTTGTCTGAAAGGACTGTTAGGGAAATATTTTGTTGATAATGTTGAAAGAAATCATTTTTTTGAGTCATACAATACTTTTTACCATACTGTAAATTTTCCCATATTTGTCATTTTTTCCATTTGTGACAACATTAAAGCTGTTGATTCAACCAAAAAATTAGGTATGTTTTTCAAAAATATTTCCGTTTTTATTTTTATGCCAATCATGGAAAAATATTTATTTTATATTTTAAATTAATTTTTGTTTTAAAATTGACATAATCGTGTGTTTAAAAATAAAAATTTAAATTATTTATGGACGAGTCATTGAATAGTTTGTTTACATGGCGCTAACTTACACAAATAGCTAAAATAATTGCACATTTAATGTTGAATAACTGGTTTTGTAGTATTTTTTCGTATTTTAATTTAACTATATTTAGAGAAACAGTAATATGTAGGTATTCAAAATGATGTAATTTAATTACATTATTTAATTTTAAATAAAATTTATTTACAAGTTGTGAATGATGAATTAACACATGTAATTGTTACATTGTAACAATGCAAATTTAATAAATCATTTTTAATAAACATTAAAAAATGATTTAATCACTGAGTGTTGTCCGCACATTTTAGTCCATTAATCATGTCCATAAAAGCAATTATTCGAATTGGCTAATTATTTCTATATATACCCATTATGGTGATAATATTCGTACTTAATATATTAATTAACTGAGGCGTGGGTTTGTAATAGCTTGTACATATAGTATTTTATCGATTTACTAGAATGGTTTCAAAGCCACTTGTAACTGGTGAAGAAGGTAAAAGACAACGGAGTCAATTGAAACTAGCAATACTAGCGATTAAACCGAATTAAACATTAAAACTAGGGATGATCGATATTCATCGATGGTAGAAAAACATCGATGTTTAGCGGGAAAACATCGATGTTATGTTCTCGATAACATCGACACATCGATGTTACGAAAATAATATCGAAACATCGATATTACTCTAAACTCTCCAGTATTTAAAAAATCCTGTAGCTGATTTAAAACAAAATCCATTACTTTTATGGCAAGTTCTAGGATCCACTTATCCAAACTTGAAAAAAATTGCCATTAAGTATTTGTGTTGCACATAGCAATTTCAACAGCTTTAGAGAGACTTTTTTCAAAAGCTGGGCAGCATTTGTATCAACAAAGCAACAGATTAAAAGAAAAACTTCTAACAAAGAGACTTTTTTGCAGTGTACCAAATAAATACTGGCAATGTTAATTTTTAATAAATAAAATAATAGATTATAATGGTTGTTTATTTTGTTACAAAAACATCCACTGTCATTCGAATTGAATTTTCTATACATAAATCATAAAATGAGTTTTGAATTTTGCTTGTATATTTGCACTACAATTTAAATAATGGTTTCAAAGGTACTGAAAAAGTTGACTTAATGACATCATCAAATGAAAAAGTTTCATTTTTTTGCAAACCAAGCTCTTTGAAAATAAATTAGGATGATTTACTGGAATAAAGTAATTTGGGTTTAAATTTGTGAACTTTTTATTTTTGTTATCAAAATGAGGAAATTTTTGTTAGAAATATGATCGATTTGAGAGAAGTTGTTTCCTGGTGACCCCCTACATGCTTAATTTTGGCAAAAAAGAAGGGAAAGACTTCGAAAACCTATAATTCTCTTCCAACTTCATCATTCTGTCCCTAAATTTGTGGTCTTTTAGACACTGGAATATTCTATTAGACTTAATGACGTCACCAATTTAACAAACAGTGGTTACGATGATTGATTCAGTTAGGGTAATTTGGATGTGAACTTTTCATTTTTACATTCGAAATAACGAAATTCCTTTAGAAATACAATCGATTCGAGAGAAGTCTAACCTCTACTAGTCCTCTACATACTTAATCTTAACAAAAATAAAAAAAATGACTTCGAAAGCCTGTAAATTGGTATCAGTTTTATATCGAATATGTAGTTAACTATCGAAAAGTGCAATAAAAGGCATACAATTCGTAATTATTATTGTTGTTGTTGAGCTAAAACAGAGTTTTATAAGCATTTAATTTTTGATTTCTTTCAAAAAGTACCTAATCAATATTAGTGACACGTTTCATACTGTACTGTCGGTAAATACGTTGATGACTATTTAATTTATTTATGTGATTGCGAAAAGAATTTTTAAATAATTAAAGTTATTTTGTATGAATACTTTAAGTATGTAGGTAATTACCACAAAGAATTTTCTTTCCAGTGTAATTTTTTTCCAGATTAATTAAAGTAATTAACAAGATTTAGTTTCTCATTTTACAGTTTATACTCTTTAGTTTTATGGCAGTATTCCAGTTTAGAATTTTTTAAAATTAAATTTTTTTTTTGTTAAAGAATTGAAATTTTTGCTCTTTAGACTGGAATATCCTCTTAAGGAGGACCACTAGTGTGACATTCTGAAAAAATTGGAAAATTATTTTTGCATGTTTCAATAGCCTATACCTTTAAAAATAACATACTAAAATTTCAAGTGCATATTTCAAATAATTTTTGAGTTACAGCCATCTGAAGAGTGGATTCTGATTTTCATTGTTAACTTTGAGGTATTGAGAAATAATTGAAGGTTGATAGTTCGGGAGTTTCTAGACGTGGCTGCCAGTCACATGTTGTGCAGCAGCTAGACCCTGGCACATTTAAACGACTCATCTAGTTTTACTATGACCATTATAGTGGGTACATCGTAAATAATTTTAGTAAAAATTCTCAGTGATTAAAACTAAAAGGTAAGATAAGAAAAACTATATTTTTCAAATTTGCTGCATTTATAAACCGAAGACAAATCATCCGATCGATTTGATTCTTACTGCATATTCTTTTATATATGTTTCTTCGTGCCATGAACTTCCAGTTTTCCGATTGAATAAAAAGTGTAATTTTTGCAGGCCAAAAATCATCAAATTTTCGCGCAAAATTTGATACTTTTTTTTAAAAAACTCCGCCATTTTGTTAAATTTCAACTTATTTTCCGATTGAGGTTCACGGCACGGGCATTACCTTCTAGTTGAATAGGCTTTTTTGCTTTTTTGATTTCAGGCACTGTGAAGGTGCCTTGGGAGATAGCGAATAACTCACTGAATTTTCAATTTTTGGATCCAAAAATTTTACCATGAATTTATTATGTATCAACAAATATATCCTTAAAATATTAAAACATTCTATACAGTAGTTTTCTTTAAAAAAAATCCCAAAAATCACCTTTTTGTCAAGCGGTCACACTAGTGGCCCCCCTTAAGTCAGTCAAAACTCCATATTTTCTACACAGTCTTGCATAGGTAGATATTGTAATACATATTCGTAAAATTGTAATTTTGGACAGTAAAACTCGATTTTTGATTTTACAGCGCGGGGTCTTCAGAAACGTGGAGTCTAGTGCGATCGCACCATTTGGACCACCCTCGGACCGGTTCTGTTTCTACACTATCGACCCTATCGACTATAAATTACTTAATAGTTTTTACTAAAAATACGAACTAGTATTTAACGCGAATGATTTACATTTGCAAAATTAAATAAATCAGAATTGAATGACAGCATATGATAGGATATTATTATTGAACTGCCAACAGGCGCATTTAAATCATAATAAACAATTTATTAATAAAATTGGATAGACCAATGGACAGATGGACACGTTTATAGAACCGCAAAATAATGCAAATTATGATCGTGTTGAATTGAAAAATTTATTAAATAAACAACATTTGCAAAAACACATAAACATTGTTTATTAGTTTACGAATGAATTAAATTTTATTTACGCTACGATTTATAAATGTTGTAATGGTAATTTTTTATAAAAAAATTTTGGTGGAAAAATATTAGTCTAAGAATTTGAAATGAGTTTTTACAGTTTGGCTTTCACCAGATGAAATTAAATAAATATTAAGGGGATACAGGCACTTATTTTCGTTGGAAGCATAGTTTTTTTTAATGTCATAATTTCCAACAAGAGGCGTGCGAAGCCACAAGTAAATGTTGGTTATTCTCTAAAATAATCACATTCAAAACTTTAAACGCGATATTTTCGAAAACATATTTAAGAAAAACAAACTGATGCGATGTGCATGATGTCTTAAAAAAACAACTGCTGTATTAATTCTTTTGAAGTTTTGTACACTTATTTGTTATTATATAAATTTTTGCTTTTCAATATTTGCTACAAAAAAATTAATTAAACATAAATACTTAATAGTTATTTGTGTATTAAGAGCGCAAAATGGTATATTGCCGTTCTAATTTCATGAGAGCGGTAATATCATTTTGTGCTCGAATTACACACAAAATTTTTTCTACAATCTTATAAAATGTATTTTTTATTTAAAAGATACTTAAAAAAATAATAATGGACGTTAATATTTACTTTAATGTTTTGCAGCTTCAGAAATATTTGGAGATGTACTTGAGAAATCACTGTCACAATTATATATTTCCATCATATATGTATAGATTTCTTAAAATTTTTTATTCTTATTTTTTATTAATTATAGTTATTTTTTATTTTTAATTAATTTTTTCTAGTTATTTTGAAATTTAATAAAATTAATATTTCACTTGATTACCGTAAAACTAATGATTTTAGAATCTGTTTATTTGTTACCATAGAAAATATAAACAACGCCTACCCGATTTGTAATTAAATATACGTTGAGCGAGCAACAAAGTATTACTTTACGCTTTAAAGCGCAAAGTAGTACTTCGTTGCTCGGCAACGACAGTCTTCGGCAAATAGCCATTTTGCGCTGTCTTCACAGAGCGCAAAAGCCTTCTTTCCACTAAGATTGTAGAAAAAATATTGTACTGAATGGTGGTATATTTTACTTGAAAAATTTTAGATAATTTTTAGATTTAAAAAAAAAAAAAAGTTAAAAAAAATTCTGCTGTTTTTCTTCGATGAATGTGTATGTAACCTCTTAACAGATATTTCATTAGTTAAAATCAAACCAAAACAGAGAATAGTATATTGTGCAATAAGTGCGGGAAATTGTCGATTGCCTACGAAAGAGAAGTTGAGCGCACTCACTACGTTCGTGCGCTCATTCGCTTGAGTGGGGCAATCGACAATTCCGCACGAGTTGTACATACTATTTTTTATTACGAATTTCACATACACTTGTCTATTATTATCACTATTTTTGACATTTTTATTACTTTTTAAAATAATAATTTTAAGTGTTCGTCTTAAATTACTTTTTTGGTGGTTTCTATAGAAATAATTATGAAATATTAATTAAATGAAAAATTAAGAGACAGCTTTGCGTGTTTTATTGTCAATTTGCGTGTGGAAAGTTACTTTCCACACGCAAAAGAGTATGCGGGAAGAGTACAATGGGCAAACAGATATTTTGCGTACAGAAATATGTGCGCCAAGTTAGTACTTCTAGTTCTAATAGTTCTAGTTCTAGCTACTACTTACTTAAATATACCTACTAGGAGTTAATATTTTGATGCAAAGTATGGTTTGATCGAGCAAAATATCAATGTCAATTATGGTGGGAGCTCTGGGGAGAGAAATTTATCTAATATTTTTTTTATGAATCGAAAATTTCACAATGATGGTGTACTAAAAAATTGACTTAATGTAATATGTGGAAACAAAATAACTGTCTGACCCTATTTTAAAACAATTGATAAATGTTTAGAACATTTTTCTTTTAAGTTATTTAATAATAAATTATCTATTAATTTTACCGACATTATTGAAAATCATATTTCTTCCAAGAAAATGTAAAAAATGAAATAAATTTAAAACAGAATGACAAAATATATTTCTAGATGTTTGGATGCCAAAAAAAATATTCAGCAATGTTACTTGTTTTGATTACGGGAGCTCAGTGGCAGTATGTAATATAATCAAAAATATAAAAATGTCATTTCAATTTACTTCACAGTATTAGGTGTCGCCTGAAGAAATTTTGAAATATTTAATTTTGTAATTAACAATTTTCAAATTTAGTTTTGTAACAGTTGTGGAATGTTTTGAATTTAAACAGTCTACTGAATTACTTTAATGTTCGTTTTTATGAAAAAAATATTTTTCTAAGAGTTTAATGTGGCTCTGACGGCTCTGACAATTGGTTTTGATTAAATTTTAACCACATAAAATAGAACACATTTGTAATCTAACAAAATAATCCGTATGTCTAGGAAAAATTTGAAAGCTGAGATACAGGGCGTCAAAAATGGGTCTGACCATGTCGGGGGCCGGAAATAATTTACCGCAACAAATCTAGCCTGCTTCCGGTGGCAAGATATTCTTCCCCTTTATTGTCTATTAATGTTATAGGACTAGTGTTGTACGAATATTCGAACCACAGAGCAGAGGTACAGCAACTATTTCTATCATGAAATCTGCAGTGTGCACTTCTGTGGACGTTAGGCTTCTTAATAGTCACACGCTCATCGGCAGTCGATGAGTATAGGTCAATCGCAGTACAATGGATTAGATTGTTGTTTGCATTGTTACATTCCCACACGGAGCGTTGTGGTATTATACATATGTATGTTAATAATGGTCACGTGACGACCAGTACCACCAAGGATCACTAACACAAATACACAGTATCGCACGAATACAAAGTAAATACCGTGCACGTATATAACATATTTTCTATCTCTTACTGGTTACACTGGTTTCAATTTTCCAATTTTTGTTCTCAATAAAGAATAAATATTTGAAAAATACAAATCGAACACCCTTTATATGCGGTATGCATACGTCATTGATGGACTATTTTGATGAAAAGATACTACAAACGAAAATATTAAATGACTATTATTTGTCATGTTGAAATATAAGTCATCTGCACAATACCTACTAGAAAAGTTACTTGTCCTCTTATGGCCTCTACGTTCAATACGTGAGTGTATATCTACTTTCTAGTATCTACCTCGATTCTTCGACATGAATTTTTACAGTTCAAAGTCTTTTCACATTTGAATGTGTATTTTCATTTTATTACCATGCACATCTGATTTATTTGTTTTAACTAACAGTATTCTTAAATGTTACTGTTAAATTTAAACGTAGCTCTCTTGTTATTCAATTTATTGAGTTACCACTAACTTAAGAGAGAGTACCACATTTTATTAATTTATTTCTTGTCAAAAATTGTCAAAAAAAATTTTTGAAGTGAAAACTTCTGTAGTGACGGTAACTCTGCATAAGAAAGTAAAGAAATCTGCGAAATTCTCGCAAACCTACTGTTTCTATATGTTTTTTAAAGCATTTTTTACTTTTTAAGGCTTTATTTTTTTTTAAAAAAGAAAGCAACCAGTGGCCGAACTATTACTGAATTACACAGTGCACAAAAAATAGTATATTGTGCAATAAGGGCGGGAAATTGTCGATTGCCCCCGAGAGCAAAGTTGAGCGCACGATCGTAGTGAGTACGTTTATTCGTTCGAGTGGACAATCGACAATCTCGCACGAGTTGTACCTACATACTATTTTTTATCACGAATTGCACATACTTTTTTCTATTATTACTACTATTTTTTATTACTTTTTAAAATAATATTTTTGAGTGTTTATCTTCTTTTTCTGAACTAAATATTGTTTAAATTACTTTGTTGGTGGTTTCTATAGAAAAAATTATGAAATATTTATTAAATGAAAAATCAAGAGGCGGCTTTGCGTGTTTTGATTAAATTTTACGTGCGAAAAGTAAACTTTCCGCACGCATAAAAGTATATAGCAAGAGTACAGATGGGCAAATACCTATTTTTCGTACAGAAATGTGTACGCCAAGTTAGTACTTCTCTCGCATGAGTAATAAAAAATTACTTTTGATACATTTACGTACCACGTGGTACGGGTACATAGAAATTGGTACGTTTAACAACGTACATTGATTTCGTTGTAGGAGGAACTCTGATATGTTGCTCTTACGAGTGTACGCTTTTTATCAATATTACTGCATCTTAAATCAAAGTGGACATACAAGTTTTACTGTAACGTACGTATATAAATAATACTTAGAGCTCGATTTGTATTCAAGTAGTATATTATTGTGCAAGTAACATACATATATACTTTTCTAGCTAGTACTCACACATTTAGAATTCACGTATATATATATATATATATATATATATATATATATATATATATATATATATATATATATATATATATATATATATATATATATATATACAGTACATCCCACCAACGTAAAAGACAAGTCTTGTTTTATGTTTTCTCATAAAATATTATACTGTCATTGTTTTCTAACTGTTACTTACTTTATTTTGTTAACCGTAAAAACAAACACCGTGTAACACTATAACAGACAGAGAGTGAGTAACACATAGGTACACGAAGTATTCGAGGTGCTCTACCGCGACGAAAATATTTAAGGTGAAATGTAACGAATAAGAAACTTAATACGTACCTAAGATATGTAACATTACAGGTCAGGGGTTCCTAAAAGCGTGGCCCGCAGGCCAGATGCGGTCCGCTACCTCGAAAAGTGCGGCCCGCGATATTAGATCGTCTATACAATTTCTGTGTTAGAGCGTCAGTTAGTGATCGTCAAACTTCTGAACTTGGACTTGACCGATCGAAATCATATTACACAGTCGTATGTTTATTTATTCAAGACGATGGCTCATAGTTAATTCAGAATATGTATATGTTGGTTTTGTGCCACTATCGTGCCATCTACCGGAAAAAGCAGAACAGTGTCTGCCGGGCTAGCTAATTTTATAATCTTGCTATTCCATAATTTTTTTATATCAGTGGTGTCCAGTATTTTTTTTTATCATGCGAATTATTTTTCTGTTATAGAACTTATTTGAAAAGCTACGTTTGTATAAATCAACTTCTTAGGTCAAGACAATAAAACTCGTTCAGGAATTATAATTCAATTTCCGCATGTCATTGTTTTTATTATCTTTATAATTCTGATTTGTTCAAAAACAAAGCGTTATTATCTTGTCCACCATGAACCTCTTCGAAAAAAAAAGCATCTGCGTTGGACTTGCTCCCACGTCACTATTTTATTTTCTAAACCGAAAAAACTTTTTTGTACCTCAGATCACGTATAATATACTCCAAAAGGTTTGCATTATTCCTTACGCGAAAAAAATTCTCCGATAAAACCTTCTTTTCTGGCATTTCAAAGTGATATATAATGCCTCAAGAAAGCAATTGCATTTTTACTCTGTGTCCGTCTGTTTGGAAACCCCTGCTATAGCTATACCCTAGCGTCGGTGAACACAAGACAAATACTTTTGAAATTGTTTAAAGAGTAAGAAATTTTCAACGCGACGCAGAACATTTTAAATTTAAATATTATGAAAATAATGAAGAAAATACATTATAAGTGTATACACTTTTTTTTCTTTCTTTTTTAAAAAAAAAAGAGAAGCACGCTTTACACTTTTTTGGTAAAGCAATACGATCTAGAGTTATCCAGAATGTTATTTCATGTGTTCTAGAATTTAACTAGTTAAATATTAGAATAATTTGGAGGCAAACTTTTCATTTTTGTTACTAAAATGACATAATTCCTTTTCGACAGACGTCTTTAAAATGACAAGAACGTCTTCGACGAAACTTACAATTTTCCTCCACTTTCATCATATTATCATATCATTTATAATTTGCAAGGCATTGGAAAATTTTACTAGAACTTGGTGACATCATCAAATTAAAAAATTTTTTCTTCTCAAATCAAGCCTTATGGAAGTGATTTGAGTATGAATTTTCATTTTTGCTATCAACTTAACGAAATTCCTTTTAAACTTATGACTGATTCGACAGAAGCCTTTTTTGTCTCGACCGAAAAATGAAAAGGACGATGTCTAAAACATATAATACATAATTTACTTCTAACTTTATCATTCTATATCATCGTATATCTATTTATCTTGCTAGCAAGATGAATTTAAACTATTCAATTTATATTTCAGAATACATGATTTTTATTAATGTCACCCATAAATATCAAAAGCCAGCGTTATAAATTTTTGATTTTTTATTTTATTTTATTTACTTTTTTTTCCGCTACAAAAACAGTAGCATGGCAGTAACATGTAGTATACATTTATGCATATAATAAATTTTATTTTCCAAAAAAGGGCAGTGTATTTGTTTATTTATATTTATACTTATAACAATGAAATACATAATCTATTTAACAATAAATATTATACGAAGGAAAATGGTATACATTGCGATATTTTGGCACAAGATTAAACATATTTATAATGTGTACAGCACGGTCATTAATCTTATTAAGTAAATATGTTTGTTGTGTACAGGTTGTCTACAAAAAAGTGAGTGTGTATACCTACTTATTTGTACGCGTTGAAAGTTATACTTCTTTCGTGTGATTGACAAGAGGACGGCACAGTCCTGGGGTCGGCGATTTTTTGAAATTTTTTTTTGGTGATAGAGTACACTGAATATGTTAATATCCTAAAATAATAGCGCGCACTATTCAAAAAAACTTGTAAAAATAAAATATTTAAAATTTTAGTGCAGCTAGTGTATTAAGTAACAAAACTTTTTCTCAATTAATTTTTATTTATCAACAAAAATCTTATTTACTTATAAAACATTAAAAGTTTTTCCCAATAAAAATATGATTGTATTATGAAAGATTGTAAAAATATACGAGTAGGTATATCAATAAATTGTAAATAAAAAGTATTGAAAAAATTATAATATTGTGTTTAAAGATTTGTTACAAATACATATTTTAAATAAAATGTTTCATAAATAAATAAGATTTTTGTAAATAAAAAAAATTAATTACAGAAACAGTTCTATTGAACAGAGTCGGTATCGAACGTAGGACCATTCTATTGTAGGCAAGAACCTTACCTCCGACCTACTTGGAATACTATGTAAAGCAATCTTTTTTAGGCTTATTAAGTACACTAGCTGCATCAAAATTTTTAAATATTTTTTTTACAGATTTTTCTGAATAGTTCGCGCTATTATTTTAGAATATTAACATATTAAGTGTACTCTATCATCAAAAAAAAAAAAAAAAAAAAAAAATTCAGCTAAATCGCCGACGTAAAGACTGTGCCGTCCCCTTGTGCGATAAAATATATTGGAGCACTTAAAAAGTTTCTAAAACTATCCTGTGAATTTTGATGTTACGGTGTTATTTTTTCATAACGAACTGAAAGAGGTATAACTTAAAAAAAATACTATTTCCAAAAATATTCTTTAAAAATTGATTTGAGCAAGGTTTACTTTTTCTTGCCTGTACGGTAGGTCTGATAGTTACAGAGTCATTGGGTATTAAAACGAATACATGAATATTTAATCAAAATATGTTTGAAGAATATTTTGTGATAGGAAAAAAATTAGCAGCCTTAATTAATTTTTATTAAAAGTAGTTTTATTTTTTGAGACAACCTATAACCACACTGAATACAGGGAGCGTTATGTATACAGACTAGAATGCAATAATTTATTTAGAAATATATAGTTGTAATTAAAAATGTCTTATTTTTTGAAAATAATTTTTTTTTTTGTTAGTAAGGGAGAGGTTGTGTCAATAGTAACAAAAATAAAATTAGTGTTCTATAACTTAGCACGCTAACATAATTGATATCTTTAATTTCTACAACGTTTATAAAATATTTACTGTTTTTTAAGAAAAATCTTTTTAATGTTAGGTATTGTTGAAACTATTAGAAGGGCGATTGTGACCGTTAAGACCGTTTTAAAGCTAAAGATTTATTGAATATCGGACAAAGAATAATAAGCTCGCAGTAAGTTTTATGACCGAGGGTCATCAGATAATCAGAGTCAATCCGACCAAAAGCGGGACCCGATGCAAAAGTTAACTTGGGAAGACTTGAGATAAATTTCAAACAATAATATTTATTGAATTTTGCTACTTTTATATTGTACGAATTCGTACAACCAACGATAAGGATGACCTATATGAAAGCGATTTGGCAACTCGGAACAAATCGTAGGTTCATGGGACTGTGACTGTCCAACAAAGCTACCGGTGTTAATATGTTTTCGCCGTATACAAAATTCTTATATATAAAATTTTAGCTGAGAATAAACTCTTTGAACGAAATGCATGATTGCACTTGTTTTAGCGAATTTCCAGAATGAAATTCAGCTCTTACAGCCACTGTCATAACGCGATCTGAACCCGGGACTATGGCAAAAATTTGTTTTGAGGTCCCTAGAAACCGAAAATAATATTCGCTAATATATATATATATATATATATATATATATATATATATATATATATATATATATATATATATATATATATATATATATATATATTTATATACATATATATACATATATATATATATATATATATATATATATATATATATATATATATATATATATATATATATATATATATATATATGGACTGTCCCGAAAAGTTTTCCACAGTTTTGTTTCCTGTCCGATATAAAAACAATGCGATCATTTTTTTTTAACATTTTTTATTAAAACGTTATACCTTAAACTTACAAATTTTGTACTTAATCTATTTTAATTAACTTTTTTCTACTGAATAACCGTACTTGACTTTTCACGGGTCTCATTAAATTTTGCACTATTTCACTGCAGTCCATAATTTTCTGAATTATTTTAATGTTTCTGCTGTTTGTCCACCTTGCCGTAATGTGCGTTTCACTATAGCCCGATATTTTTCTATAAGGCGCAGTTCTGTAACGTTTGGTCGGCTCGTGTTTTTTTGCAGGAATTGTACAATATTGACTTTATAAAGTCGCTGTTGTGTAATGAAAAGTGGCTAGATCTAGTCAAAACAATGTTTCTCCTACATGCGATCGTATAAATGGCAATAAACGGTTTTTCAAACATTTTTTGATATACTTAGTCACTTCTTTATATGCAAAAGCGACTTTGGAGTGGTATAAAGCCAATAATGTACAGTTCGTGCAAAAAGACATGAGCGGATCAAATGTTCAAGAACTGCAACCTATAGAAAGATACTGGGCTATAGTGAAATGCATATTACGACAAGGTTGACAAACAGCAAATACATTACAAGAATTCAAAAAAATTATGGACTGTAGCAAGCAATAAATTTACAGATGAGACAGTGCAAAATTTAATGAGACGCGTGAAAAGTAAAGTGCGATTATTCAGTAGAGAAAAGAAAACAGATTAAGTACAAAATTTGTAAGTTTAAGGTATAACGTTTAAATAAAAAAAAAAATTTAAAAAAATGATTACATTGTTTTTATTTCGGACAGGAGACAAAACTGTGCAAAACTTTGCAAAACACGTCCGCACGTCCGTCGAACGAAACGTCCGACTTTTACGAAATTTGGTGAAAATATTGGAAGTCCCAAATCGTTGGACGAGTTCGTTAACCAGGCATGTCCGATGCCCGAAACATGTTTTTTTTTAGCAATTTTCGCGAAAAAATTAGTTTTTTACCAAAATTTTCCTTTATTCACAAATTTTTGCGACATTTTTTTATACCATTGAAACGAGAAGAAAAAATCATACAAGGTCTTTATACTATTCGCTATGTTATGCAGAATGCTGCGACAGGGGTATTTGATATTATAAGGTTACAATAGTAATAATGAAAAGAACGCACATTCATATGTGATTTTTATTTCGTTTTCGTAATTTTTTTGATACAGAACTATTGTGCTTATTATTTTTGGAACAGAATCATTGCAACTTTACTACTCTTGGTAGGAAATTGCTGCGATTTTGCTAACTTTGGTACAGAACCGCTGTGGCCTTACTACTTTTAGTATAGAACCGCTGTAACCTTACTATTTTTGGAACAGAACAGCTGTAACCTTACGACTTTTGGTAGGAAATTGCTGCGATTTTACTAACTTTGGTACAGAACCACTGTAACCTTACTACTTTTAGTATAGAACCGCTGTAACTTTACTATTTTTGGAACAGAACCGCTGTAACCTTACTACTTTTGGTATAGAACCGTGGTAACCTCGCTACTTTTGGTGTAGAAATTCTCAGAAAAACTGATATACGCCATACGCACTGAAAATTTTTGTTTTTGGTAATAGTTTGGCCTATAAAGTTATAGCCGATCCTTTGTTATAACTGACACACCTCTCGTTACATTTATGGAATTATAAATATTATTGGTATTGATGTAAAGAAAACTGTTTGAGATTTCGATGATCAAAAAGTATACCTGCTAACTAAAATTATCAAAATGTTCGATCAGTTCATAGTAAACATGATTATAAACGTTACTTTCGCTTTCAAAAAAAACACTCTGTATAATAAGACTTTGACAACGTTACAATTTTAAATACACACTTTACAACGAATATAAATATTATTTATTTATTTTAATTTCTTTCTTAAACGTACGCAAGGAAGAATTTTCAAAAAAGAAACAATAAAAAGTGCCTAGTAATTGCCAAAATGAAAATTGTAAATTGACTCTCCTTTGTCTATTTCAAACATGAAAAATAATTTATCTTGTGTTTCGGGAATATTTCACAAAAGTCAACAAGTTAAAGTGAAGGTAAATTACAGATTCGATTAAAAAAGAAGCTAAGGGAAACTGCCATATAGGATTTTTAGCTAATAATATTTCTGATTGATACAAAGTTTAATGCAAATCAAAAAGTTCAGTAAACGACAAACAAATATAAACAGCAGGTATTCGAGAGATCGGGAGGCTGTTTTGAGCAGTTAACAGATCAATTCAAAACTATTATAGAGTACAGATTAGTTTAAAAAGGTATGAACACTATTTGAAAAAGGAACCAGCCTGTTTTAAAAAGGAACTGTCCTGTTAAAAAAATAATAATAAAAATAGCTAACTGAAGTCAACGATCAATTACGCAACATAGGCAATGTTATTATTTGCCCCTTAATATAGGCAATATACATTACGATTTCAGTTGCCCGAATACCTACTGTAAATAAAAAACATTTGATCATATAAAGACATAATATGATGTTAGATTATTCATCCCATTTTCTGTATTATCTTAACATTTTCTTAAGTTTCCAACAAACATTAACGTACAATTTTTGCTAAATAATGAAAAGTTAAAAGCACAATTTATTTGTGTAATTCGTTGTCTTAAATTATTTAAATATTTTATTTCCAAAGAGATTATGGTTTTAATGCAGTTTTATTATTCAGAAACACGACACTATACTGAATAAGCAACGAATCTCGTCCTTCTACAAGTTAATGCATTCTAATAAAACTCTTGTTTTGTTCTTTCCCTGTAATAAAAAGAAAAGTGTTTGGTGCAAAGAGAGAAGATGGGGAAAGAAGCAAGACGTTTACATTTTAGTCCATTAATACTGAATAAATTTGTTTACTAAACAGTTGTTTGCCATCATCTGTTATCAAATCTTTAATTTAAACTTTTAAGAAGTAATATTTTTTACGATCAGTTAAAAAGTGTAATGCAAGATTACAAGTAATAAAAGTATAAATCTGCCGTGATTAAAAGACCTTAGCGTTTATACATTAATCTATATCTTATTATAAATGTACAAGAAAATCTATAAGACATTCTTTTTTTATATGTTATGTATGGTTGCTTTACCTTTCCCCCTCCGTCACTCAGCCGACGAAATCTGGTTTTAACACTCACGGCACACCTCTAGTTGATTTGTAAAAATATGGGAAGTGTCTGAGAATAGATTCCCGAAAATATTTGAGATATTTTTAGTTAAGGATAAAATTCTATGATAAATGTTTGTTTTCTAAATGTCATTATAACTTGATGTGTGTTAACCTTTGGCCTAATTCGAAGCATTGCCAGATGTGACTAATCCAAATTATAAATTTTGACAATAGTATATTCACAGCATTCATGCGTAGTAAAAATAAATTGTTTATTTTTGTACAGCTTGTAGCTTGCTTTATTTTTTACAACTTTTAATGGCTGATAAATTATTCCTTCGCATGGCAAACGGTGCAACAAACAATTGGCAATAATTACTATTCCTGTCCCAAGTGAATAATGTTTATTAAAACCAATTTTCATATTGTTTTTCAAATGCATTTGCACTAAACAGAAATTTAATCATCAAATTAAAAAATAAAGTTCTTTTAACTGCCAATCAAGTGTCATAGATGTAATTTGAATTAGGGTAACTTGGGTCTAAAAGATTTCATAATTTTTAGTGTAAAATCTTTTAGAGATAAGACTGATTCAATAAAAGTCATTTCTTTAGCGGTTTTACATTCCAAAATTTGGTAAAAATGAAAAGAACGCTTTCATCATTCTACCATTTTATTTAGGATTCTTACAACTCTAAAAAGGTTTAATAACCTTGATGACGTCAAAACTTAAAAAAAAAAAAATACGAAAAATCAAGGTGATTTGTATTTACCTATTAATTAAGAAAGGAAGTGAAGAAAAAAATTTTAATTTGGTTACTTTTAAATCACCCGTTTTATACAAATCCGTTTCATAATTGAATATGCAGGAAGTTTTCCTTTTGACTTCTGATATTTGGAAATCAGTTTAGAATAATTTTATATTCAAATCACACATTTTCAAAATAGCATGTACCAACGTAACAAAACCAAAGAATTGGAAAACGAACGTCACAACAATTGATTTATTAAATTGGGCAATATTGTTGGAAAATTTTCAATTTTCCATGAGAATCAACTAAATATGAAGACAAGATTTATCGTTGCATTTTCTACCTTTATGATTTTATTAGTATATTTTGTGAACTTTTTTTTATTTTAATTGATTCTGTTTGTTGAAAAAGTTTGGTTTGGAATTTCGAATAAGGAATACTATTTTAGGATTTTCACCTCGTTTTCGGGTTCTTTTTTAGCCAACTGTATCTGAATGGAATTGAAAATGTAGTAGTAATACTTCCATCACTTGTCACGGTATATACTATTGGCAATGTCTACTGTTACTACAAGAGCAATGCCTACTTTTATCATGTCTAAGGCGACCTGTACACGATCAGTAATACTGTCAGTATTTCAAAATACTGGCATTATTACTGAAGTATTCGGAAATAGAATTTATATTATAAAAATAATGATTCATTATTTCTGTCAGTAAATACTGACAGTATTACTGATCGTGTATAGACCTTCTAAAGCCGGTGTTTAAAATTTTAAATGGATTTATTTAATGTGTATATTAATATTTTACGTTATGAATAATTTAAATTCAACCAAGATTTCCGTCAATTGTCACGGAAGATAATGGGACTGTCATTTAAATTATGAAAATCAAAAGAATGCAGAATGTCAGAGAGGACAAACATTTATGCGCGGTAGTCTTCTATTCACGCCTTTAAAACGAACTCTGTTTTCATCTGTACTAATATACCGATGGTTTAGTTTGTGTTAAGGCTCGGACACACCAATACGAACTTGCGTACGAACTGCTCCGATAATTATAAAATTTTATTGTACTTCTTGGTTTATAACCAAATTAAAGTAGGTAATAATTTCTGGACAATAAAATTCAAATAGATATTAGTTTTCGATTATCAAATTATATCAATAGTTTTATAACCAGCCGGACGGTGCGTCCGGGCATTCGTGTTGGTGTGTTCGGTCCTTTTTATTTGAAAGACGAGTTCAGATATAAGTTGAATTAAAAAATATGTTGTTCTGACAATAACTTTGAAAAATATGACTTGTCTTTGTAACTTTAAACTTGAATTTCTTGACTGTATTTTATAAGAAACCGTTAGGGAAATTTAAAGAAGTGTTTTCTAATCTTTGAAGAATAAACTATGTTTATGTAATCTCAATAGTACATTTTTATTTACAAACAAGTGATATATTTGAAAATTGTAGATGATATTCATTTTGTTATATATATTTTAATCCATTATGCGCTGGTAACTTTTTTGTTCAGGAATTGTGTCAACAATCGTCCCAGTTTTTCATAGATTTCGCTTTTGTTTTGTGAGTAAAAGAAACAAATGAAAATTTTAAAGTTTTGAATTAAAAATATAAATAAAAGTTGAAATATAAGAAGTAAACTTTTCCGGGTAATATAAAACTATTTAGAAAGCTTTTGAAAAGAAATTTTCATAGGTGTATTTTCTTTTTATTTGTCTCAATGTAATCTTAAGTGCAGTTGTGTGTGTAGGGTAAAATGTATTATAATTGAGAAGGTGATGTGAGCGTTTTGCTGGGACACACCGTTTACGAAATATTTGATACGGGAAGTTGTTGATATCGAGAATCTCACATCACTGTTATAATACAGTCTGAAAATAACTTTTTTATTTAAGTTACTACATTATAAGCTTAAACGTTTACGAGACATTCCTTATCCAAAAATCTCTATATCGAAAATTTTGTTATATTATTTGTAAAAATGTGTTTTTTCCGTACCTATTATTATTAATTGTCGTACACAAAATACTATTTTCAAGGTATTGAGAACTTCTATGAATTATTGTAAGGAAAAAACTAACAATATATATCATTTGTGACGCAATTTTGACATTATGTTTCCAGTTCGTAACATAAAATTTAATGATTATTTACTGTATTTCTACTACTCCATCATTCTGTGTTGAGTGTAATGCAGACGTTAGATTACTCTTGAAGTAATGTATTTATAGCTTTTGAAAAATTGCAAAATTATATTAAATCAGAGTAATATAAAAGAAAATACTTTCTTTATTTTTATAATTTTTCAGTGACTTAATGGTTTTTTTCTTAAATAAATTTATGTTTATAATTTTAGATACTTACAAAACAAACTCGCGTTTTTTTTTTTTGCAGAAATACAAAATTTTACGAAGCGAATCCTCCCTAGCAATAACAATGCGCCGTTCTTACAAAATGCTTGTGTATTATTAAAATAAATACGTTGTATTTGCATTTGTGACGCTAGCAAACGAATACGTAACGACTGACTTGGCTATTAGTATTTTGTTTGAAGTTGTTATTTTGTTGTTTTGAATTTTGTTTTTATTTTTCGTGACGTAAAGATATTTTCAAACGATCAGTTTAAATTGGTTTCAAGTTATCTGAAAATGTTTCAAAGAAGAGAATATAATATAGTGAAATTATTTTACATAAGTGTTTATATAGACAAAAGATATTATTTTGCGAATGTTTTTGAATTCTGAAATTTATTCAAATATTTAGCTTAAGCGGGGAGGGTCCTCCAGAACTTTCAAATTTTTCATTTTTTGTTTTGCTTTAAAAGTTCATTTGAACCTTAAGGAATATATTTCTAATGTTTTAATCCCAACACAAAGATTGTCTTAGATAACGATAAACTGCTTTTAACTCTACTTTTCAAGAACGAAAACGTTTTAATAGCGTTTTTCTCAAAACAGGTTTTTTTCCGCGCCGTGGAACATAGCTTAAAAAGTTATTAAGGTATTAACTTGAAATTTTGTACAGATATTCTTTAAGATATTGGCCTTTGCATATATCTAAAATTTTGCATTAATTTTTACTATAAATATTGTTTATCAATTTGTTTATAAAAACAAAAGTGAAATTTTTTCTTTTTGATTTTAAATTGTGAAAAAAATTTTTTTCTCATCAGAAATAGGTATATGCAAAGTGTAATGAGTAATGACTTATTTTAATAAAATTTTTTTGTCCGATTGAGTTCCGTTGATTACACGAGGCCGGGAATTCCACGGCGCAAATTAAAAGAGTCAACTTGGAACAGCTGTAGCGCCGCCAGTTTTTCTTTTTTTGCATAAAAATTTATGAGTGAATACGCCATAACATGTACTATACTACACACACCGTCATAATTAGCGGAACATAAGAAAAATATAAAAACCTATTTATTAAACAAAGTTGGCTGGTTTTTTCATTTTTACTTAAAATGATATTGAAGTAATGAATCAACTGACTTTCCATAGAATTGTTCTTATTTATTATTGATACAAATCTTTTTAAGAGGTCTGTCACTTTCGAATTCAAATGCCGCTTCTTCTCAATGTGGTCGAGCTTCAGACTGCCGTAATTAAAGAAGGGCAAAGATTGCCTCAAGAGGCTGTAGATAACATCATTCTGAGTATAACAAGAAAAATGGAAGCTTTGACAAGAGCACAGGAGGAACCAGGCGGTAGTAAAACGCTGTGTTTCTATTTGTTAAATAATCTATAACTTAAATGATTCTTAGACGACATAAGATTCTAAAAATTTGGCATTTCATATTGTTAGTTGCTTTTTCTAACGAAAATAAAGGTATATCGACTTGTGAATATGTAATCTTAAGTGAATAATTAAATAAGACTAATAGTTTCTTAAAATTAAATGGTTTGTTTTATTTTTGGAGATATTTTGTATGTTCCGCTAATTATGCCGGTGTGTGTATGTAACTTCATTTGATACAATAAATGTATCCGGTTTCTTAAAAAAAATTATTAAAAGACCTGTTGTCAGGAGGACCCTCCTCCCTTAAGTGGTGAATTTACCTGGGAGTGATCATAAGACTAATACACACAATTCTTTTACTCTGTTCTTCCAGTTTTCTCTGTATTTTTGATAATTTTAGCAAGGACACATTGTTGTAGCTACCTATATAATCTCAAACAATTTTCTTAGATTTCAATGAAGTTTGCATTTAAATAAATTTAAATATTACTGGAAAAGAGGTCTTTTTTACGGTGACAAGTACTATAATTTAAATATCTATTATAAACTAAGTATATAGAATATGTTGGGCCAGGATTTTGATGAAAAATATTTATTAAAATCCAAGCTGAACATCTTTTCTTAACTATATCTTAGAGTACCGAAGAAAAGAAAAGAGATGAAACTTCAACTCCTAATTATTCTTATTTTAATTGAGTATTTTGGAAAAGTGGCTTACTCTCCCAATATAGCAAAATACATAAATTATGTTTAATATAAAATTACTGAACTTTGGTATGGTGCTGTATAAATATAAATTTTGGAATTATCTATTTCTTACTTTTAAAACTATTTTTAATTCAATCCAAACTTCGTATTTACTGCTTACTCTCTTCTTTTCTTTGTACTCTAACAAAATAAACTATACGATATTAAGAACTACGTTGCAATACTGATATTAAAAACTTTAAATCTGTACATTTTCTTTTATTTATAAAAAAGTTTCATCACTGAAATCTTTTTTATCTTCACGACACTTGCGAAATTCCACTTCGGCACCAATTTTCTGTTCACGTAAACAACGGTTATGATATTGGACCAAATCATTCGTAATTTCAATGAAACTTTTAAAATTTGTCGCCCGTGCATTTGGTAAAATTGACGCTGTGGAAGTGGCCGTGAATTCATTTTCCGCCGAACAATTCACTTGTTCATCATCCACCGACGCTAACGATGTCAAATGATGATAAAAAAGTGGACTTTCAGTGTTACTGATTCGATTGCCACTAGTGTTGTCGTCACTCGTACAACACTGATGATGATGTTGTACCAATCGACTACGTAATTCAATCTGTTCACCTGCTGCTGCTGAAGATGGTGACGACGCTGCCGCCCCAGTGCCGGCGATGATTTCGCTCCGATGCCACTGATGATGTGTGTTCATCATTCTTAATGTGCTCCCGTGACGTTGGATAATACTGTTACGATACGATGCCGAGGTTAAACTAGTCCGGAGTGTGCCGCTACGTTCACGTGACCCAAAATTGAATTGTCTGCGATGTCGAGACGAGCAACAAATCAATAAAAATCCCTGACGAAATTTCGTACTCATCAAATTATAAAGGATCGGATTAATGGCCGAATTCAAATAGACTAACACCCGACAAAAATATAAGAGATTGTAATATTTTTCCACGCCAATTTTGACCACATCTTCGTACGGTGTCACGATAATCCAAACGGTAAACACCCGGAATGGAATTAGACAGATGAAAAATATCAATACGACAGTGCCGAGCATTAGTATCACTTGTTTTCGACCCCGAATACTATACTGATCCGAATATTTATTACAGATGATATTTGCCGCATCGGAAATCAATGTTTTCGCGATAATTAAATACAGTGTAATTAATATTATAAATGGCACAATAAAGAATAGGAATATTGTCATCAAAAAATAGAATGCTGGCCAAAATGTGTCAGCGCGTGTTTGACATGCAGGCACTGATGATCCATCGAAATATGGTATGTAGCGATATTCAGCAATGCACAGAATCGGACTGTAAAAAATGTTATAATGTTTGTAATTTCAATTTTTATATTTTGGAAGAAATACACTTTTTTCTTTTTTATGTAAATAAATAGAATTAAATAATAAATTTGACCCCTGTCTTTTCACATTTTTCAAAATTTCATTTAAAGTGTAATAAAAATATGGGTTGTTTTGTTAATGTGTGTTAAATGCTTCCATAGCCACCATGATGTTGAAAATTTCCATTAAATAAGCACGAAAAAGTTTCCATTCTAAGCCCAAAAAAGCGTATTAAAATAAAAAAAAAAGCTTTAGAGTTTTTTCTACATGTCCTTACTTGTAGAAATATTTTGTTATCTTTGACTTGTTTCATATAAAAATTTAAAGAAGTTATTGAAATAGAAAAGTTGCATAATATTTTTTAAATGTTTTATGAAAACGTCTTAAGTAACATCTATTAAGGGGGGAGTTCACGCCAGAAAGGCTAATAAACTAATTTTTTTCGAATCTCATTTTTTGTTTTTATTTTGTTCTGTGGTTCTTTACAAACACGGTGATATATAAAACCTGGCCAAAAAATTTTTTTTTCAAGTAGAAATATATTTATTTGCGAGCCGCTGCACAGGTAAGTTACTGCCCTTTGCAGACAACGCTCGCCCCCCGTCGCAATTTGCTCAGTAATATTTAGTTTTGATGTGTACATGAGTTATAGTATGCACTGAGATAATGTTCTTTTATTTGTATGCCTTTATAGACGTATTTTGTCACAGTGAGTAAACCGCTTCTTTTGTTATTATTTTTGCTTTTTACCGTTTTCCGAAAGTTGTGTTTTTCCTGACAAGGAAAATCATATCTCAAGTTCTAGAAAAGAGAGAGACTTAATTTCTTTTAAATTTTGTTCATAAATATATTGCGCATAAAGTGGAGTATGCTTTTTTCATTTGAATAAAAGTAACTATTTTTAAACATTTTTTTTAAATAAAAAATTGGGTTTTATAATTTTTAGAAGTTTGAGATTACAATTTTATAGTTAATTTTTAAAATTATCTGAAACCCATACTCAGCTTTATGGACAGGTCCCCCTAAAAGCGCTCCCTCCCCCCACAGGGAAGAGTAATGAATCTTTCAAAAACAAAATTTTCTGTTTGAAACCCTCCCTAATATGAAAACAAATTTCAACAAGCAAAATAATTATAAATAAAAAAGTTGCTTTTTTATTTGAACTCCCCCCTGAAGTTTAATTAGTGCTCGACCGAAATTGCGGTTTCTGCTTCGGCTTCGGCGAAAAAGAAGCCGGACATTTGATTGAAGCCAAAAACTTGATTCTATCACAATGTACACAGTGATTTTGTTTATTTCAAAAACAATGATCAAAACTGTAAATTCTATATTTTAGTAATTTTTGGTGTGTTTTTATTTTTAAACACAATCCTTTCTGAATTTCCAAATCAAGTGATTGTTTTGTTTATTTTAATAACGATGACTTCCACTGCGTTAAACTAGCGTCTGTATAGTAATTATTTAATTAATCTACTTACTACGTTTGTGGTAAATTTACACTTTCGGCTTCAAAATAGTCGAATATCGACTTTGGATGCCAAATTGACTTTCGATCGGACATTAAATTTAATATGTTTGGGTATATGTATCTTTAGGAGATCATCAAAATTAATGAACAATATCCACCCAATCTTAGAAATAGAGATTAATGATTTCCTCGAAGTTAAAGGGTTAAAAAAGAGAAAATTACAGAGATAATCGTAAACATAAAATTTTTATTAGTCTTCTAGTAAATAAAATTTTATTTTAAACGTTCTAATTTCCTAAATACATACTAATTTGTATATACAATGTTTATTTAAACAACAGAATAATCCGAAAGACTTTAATAAACCTAAAACTGTAAACTCTCAAAAAATATTTTTCATCTGTAACGAAAATACACAAAACATGTAAGTGTAAGTAAACCACCAGATGTGTAATAAAATTGTGAGAAATAGTGTCGTTTAAGTTGGTACTTTATTTACATTTATTATTGCACCAAGAACAACAGTAAATGGTAACAAATTACCAAGTTTATTTTTCATTTCTCTTTGTCTTCTGTCAGAATATTATTTACAAGTGAAAATGAAATAAAATGAGTCCAGAGACCATTGCGATTTCATTCGGACAAGTTTTTATTTAATAATAGAGTATATTTTTGAATCAAGAAAAAAAATGGATCACAATATTTACTAGTTCGCAATAACGTGTAAGTGTATAGTTTTTAGTAAATTTTTGAATGAAAAATTCGGCTATTACAGCCACTGTCGTGGTGGGACTTCAGACCGGGGCGAATTTTAATGAAAACCTTGAGAATCCCAAATTTTTAGATAAGTTCTTTAGCCAGATATGTTCGATGTCCGAAACCTCAATAAAGTTTTTCGAATTTTTTTTTATATCATAGTAAATAACGAAAAAAAAATACAAAAGATACGTCTTTGAATCATTATCCTAGGTAAACGGCTTGAAGTAAACGGGTTTTCGAAACAAAGTAAATTTTGTGACCGAACGCTGCGAAAGGGGCATTTGTGATGATTTTCTCTCAGTTTTTAGTGCCAACAATAGAAATTTCTTTGTAAAACAGTTTCTATGATTGTGACTGCCGTCAGCTTTGACTGACATTCAACAGATTATTTCTATTAGAATCATGTACATACATATATTAGAGATGTGCCAAACTCGTGAATTCACGTTTGACCCATCGTGATCGTTAACAATTTTTTTATGATCGTGCGTGAGTGGGCGTGATCGTGACATTTAATTTATTGCCGTGAATAATTCGTGAGTCACGAAAAGTTAAAGACCATGAATAAAAAATTTTTAAAAATAATTTTTTTCAATTTTAGGGAATATTAAATAAACCAATTTGATTTTTTAACTACAAAAAAAACTTTTATATTAGGTACTTTTTACGAGTACAAGTAGGTAGAAATCCAATAACCCTTTGTACTAACAAATTTCAATTTTTTACCGAGATACTTGGAGTGTATACAAAATGATTTACAATTTAGAAATATCCAACAGTGTTTATGATGTTGTTCTGATTATTTCTTCCAAACAAATTCTTAAAATTGGCCCGTCTCTCATGATATGTGTATTTTCGATCTCACAATCAGTCAATGGGTATATTTGAAAATATTACAAGGTCAGTTTTACAGCTTTGAATAGTATAGGATCTATCACTCTATGAAGGAATAATAAAAAGAACATATGGGTTAATTTTAAGGAAATATTATTTTTTTCAACATTTTAAGTTGTTTATTGTCATTATTATTATTTTTTTCAAATTTATTATTTATGTATGTATTTATAGGTACAAAAAAAATATTTTGCCACAATTTTGTTAAAAAATTACATATATTATTTGGTTTGGTTGTGCGAAATATCATATTTATATACAAATACAGTACAATAAGAACAAAAATTAAACAATAAATCATAAGATGGAAAATTTTCTCACTTTCCAGAAAAAATTAAATAGTATGTAACTTCCATTAGTATTAATTTCAGTGAACCGTGCTAACCGTAATTGTGATTTTATCGTGAGGACATAATTTTAACTGACTGTTAAAACGATAGTAATTTTCACTCAAAATTCAAACGATTAGATTTAAAAGTTTTTATGTTTAATTCATAAGCGTGCGTGAGTGTGAAAAGAAATAAATTTTCTCACATCTCTAACATATATATCATTACAATTTGGTAATTTCAGAAATAAGGACGCAGTTTTCAATTAGTTGGGCTTACTTCCGTTAAGCGGAAAAACTGTACGAAAATTGCACCTATACTGTATTTATCCTACTGGTAACAAATGACTCTTTTTGTAAATATGACGTATATTGGCGTCAAAGGAAACAAATTTATGTACATAGATAGATTCTGCTAGAATGCTTTTCCTTTTTGTCTATCCAGTTGGTACTTCATAAACACTATCAAAACTTTTGAAACATCGAACCAACATAAATATGTAATACTAGGACGTCATTATTTTTACATAAATTATCTTTAAGTACCTACATCTGTTCCATCATATCTCCAATATTTATATAGGATGTTTTCTAAAAGTAGTAATAGGTAACGTGTATTTACATCAGTGGATTGATTAGAAATTATAAAAAGCCACGCGGTCAGCCTTTTCATAATTTCATAGTTATGTAGCCGAAAAAAAAAAGTTTCGAAGTCTACTTATCTTACTTTTATTCTTGTTTCATACATGACGTTAATAATATAAACAAGACAAAAAATTTAAGATACGCAGCAATTTAAACACAAAATCACTTTAAATATTTGATAACAATCTGTTACGAGTACGAGAAAGCTGTGTGCCACTCCCTATTGATAGTATATTATAGTTTACTTTTATGTATGTTACATTTTCTCATTTTAAAAACATCTTGTGTAAAGGATAGAACATTCCAGTCCTCGACAGTTCGGTTACTTCATTGCTTTCTAATTCATCTATTTTTACTGCTATTATTTTTTGTCGATCGTGCGGCTACAAATCATGAAACAGATGGGAATAATTGTTTCCATTAATTCATATATTTTCATGTATTATTTATCCAAATTGAAAGGAAACGGTTTCCTAGGTTTTGATTTATCATCTACGATAAGACATTAACATTTTATTGTTTGTTTAGGTAATAAAATATTGTAATGTAATATTTTTGATAGTTATATCGACTCGTCGACGTAAGTAGAACAGGTAAAATGCAGAGACGTAACTCGATACTTTTTGCGATAGCTTATATTTTATGTCTTCTCCGTTTAGTTTGATATTATTTCTAGATTTTTACTGACAGGGAAAAAAAAGATGATGAGAAACTGAACATTGCGCGTACAATTACATTTAAAATTCAAAAATTTGTAATGGTTGTTTATCTGTCAACAGATTTAAATATGTCTCTTTATATAAATAAAGTAAATTATTTACGTATATACATTAGAGTTGCAACAAATATTCGGCAACTATTCGATCTTCGAATTGTTCTGCCATTTTTTGATATTCGGCCGAATACCAAATAGTGGAAAAAAAAACAAACGAAATCTGACACATTTATTTACGTAAAGTAGACAAAAATATTTTACTAAATTATGTGTATTTTAAATACCTACCTAATATTCCCTACTACCTGTAATGTAATGTGTATTTTACTGAAAACAAAGCAATTAGGCCCGATTTACATTAATGCTCCGCTCTCGGTACGATATCGCTACGCTCCCGGTTCGATAAAATATTCGTACACAATAAGCAATGAGTGTAAGAGTGTGTAAAGAACCGAGAGCGGAGCGTTAATGTAAATCGGGCCTTAATGTCACACATCCATACTCCAAAAACGTTTACTTATATATTTTGTTGATATCTAACTGCTAATAATCCATGAATGTATTATGTACGCAGATATACACAAACGCATACAGCTACATAGTCATGATATGCATACCGTTTAGTATATGTACGTATTTAAAAATTTTTAAAGTTGATATAAATAAATATTCTGAACTGCACTGCATGTTATTATTATTGAATTTAAAATAATTAAAATATTTTTTTAAATATCTTATCTATTTGTACCGTATTTTACTTTTTAAATTTTTTGTACTAAGAAAAGAAAAGTTGATATTTTGGTAGGGGTAGGGGGTGTCATTTTAAAAATTTTGTTATAGGGGATAAAAAAACAAAAAAATAAAATACCAAATAGTATTTGCCGAATATTCGTCCATTTGGCCAAGGTGCTGGCCGAATATTTGTTATGTGTTGCAAGCCTAATTTACATCCATTTTCCTATGACACTTTCTCATACTCATTGCCACACATGTAGGTATGTCAGTCGGTAGCCTAGCTGCCTAGGCACATAGGTACATAACATTATATTCGCGAGTACAGTAGGTACTTGTTTATGTTGTTATTTTTAAAAATTGCATGCACGGGAGTACTAGGTGGTGAAGAGGAACAGAGATGAATTATGAATTATGCATTTAGGTATGTTTCGTTCTCTTTTTTGTTTGTAAATAAAGTTGCTGCAAAAAAAATTTTTATTTATGACTTTAGAATTAAAACTAAAGCTTTTATTATTGCGATGTGTGTATGCGTTAACAAAGGATGTTGTTGGAATTTTTACTTGTTATTTTTTTTCGAAAATACTTCAAAAAAGAAAAAAAAATTAGCTGCTAGTTATAACGTGTATTTTTTATGCAATATTACACAGCTTACCCTGGGTGTTTTAATATCGACTAATACGCCAACTTCTGGTTTTAATAATAAGAATTAACAAGACAAGACTATTTTTTTTAAAATTTGAAGTCGATTGGAGCAAAATTAACGGAGATATAGACTTCATCAGTCTTCGTCTCTCCGATCCGACTTAGAGCTGCTGCAGCGAACAGCTGCAGCCCCAACCCATGCGTAGCGGGAATACCTAGCAGCTGCTTCGCTTATAGAAAGCCTCGTTTCTGCACATTTTTCAATGAAATTTTTACAAAATATTCCTCAAATATCATTCTATTATGTACTAATTATACAAATAAATTTATATTAACTATATATTGTTAAAAAATTCTCAAAAATACGCTTTTTATTATAGTGAATTAACTTTAACTTTTTGTTATAACGAATTCACTATTAAGTATGAGACTTCAGAAATAATACGCGAGTTTTCATACCTTTTGAGAAACAGTCTTAAATTCTACTTATCTAGGGCCGTTAAGAAAAAATCAGCCTTCAGTTGGCTCTTGCCACGTCAGAAAATTCACTTAACTCAGTTTTTAACAGGTTCGGTTGGTAGATGCGTCCCTGAATTAGTTATTAGGTATGTTTATTACGATTCGTTTTGAGTGTAAATAATCAAATTTTTATACTTTTACAAGTCACTGAATTCACAAACGGTTACAACTGTAACACACAAATCTGTAGAAAATTTATATATTGATTACTTTTAAAACCATTTTCAAACACTTAAGAGTACATGTGAATAAACTTTAAATGAAATCGATAGCTTTGAACAGCACTAAAAAGTATATATACTTGAGAAAAAACGTTATAAATTTAATCTTCAAATCTTTATTGATACATAAAAGTGTTTCGGGAAAATATTGTAAACGTACTTGAAACATGATAAGAAACCGGATACAGGATAAAGGAAATGAAATAAAAATTTAATGTACAAAGTATATCTACAAAATATCACAAAGTGATAATAAAAATTTCTTGTAAAACCTTCACAAAAAACATTTCTTTTTTAATATCAAAGAAACCAAAAAAAAAGATTATACGAAAATTATTTCGGGTCGTTAATTTTCACGTTTATTGCCGTAACAAGTTCAAAATATATAATTGAAGAGTGCCGCCGCGATCGAAAAAAAAAAATGATTCGAATTATGTGAAATTTGTAGTAAAAGTCGATGAAATGTAAAATATCCAATTGTGATTTATTTGGCCGGAACTAAATCATAAACTAGAGCATAAGTATCAATATAATATTAAATTAGAAAAATCGGAAACGACCGTATGTTGCGGTAATACTTTAATTTTAATGGACCATTTGGTATTCAACCTACACTATCTACACTACAAATCTACACTATCTACACTACAAATCTACACTACAAATCCAATTTTACGTAGTGGTCGGTGCAAATTTAAGGGGAAGTACGTAAAATCGGAAGATCAGGGGCGTCGGTAAACTTTTGTTTCGGGGGTTGTTAAATATTATTTATTTGAATTTATTTAAAACAATATTATCTTAAGAGACAATTTACACCTAAAATTTGGTTGTGTAGACAAAGAAAATCGAATGTTATACTAATGAATATGAGTGACGACTTTTTGAAAACTGTCGAAAATCAACTTCACTACACATTTATCAGTGTAAAAGACGCGAAATAGTGGAAGCTGACAAAAATTTTAGAATCTTCTACTTGTGAACTAGCAAAGATACCAAAAAAAACAAACTTCACTATTGAACAGCGCATTTTGACAAAAATTCTAGAATGTTCTATTCGTTAACTAACAAAGTATCGAAAAATCGATTGCACCATTTAATTGGGTATCGAATAAAAGACGAAATAGCACATTTTGATAAATGTTCTCGAATATTCTATTCGTCAAATAGCAAAAATTGTTTGTCAACATCGGACATTTTTTTTACATTAGCTTAATTTCGGTTGGACAATTAAGTGGTGCAGTAGATTTTCCAATATCTTTGTTAGTTGACAAATAGAATATCCTAGAACATTTCTCAAAATATGTTATTTGGTCTCTTTTTTGGTAGTCAATTCAATGGCGACGTCTGTTTTTTGAATATCTTTGCTAGTTGACGAATAGAATATTCCAAAACATTTGTCAAAATGTGTAATTTGACCTCTTTTTCAATGGACAATTAAATGGTACAATTGATTTTTCAATATCTTTTGCTAGCTGGCAAATAGAACATTCTAGAATTTTTGACAAACTTCACTGTTTAATCTCATTTATAATGACCAATTCAACGGTGACGTCTGTTTTTTGATATCTCTGCTAGTTGACGATTAGAATATTCTAGAATTTTACGTTACTCATTTTCCATTTGCATTTTGCATATTACAAATACAGAATATGTGCATATATGTATATCTGCAGTGAAATTTTAAAATTTTTAAAGGCTACGAAACCCCCAGACAATATTACCTACGGCCCTGACTCTGGCTTGGTACATAAATTTTCACCAACAGACAAACAACAACATATCTGTGAAAGGAGAACCCCACTAAATCGCTGACGTCACTACGTAAGATCGAAGTACGTACCATTGGATGGCCACGGTATTTTAGTTTATAAGTTTGTTCCCATACGTTTTGAGAAATAATGATTTAACCTTTTCCTGGCTTACGGAACGCCTACACGTAAACTGACTATTGAAAATTTATTTATCAAGAGCAGAATTACCAACATTTCAATTTTCGTAAACCGAATATCCCGATTTCCGAAAAAGTTACCGGCGCAGGGTGATACTTCCACGTAAAATGTCCGCGTGAGTCACAGTCCGATCAAATTGCGGTTATGTTATGGTCTGTCGGACCGGTATGTTCGATCCTTTAGGGTAAATGTTACGGTAGCATATGAAAATAATGGTGGGGATAATGTTGATGAGAAAAGATAAACATAAATTAGACACAATAAAGTTAAATAAAATTAAACTCGGTCATTTCAGTTGAAGAAATTCTATAAAGTACAAAAGAAAATACATGACATATTAAGGGTTATTGCTAAAAGAAAATATGGCGACATATCGTATTTCTTTACATCATTGTTCAATATATGTGAATAGAATTGTACATGTGTTCGAATGAATAGGGGAAAGTCGTCTAATTTTATGATTATAGATCAAGTTTTTTCAGTGCAAATTGTGTATCTCAGTTTTTCTATTGTATCAACAACAATTTTGTCGCTCATCGATCTAACACTCTTTTGATACTTTTGTTTTTTTTGTCGAAAAATGCTTAACTGAAAAATATTGTTGCGAATTATTTTTTTGCTTCAAGAATACTAAAGTAGCGGAAATATTATGATGACTTTTGAAATATAAAATATGTTTACCCCATAGGGCAACTAGAGAGAAAATACATATTTCTATACTACTGGAACCTGTGTAACCACTTGAGATAGAAAATATGTTGTATACGTGCACGGTGTTTACTTTGTATTTGTGCGGTAAACCTTGTTTGTGTGAGTGGTGATAGCCGTCACGTGACCTTTGGTTCGCATACATGTATGTGATGTGTGTGATACCGCAACGCTACTTGTGCCGGTTCAACAATCAAATTTATTGTTGTTTGACTGACTTACACTGAGCGACGGGTACTGAGCAACTGACACTAAGCAGCCTAA
This sequence comes from Brachynemurus nebulosus, assembly GCA_035578155.1. Lineage (NCBI taxonomy): Eukaryota > Metazoa > Arthropoda > Insecta > Neuroptera > Myrmeleontidae > Brachynemurus > Brachynemurus nebulosus. Next base: position 27,913,686 of record JAPWDM010000005.1, on the reverse strand, counting down.
GATGCACATACTTGCACATAAGTGATTGCAGAAAAGAGACAGTTATATTCGTTCTATTTGTTCTGTGGTTTACACCTTCAAAATAAAAATTTCCACGCGTATTTTGCGTTTTAAAGCTTTTTGAACAATTTTGATTTCGTGTCAGTCTGTCGGTTCGTCCGTCTGTCCGTCTGTGTGTCCATAGATCCCATCAAGTGACATCAAGTCAGAACTATTCGATCGTTTTTGATAAAACGTATGTAAACGAAAAATATGTATGTTAACGCTGTGTGTACGGAATAGATTATAAAAACAAAAAAAAACTCATTTTTGGAAAAAACTATACAGTCTTTTCGTAATTTCCATATGTTATATAATAGCCAATTAGAAAAAGTGAAGTAGCATGTTACCCTATTCTTCTTTTAAAGTTGTTCTGGTTCCAAACATGACGTTAATAATATGATAGGTAAGACATGAAATTTAAGAAAAAAATGCAGTTGAAGCAAAGACTGGGTGATAGTCTTTTACGAGTATGAAGTTCTGTGCTACTCCCCATTGGCAGTATATATTTTTTTTAAATTGTTGACACAGTCATGTTTCCCCTACTATAGAATTAAGAGAAATTATATGACTTTTATTTTCTTTCTTTCACTGCTTTTCTTTCCATTACATTTCAATGATTGAACAAAGAACACCAAGAAATTATAGTTGTTTCTGAATATACTCTTAAGTTTTTCATTGAATGAGGCTCAGTTCTTTCATTACATTCAAAATAATTATTATTTTCATTAGAATTTTTGAGGTAGAGTTCACTGCTATGCAAGAACACGACACGACCTTAATAAACAAGAAATTTGAATAATAATATTTCAGGTATCGATCAGACAAAGTAATTATTTTTAATTTAAAGAAGACGTTGGTTTTAAATAATCATTAATATAATCATTATTTAAATCATCATTAGAATAATTTGATTAAGGTAGTTGGTCAATAAAACGATTTTTCCAAAGGATTTTAACGAAACTTCTCTAAATATTTATTTAATTCAATACCAATAACACGAGCCCATTCCGATTAAAACTGACTATCCCAATTTTGAGAAAAACGATTTTAAAGTTTTGTAATTTTAACACGGGCTCTTATGAGAAAACTCTATTTTTTTGAATAAAATGAAAACGTTAAACCTCCCTCCGTGTTTTAAAGCAAATATGTTTGAATGTGTTAGTGTCTAAGTAATAGTTTGTAACAGTAAATCATACTCATTCTCATTTAGCAATTTGGTCCCAGTGGATTGCGTAATGGGAGTTTCCTATGTATTCACTACGATGTTTTTGAAATATAATTTATAAACATCACTTTACAACGTTTTTACAACGCTTTTTCAACAATGCTTTTATATTGCTACAATATAAGCGTGTGGAAATTAAAAAAAACAAATGGTATACAAATATAATAACTGAAGAATATTAATACATTATTAAATTTTAGATAAAAGAAAAGTTTTTCGCTGAGATATACTTTTGTACCTGACTATCTCAGCGCAACTACGTTAAAGGTAATTAAAAGACATTTAGTGATTGAAAAATCATCAAACTGGATCGGCTGAGACTCAAACCCAGGATCACTTAATAACCAGTCAAGCAAAACAAATAGGCCACCGATCCTGTAGTGCCGTCGGGTGATTATTTCTATACCCTGAATATTTTTTGCGACGACTATATCTGCATTTTCATTGTAACGCACGGTCCACATCTGTTAAAATATGTATATCACATTATGATGAAGAATATAAGAAAAAAATCACTTCTATTGCTTCTATACAGATATATTTGAATATATATGCATTCCATTTTAGGTTTATTCATACTTGTATAGATAGTACTGACTGTTAACAAATATTTGTTTAAAGTAATTGATTGATGGTTAGTATTGCGTGTTCAAACAAGTAATCTTGATCACTATGTATTTATTTTAGGCTGCAATTTGTTCAGTTTTCATTTTTCTCAAAATCCGTTTAGATGCATAAAGAAAATAAATGTATTTTCCCGTTTCTTTGCCTTGACATATCAATGAATTTATTTTATTGTATTCTATCTGTGTCGATAAAGTTGTCAAAATACATATAAAAGACGGAAAAAATGGGAAAAGAACAACGGTTTTTTGAAGATATACTTATTTTGGTGTCTTATGAAAAAAACAACACTATAACATCAAAATGAACACCATGAAGTTGGTTGGTCGCCAAACAAAAGACTACCTACGCCAAGCGTCTATTCATGCTATTTATTCAGCTGTGTTTATATACACAACTCGTGTTTTATTTCGATACGAATAAAAACTATTGATGTGTCAATAAACTTGTTATGTAGTGATGACTGATATTGAATATTAATGAATATTATTGAAGACATTTAGGATTGAATATTAGTGATAAAAACAAATAAAATGTTGTTCTCTGTATGTATATACTATTTAACTATAAAACATACGCCTGATCACGGAGTGATGGAGACACAGCAACTATCTCTATCATGAAATCTGCAGTGTGAATTTTTTTTATCTAAAGCTACTAAGCAGTCACTCTCTCAGTGGCACTCACTGAGTGTAGGTCAGTCAGAAAACAATGGATTTGATTGTTATGTTGGTTGTGTTGGCATTATTACATCCCCATACATAGCGTTGTGATATTACACATATATATGCGAGCACGGTCATGTGACGGCCACCACTATCTTCGATTACGCACACATACACAGTTTAGCGCGCCAATACAAAGTAAACACCGTGCACGTAGGTATATAACATATTTTCTATCTCTTACTAGTTACACTAGTTCCAGTAGTATAGAGATAGATATGTTGTCTCTGGCTTACTCTGTGCGCCTGATTTAATGTTTTTGTATGTAGTGGAAAAAATTCTCTTACTTTTTCTTAAAAATGAAACTAGAATACTGTATGTTCATATAAGCGGTAACTTCAATGACTTCTAGGTCTTAGAAAAGTAATTATAATGGCAGAAGCGGTGATCGTATTTATTTTAAAAGACCTTTTCATTTTTCATTATGTATAGGTAGCTCTTATATTTGGTAAAAGCATTATTACAAAAACACACTTAAATTCTTGCAGCTAATTTCAACTGATTCACACCTAAATAGTAGGTAAGTAGTAAATCGTTAGTAGTACTCATAAGTGGGTCCTTTTATGTACTTTCTCTGCTGCTGAAGCGTTCTAATTACCACAGACAAATTAGGTACCGTTCCGATGTGAACCGGCTATTTAGTCGCAAGTTCTCTTTTACAAATCTAATTCATTATGTTGTTTGTACAATTATGTAATACATTAAGTTATGTTAATGAAAATAATACTGGAACGTCTACGATTTGAACCCGCAGTCTCAGTTAATACTTATGTAGACAATATTGCATTCTGATCAACGCAACCACAGTATGGTAACCTACATTTCTACACGGAGAGAAAAATCATATAATTTTTGTAGATTAAATTTCAGAAAAATGAAATTATAATGCGTGCGCGATCGACGACCAAAATAAAAAATATGTGCTAGCATGGTAAAATTTAATGTGCTAACACAACTTTTATCACACTCTTATGCATATATGTTATAGTTTAATTCTTGTTGTCGTACTCTTTCATTTGTGCATCTGACCCGCAACCTTATGTTGCTTGGGCGGTACCTGTGAAAACGTCGAACCTGTAAGAACTTTATGATGCATACAAAAATGAATGCCAACAATATATTCTAATACTAAAGATAGTGACGTAACAAAATGATGAATTAAACGGTTACATCCCCGTCCTCTAAGACAATGAATACTGCTTGCTGCTTGTAAAACAGTCTAATGGATCAAGGTGCTTGGTCCGACCCGTCCGACCAAGTTGGTCGTCCAAACCTATGGTTGGTTATGTGACTTGCTATGAGTGAAGAACATTTCAACAGCGTTCACAACACACACAACCTTCTTTCTCTTTCTTTCTTTCTACTATTAGCAGATAGCATTTCAAATATTATAATACAGCATGGTAATTTTTGTAAGAAAAACAATTAAAAAATATTTTTTTGTCGGCAATGGAACTTTTTACTGTGCTGTTTTAGAAATTTTACGGAGCTAATATTACGGAAACAATATTCTATCCTTTAAATTTTCTATGATTAATTATAATTTTTATATTTTTACCGTACAAAATTGAATATGTTCGCCTTTTACACGTCGATTGTAGTGCTGAGCCCAGTAATTTTTATATGTATTTTCTCTCCATGTAGTATAACTATATTATAACCTTTTGCTCTTTCATAATTATTGTTCATATAATATCGTATTACAGTAAGTTTCTTTTTAAATTTTAATTATCACACAACTACATAAAAACAAATACATAGACACACGAAAACAGAATATCATTTTCAGTTGACACTTACTTCATTATATCTAAATTCGAATATGCCGTAGACCCATTATCTTACTGCTAATAAAATGCTAATATTATAGAGGTCATTAAATAAAAGGTATAAATTTTCTCTGATGCCTCAAAAAAAATTATGAATACGTTTTACGTTAAATACAAAACGTAAGACCCCGTTACACTACTTTACAGTTTTGTGTGACGGATTTTTCTTTCGGTAAGTACCATAGCCCAAAAATACATTAGTTTTTATTTGGATAACTCCTAAAAAGTGTGTACAGAAAGAACAGGGCCGGGGAAAGAAAAATGTCGGGTGCCGGGAATAAATTATATTTTTATTTTTTTTTTTAAATTTTGCCTCGAAAAAATAAATGACGAGCAAAAAAGCTCTATTTACGTTGTTTCCTGGAGCCTCTATCAACGCAGTTATGAGGCCTTGTTTCAAGTCCGATCCCCGGGACTGTAACTTCGGCTGTCCTACCTACGTTTGGATACTGGGATGTTATTACCTTAGGCATATTATACATTAGTTCGCGGTAAGGTTAGTTATTGTTTGTTTTTAAGATTATGACTTATTGCATTACTAAGTTTTTTTACAGATGTTTTTTTTCGCAATTTTTATAATATTATAAAAATGAAATAAAATGTTCTCGTGTAAATTAATTATTTAACTTGTTTATAAAAAATCCACAGGAATTGTAAGGTTTTGAGTGTTTTGAGTTATGTATTTTCTTGGAATTTTTTTTTTTTTTTATAGAGTCCCTATCCACCGCATAGAAAAAGGTTATGCTGTACTGTATTCTGTATATAAAATATAATATAACGAAATGTGTCATAATTTAGAAATATTCTCATATTTTTCATTATACCAATATTATCATCACAATATCACACCCTGATGCGTTGTATGGAGTGTGTTTAACAAAGAAAAAAATTCTGTTTATTTTATTATCATCATTTTGTGCCGTCGTTTTGGTTGGAATGGTTATGACATTCACTTGATTGATGCGTAATATTCAACATCACCTTTCTATCTAGGTCCCATTTTCTAGGTTCTGTTTGCCTCCAAAGTCGGTCGTTTTCGAATTGATGTTTCTCTAGTTTACTTTTGAATATTTTAGTGTTCTTTTATTGTTCATTTATCATTTTTGTTTGCGTCGGGAAATATTTGTTTTTCCTTTTTTTTTTTTTTTTGTGGAAATACAATCTTATTGTTTGCACAAATTTTCTTTTTTTTCAGTCGAAATTCAATAAGACAATGCTCAACAGTGATTTATAATTTTGTTCAAAAATATTGATTCCAACTTTTTGGCTTAATTTTCTAAATGACTTTTACAATTCTGAAACTGAAGCTAAGCAAAAAATTTTTACAAACGGTTTAAAAACAAATCCAAAACTTGACTCTTTGGCAATATTGTTTGTATTTTATAATTATTCGTTAATAATCCGGCAAGTGACCAGTCAAGTGATAGAACTACTTTGGCTGTACTGGTAGGTAGGTACTTGATGACTGGTAGTTCGATTCTCTGCACTTTTCTGTAATTTATAATACAGTAGAACCTGTTTAAGTTGGACACCCGCGGTGCAATCAAAAACTGTCCAACATATGCAAAATACCAAAATCATCTACGCTTAGTAATTTTAAGGTTAACACTAATTTAGAATATAATGCAAAATTAATTATTTTTAAAGTAATACATATACACACATCTACGTATCAATATTTATTGAAATAAACTATCGAATAACAATCGTAATACATACATATTATAGATATTTAAACATTATCTTTCGTAAAAAAATCACTTATCTTAGTTTGTTTGGATACAATTTTTAGGAAAATTTTGCTTTCTAATTTGCTTTGAATTTTGAATAAATCTTCTAACAGTTCGCATGGATTTTCAGTTAAATACTTAATGGCGGTATTTATACCGTTCAAAGCTTCTTCAGGGGTGGTTGGTTTCTCCGCTACTTTCTCGCACTCGTCACTAGATTCTTCGATTTCTTGTTCCTCGTCTAGTTGTAAAACATGTTGAAGAACGTCTTGATGTGTATTGAAGACATGATCGTGTACCTCCAAGTAGGCATCGGCGGTGATCATTTCTTCAGCAGTCTGTAACTGATTTTGAAACTCTGGAGGTAATAATTTAATTGCATCGCGAAGTTCTGAATCAGGGTCTTCATTATGATCCCCTTCATTTGCTTTTGGAATACTAAAACCAGCTCGTCTAAAACACTTAACAATTGTTTCCGTAGATACAGCTTGCCATGCTTCGCTGATCCATCGAATTGCATCCAAAACCGTGACTGAGTTGATAAATTCCTTGTGGTTGTTAGAAATTTCAGATTTAGCAACTAAACACATAAGCAAACTTTTGCGGTAATAAGCTTTCATTGTTCGAATCACGCCTTGATCTAGTGGCTGAATTTCCGATGTTAGATTTGGCGGTAAATAAACAAGTTTAACATTCTCGAACGATTTCATAATCTTATGACTCGTAGCATTATCTATAGTATGATCACAATTTTTCTAGCAGCCTTATGCATTTGCCTGTCAATATCTGACAACCAACTTTCAAAAATATCAGTCGTCATCCATGCCCTTTTATTGTGTCGCCAAATAACGGAAAGCTCCTTACATCTCATTTGTTTAAAAGCTCGAGGACGTGCTGATTTCCCAATTACTAACGGCGTTAATTTTTCTTCGACCGAACTCGTACATAATAGAACAGTTAACCGTTCTTTAGACAATTTACCACCTTTGCATGGATCACCTTGTGCAACATAACTTTTTTTGTCTAATAAACGCCAAAAAAGACCAGTTTCGTCTGCATTAAACCGATCTTCTGGCGCATAATCTTGCAACAGATTTTCCAGTTTTCTTTTCCACTCTCCGCCTCTTCTAAGTCTGCTGATGCTGACTCTCCACACAAAGTTTTAAATTTAATATTATGTCGATTTAGAAAACTTTCTAACCATCCATTACTTGCTTGAAAATTAATGTCTAATTTTAAGGCTATCGCTTTTGCTTTTTCTTGCAGTAGAGGACCGGATACTGGAAGATTCGATGAACGGCACTTAACAAAAAAGTCATAAACTTTTTGATTTATTGCTTCATTACCAGTTTTACGAATTTTTCGTTTTCGTTCGGCGCTGCAATTCTTTTCGTAAGCTTTCAAAATTTGGTCTTTACACTTCAAAATATTCCCAACAGTTGATTTGGAAATTCCAAATTGGTCGGCTGCCTTTCTTAAACTAACACCATTCTCTACTAAGTCTATAACATTTTTTTTCTTTTCAATGGTCAATTCTACTAAACATTTTCGCTTCGAACTCATGGTGCTAAATTTGTAACTAATAAATATTCAAGAGATCTGTACACATGAAATCACTGCTGATTATTGACTAATAACCATTGTGACTTGCCGAGCTTTTATATTTTTAGGACGTAACTAACACGTGTTTCGGTCACGTGTAAAAATTCAATTATTATAACTGTCATAACATAACTAACACGTGTTTCGGTCACGTGTAAAATACATGAATGTCCAACGTAAACAGGTCAAAATATCAAAAATCATTTTAAAAAACTGTCCAAATTAGACAGGTTTCCAACATACAGAGGTGTCCAACTTATAAGTATTAATATGCATTTAAAACAATGTAATTTCGCCAGGCCAATTGAAAAGTGTCCAACTTGAGCAGGTGTCCAGTATACAGAGGTGTCCAACTTGGCAGGTTTCACTGTACTTTCATAATTCCAAATTGACATAGTTCGACTAACAAGACGGTTGTAGACCATCTTCTTAAGAAGTTACATCAAATTTTTGCATTAAAAAAATAAATGAAACTACATATTTTAAAGATAACGAAACGAAAACCCAAACAATTTTTATCCGACTCGAAATTGGAACTACAGTTTCTTGAAAATACAATCTAGCGAAGTACATATTATAGGATTTTTATGACTGGTTGATAATTTAAGTTTTTATAAAGGAACCAAGTCCATTTTTTAACGAAAAAACGGAACGGAGCGAAAAAACTTTTTCAGAATGCTATTTTTAGCGAAAAAACGGAAAACTTTTTCAGAATGCTACCATTTTACAAAAAAAAAACATTTTTTAACAATCTTGTGTGCTTTAGTTCCAAATAACGAAAAAAATTTGCTTTTGTTTTAAACACCGATCAAATTGATGTTTCTGTTTCTTTAAATGCAGTTTCGAGCTTAGCGCGTTTGCACCGGCATTTCATGTTTTTTTTTTTCATTCAAAAATTATTTTCATATACCTACCTGAATATAGTATGCAGAATAAAAAATTAAAATCATTTTTGTTATAAAAATTTTCGGAGATTTTGGTTTGCTTTTTTGTCAGCTAGATATAATGCTTTAAAAAAAAACGAAAACTTATTCTAGAATTTTATACAAAGAACGTCGACATTTCGGCAGTTGACAGAAGCAAAAATAGAAAACAAACACTCAACTGGTTACGTTTGGTGGAAATTTGGAACAAAACAATTAGCTTTAAACAAATCCCTTTTAAATATCCTGTAATTTTTTATAGCATTTTGTTCTGTACGACGTATTCATTTCGAAATTAGCTCATTCTATATAGTTTGATTTTAAAAAGGAAATGCAAGTGTTGCTTTTTCTTTTATTTCTTTCAAACATTTGAAATGTAGAATAATGAACGAGTATCCATGAAGAAAAAAAAGATAATGGAACTAATCGTAAAAAATGCATGACGTAAACTGAGAACAAAATGGTTTGTTTACTTCAAAGAATCACTTCTTTAAATCAAAAAATATTTTTTCTCAGTGTATCTACCTCTTTATTCTGTATTCGTGAGATGTACCCACTACGTCCATCAGCTAGTCGCATTCCGGTTTTTCGCGGTAAGATAGGTATGAACCTGTTATTTTATTCATTCAATAATAAGTAACTTCCTTGAATAAAAAAAAAAAAGTTGTAGAAAATCATTCTGATTCTTTAGTATTTAGTTGGTCAGTGGCGGTTTAGAAGTTTTGATAACTTCCATGCAATTTATATATACCGAATCAAAATTTTAGTTTGTGTTATGGTACCTATGCATTTTTCATACCATACCATAAATAAATCCTAGATTCCAATGATTTAAATTAGCCAGATAACCACAGTGTGCCAAACTGTGCCCTGTCACAGCATAGCGGATCAATAGTTTGGAGTTGGTGAGCAGCTGCGCATCAATTGTTAATGATTGTTGAATCATTGTTGGTCACAGTGCATGTTCTGTGGTCCGCAGTATGTGTGTATGTGGCTGTGTGTGTGTTTGTGTGTGGTATGGGCGACGACCCATACACATGCAGATACCACACATATACAAGTGCAAACAATGTGTACCTACCTACATAACATACAGGGTGGGGCAGGGAAGTATCCCTAACTTTGAAGGTAAATTAAAAAAAAACGAAAAGTGTTAGAACAAAACTTTATTGTGGCATCAAAAGGGTACAGATGGAAGTTAATTCTTACTTTGTTTTAAACAATACATCATTCAAGTGATGTCCCTCATTGTCAACACACTGATCTAGTCTGGTTCTGAAGTTCTGCATAACTCTGCGAAGCATTTGTTGTGGAATGCGGGCAACTTCAACGCGAATTGCATCCTTCAAGTCTTGTAGGGTTCTGGGTCGATGTTTAAACACTTCACTCTTGAGATATCCCCATAAAAAGTAATCACACGGAGTTAAATCCGGCGAGCGCGCAGGCCATGGAATGTCACCATACCGGGAGATTAATCGCCCGGGGAACATTTCCCTCAAAACAGCCATCGAATGTCTAGCAGTATGGGCTGTGGCACCATCCTGCTGAAACCACACTACTCCAAAATTATTCTGTTGCAATTGTGGTGCAAGAAATTGTTGGAGCATGTTTACATACCGCTCGGAATTGATGGTAACACAACGATTGTCCTCCTCGAAGAAATAAGGCCCAATTATGCCTTCACTGCTGATTGCACACCAAACAGTCACTTTTTCACTGTGTAGAGGCCTCTCATGAACTACCCTAGGGTTTGCACCACTCCAATAACGCATATTCTGCTTATTAACAACTCCAGAAATGTGGAAGTGCGCTTCGTCACTAAACAAAACTCGTGCATCATGAGGCAAGTCAGCAATTAAAGTTTCACATGCCTGTACTCGTTGTTGCCAGTCCCGTTGTGTGAGTTCTTGAACGATGACCATCTTGTATGGATGGAAGTGGAGTTCTTCGTGGAGAATACGACGCACAGTGCGATTAGACAATGCAAGGGCGGATGCATGCTTGCGGGCAGAACGCTTAGGAGACTGCAAGATCGATCTTCTGACACGGTCAATGTTTTCTGGAGTTCGGACAGTTCTCCGAGCCCCAACTCTCTTTTTCACTACACTACCACATGCACGGAAGTTTTCCACCCACAACAAAATGGATTTGCGGTCAGGAACAGGGTTGCGAGGGGGAATCCGATAACGAGTTCGCAGCGCACGCTGCACTGCAACAATAGACTTATTCTGAGAAAAATACGTCTCGACAGCAAAAGCGCGTTGCTCATTCGACCAAGCCATGTCTACAACTGACAGCGCTACTATCGGAAAATTCCGTGGCCACAGCGTCATTCGAACCTACCCCCACTCCTCCAACATGTCCCCACTACTCACAATGCCACCTCGAAAGTAGGGATGTTTCCCTGCCCCACCCTGTATAAGCGGGGATTGGTGAGGATTTTTTGGCGACGCTGGTTTCGCTAGTATAAAGATATGAGTATAGAGATACTTTGTATGGAATTATTGATGCGGTATAGCGCTGTGTCACAGTTAGTCTTATTTTTTTTTTTGCATATTTTCAAAGTTTAGAGGAAGGAACATTGTACGAGGCAGGGAGTGCTGATTAAAAAAATGTAGGTAAGTATTATATAACACTCCATAAATGACTCAGACTACCGGAAACGAGACTTCAAATTTTATACACTCGTTTTTCGCGAAAGTGTCTTTTTGAAACGGTTGACATGATATTTCAAGTTCTAGTGGAACGTTTGCTTTGAAATTTTGTACAGAGCTTCTTAATATACTCAAAATTCATTTGACGAGAGAATTTTTTCTTACTATTTTTAAAAAATTCCCAAAATTAAAAAAACAATGGAAAAAAAAGCTTTTTTTCACATGGACGCCATTTTATCAAACTTTTTTTTCAAATCGCTCCCGTAAAATGAAAATGACATCCTTTTAAGAATTCACTAAAATTTTGTGTTCCAGACCAGCGAGGGGGTCGGAATCATGTTACCCAAGGGGCAAGTTTTGTTTTGAGTCCCTACTTTGTCGGCCTGTACTTTTTTTTAATTGTGATTCTTTTTTAACTTTTTTTGTACTTTTTAAATGTTAATAAAAAAATCTGGTAAATAATCGAGAGTAAAAATGGTTAAGGTTTTTTATTTATTACGTCTGGAAAAACAATTAAAATTTGGCCGTCTAGACTAGAATACCGCGCCTTAAAAATAATATGTACAACCGCCACTGTATGTAACAATATACAGCGGGTGGGGGCGTACCTGGAAGCGGTACTAAATAGAAAATGTCGAAGACGTGGTGCCATTACAGAATCGAGAACGAGTGCGCTACTAGTGTTGGAACAAAGGACGTTGTTGTTGCTCGTCGTTGCTAGTATTCTTTTATTTAATTTTAATACAAGTTGGTTTACTTAAAATGTTCTTAATTAAAACTTATACCTTGTTGAGCGGCTTCGCCATCCACGTTACTTAATTCAGTTCCATAAACGTGCAATAGCAACCGCATACTGAAGCAGAATATACTTATACCTAGATGAAAAGAATTCATGGGTTTTGCTTTTCGGAGAAGAGTTCAGATTATAAATTGATATAAAATGTTTGTGGTACCGAAAAACCGTCTAGACACGGACAGGGGGTCTAGACCCGGACACTTTGCACCAATCTTCAAAGTAAGTAGTTTCTACATTAACCTGCTACAATAAACATTTGTTCTTGACGTCATTAGAGAGAGAAAAACATCCTCTAAACAGCTGTACCAATAAAAACTACGGACTTCAACTTTTACTATCTCATTTTACAGGATTACTATTCTCCAGTTTTTCAAAGAAATAAAATGTGTGTCTAACTTAGACATGTAATTTTCGTCATAACTGTCATACTGTTTTAATTTTGATATGTATGTGTTCAGAATTTTATTGCGCATCATTTAATGATGTTAGAAGTTATATAAAAAAGTACATGCTATATACATATATCCGTTTAGACCCGGACACATCAGTTTATTACACTATGGCCGCGATTCGCACTAGCTGTAACTTCCACTATTCATACGTTATATTCCCGCCTATGTATTGACCCCTCTCCCTTCCCACAAAATGTTTTGAAGCCTTTGACAGGTTCAAAGACATCAGCCGATATAAAACACTGTCCTAACCCCGACGGGAGAGGTTAGTTTGCATGTTATTACATTATTTAAGTAAGTGTCCGGGTCAAGACGGAGTTAGGGTGTAGACCCGGACACTTACTAATTATTATTTATTTTTTCTTATTTTTACTAATAATGAAACAAATGGATCAGGGATATAACAAATAATATACGCTCTTTCTAATGGTAATACTTTTATTTGTGATATCTATGAAGGAAATATGTATAAACATAAAATTATACCAAAAAATGTAAAAAGGTATCCGGGTCTAGACGGTTTTACGGTATACTCTTATGTCGTTTGAATATTTCCCGTTTGATATTTTTAGTTAAAAAGATAGGAAATTTTCAACAGAACGTTGATAAGAAGTAATATGATTTCTTAGTACTTCTCTTCCACACATATTTTATCTTATAATATACTTTTCTCAGAAATTATGTATTAATTTCCTTTGAGTAAAGTGGTTTTGTAAATATTGTAAACAGTTGCAAATATTTTCTTTTTAAATTAAATTGTTCACAATGACTTGTGAAATTTCTGAAAACTTTTAATGACTGAGGCCCCATTTTTAAGCGAATTTAGCTATTACAGTCACCGTCATGGCGCGATCTGAGCCCGGGACTATGATGGGAATTGGTTCTAAAGTTCCAAGAAGTCAAAAATGACATTCATTAGAATTTCCGCATGATAACTCTCGAATGAAATATCCTATTTGACGAAATTTGGTGAAGACGTTGGAAGTCTAAAAATCTTGGATGAATTTTCCAGTTAGACACGTCCGGTGCCTGTAACATGGTATTTTGGACATTTTTCGTTAAAAAAATTAGTTTTTCGCCAAAATTTCCCCAAGTTCAAAAGTTCTTGCGACATTTCTTTACACTATTGGGGAGAAAAAAATTCACTTAAAAAAGTTTTTGTATCACTGTTCCATGTAAAAGTAACACTGTTCCATTAATTTTTGTAAACGGAAATTCGCTATGTTATGCTGCGACAGGTGCATTTTGAACTATTCTGATTTTCTGCCGTGTACAAAATTATAGGTACATTGAATTAATTAGCATTAGTTCTGAATGAATGGCCCAAGTTCTTTCGACCAAGAACCCAACAAATTTCAATGGCTTTCGTTCAATTTCCCATATATGACAAACGAATCTCAATAAATTCGCTTATTGGCCTTCGTTACCTAGGACCTATTTCATGTCAATTCAACACACCCATTTTATCACACCACCTCAGATTTTCTTAAAATTTGGTATACTCATAGGCTACTAAGGCTAAGAAAAGTGCCAATTTTTAAATTTTTATCTGAACCATGCGATGAAGTAGGCGGTTCTGTCAAGAGACCGTCAACTCGTGCTAATTTGCAAAGGCCATTACGACAGCCAAATCTAAACCCCACAAGACCTCTTTGAGTGGGCAGTAGAAAACATACCGGAGGTAGATTTTGCGTTCTCCACTCAACAGGATTAGGCTGTTTCAGAAATGGCTTTGCAGAAATATTTCGGAATCGCCTACTTCATCGCATGGTTCTCTCCCTTGTGCTGTTGCTAAAAAGTGTCACTCAGCTGTTATGTTAAAATCTTTCTCACGAAGGCAAAGGTTCAGGAAGTTTTTCCAATTATATATTTTCAATTATTTTACAATAGTATTCACTTTTTATAGGCATATTTGGAATGTTTTAGACTATGTACCTTTTGGAAAAATGTCGAATAAAAATTACCTGAGTATTAAAGATACATTGTCTTGACAAAATTGGGTAATAGTGGGAAACCAGCAACAGAAATATTTTTTTAACAGTGAACTCATTAAGACCCCACATTCATATTTTACTATATGATTCAGAACAGCACTAAGTATTTATACAAATATTTTTAAAATTTTAAATTATGTAGTTCTTGGAAAGAAAGTTAAGTCAGTCTTTACATGGATTTTCAAAAAAAATATTTTCATTAACATCCTTATCATGTTGTATATCATTTGAAAGAGCATTTAAAATGCTACAAAATGACACCTCTCCCAACTTTCTAGCTAAATTAGAACAGCTTCTAGAGCGATTTAAAAATGAACGTTCACGTTTTTTTGGAAAGTTTTTGGTAACTTTACATAGCCATATTTCGTAAGCGGTTTCAGATAAAAATTTAAAAATTGGCACTTTTCTTACAAGGAGATGCATGCACCCAGAGTGAAATTCGAGATTTTGATGAAACTTCGCTGGCGGGTAGAATAGGAAAAAATAAGAGACCTGTATTTTTTTTTATCGGCCATCTTCAACGTTTAGGGGGTGAAACCAGCCCCTAAAGTCGGGGGTTCAAATCATATTTCTTAAAATATCTCGAAAACTATAAGAGATAGAGGAAAACTTTAAATTGACGAAATGCTACTTTTTGAAAGACCTATTTACCTGTATAGGTAAAACCAGGGTCGGGTTAATAAGAGGGGCTGGAGGGGTGAAAATGGGGGTAAATTTTCTTGTACAGCCTGAATGGTTCAATATATCAAATTTCTAGCATCATAAATAGAAAGAGCACCAAAAATTAGGGGATACTTGTTTTTGCGTTTTTTCGAAATATGTGTGGTATCCAAGCCATATAAGGAAGAAAAAAATAGGGTAGATTATATTGCATTATTATTGATTGCAAATATTTTCTATAATTTTTTATTTTTATGTTTATTTTCATCATGAAAATGTAAATTTTTACTTTCCGATAATGATTCGTGTATTTTTCAGTACTTACTTAATTGGTAATTTAGCCATTTGTAGGTATATTTGGTTACTAATATTCGATATTTTTTATACCTATATCTACCAAATTTCTCTCGTCTGCAAGTGTTAATGAATGTTCGACAAGAAGCAATAATCTTCCGTTCAACAACTGCCTCTGTTTTCTTACAAATTCGTTTTTAACCAAATAAACGGGGTTTATTTCTTTCTCAACATTCAAACTATTTTCCTTATTTTTTTTTTTTGTATGTTTTGTAGGTGTCAACCACATTTCCCAAATCGCAAAATTTATTACAAAGCACCTGAACAGTTAGCGAAAGAGATTACTGCTTCTTGTTGAGCATTCATTAACACAAGCACACCAGAGAACTTTAACTTTCGCAGAAATAGGTATAAAAAAAATCGAATATGAGTAACCATATGTACACATGGCTAAATTACCAATTAAGTTAGTACTGAAAAATATATGAATCATTATCGGAAAGTAAAAATTTACATTTTCATGATAAAAATCAACATAAAAAATAAAAAATATAAAACGTATTTGCAATCCAATATAATCTACCCTATTTTTTTCTTCTTTATATGGCTTGGATACCACACATATTTCGAAAAACGCAAAAACACGTATCTACTATTTTTTGGTGCTCTTTCTATTTATGATGGCAAAAAATTGATATATTGAACCATTCAAGCTGTACAAGAAAATTTACCTCCATTTTCACCCCTCCAGCCCCTCTTATTAACCCGGCCCTGGTTTAACTGGTTTAATTTAAATAAAGGCAGTTGTTGAACGGAAGATTATTGCTTCTTGTTGAACATTAATTTATTAACACTTGCAGACCAGAGAAATTTGGTAGAAATAAATAGAAAAAATATCGAATATTAGTAACCAAATATACCTACAAATGGCTAAATTACTAATTAAGTAAGTACTGAAAAATACATGAATCATTATCGGAAAGTAAAAATTTACATTTTCATGATGAAAATAAACATAAAAATAAAAAATTATAGAAGGTATTTGCAATCAATAATAATGCAATATAATCTACCCTATTTTTTTCTTCCTTATATGGCTTGGATACCACACATATTTCGAAAAAACACAAAAACATATATCCCCTAATTTTTGGTGCTCTTTCTATTTATGATGCTAGAAATTTGATATACTGAACCATTCAGGCTGTACAAGAAAATTTACCTACATTTTCACCCCTCCAGCCCCTCTTATTAACCCGGCTCTGGTTTTACCTATACAGGTGAATAGGCCTTTCAAAAAGTAACATTTCATCAATTTAAAGTTTTCCTCTATCTCTTATAGTTTTCGAGATATTTTAAGAAATACGATCTGAACCCCCAACTTTCGGGGGTGGTTTCACCCCCTAAACGTGGAAGATGGCCGATAAAAAAAATACGGGTCCCTTATTTTTGCCTATTCTACACGTCAGCGAAGTTTCATCAAAATCCCGAATTTCACTCTGGGTGCATTTCCTTGTTAGTCTTAGTACCTAGTATGAGTATACCAAATTTTAAGAAATTCTGAAATGGTGAGGAAAGATTTATTTCAAAAGTGTGTTGATTTGGCATGGAATTGGTCCTAGGTTTTTTGTAATTTAACGGATTTGTGAATTGTTACTAAGCCCAGAAACTTTTTCTCCAGGGCACACTTGTTTTCTACAAAGAATAGAACAAGGAAACTGTATACCGGTTGTCGGTCCAGTTCCAACCGCTGACAATACCTAACTTTCAATTTTACCGCAGTATTGAATTAAAAAGCTTTCTCATACCATAAAGAATAAACTATAAGTATAGGTACTTATGTAAGTATAACATTGTTGTGACGCTGCTATACACCTCTGATCTCTTTACAAACATTTACAAAAGAAACTTGTACATTATTAAGCGAGCGGTGAGACGGACGCGGGGTGCATAATCAGAAAAACACAAGTTACAAATAGAATTAAGTGTAATTAGAATTCGTAGCGACCAAGAAGTTGAAAGAATCAAATTGAAATTGAATTAAATTCAAACAAGATGCTACAAGAAAACGAAAATAACAACTGAAATTGTTTTCAATGGATTTGTTCCATTAAAAATCGGAATAAAAAGAAGAAAAATATTAAATAAATTTTTTAATAAAATTTTCTATTATTTATCGCCAATCAGCTCTGATTTTGTTCGGGCCCCAGGTGTTAATTTTTTTTTTATTTTCATCGTTTATGTGATTTCTTATAATCAAAAGTATTGTTATAACTTGTAGTTAATTATGTATTCAAACAGATAAAGAATACACTGCCAAGGGATGTGACACATGGCTTCCTCGTATTCTTTTACTTTCAATATTTTTTATTTTACATCTTTTTAACGAGATTCAGAAATTATGCACGTTGGAAGATCTTACGGACACTTAGAACCATAAATATAAACACGGAACCAAAATTGTTGAAGAAGTTATGAAATTTTGATTTTGGAGGAAACAATTTTTTTGGTTGCAAAAGTGATTAAGACGCCTTTTTGTTTCCCAAATTGACAAAAGTAACCCTCAAAAGTTGCAGTCGTTATAAAAAGTGGAGAAAAATATTGCAATAATTAGCTTTCGTAGTAGAAAAAATGAGTTAAGAATCCTCGAGCAAAAGTTCGTTCCTACACAGCCGTAATCAAGGATTTAATTATACCGCCTTTTTATTTCCGTTACGTCATATCCACAATAAAAGATCTAATTAAATACCAATTTCATTTCTTTGAAATAAGTACCTATGTATATTTACTCATATATTGGTGTAGACCAGCGTTTTTCAACCATTTTCAGTCACAGCCCGGAAAATCTCACAGAATTTTCCGCGGACTGGTCATATCTAGGATAACATACGACAATTATCAGTTTTAGGGAATTTCCAGAATAGAATTCAGCTATTACAGCCACTGTCATAACGCGACCTGAACCCGGGACCATAGCAGAAATTTGTTTTGAGGTCCCTAGAAACCAAAAATAATATTCGCTAAGATTTATATATATATATATATATATATATATATATATAATATATATATATATATATATATATATATATATATATATATATATATATATATATATATATATATATATATATATATATATATCTATATATATATATATTTAACTCTCGAACGAAAGGTCTTATTTTTACGAAATTTGGTGAAAATATTGGTAGTCACAAACCGTTGGACGAGTTCGTTAACCAGGCACGTTCAATGCCCGGAACATGGTTTTTTTAGCAATTTTCGTGAAGAAAAGTTAGTTTTTTGTCAAAATTTCCCTTTATTCAAAAATTTTTGCGACATTATTTTTACACTAGTATTGAAACGAGGAGAAAAAATCACCCAAAGAGGTCTTTAAACTATTTTTCTATGTCAACTAGTTTCCGAGAAAAACTAATTTTTTTAAACGGAAATTCGCTATGTTATGTAGAATGCTGCGACAGGGGTATTTTAAATTATATTCGGCTAGTTCCTACTAGGTCTATAATTTTATTAATTAGATACCTAAGGATAAATATTACCGAAATTTCTATTAGGACGATTAGGTTATAGACTCAAGAGGATTCGCAAGAAAAAATTAAAAACTTGTATTATTTTTATAAAAATAAAATACGTGATAAGATGAAGGATGGGGCCACAAAAATTGGAAATCCGACACTGAGAGATATTGTTAAAATATGACTCTTTAACCATTCTTTGAAATATGACAATGATATAATAACAAAATACATTTTGTATTGTATGATTTAAAATAAAAATTGTAATAAATAATTTCATACGTCTTTTTGCAGACCGGTGAAATATCTTCGCCGTCCGGTGGTTGGGAAACTCTGGTGTAGATGAACGTAGGTGATAATAATGATAACAACAAGAAGAAAAATAGATTGTACATGACGCAGAAAAACAAGGTTACGTTTGAGAGCAAATGGAAAACATTCGTACAAATTAAAATAAGCTAATAATGATTTTCACGCTATATACATTATGAAATAAGTATGTAGATATAATTCACACAAGTAAAATTGATAATTTTTGGTTTAAATATAATTTATTGTATAGCTAAATGACTTTGAAGTGGGATACTTTCCTTCGCTCGCGTAAGCGGAATGGATCAAACAAATTAACTCATTCACTTTAAAATGCATTTCTGCACATATCTCAGTTCATTTTTTGTCGGGTCTACACATGTAAATTATATTAAAAACATCATTTTTACTAGAGGTTATTGTATTCGTATTCTTACGTTCTTTGTTGTTGAAATAAATTGTTTTAATTAACTCGCTATAATTCGCATAATAGCTATTTATTCAGTAATCTTATAATATTCTATATTTAATATTGGAAGAATATTTTGAGGGTACCGAAGAAAAAATTTTGAAATCATATAATTTCGTCAGTTCCTGTATTATCTGGTCCAAGTATATGAAATCTTTTATGTCATGCAGCAAATAATTTTTCTCACTTTTTCATATTCGAAAGTGCGGATATAAAATTTCTTTTACGTCTCATATCAACCATTTTTCATTTTTAAGGTCCGTTTGTGGAATATTAAGGGGGAAGGGTCCTCCAGACAGCAGGTTTTTTAATAATTTTTTTTAAGAAACTGGATACATTTATTGTATCAAATGAAGTTACATAGTATAGTACATGTTATGGTGTATTCACTCATAAATTATTATGCAAAAAAAAGAAAAAATGGCGGCGCTACAGCTGTTCCAAGTTGACTCTTTTAATTTGCGCCGTGGAATTCCCAGCTTCTTGTAATCAATTGAATTCAATCGGACAAAAAAATTTTATTAAAATAAGTCATTACGCTTTGCACATACTTATTTTTGATGAGAAAATTTCTTTTTTTTCACAATTTAAAATCAAAAAGAAAAATATTTCACTTTTTTTTATAAACAAATTGTTATAAACAAATATTTATAGTAATAATTTATACAAAATTTTAGGTATATGCAAAGGCCAAGATCTTAAAGAATATTTGTACAAAATTTCAAGTTAATACCTTAATAACATTTTAAGTTATGTTCCACGGCGCGGAAAAAAAACCTGTTCTGAGAAAAACGCTATTAAAAAGTTTTCGTTCTTGAAAAGTAGAGTTAAAAGCAGTTTATTGTTATCTAAGATAATCTTTCTGTTGGGATTAAAACATTAGAAATATATTCCTTAAGGTTCAAATGAACTTTTAAAGCAAAACAAAAAATGAAAAATTTGAAAGTTCTGGAGGACCCTCCCCCCTTAAGTTTTAAAATAACAAACAGTTACCAACCCCCACTTCCCCCTTCGTTATCTGTAATTTTTAAACTGCTAATTCAAAATATTTGAAAAAAATTACAGGTACTAGACACTTGCTAAAAACATTCAATTAAAATTATTTTGGCTAACATGTGTCGGTAGTTTTCGGATATATAGGGAGTCAAATTTTCGTAGTCCAAGCTGACGCGACCTAATATTAAGTGGGTACGGAGGAAAGGGGGAGTCAAAGCTAAACAGAGGCTTCTGTCAAATATGTTTAAATATTTTTTTTAATAAAGGGTAAAAATGTATTTAAATGCTTTATATTTGTCTAGTTCGAAATCTGTAAAAACCTCTAGTCACTGAAGAACCCCAATTTAGTAAATGTCCAACCCGCACTTGGCGAATTTTTATTTTTATTACATATAAATCGTAAAAACAGTATACTTATATATTCTATGTTGTATCCTGTGAAAACTTCTAGCCATGAAGAAACCCACACATAATGTGCGTCCAACACGCACTTGGCATTATTTTTGAATAGAATGGTAAGTATTGTTCTAATACACACGTTAATAGCCATTTACTGCATATGTACATAATTAATGCCTCAAGAGAAATTAAGAATACAAAAAATATATAACATCCGCCGTGACAAGATTCATTCGACGATGATTTCAATAAACAGTTACCTTCGAGTTTTTCAAGTTACATTTAGCCAGTTCTTTACGTGGATTTACTCCAATACAATGTCTATTTAAAATTCCAATAAATAGAAAAATTTTCTTCCAGTATATATTTCCAGGAAATGCAATGACGCTGTAGGTAAGAGTGCTGTGTATGTGTGTAATCTTAAAAATGTGCAATTTAATAAGAATATACCGTGTGAATTTTTTGAGAATTGCCATTTTTATTAAAGCCAAACCGTTGATTTAATCGAAAAATTGTTCAAATAAGAGTTGTAGATATCGATGGGGACAACCGATTGCTACAGTCAGGAGCTTTATAGCTCTTATAGTTTTCGAGTTACGATACAAACTTATAGATTTTTAAATGAGACAATATATTAATATTTCGATAAAACTGATCTAATGCATCAATTAACAACATAAATGAAGAAAAAAAATTTTTTACCTAAGTTTAATTTTTGAATTTTTCTTTAATTTGTCAGTTAGGGTGGTAAAAATATCCATATGTACTTGAGGCTACTCAACCGATAGTGTTCTAGTTGGTTATATTTCTATTTCGTCCAAGAAAAAAACCTTTTCCAATACCATTTCCAGCATCATACATATTTGGCTGTAATAAAAATGGCAACTCTCAAAAAACTCACACGGTATTATTGTAATTTTAGAATTGTCAACAATATACCAAGGGAAAAATAAGGAAAATATTATTAGGTATATATAAATATTGTCATTCATTCCACTGAATACTATCCGTAATAAAACACTATGGTAACATCTACTTGAATCATAATTATATTATCTAACTGTCCTTTGAGATCATGTTTTTAGGGAGTTTTCGAATCGAAAACTCAGCTATTACGCCCGTTGTCATGTCGCGACACACTCCTATTCACTTACCACGCATCTATTTCACTTACAGCACTGTTATTTTTTGGTTTCCATGGATATAAACAAACGTTCGGGAAATGTAATTTACCAGCATTGTCAACAGCATCGGTAAATGCATGAAAATACACGATCGTGCAAAAAATATATTAACTAATTGAAGATATTTTTAGCTAATTTCTGAATAGAAAATTCAGTTATTTCACCATGCAGGTGTCCGCTCCAACGAAATATTTTATTTTTGATTATTTGGTTACGTCGAGAGTACAAAAAGTCTTAGTTGAAATCTTTAGCGAGATACTAGTCTAGTCTAGAAGAGCGCGCGAGAACGCCAAACACCCCATTTTAGCAATAACTTTAGGGCTCTGTTAAAATTATAAATATTGGAGATACAGTTTCGGGAGTCGGGACTTATTTTTGTGAAATTTCCTGCTCTTTTCAGATCTTTTTAGCGAATTTCCAAAACTGGAAATTCAGCTTTTACGCCAGGTGTCATGGTGCGACCTAAGCCCGAGACCATATCAGAAATATGTTTTGAGGTCCCTAGAATACGAAAATGATATTCACTAAAATTTATATATATATATATATATATATATATATATATATATATATATATATATATATATATATATATATATATATATATATATATATATATATATATATATATATGTATCCGCGCGATAACTCTCGAACGAAGCGTTTAATGCTTATGAAATTTTGTGTGCGAATTCGATTTTCCAAATCGTTGGATGAGTTCGTTAGCCAGACACGTCGGATGCCCAGAAGTAGGTTTTCCGGGCGTTTTTTGTCAACAAAATGAGTTTTTTGCCAGAATTAAGCAATTTTTCAAATTTTTTTTTACACTAAGCCATTGTAAAAGGTAAAACGCATAAAAAATGTTTTTATACCGTTGCTCTAAATTACTTACTTTTCGAGAAAAACTAGGAAATATGTCGTTCTCCATTTCACTCGCACTCGCATTCTTTTTTTTTCTGTCTCATTTTTTGCGAGCTAAATTCGAAAAAAGCCGCTTTATAAGTAGCGTGTCATGATTTTTTTAATCCAATTTAACGATTCGGCTATATTCTATTTCTCTGTCAGTTAAATGTTTTTATAATGTATCTCTGTTCCATTTTTTTTTACAAAAAAAATCCCGACGATATCTGTTATGTGATATGATCAGAATTTAGATTATATTTACACCTTCCTAAAATTAATAAGAGTTTGCTTCAATCGTATAAAAATTACGTTAAATCATATTCAAACAATAATATTTTTACGTAATTTTTTATCCAATTGACAATACAGTTATGATTAGAATTGTATAATCAGAGCATTCTAATATTAAATAATTTTGCACATTCAATTTTTTTTTTTAACAAAGAAAAATTTTTTTAAATTTTGACACATTCTTTTATGAAATTTCGATTAAGAAATATTAAAAAATTTTAAAGTGAATCATTTAAAAAGAGTTAAAAATAAATTAAAAAGGAAACATTTCTCTATTTTAACATATTTGTAAAGAAAATTTTACAGTTTACTTACAGTTTTTTGAAAAAATGTAATAACATTTTTACATACAATAAAGATTATATTTGAACGGTAGGAAATCCACAAATTTTTTTTTATTTCTTTAATTAATTATTAAATTTGGTTTTAGAAGAAAATCTTCGTCTAATTCGCTCCAAGCCGAAAGTATAGCCACTAATAAGGACATTCCACTGTTAAAATAAATGGAAAATATATTGAAATTTATTTAATGAAAGCCATTCATACACATTTTTAAAATATCCTTTTGAATTATATAACAAATAAAATCTGTGTAAAAAAATCTAATTGACGTGTTTTTTCTCAATTTGCTAATATTAAGTAAGGCTCGTTAATTAGGGAGTGATTGTGTTAAAATTTTAATATAAAATATGGTAATTTTAACCCTCTTTAAAAGAACATTTCGATTTTAACAATAAAAAAATTTTAAAAAGTGTTTTCGTTTTTCCCGGATTACCAAAAACTGTTCATAGGCATATCTGTGACTAAAGTTGCCTCCCTTTCTTAAGAAAATAAAGTATTTTTAAAATTTTGTGCAAAAGAATAAAACACAATTAACGAAAAAAAGTACGCGTTTCCAAATTTTTAAGATTTTGTAGTACAAGAAAATCCTTATAAATTCATCATATCTGTTATTGCATTTACTAGCTTTTACGCAATTTAATAAACAAAAGTCTGAAAATGGACGTAGAATCTCACTGTTATTAATTATTATGTCTTAGTCTTTTGAAAAATTATTTTTTGAACTAAAATAAGAATAGGAGGAATATAAACTTAGGGGTAAACGACAGGAGTATATAAACTTTATTTTAGATTCTACGTTTATTTTTACAGAAAATCATCAAGTACCTATTATTTCTTTTTTGAATGTATAAATACAAAAAGTTCGAAATTATTTTATATTAGAATTTCAATTTTGGTCGACCCTACGGGTTGTCCCCATTTACTCTTTTCTCGTCTCTTTTGACCCCAATTTTTCATAGAGAAGAAATTATACGATTTTTGTTAATTTTTCAAAAACCACCGATATTTTTAAATTTTTTTGGATACTGCTGATAAAGTGACCATCTTCGCGTAAATTTTTAATATATTAAAGATTAGGTACTCATAAAATAAATACAAAAAAATACGGTGTGAAGTCGGAATGCGTACCTATTCATCCTTGTCTACGGTAGCACATTTTTTATTGACATAAATATTAGAAACGCAGGAAAAGAGACCAGGAATCAACATAGAAGTGGATTATGGTACGATATATTTTCTGAAAAAAGTGCTTAGGACCAAAGTTATAGAGTTCAAAGTGATGCACTTGATGATCTTGAAGCACTTGACTCTCGTGATGCACTTGACTTTGAAGTTGACCTTGAGGTCAATTTCCAGTCATTTGAAAATCATTTAATATTTTTCAAAAGGAGTAGTTTACTTTTCATCCCTAAATGGTTCAAAGTATATTCGAACGAATTTCACATGCAAGATAGAAAATAAGTGATCAAGAAGTAATTTTGAAAAATACTTGCTCAATCGCAATCGGAAAAATAATAGTTAATCATATGTTGAATTTAATTCCTAATATGATAACTATAGAGTAGCAATAAAAATTTTAAAAAATTTTGAAAATTTCTAATATAACATAAAGTTAATGTTTAACTTACAATTGGAGTGATATTAAATCTTTTCTTAACTTCTAAAATTACTTACAAAAATGTTTTCTTCTAATTTTTTCTATAAATTTGCGCCTATTTTTTCAT
Organism: Brachynemurus nebulosus; assembly: GCA_035578155.1. Classification (NCBI taxonomy): domain Eukaryota; kingdom Metazoa; phylum Arthropoda; class Insecta; order Neuroptera; family Myrmeleontidae; genus Brachynemurus; species Brachynemurus nebulosus. The sequence goes on along the minus strand of JAPWDM010000005.1, from coordinate 27,887,980 downwards.
TTCGTCAGGTTTTTATTTTTTTTATTTTAGAAAAATAACGCAACAAATCAATTTTGAAGATAGATTGAGTCAATACATGAAATTACTGCTTATAGGTACAGGATATGGTCAAAGTTCGGCAATGGCTAATCATTTTCAACTGACCTTGAAAATCGATTTCAGGGTCACTATCAAGTGCATCGCTTTAAATTCTACAAATTTGGTACTCAGCCCTTTTTTCAAAAAATATGCCGTTTCAAAAATATTTAGCTATAACTGTTTTCATCTACAGAGGTTGAATGGTGTTTTCTATCCCTAAAAAGCGTATTTAGCCGAAATAAAAAAACACGTATTTAATATTTTTCGCTGTTTAATAAGTATGTTAAGTTTCATTCAAATTGGCAAGTATTAGTTGGGTAGTGTTATTTGTCAGAATGTTTTGCCGATCTAGTTTTTTCAATATTTCTTTGCTCGGTTTCAGAATTTGTATTTTAATTTCTACGGACAAATAACTCATTCTTTTCTTCGATTTTAGTAACTTTTATTTGCTGATGTTGACCATTAATTGATCGAAACATATCAAATATTTTTCAATGATTTTTTTAGCGAATGTCGAAAATTTTGAAAATTTTTTCACCGTTAGTAAGTTAAAGTATTTGAATTCATTAAGTAATTAAATGATGTCCACAAGAACCTTACGAACTACCATAAGTTATATGAGATCCCTAGGACCCGTTTTTTACTGTTAGGATAAACTTTTTACTAAAATTATTTTAGATGAATAAAGGTTATGTTGTATGATTTCCGCCAGGGTTTACTGTTCCCATTATTGTAAAAAATAAACTAACCGACCGATTTTGAAAATTTTTTCACTGTTAGAGTACTAAATTATTTTAGATGGATACAACTATGCTGCACAAAGTCCGTTCGGGTTCTTGGGTTCCAAAAATATCAAAACTAATTACCCAGCCGATTTTAAAAAATCTTTTACTCTTAGAAAGCTAAACTATTTTAAATAGGTACAGTTCTTAGATGAGATCCGCCAGTCCCCAAAATTTGGAAATTCGCTATGTTATGCAGATGCTGCGACAGGGGTATTTTTAATTTCCAAAATCTTTAATAGTTTTTGAGATTTTTCAAAAAAACAAAAACACTCTTTTTTTCTTTCACTCTTTTGTTTATAACAATTGCAATTTTTATGAGCGCATTTTCAATTTTTTTAAAAAGTTTCTAGAGGTCAATACGAATTGAATGACACCAAAATCATAATTTTTGGTGCCCTCTATGAGAATTTCACTAAAATGGCTCTTCTAGACTAGACTATACGTCCGATGCCAAAATCCTCAAAAAATTTTTTTTGGTAGAATTTGTTAAAATTTAACATTTTTTTTAACAAAAAAAAAAAACACATAAGAGTATGTTGAGTACGTTGTAGGATCATTATCCCATGTGAGGGGGTTTTCAAGGAAACTCGCTATGTTATGCAGGATACTGCGACAGTGCTATTTTTTTTTTTTGTTGCAGATGGACACAATTATTCCCAAAGTTATGTCGACCAGCCCATTACTTTTTGTATGGATATATTTAAATTGCTGTAAGTCCTTTTATTTGTTCTTAAAATATCAATAAATAGATGCTAAAAAAATGGACGCTAAAAATAGGTATTAATAGTTTTTTTTTTTATTAATTCCTAAAAAAAGGTGAATTTTATTGAATGTTAATACTGTTCATGCTATAACACAGAACGCCACGAAGTGCTCATCGCCTTGGTCGTTCAAATATCAAAATATTATGTTTATAGTATCTATTGTTACGAACTGTATGGGTATCTGGAAGAGAAATAAATAGAAATTGTTTGATTGGCTACACGGGATGGCTTCAATGGTTTGCTGGCTGCTAGTTATGGCTTGGATGTCAGTCGTTTTATTAAATAAGGTCACACACTATACAACGTATAACTGCATTTTATCAAATTATATTTTACGTAACGAAATTTCCACTTGTCACAATGTGAACGCAAATGTGCATCTCGCGCAGTAAATAATATAACATGTTATGGTACGAGAACATTACAGTAAAACAATATTGCTACTTGCATATTGCAACTATATGTGTTTTCTCAACTGTTCCTGATGCAAATGATATGACGTTTTAATTAGATAAATTAAATTTTATTAAAATGGTTATGTAAATATATTATTTGTTTATTTAATATTGTGTTTGTTTATGAGAATCCTTATATCATAGGCTTCTGTGTACTACTCCGATTTGAGCTTAGAAGCTGTACACATCTAGTGGTAAAAAAAATGTTTGAAAATTACTTCGGTTCAAATATAGTTCTGAATTGAAAATATAATATGGAAATTCGTACCGTACCTAAATGTTCGGATTTTGGAGTAGTGTATAAAGGATATTGCATTCGAGAGGCTTCTGCATTGCAAATGTGAATATGGAAAATATTTTAAGTTAAGAGCTTGGAAAAATGTCCAGTTATTAACAATTTAACCGATATTTTTTTACCCACGACGGAAGTGAGTTAGTATATATTAGAGATGTTATGGATATCCGTAACCGTAACCGAAACTACCGGCTATCCGAAATAATTAATTATCCGTAACCGAAACCGTATTAGGAAATAAAAGTTTCGGATTTGTTTCGGCTAATAACAGACAACTGCCATTGGAAAACTGAGTTAAATCGAAGAAATTTTCTGCTGCATGTGTTTCTTTCGATAGATTTTTTTTAATTCGTGTTTGGCGTTCACTTTTTTCGGTAGAATTTTCTCCGTTATCCTAACAAAAAATGTTCATTAAAAACAATTATCCGTAACCGTAACCGTATCCGATATTATTATATATCCGTAACCGAAACTGAAACGGAAAAAAATGATTTTAAATATCCGTATCCGAATCCGTATCCGAAATTTCATATCCATAATATTCCTAGTATACTTATATACCTACGTTTAGGGTAAGAGGTGTGAACTTGTGTCTGTTACCATTTATCTCCAAAACGGTTTAACCATTTTAATGCGTTTTTTTTTTCTTAATTCTGTGATGGTTTTTAGCTATATATTTGATGAAAATTGGTAAGGATGTTATGGATATGAAATTTCGGATACGGATACGGATACGGATATTTAAAACATTTTTTTCGGTTTCGGAATAATGTCGGATAATTTTTCGGATACGCTTACGGTTACGGATAATTGCTTTTAGTAAAAATATTTTTTTAAAAAAAAGGGGGAAATTTTACTTAAAAAAATAAACGTCAAACACGATTTAATGGAAATCTATCAAAAGAATTACATGCAACAAAAATTTGGTTTGATTTAAATTCAGTTTTCCAATGGCAGTTGTTTGTTATTATCCGAAACAAATCCGAAACTTTAATTTTCGGATACGGTTTCGGTTACGGTTACGGATATCCATAACATCCCTAGTTCTTAGCAAGATTTTATGAAAATGGGTTCAACTGTTGCCAAAATATTCTAGGTTTTTCAGAATCAAAAAAAACAAACTATTGAAAGGTTTAAAATCCCACGACGAGAAAGCTCTAAAATATTTCAAATAAAAATTATTAGAATTCCATATTCAAAATTTAACTATAATTTAGAATAAGCTAATTTTCATCGATCATGTGGGTCCTGTCGGGCATTTTGTAGAGTAATGTCACACATGACGAATTAAAATTACAGTCAAATTTAGAATATGGAATTCCAGCAAATTTTATTTTAAATTTTTTAAAGCTTTTTCATCCCGAATTTTCAGAAGTTTTTCTTTTATAAAATCGAGCATTTCCGTATCGGTACAGACGAGTAGATTTCAACTCAAGAAATTGATTATCTTGACAATTTCGAGTTAATTCGAATTGCATTCAATAAGAAATATAATTAAATTAATGAAACATTGTCTATGAAGTATACTTGAACAGGTTAAATTGCCGACAGTCCTTGACCAAGGTCACCATACATTATATCATTATTAAATTCCTCTCACATCCCCCTCTTCTTGTCCTTCTCTTTTGTCATTGCACGGAGAAAACAACACACATTAACTCACGAAACCAGATGGCGATAACGTAACACAACGACCCCCAACGGATTGACTACATTATATAAATGTGTTGTCGATATGAAAATAACACTTAGGTGGGCCCTTCAGACACAACAGGCCCACTTCCACAAACTGTGTATGGACTCCGGATCAACACCGGAGAGTACGGAGTACGGAGCGTAGTGTAATCAGACAACCAAAAGAACTTCTTACTTAATAATGGAATGAAATTTTATTTTATTTTTCTTTTTTGTTTTACTCTTTCTGTCGGCTTTTTTTCTTCGTCGCGTAAACATATATTCACATGGTGTTCGACTTTAACTTGGAAAATTACGTGCTCTTGAAGTTGTCGGCGATGTAAATGGATATTGGAGGAATGACATTGAAAATTTCAGATGAGGGAAACATTATTTAATCATCATATATAAAGATAATTACAATGTAACAGAATTTTGCATAGTTACTTTTGCTTCCGAGACTATTAAAGTAGCGGAAGCATTGTGATCACTTTTGAAAACTAAAAAAATTTTTTCTCTCCAAAATAATTTTTTTTACGCATATTTTACGTTCTAGAGCTCCCTGAAAAATTCTGGTTTGGTGTCTGTCTGTCCGTCTGTGTGTCGTCAGTTTGCACCAAGTGGCATAACTTCTGAACTATTCGATTGTTTTTAATGAAATTTTCAGAAATTATGCAGTTTGGTTCCTAGATGGTTCCCTATAAATTTAATCGAAATCGGAGTAACGGTAGCTACGCCGCTGCCATGTCATTCTTTTTTATGAAATTGTCAGAAATTATGCGGTCTGGTTCCTAGATGGTCTCCGACAAATTTCATTGTATTCGAAGTAATAGTATCCACGGCGCTACCATGAAATTCCATTAAATGTCAATATCTTATTTAGTGCTAGTTCCATTTCGCTCAATTTTTTATGAATCGTTAATACCTATATTAAATTATACAAAGATATATTGAGCATTAAATTATCATGGTACTTTACGAGTACGAGGAAGCTGTGTGCCACACACCATTGGCAGCGTATTTCTTTTCGTGGCCACTGGTAAGCGACTGGGGGTGCCGAATCGAATAGAAAGCCACGAGACATAGAATTGTAAAAAGTTGGTCCGAAAATATTCGTAATAGAACCTGGCGGGACTTGATGAGAATGCGAGCGTTGAGAAATTGAAAATTTTTTGTGCTTGTAGGAAATGGAAATTGACAACTATGGCTGTAACAGACATGCAGCTCGAAATTAAATCTGGAACCCGTTAGTGTTCCAGACTAAAATTGACACAACGGAACACTTATGGATTCACTTCGGTGTGTTTTCAAGAGTGAAAATTTTTCAAAAGCATCATGTAGGGCAGTGTTTTCCAAACATTTTTTTACGTTTACAGAACACTAAATTTAGGTTTTACCAGTTTATTTTATAATTTATTTTATGACATTTTACGTTCATTTTCGAGATTTCTCGGAATCCACGTCCCTAGTTTTTACACACTATCTGTAAATTATACATATACATTACAATTACAACCTCTAGCTTATGCTTCCTGAACAATTGCCACTTTAGAAGCCAGCATAACCTCATATTATTGCCGAAATAAGACCTTAGTTGCTTTATAATGTGGTTTACCCCGATTTCTTTTTTGCGGGGAGGAGGGTGATGATGAAAAAAGCTTAAAAGTTATACCATTTCCAAACGATATCACAAAAAGGATCGCTTAGGAAAAACATGAGTAGGTATTTAAAATAACGTGCAGATTGAATGAAAATTACCAGGATTGTATTTTGGAAAACTGGATGACAAATTTCGTTTCATTAAGATGTCACAAAATCAAAAACCGAGAAAGGACGCTAATATTCCTCTATTGTAAATGTCGATTTACCCAAAACCCTAAAAGTTTTCTTTTTTATTTCGTTCCAACCTTTTTGACTTTATAGTGTTCATAAATTTAATAAAATACAGTTAAATTAAAATTTACGTATTGCACGAATTCATGTTTAAATTATGAAAATAATAAAAATTATAAGATAAATAAAATTGTTAAAAATATGTTCGTTGTTATACCTCTACCTATTTATTAAGCGCACATAAATTATCTTTTTTGGCACAAGCTTTTTGTAGAATTATTATAATTTTCAAGTTAATCCATCAGATAAAATTTTAAATTATAGTAACAAACGAAACTAATATTTTTTTTCTTATTACTTACTGAGAGACAAAAAACTTTTACTATACTACACTGTATCATAATTCTGTCGTGTTAATCCAAAAGGGTATCTATCACAGATTACAGATATATATATATATATATATATATATATATATATATATATATATATATATATATAATATATATATATATATACATATATATATATATATATATATATATATATATATATATATATATATATATATATATAAATTTTAATGGGAAAAAGATAACGTAAATTCCCACCAATGTGTTATGTATGTATATTCAGCTTCTGCGTGTGTATGTGTCATTTGTGTATGTATGAGTGTCATTGCTTCTGTTTCGCGTACATATCGCATATCTCTCTACACACGTATATGATACGTATATACTGTGATTAACAATCACAATGGAGCAAGATAACAATGGTCAACAATTCAAGTTAGTGCTTCTTACTCGCATACTGGTTGTGGAACGACTGAATGTAAAGTGGTATGACATCCCGCCAAAAAGCGCCAATCGATCCATGCATTTTTCTATTTAGATTGAATCCATTCATCCATGGTATTTATAGACTTATTATATTTCTTTCTATATTTCGTACAGAGACTTGAATAGTTAAAAAAAAAGAGAAAATTGTGATATGGTCTTTTGGCTGAACACGTCGACATCACTTCTATATTGTATAGGAGAATTTAAACAGGTCGTCGCTTCGTAATAAATACAAGCAATTTAAAAAGGGATTACATACATAAGTACTTTTATAAAATTTAAGCATCTGTAGGTAATACCTATACTAAAGTGTTTTAAGTCCGGGATATTCTGCCTATATGAATACCATTAGAAATTTACGTAAATTATTATAATATTCATAAAATTGAGATAGGGAGTTAACACGGTCGAATTTTCATAATTAAGAGAAAATTATTTCTTCCAACATTTTTTTATTGTAGTGTAAAAAAAAAAAAAATTTTAATTTTGGTGCCTGCGAATAATGAAATAGCACATAATCCTATCGCATTGGAAACTGTATTTTAAAATATTCAAAATAATTTGTAAATGCGTACACGTTTACAAAAGATAAAATTTAAAAGTCAAATGGTTTTTTGGCATGGAAACTTACGATCGAAATTTCGATAAACACTTATATGGTAAAATTGTACAATGATGTACAGTGGTGGAGGTACCGTACAATTTAGTGTCTAATGAAACTTTTACAATTAAATTATTTTTGTTCAACATAATCAAATGTAATTGTTCTTATTGATTTATTTAATTTTGATTGTTGACGTCTAACTTTATTTTGTTCACAAATATACATATCTTACTTAAAATAAAATACCCCTGTCGCAGCATCCTGCATAACATAGCTAATTTCCGTTTATAAAAATTAGTTTTTCCCGGAAACTAGTTGACACAGGAACAATAGTTTAAAGACCTTTTTTATGTAATTTTTTCTCCTCTTTTAAATGGTGTAAAAAAATTTCGCAAAAATTGTTGATTAAGTGGAAATCTTGGCAAAAAACTAATTTTTTGCAAGAACAAAAACCATGTTCCTGGCATCCGACGTGTCTGGCTAACGAACTTGTCATGACAGTGACTGTACTAGCTGAATTTCATTCTGGAAATTCGCTAAAAAAGTAAAACTTTTTTCTTATCTATTTCAATATAATAATCAAACTGTCTACAAGTATCTGTCCGTTGAACTTTACGAAAATACTTATGGTCTCCGGTATTTGTTTAAAATTTGTATTATTGCGCGGGGGTAGGTGCAGGAGGGGGAGGTGTGCGTTATACAGAAAAGACGAGATATTACTTTCAAACTTTTTAACAGTTTTTATCAACTTTGGATATAAAAACTGTAATTTACATATTAAACAAATTAAGACAAAAAATAGGATTTCTTTTTAAGATATCACAATAAAAGTTAATTGATTTTGGTAGTACTATAATTAAGGAGGTTAGAGGTAAGAGGTAAGAAATGTTAATATTTTATAGTATTTGTATTCGAACATTATAGGAATTGGATTTATACAGTTGGAAAATATTTTCGCGAGTAATAAAATTTTTTTGGGCTCAACAGTGATTTCATAAGTTACGATATATGATTTTATTTTTGTCGTTTCAGTGAATACAACGTTGACAAATGTTGCCAGGTTATAGGCAATGATTCATTTACTTAATGACGTATGTTGCCACACAATAGAGGTCCCCACCACTTTTTTTGCTCGTCAATTGCATTTTTTGGGGAAAATAGGATAATTTAATCGCTTTATCGCCCTAAAAATTGTGTCTTTCTTCGGATACATGTTTAAACAGGTTTACTGGTTTACTATAGCAAAATTTTAGATTGTTAGCATCGTGTTTAATTCGAGCATAACAAAATTTTCCCATTTTTCATAATGGTGCCTGCAATTTTTCCATATATGTATTTTTCCCAATATAGACTATATAAAAGTTTTTAATTTTAAATTTTAACATGGATATGGTTTTGGCTCGTTATCGTAAGTGAGTGAATCAGATAGGTAAGTAAATAGCTAATGTTTGTTGTTGTATTTGTGTGTAGTGTGTACCTATTAAACTATAAAACATATCCATGATTCAATGCTTTCCGTGCAACGGAAAAAATCTTTTTATTTTTTTTTTTTCGTAGCAACCTGCTTCTTTAAATTCTTTCAGCGTGTCTTCAATTTTGAAAACTTTAACTTGACCTATCTCCTGTGAACTATTTTTGTATTTTAAAACATTGTAAATCCACTGTTGACATTATTTCCTACCTTCGTTGAAATTAGGTTATTTAAATAACGTGTATACTTTTGCGGATATTTATGGCATTCGACGTAAGTGGCAATCGAAATAAGTATTTCGAAGAAAGTGAATAATACTAGTTTGATAAACATTGGTTTCAGTTACAGAAGTAGATATCAACTGAATTTTAAATAAAATTTCGAGAAATACAGCATAAATATATTTCCGGTTACTTAGTTCTATTGTTAGGTAGGATATATCTTTATACAACAGAGGTTCCCAATATTTTGAGTAAGCGAGATAAATTGTAAATATTAAAATAATTCGGTTGACTAATGTAAGAAAAAATTTTAAAATGAGGAACGACACAAAAGAAAAATGTATCTACTTACAGTGTAGTTTGAGCAAATAAACTATACATATATAAAAATGGTTTTGGTTGATCTCTTATTTTAATTTAGAAACTGAAAAATCACATCAATTGAAAATAAGGCAGAAAAAGTCACATTTTCTGAATGAAGGTAGGGCTTGTCTAGAGGAAAAATGAAAATTTTGCGTACCAGTTACCCAAAGTTCATTAACAGATCTAATTCATTTAATTTTTGTATCTATTAATATTGATCTTGAAATAACTGAACTTGAAGACGTCATCACGTATAACAAATTTTTTAAAAAAACTTTCTAAACCAGTAATTTCGATGTCAGAACTTTGAAATTTGAAACTGCTCATATGTTTTCGTAACTGTTTTTTTTTTTCTATTTTCACAAAATCGGAATTTGTAAAAGCAACCGAAAAATTACAAGCGGGTTTCCTGTAGTTTGGATTTGCATAAATATAAAATTTGTGTGTAGACAATCTGGCACTGCAAACCATATTTGACGCGCGGACCACATTTTGAGAACCTCTGACCTACAGGAATGGAAAAATTCTAATACCTTGATAAATATCATCACCATTTGGATAATAAAGAAAATTTATATTTCCGTTCTGAGCCAATAAAATAAAATTAAAATTGCATTAGTGGATTCGGAGAAAATTTATGAATTGTTGAAAAATCTTTCACTCTATTAATTCTTGTACGCAGACGCTCAATTTTAAACGCCACAACTCTGTACAATTTTTTTTAACGGTTTTCAGATAATTTACTTGTATACATGTTTAAATATATAACTTTACATAATATTAGTCATATTACTTACGGAAAACTAACAATACCTAAAGTTTTAAAAGCTCAATAGATTCATGATTTGTTCCATATATGAATGATGCAAAAGCATGTTCAACTCTAGAGTTGAAAGTTTAGAAAAATATATAAGTTTAGTTTCTAGTCAACTTTTGACATTTGTTTGGCATAAAAATATTACGAGCTTTCAGGGTTTCCAGTCGTTCAAGTTTCTCATATTGCCCTTTTCATTTTTGATAAAATTCAGATAGTAAGACTGTTCAAAACTAGATTGGCTTTTACAGTGCAAATCATTTTCAAAAAGATTTAGAATGGAAAATTTTCTAAAAATTCAAAATAAAAATTTATCTGTGATGTCGTAATGGAAGATATAGGTTTTTACTATTTCTCTTCTCATTTCAGATAAAATTAAATTTTTGTGATCAGTTGAAAGTAATTTACACCAGAATTTGTCCGAATATTGGTGAGGTTTGTCTGCGTTTTGTACACTGTTAGCAACACAACTTAAGATATCGTACATTATAATGTGTCCCAGAAATATGACAATTATGCAATGGAGAAGTTTACCAATTTTTTTTTATGGGTGAAAATAAAAATTAAAACAAAATCAAAAACAAAAGTATAAAATAAATTTAAGATATCTCAACAACTAACAAAGTTACGGGACTTTAAAGTTGCGCTTTACATAGATTGTTCTATTTCATTTGATACAGATGTGTGACGTCATCTTTGCTACGGGATTGCAAATAGAGCGAGGAGTTTTTTTTAATACACTTTTATAATGCAGGTAAATACGTTAATTACTACGGATACGAGGATTTTGGAATTTTTATCTTTTATAAATTCAATATTTTGACGTTTTAAAATGTCATTTTTTTGAACTTTTGTACATTGATAAATTGTAAATAAAATAGCTATTTATGCAACAAGTACATAATGAAGATCTTTATGAACAAGCCGTGTTTATGGCTGAGCGAGCTTGCGAACGAGGCCAATAAAAAAAGGCGAGTTCATAAAGTCAAATTATGTACAAGTTGCATACAAAGCTTTATGTACGACTGTTAAAATTCCTAGTTGTCGATAAAAATCGAATTTATAAATCTCACGTCTATACTTTAAATAAAAAATTTATTTTATATATAGTTGGCATAGACAAATTTATTATGTTTAAAGTATGCTTTGGTTACTATCTGTCATCTAAAGCTAATAAAATATTGGAGCATTTTTAAAAGATTTTTCAACAAAACTTATTAATATTTAAAAAAGAAAGGAGAAAAAGCTGCCTGGAATAAATATTAATAATAGTTCAGATTGTGTAATTAATATTAATTATGCCAACATTTGTAAATATCGTATACAAATAAAGTTAGTGTGTTTTCTGTTTATTGTAAAATTGAAATTAAAATTTACCAAGTAGACTATTCTTTATCACACTAGTGCTTTTTGCTTTTCATTATGCAACTAGTGCCAAAAAGTAATACTTTTTATATCTCTTAACAATGTAATAAAATAAACTTTTATGATTCAGTCGTACATAAAAATTTTTTAAACTATTAAATTCATGGTAATTTAACATAATTTAATTAAAAAAATATTGTATAAAAGACACTCGGTGTCCACTTGTGCGGATATTTGACGTCACAAGTGAATTGGAAATCAATCATTCCGCTTTAAACTTTGGTCTTCTATTTCTCTATTATTTGTTAACGTATTTCAAAAACTTTTTCACCAGCTTATTAATTTTGGTCTATATTTTAGTTAAATGTAACTACATATTACATTATCCATACACTACAAAACCTTCTCGATCTTCGTATTTGGAATTCGGACAGAAGATTGTATGAAGCTAGAGACATCATTACAGAAATAAAAACTACTTAATAAATTAGTAAAATTTTGTGTGATTTTAAAAAATATTAACGAAATAATAGTTTGTTCAAAATTCCAATCCACATTGAGTAGTAGATGTGTTTATAACTTGAGTTTATTTATGAGCAGTGGGCAAACAGGCAAAATTCCGCTCCGAAACCGGTGACCGGCAAATGCCCGGGTTTGCCCTCCCCTCCCCCCTGGAGCGGGCCCTGCTTTGGTATGTCTCTAGCAAAGTCGAGTCATCTCTGTTGTAATAGTTTACAAGTACACTATTTATTGCATAGTTTTTAACATTCCAAATACGAACTCTATTAAATATTTTAAATTCAATTCTCTCGCAAACAATGAGACAATCTTTTGTTCCATACGTGTTTCATGCCCCAACTTGCTATCTATTGATACAAATTTGTGCGATACAAACAGAGAACACTTAAAGGAAGGAAAATACCTATATACATATAGATTAACACAAATAAAATGCCAGGAAAAAAGCACAGGCACACAAGTGAGTGTAGTACATGAAGAAGTTTGAGTAAAACGTAAATTTTTATCGTTGAAAAGCACAGGAAAATAAGAAAATAGCTACAAGCATTACTGTACGCTAGTATATACAACATGATAAAGTACAAGTTATGTTAAATAATACATACAAACAAACGGTTCCTAGTTTTACCAAACATTTTGTTATTTCAGTCATTACTGATCATCAAAATGTATTATGTTGATGACGTAGCTCCACTGGTTGACATATACAGCAATGATTCTTTTTATAAGAAACGTGCGAGAAAGTAAGAAACATATTTCATAATCTTTTTAAGAAAGAAAGAAATATATTTTTTATTCAGTTTGTATACAGGATATTTCATGTATTAAATATGAAATGCACTTTTAATACGAAATACATTTATTTTTTTTATAAAAGTATAAATTTTTAACAATTCAAACAATTATCATATACATTTGTATTCTATACACATCGAAATCGCAAGTCATAGTTATCAACCTGTGTATTCTGAATTTGTATTTAAAAAGAGATAGCAATATAATTGTATTTATATCTGATCAGGGTGTATTATAAAAACTTGAATCTTTTGTGTACGTAACAACAGGGTGCGCCACTTCAGTAGAGTGCAGTGAACGCACATTCTTACATTATGTAATTGTCATGTAAAAAATAATTTTCTATGTCCAGTAAAACTAGAATCGATTTGTCTGACAACAATGAGCGATGTTTGCAAGTTATTTGTGGTGGCTGCGATCGTAGCTGCTTGATTCATGTACAGTGACGTATAAAAATAATTAAACAAAACGTTTAATTTTCCACTTGAATTGAATATAATAGAATTTATCGCCTTTTCTTGTTGCACAGCGCATCAGTGTTGTATATGTCGAGGTAACCTTTACATAACAATAGAAATTTAAAAAGTATATAAATTATGTATTAAGGGGTTACACATACCTTTATAAAAAAAAAATATATACCTATAGAAAAAGAATATCTCTTTCTCAACACCAAGTTCGTTATTTTAAGTAGAATGTGTAATTTTTAACAGAACACTTTTATTTCATATAGAATTTAATCTGCAGTTGTCTCAAAATAGTTGTTTTGAAGATATTTTAAAATTTTATATGGAAGAGGGATATGGAGATATCGCGTTATATGGAGATTCAGAATTAATACAAAATAAGTGAATTACCGCGGTATATGGAATAACCTAGATCTATATAAAAACTGCATTGTCAAAGTATCAAGTTATGATTGATACAGTTTTAATTAATTGAATTTTATAATAACTAGAATTGATAACAAATATGTAGAACTTTACATATTTAACTATTGAAAATATCATTATTTTCGATATCAATAATTTTCGCTTAATGAAAACCACACTTGAATAGCCCTAATATATTTGGAATATCCATAAATGGCTTCGCTTGAGCCTTCACAAGATTCATTATTTTTTCGACACAGCGCACCGTTTAGGAGATATTTACGAACAGTTTTCGATGACGAACAGTATCGTTTATAAATAAACATAAAAAAAAACAGGTACAGGTAGGTAAATTTTGTGATAGACCGATTTCGAAAACTTAACACATCGAATAACTCGAAATCGCAACAATTTTTTGAAAATTTTTGTTTTACAAAGATTTTGTAACCCTTTCATTACTACTAATGCGCTTGTATGAAAATCGTTTTAGTTCAGAACTTTTTGTACATAACTGTACACACTATTATATACATGCATGCATGGACTATATGGACGATATGGTACAAATATATTGAAACCGAACGGAAAAGACTTATATTACACAGGGGTATGTTGATTTAACAGCTTTTATTGCATATTGGAAATAAATAAAAATAATGAAAATATAAAGTATTTTTCTCTATTAATTTTCCTCATTTTCTTACTCACTGTTATTGTGCTGTTCTTATTTAATTTTTTCTTTTGTTCCGTTTCTTCGTTTCACATCCTCTTTTGTTCAATTTTATCCTACGTCTTTTTCTAAATTACCTACATAGTGCATTTATAACCGAAGCGTTCATATTATAAATTGGTTTGATAATTTGATCCTTATTGACTTTTATGGAATGTAGTGGGTTGGATCAAGTATTCGTTATATGTATGTTTGAATACTTCGTTTAATTATAAACTAACAATGATTTAAATTTTCAATACACTTGAGAAAGAAAAAAATGAAAAATTTGGTTCTTACTAAATTTTATTTGACTTTCTAGTGAATTTTGGAATTATTATATAAATCCCTCCCAAAACAGAAAATTTGTGATTTGCTGATTTGTGATGGTGTGTAATGAAAACTAAGAACTAACATAATTTTTATGTTAATTAAAATTCACATATTGTTTGAAAAATTGTCAAACTGAAATCAGCTGGGGCTCGATCCCGGATCTCTTGGTTGCTAGCCAAGCGCCTTACCAATTAAGCTACCGAACCGCTTGTTCGAGTGCCACTCCAGTCCGACAATCAATCAAACACATCCTCTCTTTAATGCGAGACGCATTTATATTTTTAATTTCAAATGTTATCGAGTGCCTGTGAAACATTATTAATGTATGGCGAACTTTTGTTCGTATTTATACATACAGCAATATTCATACATATGTTCACTTAATGTCCAGCTTTAGCTGATACTTGGACACTCGATTTACTTTGGCATTCACATTGTGTTTGAAAAATTGTCAAGTTGGATCGGCTGGGACTCGAACCCGGATCTCTTGGTTGCTAGTCAAGCGCCTTTCCAATTAGGCTACCGAAAAAATAATTTTTATCATGAAAAAGCTCAAATAGCCGGCAAACTTAGTTGTAGTGCACTAATCTGAGGAGTGGAAGGAGAGTAATTCCATTATTTTCTACACGGAGAGAAACATCATATAATTTTTGTAGATAAAATTTCAGAAAAATTACTATGCTCTCTTATAATGCGTGCGCGATCGACGACCAAAATAAAAAATATGTGCTAGCATGGTAAAATTTAAGGATTGTCCTAACACAACTTTTATCATACTCTTATGCATATATGTTATAGTTTAATTCTTGTTGTCGTACTCTGTCATTTGCGCATCTGACCTGCAACCTTATGTTGCTTGGGCTGCACCTGTAAAAACTTCGAAGATGCCCGATCTTTTCCGACTTTCGATTCTTTATGATGCATACAAAAATGATTGCCAACAATATATTCTAATACTAGAGATAGTGAAGTAACAAAATGATGAATTAAACGGTGACATCCCCGTCCTCTAAGACAGTGTAATGAATACTGCTTGCTGCTTGTAAGACAGTCTAATGAATCAAGGTGCTTGGTCCGATTCGTCCGACCAAGTTAGAAAAACAATTAAAAAATATTTTTTTGTCGGCACTGGAACTTTTTACTGTGCTGTTTTACAAATTCTACGGAGCTAATATTACGGAAACAATATTCTATCCTTTAAGTTTTCTATGATTAATTATAATTTTTATATTTTTACCATACAAAATTGAATATGTTCGCCTTTTACACGTCGATTGTAGTGCTGAGCACAGTAATTTTTATATGAATTTTCTCTCCGTGTATTTTCAACCGGAAATGGGCGAAAGAACAAACAACATTGTAATAATAAATTAATGGGATGGACTTTTCAAATAACTTCCAATTCGATAACAATGATTATACAATTGTATGTACCGAGTATATACTATCCTTTTAATTTTCAAAACAGATTCTTAAATTCATTTGTGTTTCCATTCTGTATTGTTTTATTTACTTTTCTCTTCTGTTTTCGATTCAATTCAAACAAAGGAACGTTATGGCTGGTTCGTACATTCACTTGTCTTGTGGTGCTGTGTTTTTGAATCCGTCTCGGAAATAATGTTAACTTAATATTACGACAATATATATTGTGTGTTGTTTTGTTGGTTTTGAATAAAATCATTGCCAGTTAGTGAGTGTATCGTTATTATGGTCTGGTAAATAGTTAAGTATTTTGTAAATAAATTTAAACATAGTTTTTGTAAGTAATAAACCAACCACATTGTTTTAATATCGTACTGTAAAATGGGATAACTTTATGTCAAGTTTTTTGCAAGTAAAACTTTTTATTTGTAGATTATCCAAAAATTTATTCTCATGTTATAATCTGGACATATTCAGATTAAAATTGGATAATATTAAATAATGACAACTCTTACCCTGAATTATTCGTATTTAGGTGAAATTATCTAAACTTGGACTGACGTCATAAACAAATGAAATAAAATTAGATATACAGTTTTTATTACTATAATTACTTGAATACAAAAATAACAAAAAGGAAAAGAGACAGAAAATTTTAGTACATCTAATTTTGATGAATTTGTTGCATTTGTTTAATGACGTCAGTTCAAGTTTAGATAATTTCACCTATAACGTAAAAGCCCCCATTATGGAAGGGTATGTAATACTGGAACAGTTTTGACATTCACATATTTATTTCTTTAATTAAGTAAGGAAACATTAAATGCGAGATGAATTTAAATTGAAAAACAATCATTCTATTAATAATAATTTTTGTTATCAGACGTTTCTTTCAGAAATAACTTCATTAATATGTAAATGTCAAAATTGTTCTAGTATTAGATACCGTTCCATAATGGGGGCTTTTACGTTACCTGTAAATTGTGACCTTGTGTTTGCGACAACTTCATACCCCTAAGTACATCCTGCGACTCATTGATAATATAAGTAAAGTAACTTTGGTTGATAAGAAAATAAAACAAGTTTAGTGTTAATTATATTGGTTTAGTTTAATTTCAACATTTAAAATTCTATTTTAGACATATAATGACGACTCCTTTTTGAAACCTTAATTTAAAAGAAAAGAAAGAAAATGTATTTAAAACGGAACAATTTAATTACGATATTTGACGATAATGACTAACCACAAACTTTCCACATGTAACATATAGGATACAAAAATAAAACATAGGCTACTTTTTACTACATATCTGGAAAAACATCTTATGCCCGTGGGAAACATTTCAAAGGAGATACACTTCCTTGTTTACCTTACTAAACCTATTATATGAACTTTAACTGATAAGAGTTGAAAAATAACACCCTGTATACATATAACGGTTTATTTATTTTAAAAGCTAGTAAAAATAATAGTATAGGTACTTCTTTATTGATATTATTTTATAAATTAACTATTTATCTGTAATAAATTTGTGGCTTTTCTTTCAGAAAGCAATTAAATAGGTACTGAATAGCTAATCTATTTATTTAGTTTTTTATTAAAGGAATTGATATCTGAAAGAAAATGCTTTTAGTTTAATTAGAATGTTTCGTTACTTAAAAAAATGTTACTATTTACAGCAACTGTACAAAGTTTTACATCACTCCGAGAAAAAGCACGTCTATTTTCGAAAAACTACGATTATTTACTTTTAACTACTATTTTTCCAAAAGCGTTGGAGAGTGATTTTAAATTTTCAACATATGTACCTATCTAAAGCTTTGTATGAAAAAGAAAATTAAAAAATTTTTCAAGTGATACACACTTTTTGAAACTTAGTGTATACTTGTGGAAAATGTCGTGTAAATGAATAACTTTTTTTTAATTTGTATTTATTTCTACACGTAAATAGTAAAAATAAAAAGAGACAAACAAATAGACTGCAATGATTGTGTGATGATATTTTGATATTAAATAAGTGTTAATTAAGTTAATAATTGGGTCACAATATAAAGTGTTATGTTTATTTTTCAATTATAAAAATTAAATAAATACTTTTGTTCCAAGAGGATTCCATCAGTAGATGTTATATAATATTTTAAATTACTTTTATAAATAAAAATAAATTAGTATTATTGTCAATACTATTAACACCTCTGATTTTTCTTATATCATGTTTTTAAAATACATAAATTGAAAAATTGTGATTTTTGCTCTACTCAATTTTCAGTGAAATGGTTGTAACCATAGTTGTGACTAGATGTTTTTTGTAATCTTTTTCGAAACTGAAGCGTAGAACTAACAGTAAAGTCATGTTTGGGAATAAATTTATTTAAGAAATTTTACATTTTGCAAGCAAATACTGATGCTAATAAATTCACCAACCGATAACGCCAATCAAGTAAAAAAAATTTTAAACTCTTCCAAAAACCTAGTACCATTAAATACAAAAAATATAAAAGAAGAACGCAGTCAAAATTTCATTTCTTGAATATATTTTGCTATTTCAATTACAGTGTTGTCAAAAAATAGTTCACTTATCTTTTCTAGTTTAAAATCACATAGGTCAAAATCAAATCATAGTCTAAGATCCCGTATCTGATTTCTGCAGGTATCTATTTTTTTTTAGTCGAATTTTCTCCGAAAAATTAGACTTATACAGTCTATACGATAAGAGCTGCGAGAGGCGAGAGTAGGGGCGCTATCCGTTTTCGGACCCGTAGAACACGAATATGTAGAAAAAAAAATGTCTGATATATATATATATATATATATATATATATATATATATATATATATATATATATATATATATTTTCCCACCACCTTTTAATTTGTGTAGGGCCCCCCTATGGAAGTTAAGAGATGAAATTTGGTAAATGTGGCTCATTTTCGAGGCACCTCATACTATCAAAGTGGGGTCAAATTTTGGGCAAATTTTTTTTCTGACCTGACTTTTAAGGGGGTGGTGGGGGGCGGAAAAGCAATAAAACTTTTCCAAACCGGTTTTAAATAATGTTTCGGTCAATTATCTACAACATATCCAAAATTCAGCTTCCTAGGATGATATGGTGGGAGTAGAGGGGGGAAAAACGATTTTCGCTGGATCTAACAGGCCCCCAGCCCCCCAGAATTAACGTAGAGGGTTGAAACTTGGTGTGTTGATAAAGTTCGTACCTAGGTTGTGCTTTTTGGAGGTTTTAATATTTTACCTCCACCCACCTCATTTTTAAGCTACAATTTCATGCATTTTCGACGTTTTCGAAGTTTGTACCACTCGCACAGGTCACCCGAATAAACCTAGAGGGCTGAAATTTTGTATTCGGATTGAGTTAGTATCAAGGGGGTGTCTTTTGGGGGTCTCCACTTTTAACCCCTACCCCCACCATTTTTATACCCAAGAGAACATGATTTTTCTTGTTTTTTAACAGTTTCGTTCGGGTCAAAATCTCCCCAAATAAACCTAGAGGGCGAAATTTGGTGTACAGGTTAAGCTAATAGCCAGACACTGTTTTTTGGAGGTTTCAACTTTTAACCCTTACCCCCACCATTTTTACGCCAATATTCCCTTAATTTTTTTGCTTGTTTTCTAACACGTCTAGAGACTCCATAAGGAAACCTAGAGGGCTGAAATTTTGTACGTGTATTCAGTTAGTATCCAGCTAGTACCTTGTAGGGAGTCCGCATCACTTTTCCCCCCACTTCTCCCATTTTTGCATCGGAATTGAATGCTATTGTTAAATGTGTTTTAAAAGCATTATGTTTATTCTAAATACAAGTAGGCGAATAGTAATTTTAAAAAATTTTAAAAAAAGTGAACTTACTTTTATGACAAATGAAATACATACATATTAAGTAATTTAAAAATGTTATTAAAGTCACTGTTTATTTATAAATTAGGAATTTTGGATTTTTAGTATTTATAAAATAGAAATTTTGGATTTTTTTGGAAAGAAAAAATATCTTTATAAAGGCCTTCCAGTTTACTATTTAAGGTCCTTTTTTAATTTTTAAAACTAAAACATAAAGGCAATTAGCGGATAAACATGGGCAGGAATGTCCTCGTACGAATTGTGTTGGCTTTTTTTCTGCTACCTGTTTTCGGCACAAAATTGAAATTTACTGAGATACAGCCCTTAAATACTTAAAACCTTCTTTTAAAGCCTCGATCAGCCGAACACTCATCACCAGTTTTGAAACCAACAAAATGACAATTCGGTTGTAGACTTTCAATCACATTTCGCTTGTAGACATTCAATACCGAAGATGAAGGGGAAAATTCGACTACCGTGATGGGGCCCCGCTGCTCACGGCGTTTTTTTTAATGAAACTTAATTTAAATGAGTCTTTAATGGCAATGAAATACATTGCTCCCGGGTTGTCAATCGAAAATTAGCCGTAAGTACCTTTTTAGTCGAATTTTTCCTTGAAAAAATTAGACTTTACAGTCTATACGACAAGAACGGCGAGAGGCGAGAGTAGGGGCGCTATCCATTTTCGGACCCGTAGAACACGAATATGTAGAAAAAAAAATGTCTGATATATATATATATATAGTTACAGTCTCTTCACACGCTTAACACAATAGACACATAAATGATGACACTGCAGAGAGTATCAGATTTCAAATGTCGATTTCAAATATTCAGTCCAACGGAAATGGTGGAATTTGCACTGTATCAAAAATGCATAATTCACAATTCTCACAAACATCGCATCACTGGGAAACTGATCCAGTGACACGTGCATATCGAATCAGCATTATGAAGCCTATAAATAGAGAAGATCAACCGGCCAGCAACAAGTTACTTCCTCGACATAAAACTACAAACTTACTGTATTGACGATTATTGTAATAATAAATTTTTGTAATTATTGTTTTGTGACTAAAATTAAATAAAATAAAATTGTAATTCTTTTTAAAAACTCTATTATTTTTCGAGTGAACTTAATTGGCGCAGTCGGTAGGATAATTGTGTGCTCTAGAAATTTTGGTTAAACTCGCGAACAGTACTAATCGTCGGATCATCGGTAGTACTTTTCGACCTCGAAAGAAAATCGGGACTTGGAGGGTTTCCACTACTAGCGGCACCAATACAATCACAGGATCACCTGGTCACTTTCAAGTGTTTGGATTACGAACCTACAACACCAATCAACGGAACCAAGAGAAATCAGCTGGTGAAGGCACATTACCAACGGAATGTTCTACATCTGGTTCACGTAAGTCGATTATTACAATTGTTATTCGCTTTTTCCTATGTCCACTCGTCCTAAAAATAAGCTTGTATCATTACGAGTATCGCCTTATTCTAAACGGGGAAGTTCTTCCGATACCATATCCGAAGAACACGGAAACAGTGTCGAACTTGCTAGTTGTCCTGAACAAGACAATATTAGCACTATAAACGAAACAATTAATAATTTAACTGATATAGAATATTCTAATAACGTTTTAGTAAATAATTCAATTGATACAAACCTCTTAAGTAATTTAATTAGTAATAATATTAACACTACCACAATAATGGCAACTCCGACTCCTTTAGAAATATACAATAGCTTAAGAATACCCGATGCGGTAAAGGATTTACCTACTTTTGATGGGAATCCTAGGCTGTTATATGACTTTTTAAACAATGTTGAGGAGCTACTAGCATTAATTCCAAATGTGGAAAATAGTAGTTATGGAAAATTTATTCTTAGGGCAATCAGAAATAAGATAGTCGGCCAAGCGAATGAAGTACTAAATATGTATGGTACCTCAATTAACTGGCATGAAATCAAGCAAAATCTCATATTACATTATAGTGATAAAAGAAACGAAACTTCCTTAATTAGGGATTTACACTCGCTGAAACAAGGAAACGATACAGTTGAACAATTTTACAGTCGCATAATCGAATTACTTTCTACCATGACTAACCACATACAAATACACGAACCGGACATTAACGTAATTAAAGCAAAACAAAAACTTCATCACGAAATGTGTCTCAATACATTTCTGATAGGACTTAAAGAACCCATCGGTTCGACCATACGGGCAATGAAACCAAACTCATTGACCGAAGCGCTGAACTACTGTCTTAAAGAACAGAATATCTATTACGTGAGGAATATGGCCCATTCATCAAGCAAACCTACAACCAGTAAGCCCACAACAAATTACACAACACGTCCAAACTCTTTACCAAACTCCACAAACAGACCACCTATGTTATACCAAAATTACCAGTACAACCCTTTCAGACCCAATCCAATGTACCAAAGAACACAATTTCCTAACAATTTTTCACCTCATACCAACAACTTCAAACAGCCAAATTCAACACAAATACAATCACAGCCACCACCTCGACAACCATTACCTAAACCAGTACCAATGGATACATCCAGCGGTAACACACGAATGTCTAGATTCCAAAATAATTCGTACAGGGCTCAGCCCAATCATTTACCCCCACCGAATAGATACTTTCAAACTACCGGTCCTCCAAATTTCCAATCAAAAGAATTATTCAATGTCGAAGCGGAATACGCACAACAAAACATACATTCAGACCAGTATGACGAACATTACCTATACAACACAGCTAACGAACCCGACTCCTACGAACATCAATGCAACCAGTACTACCAACAACTGGATGATTTTACCCCCATTAAAGACGAAATAGAAATTGATGACGAAAATTTTCTGCCAGCAGCCTCGGACGGCAAATCGGATATTTAGACGTAAACACTCATAACACGAACGTTCTACCATACATTCATATTAGAGATTTAGACGGTCAGTTATTAAAATTTCTCATTGATACAGGCAGTTCTAGTTCATTTTTGGATCCAAAATTAATTCACAAAAGTATAGTTCAAACCGTTAAACCAATTGCCATAACAACTGTCTTTAACAAACATACAATAGACAAACAAGTAACATTAAACGGATTCACGGAATTTAACACAACAGAGCCATTTAAATTTCTGCTTTTCAAATTTCATCAATACTTCGACGGACTAATCGGACTAGACTTACTGACACAACTTCAAGCAAAGTTAGACTTCAATAACAAGATATTAGTTACGAACAGAGCAACTATACCATTACTATTGAAACCAAATTTCATGTCAAAATTGTATAAAGTTCCACCTAATACCAAAATAATAGCATACTTACCTGTAGATATTCAGTCAGGGGATATTTACATTAAACCAATAGAAATAGAGAGAGATTTAATTATACCCGAGGGAATATATCGCGCTAACGATTGGTATTCCTATGTTGAAGTAGTTAACTATTCGGAACTACAAAAACAATTTTTAATAGAACAACCCCTTAAAGTACAACAATACGACAGTAACGAATCTTACTCTGAATTTTGTAATTTTAATATCCAAAATGACAACGACACAGACAATGTTCAAGTGAAAGACCTATTACGAACTGATCACCTAAATGACGAAGAGAAACGATATATCTATAAACTCTGTAGGGACTACGAGGACATATTTTATCGGGAAGGACAAGATCTGACCTTCACGAACAAAATCAAACATTCGATCAAAACTGTAGATGACGTACCAATATATACAAAGTCGTATCGATACCCGGAAATTCACAAAAGCGAAGTGCGCGAACAGATCAGTAAATTATTGAAACAGGGTATCATTCGGCCAAGTTATTCGCCGTGGTCGTCTCCTATTTGGATCGTACCAAAAAAGAGAGACGCCAGTGGTAAGCAAAAATGGAGACTGGTCGTCGACTATCGGAAACTTAATGAGAAAACGATCGATGATAAGTATCCGATACCGAATATTAATGACATCTTAGATAAGTTAGGCCGGAGTATGTATTTTACAACCCTCGACCTCGCGAACGGCTTCCACCAGATAGAAATAAACACCAAAGACATTCCAAAAACCGCATTCACGGTGGAACATGGCCACTTCGAATATGTCCGTATGCCCTTTGGATTGAAGAACGCACCAGCGACCTTTCAAAGGGTAATGGATAACGTCCTCGGCGACTTACAAGGTACCATATGTCTCGTATATATGGATGATATAATCATCTACTCCACCTCACTACAAGAGCATATTGAGAACTTGCAGAAAGTTTTTGATAGACTCCGAGCAGCAAATCTAAAAATCCAACCAGACAAATGCGAGTTCCTGTGTAAGGAAGTAGCATTTCTCGGACATGTAGTATCCAGCGAGGGTGTAAAACCAAACCCAGATAAAATAAAGGCTGTAGTTAACTTCCCGATCCCCAAAACAGCGCGAGAAATTAAAAGCTTTCTTGGTCTCTTAGGATATTATAGAAGGTTTATTAAGGACTTCGCGAAGCTGACAAAACCCATGACGCAATGCTTACGGAAAGGAGAAGAAATAAAACTTACTCCCGACTATGTAAAGACTTTCGAAACGTGCAAAAAACTACTAATAGACGAACCAGTTTTAGCATACCCCGACTTTACCAAACCGTTCAATCTGACAACAGATGCCAGCAACATTGCTATAGGGGCCATATTGTCCCAAGGTCCCGTGGGACAAGACAGACCTGTTTGTTATGCCAGTCGAACATTGACGAAAAGCGAACAGAACTACTCCACTATTGAGAAAGAGCTGCTCGCAATAGTCTGGGCGACAAAGTACTTCCGACCATACTTGTTCGGAAGAAAATTTAAGATCATAACCGACCACAAACCGCTGACATGGTTAATGTCGCTCAAAGAACCAAATAGCAAATTGGTTCGATGGCGCTTAAAGCTGGAAGAGTTCGACTATACTATCATCCATAAATCCGGTAAAAATAACACGAACGCGGACGCACTTTCTCGAGTAAAAATTTCCGAACTAAACAATAACGAGACTGCCAGTAACACTTCAACTCACGTTACAATAGATCTATCAGACACGAATTCAGCTCACAGCGCTGATGAAGACAGTACCCCATACATACCAATAGCCGAAAACCCCTTAAACGATTTCAGTCAACAAATTATTTTAAAGCGAAACAAAAGTAAACCGAACAGAAAATACGAAATATTATTCAAAACAAAGAAAAGACAAATATTTCAATATCCTAGCTACAACGACGAGCTAATAATTAATATAATCAGACAATATATCTCACCAAACAGACTGACAGCCATTTACTGTGTAGAAGACTCTTTATTTAAAAAATTTCAAGACATATATGTAGAATACTTTTCACAAGGAAGACAATTTCGACTAGTCCGGTGTACGAAAATTCTACCCGACATATTGAACGACGACGAACAAGACCAAATAATCTCAAATTACCATAAGAACAGTAACCATCGGGGAATAAATGAAACAATAGCTCACTTGAGACGGGAGTACTATTTCCCGAATCTTAAATCTAAAGTATCCTATTATATAAGTCATTGTAAAATCTGTAACGAAAACAAGTATGATAGGAGGCCCCCCAAACAGAAATTCCAGTTAACAACAACACCATCCCAACCATTAGAAATAGCACATTGCGATATATTCTACGTTGACAAAAACACCATATTCACAATTATTGACAAATTTTCGAAATTCGCTCAAGCATATCTCTTAGAAACAAGGAATAGTTTACATTTGATTGAAGCCCTTTCAAAATTCATAGCAACGTACGGTCACCCCAAAACATTAGTCGCGGATTCTGAGAAAGGTTTTGACTCAATACGATTCAAAGAATTCTGTGAACAATACAATATCAACCTACACATCACTTCCGTTCGTAGCTCAAACTCCAACTCCCCAGTTGAACGTTTTCACTCGACACTTTTAGAAATATATCGTATAGTTCATAACGACAATAGCGATATTACAATGTCCCCCAAACGTAAACTCTTAGCTGCAGTTTTCACCTACAATAACTCAATACACTCAGTAACTAAATACACCCCGTTCGAGCTATTTTTTGGTAGACCATACGATTTAAAAGTAAAACCTGACCTCCAAGAAATCAATGACAAACAACAAGAACTATACGAAAAAGTATATAACCATACTTTAGAAAAGAAACATGACCTAATTATTAAACTAAATAGAGACAGAGACGAACCACTAACTTACCAGCCTAACACAAAAGCCTACTTACAAGAGAACAAACATAACAATAAGCTACATAAAAAATTCAAAGAAACCTCCGTAAAACAAAATAGAAGACTTACTATTAGAGATAAGAAAAATCGGAAACTTCACAAACAGAAATTAAAAAGACCATCTAAATTTCAGGCTAGTACTGACGGCAACGACAATGGGACAAAAGATGGAAATGACGGACTTAACAAACAACCCAGGAATATTGTTGATGAACCTAGGGCAGGCCCGAGTCGTGAAAGATTATAACCACTACATTCATATAATAAACCTAAATAATTACAGGGAAAACATCGCAAACATCAAATATTCTGTGAAACTCATAACACAAAATCGACACCTAAAAGGATTCCATAACACTCTTAATCTAAAGCTGCAAGAATTAGAAAATAATTTTCACACCCTCTACCCCAAACGAATTACTAAACGAGGACTGATAAACGGACTTGGGTCAGTGATCAAACAAATTACAGGTAACCTGGACAATGACGACGCGTTACAAATTAACAGGGATATCGAAAGACTAATGACGAACCAGGACAATATCTCAGACCAACTGAACAAACAGATACATATTAATAGACAAATGATTGAGCGATTTAACAACATAACCGAACATATTAACAAAGAACAACTTATAATCAATAATTACTTAAACTCGATATCAAATAATATCAATAGGCATGTAGAAGAAGACGTAAAATTTATGCAGTACGTGTATCAATTGACTTATAATATTGACACCTTAAACGAGCATCTAAAAGATATTACACATTCAATAAATCTAGCCAAATTCAATATTGTTTCCAAATCTATCCTTTTACCGAATGAGTTAGAGGATGCTTTCACATCTCTAAGACATCAAGCAATACCCATCGCCTCTTATGAACAAATATACGAACTTCTCGAGCTACAAGCTTACTATAATGATACAAGCATAATTTTTAACACCCGTATCCCCAATTTTTATTCCGAGAACTACCAGTTAAATTACCTAGAACAATTACCCACTTATACCCTAAAAACAATAAAAATCACCCAACCATACGTCCTTTCCAACGAGTATCAGTTGTATTTAGTTGACCAAGAGTGTCCCAGAGTAGAGCAAATCTACATATGCCACCTCAAAACAAGCAGTATCAAAACAAAACATTCAAAGTGCTTTGGCAATCTGCTTCTCAATAAACCTGCCTCCTGCACTTACGAAGATTTTAACAATGTAACGGAGATAAAACCACTGAGAGGCAATTACATCATTATAAAAAATTCTCCGGGGACCAGCCTATCATCTACCTGCGGAATCAACGACCGAAATATCACAGGAACTATCCTAATACATTTTCGAAATTGCTCCGTAACAATGAACGAAATTACATACACCAATCAAATAACCGAAAAAGAAGACGAAATTCATCTAGCTCCGACGTACAATATCGAGGTTAACGCATCAAAATTCGAAGAAAAACTGGACGTACACAAACTGAAAAACTTCCATATCCAGAACCGAGAGGAAATACAACTAATAAAGAAGCGCGGAACACTACATATTTCAGTAACCTATTTCATCTTAGCTCCACTAATAGTTGCTATTAGTATCTTCTACATTCGGAGAAGAACAATATGGAAACCTAAGGAAATAGAAGTACAGCATACAACCCCAGCTCCAACCAAAGAAGTAAAACTCCTTTGGCCGTCGCTTTCGACTGAGGAGGGAGGAGTTACAGTCTCTTCACACGCTTAACACAATAGACACATAAATGATGACACTGCAGAGAGTATCAGATTTCAAATGTCGATTTCAAATATTCAGTCCAACGGAAATGGTGGAATTTGCACTGTATCAAAAATGCATAATTCACAATTCTCACAAACATCGCATCACTGGGAAACTGATCCAGTGACACGTGCATATCGAATCAGCATTATGAAGCCTATAAATAGAGAAGATCAACCGGCCAGCAACAAGTTACTTCCTCGACATAAAACTACAAACTTACTGTATTGACGATTATTGTAATAATAAATTTTTGTAATTATTGTTTTGTGACTAAAATTAAATAAAATAAAATTGTAATTCTTTTTAAAAACTCTATTATTTTTCGAGTGAACTTAATTATATATATATATATATATATATATATATATATATATATATATATATATATATATATATTCCCGCCACCTTTTAATTTGTGTAGGGCCCCCCTATGGAAGTTGAGAGATAAAATTTGGTAAGTGGGGCTCATTTTCGAGGCAACTCATACTATTAAAGTGGGGTCAAATTTTGAGAAAATTTTTGATCCGACCCAACTTTTAAGGGGGTGGTGGGGGGCGCTAAAACAATAAAACTTTTCCAAACCGGTTGGAAATAATGTTTCGGTGAATTTTCTACAGTATATCCAAAATTCAGCTTCCTAAAATGATTTGGAGGGAGTACAGGGGGAAAAAACGATTTTAGCTGGATCTAACAGACCCTCAGCCCCCCAGAATTAACGTAGAGGGTTGAAATTTGGGGTGTTGATAAAGTTCGTACCTAGGTTGTGCTTTTTGGAGGTTTTAATATTTTACCCCCACCCCCCTCATTTTTAAGCTACAATTTCATGCTTTTTCGACGTTTTCGAAGTTTGTACCACTCGCACAGGTCACCCAAATAAACCTAGAGGGCTGAAATTTTGTATTCGGATTGAGTTAGTATCAAGGGGGTGCCTTTTGGGGCTCTCGACTTTTAACCCCTACCCCCACCATTTTTATACCAAAAAGAACATGATTTTTCTTGTTTTTTAAGAGTTTCGTTCGGGTCAAAATCTCCCCAAATAAACCTAGAGGGCTGAAATTTTGTGTACAGGTTAAGCTAATAGCCAGACACTGTTTTTTGGGGGTTTCAACTTTTAACCCTTACCCCCACGATTTTTACGCCAATATTTCCTTAATTTTTTTGCTTGTTTTCTAACACGTCTAGAGACTCTCTAACACGGGGTCTCCACTAGACATAATTGATGTCAAGACATATGTTTTAACATAATTTATGTTTTAACATATAATCAATAGTGGAAACTTCTTATGTCTTGACATATTTAATTTCTAAAAACAGTAAATCCAATTATTATTTGTGTAGAAAGATTTTCAAAGCTGTAACATTAATTCTATGTTTACAACAACTACAAAATTCAGAAAAAGAAACAAACAAACCGAATTAAAAATAAAAATCTCCCAAGTGTTGAGTTAATTCATCGATTCGCCATCTTGAAAATCTTAAACGTCAAATTTATGTCTGAAAATATGTCCAAGCTGATGTTATAACATATGTCAAGACATGCATGTCATGACATAAAATATGTTATAACATTTAGCGTCTCCACAAGACATTTTTATGTCACGACATAAGTCTTAACATGATATATGTCTAGTGGAGACGCGGTGTAAGGAAACCTAGAGGGCTGAAATTTTGTACGGGTATTCAGTTAGAGTCTAGCTAGTACCTTTTAGGGAGTCCACATTACTTTTCCCCCCACTTCTCCCATTTTTACATCGGAATTGAATGCTATTGTTAAATGTGTTTTAAATGCATTATTTTTATTCTAAATACAAGTAGGCGAATAGTAATTTTAAAAAATTTAAAAAAAAGTGAACTTACTTTTGTGACAAATGAAATACATACATATTAAGTAATTTAAAAATGTTATTAAAGTCACTGTTTATTTATAAATTAGGAATTTTGAATTTTTATTATTTATAAAATACAAATTTTGGATTTTGTTGGAAAGAAAAAATATCTTCATAATGGCCTTCCAGTTTACTATTTAAGTTCCCTTTTTTTTAATATTTAAAAATAAAGCACAAAGGCAATTGGCGGATAAGCATGGGTAGGAATGCCCTCGTACGAATTGTGTTAGCTTTTTCCCTGCTAACTGTTATCGGCACAAAATTGAAATTTACTAAGATTCAACCCTTAAAAACTTAAAACCTTTTTTTAAAACCCCGATCAACCGGACACTCATCATCAGTTTTGAAGCCACCAAAATGACAAATCGCTTGTGGACTTTCAATTACATTTCGCTTGTAGACATTCAATACCGAAGATGAAGGAAAAATTCGACTTCCGTGATGGGGCTCCGCTGCTCACGGCGTTTTTAATTAAGTATATTGTAATTCATTGTTTTGAACGAATTCCAACTGTAATTTTTTTAAATGAAATCAACATAATTTGTAAGAAAATGATGTGAAAAATATTAAATAAAAAGAATGGTTGCCAGCTCTTAATCGGCTGCAGCCTCTAGGTTGCCATATGTTAACAGGTATATTGTTGTCAATAATTTGCGGTCACGTGTTTTTTGAGAAAATTAGATACAAAATTAAATTTTTATTTTTTCTGAACACGATAATACATGGTTGCCTGTGAAAAAATAGCCGTAACTTGTAGTTGCCATTATTTTAATTAATTACTCTCTTATTGCATCTCAACTGTAGCTTTTGAAAAAAAATTTATACATATTGATAAATTAAGGCAATGAAATATGTATTTCATATCAATTCCATTAAAAAAATTACAATTTTAGTAATTATTTTTATTAAAAACTGATGTTTTGATCATTTCAAAGTTCAAATTCTGTTGAAGAGAAACGAAGAGATTCTGGGTTCGAGCCCTAGTTGGTACGGTTTCATAATCATTCAATCACCAAAGAAACAATTTTAAAACTAATTTAAAACAAACAGGAAATTAATTTATACGTAGTAGCATTTATTTTTCTCAAAAACTCCAAATGTTAATCTCGCTAAAATTGCGTTTATAATACAATTTTAATTTTTCAACGTTTTAAAAAATCATTAGTAGACTGAAAAAAAGTTGTAATTCAGGAAATGATGAACATCAAATAAACATTAAGGATAAGATTGAAAATTGTTCCATTAAAATATTTTCATTAAATTAAATATTCTATATTTTCAATGTTTATTTCCAATATGCATTTTCTATTTAATTCTATTTTTTACAAAACTACTAAAAAGAAAAAATCAAACAATACTTTAATTCTAATTTTTGAAGCATTCAACTATAAACAAGTGTTATTCAAATAGTTTAAAGAGAAAAATAATTTTGTTAATTTTGTTTACCTTGTAAATACAGCCGCAAAAAACCATGCTAACAAACAGATCATAGAAGCTCGCGTTTTTGTACAAACATAGCCGGCTTTTAATGGTTCACAGATTGCATAGTATCGTTCAAAACTTATCGCCAAAATGGTTAATACTGATGCGTGAGCTACCGTTAACTCAACAAAAGGAACTGCTTTACCTGTAACAAATAAAAAACAAAATTTAAATTGAGCACCAAGTACCAATAAGTACCAAGAACTTCGCCGAGTGCCTTTTGGACTCGCATTGTCAGGTTTCTTCATTGGTTAGAGTTTTTTTTTTTAAACTTTTCGAATAAAACAATTCTAGAATAAATTCTAACCATCGAGGAATCCTGGTTTAGTGCGTATCCAATAGGTACTTGCCGAATTTTTTTAAGCATTTTTTTTTTTGTGAAGCAATTAAATCGATATTTTTATGAAACAATTATGTTGAATTAATGTAATAAATATTTTTTTAAATGAACAAAAGATGCCGCTAAAATATGTACATGTACATTTCGTCCCTTGCTACATTTAATTAGAATAACGGTGATTGATTACCGTGCCCTCTGACGGCCTAACAAAACGGAAACGGAATATATGGTAAATAAGTCATTACATATTATAAATGACTGTACGCCATCTCATTGAACCCTTTCAATACGGTAACTGAATCAAAACGAACTGGATTTCAAACAATCTTCCGAATTGGTTTCCTAAAATCTACTTAATAAATTTCTAACACTGGCTGACTGACAGACAACGCACAGCCTAAACCGTTTGGTTTAAAAGAATGAAATTTTGCATAGGAGTTCCCTATATGTAACGTAGATGAGCACTAATGTAAGAAAGAATTTTTGAAAATTCGTTCCCTAAGAGGGTTTAATACGGGATGAAAATTTGTATGTAAATTCGTTATTTTTGAAGTTAGTGGTATATAAAAATATCGCCTTCCTAGAATGAAAGTGGGACATCTGGGAATTTCCCGATTTTCATTTTTAGTACCACGTAATAGATAAGTCAATTAGCTATCGAATAACATATTTCACAAGTTCGTAGGATATACAACTGATGCTACTTGAGCCCGGAACTATGATTGAAATAATTTATTTTGAAGTCTCTAGAAGCCAAAAATGATATTCACTAAAATTTATATAACTCTCGAACGAAATATTCTGCTTTTACGAAATTTGGTAAAAATATTGGAAGTCCAAAAAGTCAGACACGTCCGATGCCCGGAATTGATTTTTAGGCATTTGTGCCTAAGTTAGAAAGTTTGTGGAAAAAGTTAGCTTTTTGCCCAAATTTCTTCAAGTTTTTACCATATTTTCTTACATCGTTGGAAAGAGGAGATAATAATCACATAAAAAAAATTTTTGAAAAATAATTCTGTCAAGTAGTTTCCGAGAAAAACTAATATTTGTAAACGGAAATTCGCTATACTATTCAGGATACTGCGACAGGGGCATTTTCTTTTTTTTAACACAAATTAATATAAATATTATTAAAAATTAACATTTTTAATAGCAGTTTTATTTACATGTCATAAAACATCGGAGAACAAAAAAGCTCAACTCTGCATAGGCAGAGCAAATTGTTCGAAAAGTTATATTGCTTGGCGGGCCGCATGAAAGCTTGCAACGGACCGCAGGTTGCCGACCCCTGGTTTAGAAGGACGAAATTTAGCGCAGTAGATATGAAAATTGGCGTTTAGGCTTCTGTTTATAAATAAACGTTAGTTGTGTAAACGTTTTTGGAAATTTATTCCCTAAGGGGTTAAAACAGGAAATAAAAGTTCGTATAGGAAATTCGTCATTTTTGAAGTTAGAAACGTGGATATTGATTTAGGGTTTTGAAAAAGATTAAAAGTGAGCAGAAAGTGAGTACCTAATAAAAAGATGTTGTCGATGGGAATTTCCATCGGGTATACGGCTAGTAAAATAATAAAATTGGAAGCGAACTGTAGTTTATCGAAGCCGTCTTAGTCATTATTATCAAAATTTTGCATAGATAGAAAAAAAATTTTTGTCGAGTCTGTCATATTTCCAAGAGGAATTCGATCACTTTGATAGCAAAAATGGAAAGTTCACATTCAATTTTACCAATTTTAACTACTCACCCTAATTGAAACCACTTTCACAAACTCTGTTTTGAAAAAAAAGTAATTTTCTGAAAGAAAAACTAAATAAAATACCAGAATAATCAATTTATGCTATTCCATATTTGATATTAGTAAATAGAAACACTTTTCTTTGCAAAATACCACTTTTATTGTATATAAAAACTCTTATGACATGTTTCGGTCAATATGACCATTCTTAAACGTGTTGAGAAACATGTCATAAGAGTTTTTATATACAATAAAAGTGGTATTTTGCAAAGTATT
The DNA here is from genome assembly GCA_035578155.1 of Brachynemurus nebulosus. NCBI lineage: Eukaryota > Metazoa > Arthropoda > Insecta > Neuroptera > Myrmeleontidae > Brachynemurus > Brachynemurus nebulosus. The sequence goes on along the minus strand of JAPWDM010000005.1, from coordinate 27,854,116 downwards.
TCTATTTACCAGAATAATCAAATCAGCTATGTCGTCTCAATCATATTTACAAAATGAATTTTGTCATTTTGATAAAAATCACTTTTAAGAAACTTATTTTAAACCATCAAAATATCAGTTTGCGAATTTGCTGCGAAATAAGCATAAAATTTAATTTTGTCCTGAAAGAGTTAACATTTTAATTACCAGTTCTCAATAACGTATTATACATGATATTCCATATTATGTTCCAAGAGTATGTTGCGGCATTATATATGTTTGATCCCTCTTAAAATTACTAACAATATTACAGGGCATAGAACCGTATCTATACATAATAATATATTAATCTTTTTCAATGCCATTCCAAATAATATGTTACGTAGCCGCATATTATACAATATGTGATATTATGATGGTTAATTAATAATTGCCTGAAAAACCACATCATAAAGGCTATTGACGGATAAGCATGAGTAGAAATGCCCCCGCCAGAATTGTGTTGGCTTTATTTCTGCTAACTGCTACCGATATAAGATTGAAATTTACTGAGTTCCAGCCCTTAAAGACTAACCTCTTGGAGGTAAGAAGTTATTTATCAAAAATCAAAAAAAATTCATAATATTTGAATGTCTTGACGGATTTGGCTGAAATTTTTATATGTTTCAGATACCTCTATAGTGAATCTCAGTTCAATATTTTTTTTTCATCAACTTGTAACTATAGTTACAGAAAAATCCTATAATTTTTGTAGAGAAAATTTCAGAAAAATTACTATGCTCCCCTATAATCCGTGCGCGATCGACGACCAAAATAAAAAATATGTGCTAGCATGGTAAAATTTAATGTGGTGCTAACACAACTTTTATCACACTCTTATGCATGTATATTATAGTTTAATTCTTGTTGTCGTACTCTTTCATTTGCGCATCTGACTCGCGACCTTATATTGGTTGCACTGTACCTGTAAAAACATGTATACAAAAATTATTGTCAACAATATATTGTAATACATATACTAAAGATAGGTAAATAACAAAAAGATGAATTGATGACATCATCCTAAGAGAGTGTAAAAGCAACTGACTACTAAGCTGCATCAAGGTGCTTGGTGGGAGCTGTCTGACAAAGTTTCTTCCACAGTCCACACCTATGGTTCGCATGGTTCGCATGTGACTCGCTGATTGAGGTACATTTCATTACAGCGTTCCCAACAAAACCAACCTTCTTTCTGTTTTTTTTCTTTCTATTATATTAGCATGTTAGCATGGAAATTTTTTTAATAAACACAATTAAAAATTATTTTTTTGTCGGTAATGGAACTTTTTACTGTGCTGTTTTACAAATTTTACGGAGATAATATTACGAAAAGAACATTCCATCCTTTAAATTTTTTATGATTAATTATAATCTTTATATTTTTACCTTACAGAATTTAATATGTTCGTCTTTTACACGTCGATTGTAGTGCTGAGCACAGTAATTTTTATAGGAATTTTCTCTCCGTGTATGGTAAAATCATCAAAATTTCTTTGCACGCTTCTTACTATGACCGATACAACATATAATTTTTTCCGAATTTTTTTCTGGGTGCGTCATAGTTAAAAAAATTAAATGTCCGTAAAGATATTTTTTTTAAGGTTTGTAATATAATCATTTATTATTAGACGAAAGGTTTGTATTTTTTCGAATAAATTTGGGTTTGTCTAACGAAAATTTGTTGCCTAGCAATTTATCGAGAAGAACTGTCAACTAACAAAAACGCGATAGCGAAGCTAAAGCGTTTTTGGGTTGACAGTTCTTCGAATTAAATTGCTTTTAGGCAAGAAATTTGAGTTATAGAAAACAAATTTATTCAGAAAAAATATAAAAGTTAAGTGTAATACGGTAAGACAATTTAACGAATAAAATAAATCAGTAAAATTCATATTATTACTTAATACATTGTTACCATGGTTCTGAAATCAGTTAAAATTACCAATACGAATTTTTGTTTCGTTTTTGTCGTGTTTACCTACAATGAAATGACCAATGAAATGTTTTGCACCATTTTTTTCGCTGTAAAAATCGATTCTAACTTTTTTCCATGGTAAAAGTGAAAAAACTACAATATTTTTTTATGGGACTTGATACACATGAGTTAAATTGTCACTAAAATATTTTTACAGGCTTCTTACTACGACCGATACAACATATAATTTTTTCAGAATTTTTTTCTGGGTGTATCATAGTTAAAAAAAGTAAATGCTCAAAAATATTTTTTAGAGGTAGGTATAGGTTCCGGGTACTCAATCGATTGGAAAACGTTTGCAAATTTGGAATATGTTTATAAAAACGTTTGTGACTGGATAGTTCTCGAAAAAAAAAAAAATAGTCGATTAAAATCTTCAAATTTCTTGATCAACCGAACACCTATCATCAATTTTTGAAATCACAAAAATGACGATTATTGTAAATGAGACTGCATCATCCTTACTGTATATACCGATTATAAGTTTAAATAATACAAAATATGATCAGGGCCGGATCTAGCCAAAGTGGCGCCAGGGACAGTGTTGAAAAATGGCGCCCCTGTAGAAAAAGAAATAGGTATGCCCTTCAAACTTTTCTCCTCCCAAAAACCAAGTACCGACCAAAAAAAAAAAATCGTAATATACCTACTTTTGGCGCCCTCTTAAATCACTTTTTGGCGCCCCCAAGACTTTGCACCCGGGGCACGTGCCCCGCCAATAATGTTCTAAATAAATTAGTTATTTGAAAAATATAAAATGTTATCACTTTAGTATTGGTCAACTAACCACTAATGTTTGTTTCGCCCTACAACCATTGCAAATTTCAATGAAAAATGTATTTTTTGTGAACAATGAAATTGTTGGGAAAAGTGTTGTCGTTTAAACTGTAAAAATACCTGTAATAAAGTGAATGGAGAAAAACCGAGTATAGATATCAAGGGGAGAATAAAAGTTTCAACGCCACACAATATTTGGGACGATGACCGAGTAATTACATACATTTTGAAATTTTTATAATAATAAAGAAAAAAAGTCACAACAGAATTGTCACAAGGATGTTATAAATGAAAGGATAAAGCTATTATCCTCTCACGAGGAGGTGGAGGTAGTGTAGTCAGTCTAAATTAAAAAATACAGAAAGTTTTCGAAGAATATTTTTGGCAAAAATTCATCGAGTAAATTTTCTTCTAGAGTCTGAAAATATTTCTACGATCATTGGAAATTATTTATATCGCTTTATTTTATTGTTAAATCATCCGTCACGCTTCATTGTATATGACGTTGCCAGATGTTGCCAGATTTTTGGGTTAATAATTCATTTAATCCAAAAGTAGTTTTTCAAGAACGCGTCTCTTAATTATTTTTAAATTCCGTAAACATATTTGTAATGTGTTTTCCTCGAAAATAAGCTTCGAAAATAAGCAACATAAAACTTCAACGGATTTTTTTTTTTTTAATTTTAAATTTATTTGTTTTTGACCACTTTAAAGTCTTAAAGCCGACACAATATGAAAGGTGAGGCGGTGTATACTAATACATACATATGCGGGAAAAGCAAAAGCCGGAAGTTGTATGTCGATGGTAAGGACATCTCTATGTGATAAATCTATGTGTATGTGATAAAGTTGTTGATAAAAGTTCTGTTGCATTGAAGTTTAATTTGAACTACCTACATAGCACTCTCCTATAACACACGCTCCCACTTAACAATTACGTCGCACACAAGATGTGTATAATGACACCCCTCCGTGTTTTAAAGCGAATATGTTTGAATGTGTTAGTGTCTAAGTAATAGTTTGTAACAGTAAATCATGCAAATATATAAATCAGAAATACTGACGCCCATAACCTTTGACTTTCTCATTTAACAATTTCTCCTCCAACGGCCCCAGTGGATTGCATAATGAAAGAGTCCTATGTAATTCAAATAGTACCGATTGTTACAAAAAAATTGGCAGAGCGAAATAATTTGGTAAAGTAATTTTTAAAATATTGCACATGTATTTATTACCAATTAGAATTATACCTTTGTGAAAATAATTACTTTTATTATGGTCTTGAAAAAAAAGTCTCCAGACGCGTTATAAATTCGTCATATCTGTCCGTCTGACTATCACACCTTTATAATTCCTGTATTTTGCGCTCTAAGAATATGAGACAGTCTTTATTATTTCCTTTTATCATTTTTCATTTGCAAGTCCCGTTTACAAAACATTGAGCTTCAAAATGAAACCTTTGTGCCCCTTCAGCCTTGTAATTTTTCAACTAGTACCTAATAAGAAGATTAAGTAATTCAATTTTTGTGCATATCAACCAAATATTATTTTAAAGTACCAGTAACTATGTAGTAAGAGGTTTTGCATATAGCATTCCGCATATAGATTGAGGAAATTTTTTTACGATTATTTCGCAAAATATACTTTGTACTATTCATTTTATTTTAGTTGATAAAAGAATAAAGGGCACATACCTACAACAAGGGGTAACAACTACAAATCTGCAGGGAGAAGAGTCTAATAAAAATTATCCGATAACAAAAATTCGATTTTCAAATAAAAAATATCAATAGGCCACTAAGAAATATACTATTTAATATAAGTAAGATAAGTTAACGAAAAATTTAAAAAGTATAGTAATTACGAGCTATCACAAAGTTTCAACTTAATTGCGCATACATATAATATTTAGTTAGAAATGCCGCATAATTCGTCACTCACATAAGGATAAAACTTATGACTTATGAGTTATGCACTGCGGAACTTACAAAGCACACGTTTGCAAATACAAGTGGTAGTAACATTTGATGTGGCATAAAGTAACAAAGGAACACTATTCAAACAAGATTATACTAGAGAATAGATTATAAATTAGTAAATAAATAAATTAAAAATACAAATATGTATATGTGGGTAAACGTAATGTTTGTCAAAAAAAAAAAAAGAAAAATTTAAAATCCACGTAACTTTAGTGGGGGAGAGTCCAGACTTCTTGGGCCACCCTGTTGTTGCGCCCTTGCCTACAGCATACAAGTGAAAACAAAGTCCGGCGTAAATGAATTTTGTTTTATTTCTACATAATATAAATTTCTATGTAAGTATAATATGTACGAACTGAAAAACCTAAACAACAGAGTTAGTCCGTTATTAAAGAGTTTTATAAATATGTTCTACACGGAGAGAAAATTCCTATAAAAATTACTGTGCTCATACTACAATCGACGTGTAACAGGCGAACATATCCAATTTTTGTACGGTAAAATTATAAAAATTATACTAATAATAGATTTGAGCGTTACTTTATGGTATTCCATATTTGTAAATAATAAACAAATATTTTCCTTTGCAAAATACCACTTTTATTTTTGAAACTGTGACAATATTGTTTCGAACCGTTAGTTCATTTTCAAACAGAATTCTGTCACAGTTTCAAAAATAAAAGTGGTATTTTGCAAAGAAAATATTTATTTATAAAAATTATAGTTATATTATTGTAATTTTTATAATTTTACCGTACAAAAATTGGATATGTTCGCCTGTTACACGTCGATTGTAGTATGAGCACAGTAATTTTTATAGGAATTTTCTCTCCGTGTACTTTAACCTAAAAAACCCCCCTTTTTGCCTGACAAACTTTTACTTTATTCATTGAAAATATATGTACTTTCTTTTTCTTGTTTTTCTTTTTTTGTGTAAATAATAAAATTTTTTCTAAAATCTAAAATCTGATTGTTGACTTTTATCTATATTGTTTGCAAATAAACATATATATATTTATATAACTTTGTTGGTTGGTTTTTTATCCTATGGCTTTGTATGGGTTGACGAAGTATAATCCTTAAACTTTTCAACTAAAGACATGTTTTATTGGCGTTCTGATTTCTTTTGCAATCCTAAATAAAAGTTCATACACATGACTATGTGTTGAAAAAGTCGGAACAGTTTATTCACTTATTATTTACACGAGACGATTGTATTTTTTCGAATAAATTTGGGTTTGTCTAACGAAAATTTGTTGCCTAGCAATTTAACGAGAAGAATATTGTCAACTAACAAAAACGTGACAGCGGGGCTGAAGCGTTTTTTGTTTGACAATTCTTCGAGTTAAATTGCTTTTAGGCAAGAAATTTGAGTCATAGAAAACAAATTTATTCCGAAAAAATATAAAACTCAAGTGTAATACGGTAAGACAATTTAACGAATAAAATAAATTAGTATAATTCATGTTATTATTTAATAAATTGTAGCCATGGTTCTGAAATCAGTTAAATTTACCAATACGAATTTTTGTTTCGTTTTTATAGTGTTTACTTACAGTGAAATGACAAATGAAATGTTTTGTACCATTTTTTTCGCTGTAAAAATCTGTCCTAACTTTTTTCCATGGTAAAAGTGACAAAACTACAATATTCTTATGGGACTTGATATACATGAGTTAAATTGTCAGTAGTACAAACTTGTACACTTGTACAGTTATGAACAAAAATGTAGTGTATCGTTTTTACTGTGAATAAACTTGATTCCGCTATAAAAAAATGTCGTTTATTTCATTTTTCGTTTTTGTATTCAAATGACAGGAAAATATATTGCTGACCCCTGATGAGAATGCATTTTTCAAAATAGAAAAATAACTCATCCCTTTATATCGAGCCATTACCGCCGATTTATCGTAAGCGACACTTTTATCGAAACTGAGATTTTTATTGCAAGAAACATTTTAAACTGTAACGGACCAAGCAGTGTTAACGTTTTTCTCCAAAATTCGTTAATTAACGAGTTATAGCAACTGCTTAGTTTATCGTTAATACAACCCATTTTCACATTTTAGCGTAACCGACAACAACCATCTTTGTCGTAAGGTTTATAAAATAATAGGAATAATACGCTCAGGCGTAATAAAATTGAGACAGCAGAAATATCGCAAGCGCCATACAAAAACAAATATTTAAAAAATCCTTCTCCTGTAAAATTTGATATTTGTCGGTTACGCTAAAATGGCGGTAATGGCTCTATATTTATTTTTTATTTACAAAAATTAATTACAGTTTCAAAACTTTCTACAACATTTTATACAAAAATTTCATTATTTTATTTCCATAAGAGCATAACATGAGCTGTACCTATAATTAGAATTGCTCGAACTTGATCGAATATAGTGTCCGTGCAATAAGTTGCTTTTAGACATGGATCTGATGTAATTCGTGTTGAAATTTTTAAATTCTGATAATCTTGGTTCTATCAAAAACATATTTCATTATGTTTTTGATCTTTTTCAAATTTTTCTGTATAATCTTTGTAGTGATAAGGGTGGAAAAGCAATTTTTAAGGGTTTTTTCCGAAAAATGTTTGAATTTGTGCTTCAAAAAATTTTCCTTTAATACCCTACAATAGGGTAGGGTTGTGATGTCCTGAGATACCGTCAAGCATCCCAAGACGCGCTGCGGCTATCTCGTTAAACAAGTGGAAAAAATGCTGAAACTGTAAAAGGTTGTTTTTTCGAGGATTTCTTTGAGGAAAAGGAAAAATTTGAAAAATAAGTCAGATTTTCGAATTCAAAAAGGCGCCACCGGAAATGACTTGTACGTTAAGGGCGCTACGAGACTAAAAAGTCTGGGAACCTCTTCCCTACACGATACCTCTATTCTCAAAATTTTTTTAAATTTACCTAAGTCAAATTAACTTCAAGAATCAAAACTCAACTTTTTCTACTTTACGTTGATAACTGACCCATCGCATTTGAACTTTAAACTAACTTTGAAATTTTTACGTAGGATAGTTTCAAAAAAAAAAAATCGCTTTGTTACTTTGCTTCAAAGTGCCTTGATTACTTTGCATCCTCGATCATGAGCGTTCATATTTTTGATTCTTGTACCAACGACATTTCCTATTGTACTCATTCTCTCAAAAAAACAAAATTTATTTACAACATTTGATGAATTCAATATTGAAAAATTTTTAGTGACTTTTTTGATGAATAGACGTATTCATATCACCGGCAAACCATCACATTAGTATATATTTCATTATTGAAAGTAGTATGGCCTACATTTAGGGACACAGTTCAGCATTTTCATAAAATATAAATACTAAAAGGTCAAGCTTCATAGAAAAACAACCGTATGCCTTCATTACATCATATTCAACAAAAATTTTTCCAAGAACAAATCATAATTACACGAAAACTGTGTTCTATTGATTTTAAAAATAATAAACACTGATAATAATCAAAACCTCGGAGAATTTATTTTCCAAGAAAACATGGAAAACTTATATAAATTTTGTGTATAGAGTTGATTGGGTTATTTGTTGCAATCATTGCGTCATAGTTGTGTTGGTGACGTCAAACAGTAAGTTTACTTTACTAACTATACCCCATAGCCAGTGGCAAAAAGTTTTGAAAATTACTAATGAACATTTTCCAACTCGATTAGATCGTCATAGTGTTTGCACTCACTATGTTGTGTAGATATATTTATCAACTATATCAAGTTAGAATCAAATAATTTGTACGAAAAATATATATTTTTCTTTATCAAATATTATTTTATGGGCTACAGTCTGTGCTTACTAAAACTTGTTATAGATAATTCTTAAATACGAGAGAAAAAAGTTCTGCAATTAAGTTACATTAATAAAACTTCTTTTAATGAAATCTTTTAATAAAAAAAGTCTCTTAAGAAAACAAAAGATTAGTTGAAAACAATCATCTATAAGAATATATATACAGCCGACTCTCGTTATCAGTTCACTCGTTATGAGTCTGCCGATTTATATTTCTATTGTAAACATTCCCCCTCCATGACCGAAAAAAAATTCATTTCAGTCTCTCGTTATAAGACCAGAACATTGGTGTTGATGTTTAATAGTGTAACGCATAAATCATCCTGTCAGAATCTTTTTATTCACTAAAATAATTTTTTTATATAATACGTGTGTAGTTGACCAAAACAAGTTTTGTTCGTCCATTGCGCGGATTATATTACAAATTTTGTTTGACTAACAATATTATTTACAATTTCTACAAAAGATTTTAAAAAATTTTTTAAAGAAAATATGTGTTGACAGTATTGTTTAAACTCCTGTCACACAAACTAGAGAACGCATTTAGAAAATATTAGTAAATGTATTTATTAAAAATAGGTAAATTTTGTGCCGCTTCTAACGAATGGTAATACTACACTAAACGTCCGGGCTATTTGATTATAAATAAATACACACTTACACCTTTGAAAAGTAGGGGAAGTGCGAGTTAAGGCGGTTGATTACTAAGCACAAGTGAGGGTACAGGAATTTTTAGAATTATATTCTGCTACAGCTCCGTAAGCGGACTGATAACGAAAGTCGGCTGAATTATACTTTAATTTGGCCTGGAATTGTAGGGAATAACATCTGTTATAATTATCTTTTCATTTCAGTTTGATGAAATTGCATTTCCGTTATAAAGTTAGTTCAGTCAAAGAAATTTTTAATCTTTAAACAAAGAAATCGTTTTGAGAGTGTAGTATTTTTGTTGAATTTTCATATTTCAATACTTTAATAGTTTTTTACTCCTAAATCGAAAATTCTATATCATATTGGAAGTATGAATGTAGGCATGCTTCTCTGTACGATTTTATACGATACGTCCTGTTAAATTATAGATTACCGGAGCAGTATCGTAGCAAGCGCGTGGCGGGGATGGCCCCCACCAGGGGTGCCAAAGCATGGGGCGCCGCCGCAACTGTTTCACTTAATCGTCAAAGTTAGATATCACCTGATTTTGATACTAAGAACATTGGAAAAAACTACTCAAAAACATAGACTGAGATAAAAGAACAATTAACATATATATGGCTACATTGGTTAGTCTTAAACTAGGCTATAAGTTGAAAGTAAAAAGATTTCTAACATTTTTACAAGTCTGGGAAACAAAGGAACTAGGCGTCATTATCGCGTAATTCCGTGAAGTTCGATAAATCGTGCCCAGAAACCCATGTGGCTGTATAGTTTGTGAAAAAGAGGAGAGGAGACGTATGATATGATTATGGGTAGGGGACGGAGTTTTTAAGTTACTGAACCCTCCTCCTTTTTTTTATCGAAGAGGGGGCGCCAGTCACTTCAGCTACGTTACTGTACCGGAGTTATTTTCTTGTTCGTAATGAAAACTCTTTACAGCGAAAAAAGAGTTTGTTAAATTTCAATGTAGGGAATTTGCACTGCACTTAACCTTTCGAGATATTAACTCATTTACGCGCTTACAAATAATTTACATATTAAACAAAAAAACATTATACGCCTGAATTACATCAGAATTGTTATGTCGTACACTTTAATAAAATTTTTAAAATAATACTATATGCTTGGCTACCCTACATAATAAAAGAGAATTTTTGTGCAAATGTTAAATATCTACTATCCACACATATAATATATTGGGCTTGTAACGAATATTTTGCAAATATTCGGTATTCGGCCATTTTTTGCTTTTCAGCCAAATACCGAATAGGTACTGAGTGAGAAATTATTCGTTCGAATATCGGATAGTAGAGAAAAATTAAATCTGACGCACTTATTTACTTAAAGTAGATAAAAAATATTCCTAAATTACTTAAGTATACTTTAAACAACATTTCCTATATTAACTATTACGTACAACTTGTCTGTGAGACGATGATCTCTGACGCCGTCGTTGCCTTCATTGTGATCTGTCTCTTTTTAGCATAATATGTATTCCGTCTGTCTCTTTTTAGCATAAAACAGTTCGTGTCAATTCTCCTCTTCCCTTCGTCCTGCTATTAGAGATCGTCGTCCCATAGACAAGTAGTACCAAATATTTCACTGAAAACTGTCCTATATAGGTACTCCACGTATGAACTATCCTCAGGCTTTTACAAACCCTCTGGCAACAAACTTCACATTCGGCATTAAAAGTCACACTTTAGCGCCTTGGTGTATAATATACTATATAATATGTAACGATAATTTTGAAAAGAGAAGATTAAGTATTGAAATTTTTTTCAGAGGTGTACTGTAAGGTGTAGTTTGAAACGTTTTGTTATAGAGAATCCAATTTCAATAGTACCGCGATGTGCTTGTAAATATTGTCAAAATGTCAAGTACATATGATGAACTTTTGTTCGCTAAACTGAAACTTGAGCACACGATTTACTTTGGTATACATGACCAAATCATTGTTTTAATTGAGAATTACATAATGATTGAAAAACTGTCAAGCTTTAAGTAGTCAACAGCTATACATATTTAAATAACTAGTCAAGCCCTTCATCCTTTAGGCCAGGGGTGAGCAAATATTTTGATAGTCGGGCCACATTGCAGATGAAAATTTGACCTCGGGCCTTTAAGTATTGCTTAATATTTTATCTAAAAATTTTTATGCACCAATTTATGTTAGACAAAAACTAATATTTGTGTTTTTAATAATAATATATATTTATATACAATGCTTCACGGGTCAGACAAAATTCTACCGCGGGCCGCCATTTCCCCAGGCCTGCTCTAGGCCATCGATTCTCTGTTCGATAACCAACTCATTTGATAACGAAACAGACACATATTTTACTCTTTTGAAATATGAGAAACAGTTATTTTAATTTTAACAGTAGGTACTGATGTGCTTGTGAACATTATTAAGTATTCTAAGTTCGACTTCCGGTCAATCCATTTTGATAATTTTTCAATCACTATGCGAGTATAGAGGATAGTATTTGTCAAATATTCGATATTCGTTGAATGTTCGGATAGTGTATTCGTTACAAGCCCAGCAAATATGTATGTGAATATAGGATTGTTAACATTTAAATTAAAGTATTATCATATAGATATAAAACGTAACTTGACAATGATAGAGTTGGGTATATAGCGACTACCGAGGCATATAGAGAGAAGTTCATTCAACATAATATTGTCGCCTTTGCTTTCAATATTATACAAAAACATATTCCCTTGGGTGTTGTTTTGAATTTTAAATAGATAATGTGATATGAGGAGGATATGAATTTGTGTGTATTTTTGCGTAACCCTTGCGAAAATTATAAAAAAAAAAATATTCTATTCTACTTTCAAGTGTTTCGATGTTATAGTAATTTACCTAACAAGTCCCGAAAGTAATGTGCAATCACTTTTAAAATTGGAATGCATGCTCAGCGTCGAGAATCCGGATGTTTTTTTTTATTGAATTGACCATCTTCAATTTTTCATTATATGTACGTTTCCTATATTTGGTTTACGGTTTATTGTCCAAATATTTTAGATATTTTCTATTCTTTCCAAAATTTTCACATTTCTACTAAGTCTAATTGGATATAAAAGAACGAATCCAGTTCTCAAATTAGAAGGGGGTTATATTTTTTTTAAAAGAAGTTGCATATAATACTTTCTCGGATATTCTGAATTTGTAAAAGAAGGTACTAAAACTAGCATTCGAACACTTCGAAAACTTTTTTATTTTCTCTATTAATTTATTAATAATTAATATTAATGTATTAATCTCAAATTTCATCATTCTATCTTTTCATTTAAAGTACAGAAAACTTTAACAGACTTGATGATTTTTAATAGTTTTCGCAATATTAAATATTCTTTTAATCAACAATTTTAAGGTAATGTATTCTAAATCCAAGTTTAGTATATTTTAAAAATTTTATTTAAAATATGTACCTAAGTAATTTATTTATGGTTGCAGCCAGTGTATTCTCTTTTTGTAAATGTAAAATGACATTTGTTAATAGTGTTTTCAACAAGTAATAATAACAATTAAATCATTATTTACATAAAATGTTTAAATTGTCAAAATAATTATTAAAATATTTATTTTCATTTTTATTAGTAGTAATTTTTTTTTAAATGACCATTTACAAATATGTAGGTGATTATTTAATATGTTTATCTAATGATACCATCATAATCGTATTGAAATTTTATATTTTTGGAAATATGATAATATTTATGTAAATATATTTGGGAGTGTGAACGTAACTTTGAAAAGTCTGGAGGCGATTGGCCTAGAATAACGTATCCTAGTTTTAAATTAGTTTCGAAGAAACAAAATTAATTATCATAACCAATATTATTTTCGAGGATAAGAATTGTATAATTAGGAACAATAATTGTCATTTAAGGTGATGGATCCGTTAAAGATTAACTAACTATTAAATTTCAAAAATAACGTATCACTTAACGAAGATAGTACCACTTAACGTATATAGCGTATCACTTAACGAAGATAGAAATGTAGTCTGAGAAGAGCTTTTTGGTGTGTTTTGGGGATAATTTTTTCATAATTAAGTCAAATTTTGACATTTTGTTTAGTAAATGCTAAAAAATTATTAATTTATTCTGAGAATGGTTTAAGGCGCCAATCTCACCTTAATATATATTTTGATAGAAATAATTATAATTTTCGTAAAATGAGAGCAAAAGTGTAGACAACTTTGTGTTAAAATAAAATTTGTTTACTAGCTTTAATTGCGAAATATGATCTACAAATTTAGAAAATTTAATAAAATGACATAGTGAATATAAATTTTCACTTAACTCTTTAATTTTATTATAAACATTTTACATTTAAAATAGGTACAGGGTGTCACAAAATTATGATTCAATATTCATTGTACGTAATGCACTGTTTCTCCAATGATTTTTGAAATCTTTCAACTTTTTTCGACAATGAGTAGTTGTGATGTGAAGAATTGGGGGGGCAAAAAGTGGGAAACAAAACGAAGTACAAATAGTTGTTGTTTCGTAAAATTAATTTATTGGGGCAATTAATTTTTGGAACACATTGTATTATAATTATTTTAATATAATTACATATTTGCATTGGGAGTACTAATTTACAGAGTTACAATGAAAATAGAATGGAAAATGTTCAATTTTGAAAATTTATATTGTTAGTTTGTTTATTTACTGTTTCAAATTTTCGTAAAATATTTCAGTTATTTTGGCCATTTCATAATATTTATTAATATTGTAACAGTAGTGTTTTGTTTTCATATATAGAAATTTCATAATCAAACAATTACCAAATTCCGTAGTAAGAGTTTAAACAAATGGGAATGTGTCGTGTGTATTGTTTTAAATTAATTATATGAATTTCTTAAATATATTAACGGCTCGAGTAATAATTTAATGCAATTGGAATTTCGTGTTAATCGTTATATTTTGAGTTACAGAAACAAGTTCAGAAGTCCAGATCAGTCTTGCTTACGTAAAAATTTGTTGAATATTTTGTACAGTCCTCGTTTAAATCTTATATTCTTCTCTGTCTTCGATTTTTATTTCCTTCATTATTTGGAAATTTCTTTAACAAAATATTACAGTATAGAAATGTGGGAAGTATGCTAAAAAGGACTAACAGCTCTGTGATTGATCATTGAAATTGTGCTAATATTCGCAAAAGAAATTAAAAACAATATTCCCTTTTTATACAAATTATGTACAAAGATTCAATGGCAATAGATGCAAAAAGGTTTCGGAACTACTGACAAAATTATTGTGGCATATCGGCGTTATTTAAAATTCTAGATGCTTCTCAACAGTTCACTGGTTCGCTTTCTCGTGTGAAAATAATAGAGTCATTAGCGTATAGGGCGATGTGGACCTTGTGGGGCATTTTGGGAATGTTGGTGATGTATAAGCTGAACAGGACCACGGATTTGGAGTCTTTTTTGTCGAAAAGAATTTTTGCGACGAAAATTTATCAAAATTGAAACGTTTTCCAACTTTTGCTTTTAGAAACCGTTGGACTGGTAAACTGGTTTCTGGAAACTAAAAGATTTTTCGTTCCAAAAGGTTTTTGAAATTTTTATTACACCGTCGCAAAAACCGGAAAAAATCCAAAATATTGAACCATTATTTTAACTATTTTCCAAAAAAATTAGGAAATTGTATTCAAATTATTTAATGTTTAAATGAAGATTTAAGTAAATTTGAGAGCTGATATCGAATCTGACTCCTTCACTTTGCATGGAAAAAAATAAGAAAAAGAGTAACTCAGCAATCGAGTTACGTTGTTTCTATTTTTGGTGTAAAATACGAAAATCTAATATGTCGTAAGTGCAAGAATTGCCTGTACATACCTACATTAATTTTATTACTATTATAAAAATCAATAAGTTCCACAATGTGTAAGTATTACGTACTTACATTCTCGTATATCAATTTACCACCAGCCAACATTGTGCCCGATATGTAGCTCTGAAGTCAGTCGTCAGTTTTGTTTTATGATTTATGCAACTGCATCACCGTTTAACTAGTTCGGTATCATAAGTCCCAGCTATTAGGCCAGGCGCACACTGAGCTGCGTCACGCAGTAAACGCAGGGCAGGGCAGGGCAGGGTAGAGCAGAGCAGAGCAGAGTAGGGAAGGAAAGCACAAGAATTAAACTGTGTGGCCGGGCGCATATTGAGGCGCAGTTAACGCAGGCAGAGCAGCAAAGTTTCTGTAACTTTTGTTTTAGAACGAGATAGCACGAACTTAAGAGCAGAGCAGAGCAGAGCAGCACTGTTTTTCTTCAATTTCTAAAATAAGACTCGAGAACGTGTTACAATGTCGCGCAACATTGCGCAGTTTCTGTGTCACATTCACGAGTGCCACATCGGTCTCGTGCAACGCAGTGCTGCTCTGCTCTGTTCTGCGTTTCAATTCACACTGTCCCGTTCTACAACACAAGTCACAGAAACTGCGCTACCGTGCTTGCGTTAACTGCGTCTCAATGTGCACCCGGCCTTAGCGTTACATTCGTTCGTCGCGTCGTCGTACGTTTAACTCGAACCAAAGAACCAGCAGTTTTCATTTTTATCGACCATAATATAAAAATTGAATATTTTGAGCAAAAAAAAAAAAAAAAAGAAATTAAATATACGACATTAAAACATGTCAGTACCAACATAATAAAAAGTAATTGATCACTAAAAAGGAGCGAAACCATAGGTATGTACAGAGTGCATTATTTGTGCATTACAATGCTCTTATTCTTATACTTGAAGAATTGTGTTCTTGACATGATTTGGAGAGTATTATTAATAGTAGTTTTTTGATGTTTGCAGCAACGGCGGAACAGTATTTACAGGAGTAGGTACGTTCAATTGTATAAGAATTTTGAAAATTTCAAAAAGTTGACAACACTGTTGTAAAACTTTTCCGTCTTGTTTTTGTTTGAAACTTGCTGGGAATCATTTATGAATAATAGTCAAAACAAATCCAACTAAAAAGATCATTCCATTCTCAAACGTTACAAAGGATCAAAATTTATTGCGTTTTAGGAGAATGAAGTTGTTGAATTTCGATGGGAAAGTTCATATTGTAAATCATCCCCACTTACCATGACGCCATTTTGGAAGAAATTGATTACCAGTTAAAGGTATGCCATTGGTCTTACCTCGCAACAAAATTTCAAAAATTTTTCGATGTCGATAAGGAGTTTTAAAAAAAAATTTCCAAATCACCAAAAATTTAAAACCTCCAGTCACGTGAACTTATAGTAACTTCTTTCCATCAAAGTTTTACCGATTTTCATAAGTAAGAAAATCGAAATGTTAAAAATGACAATATTTTCAGAAACACTGAACCAAAAAAAGAATTGTTACATTTCGACTTTCGAACGCTAGACCTCTTGTATAGGTACTTATGAATCCGAAATTATAACACATCATTATTAAATGGGCACATGCTCAAAAGACCTCCAGAAATTGTGGTAAGGGAAATACAATTTGAATTTGTTTACATAGTTACATAGTCATGTTTTTAAACTTTTTAAATGAGCGAGAGAAAAAACTTCTGTTTATTAATACGACAGAAAAAGACAAAACACCGATGTAGATAAAGAGGTACTTTTTAGCTTTCGACCATAATACAGACGTATCCAGTTTAAAAAAAAAATATTATGGTGATGATACCGGGAAAATTTATAAAAAAAAATACAAATAATTCAACATTTAAGTAGGTAGTACATTAGCATCAATCTGTTTGCATATGTCCTCGAAAAGTGGAAACATATGGTATTTATCTACAATATGAACGAACTAGCTCATATAAGCACATATGTATAAACAATAGCAGATATACATAATACAAGATTCCTAACTACTGGCTGTCTATCATTTATTTTAATGATTCCACCACTAGTGGCACTAGTTGTCATCGTCATCAGTGAATTTAATTATGACAATGTAATAAATTTACTAACGTTTGCCGAAGACTCGAGACACAGACACACGTTGTGAAATTCATCTAAACACATATCATGCATTTAGATAGGTATGAAAAATGATATAATGTGAACGTATTTTAACGCTAATGTGAACCTATTTTATAAATGATAACATTTTTCTTTTTTTTAGCAAAACGTTGATTTGCGTTTTTAACGGTTGGTATATGTGTCAAATGCACCCAGAGCTACGGAATAATTGAAAATTTTGACGTGCAGTTAGTGAGCATTTTAGTGAATGAGTCGTAGCAAAAACTATTTTTTACGGTGGATACGGACCGCATAAAAAAATCGCATTACATCAACAGGGGTGGTTGGAGATTAAATTTAATGCCTACCTACAACTTGCTTCGCTTAAGTCTTCAAAAATTTCATAATTTTATCGCTGTGACGTTGGACTATTTACGAGATATTTACGATCAAAAGTTTACGATTACGAAAAGTAACGAAAAGTAATTATTTTAAAAATATTTTATTGTTGACCAGATTAATGGGACAAAATGACTATAAAATGGAGCATAAATTGACCAATTATAATTAATTTATTGAAAGCAATACGTTTGGAATATCGACAACTTGCTTCGCTTACATCTTCAAAAATTTTGTCATTTTTTTACTACGATACACGGTTTAGGAGATACTTACGATCAAAGTTTACGACAACGAAAAATATCATTTATAAACAAATACACTTAACAAAACGGGTACATTTTATGATAGACCGACTTCGTAAATAGTTCGAAAACTTAACACATCGAATAAGTACTGCTATAGGTAACTTTTTCAAGTCATTTAAGTTGTTGAAATTTTCTTGTACGCATTTTATTTAGACCGTGTTATAGGAGAACTGTCGGAATTTCACATCGCGTTATATGGAATCCGTGTTATAAGCATACTGCGTGATAGGAGAATTGACTGTAACAGTTAATCCCTTCACGCACATAAGCGTAGGGAGAGTGAAAAAAAATTATCTTATGTTTAAAACTGTTTATTAGTATAATATATTTTTATATAAATTTTGAGCATGGGACAAATATGTCCCAGTTTCAGTAAATAGTACAAATTACGGAAGTATGAGAAATTTTAAGTGATTAAAATATTCTACTTTACTTATTTTATTATAATTTACTTATCAAGATTGATCATTTTTTATTGCAATAATTTATAACGCACAAAAATTTTTAAAAGAATTGAAATTTAAAATTAATAACGGTCAACTTTGCAACTTTGCAACTTTGTACCAGAGTTTTTTTGACAATTGATAGATTATTGCGTTGCCAATGCATGAAATTATTAAAACTCCTATAGACGAATAATTATATAAACTTACAAATGTTTTAAATCGTACCAGTATTGCGTAAAACGTAAATATAAATTGGGGACAAATATGTCCCATATCCCTTAAGGGGTTAAGAATATTATTAGCTTGGTAGTTGAATAAAAAAGCACCCATTAACGGAAATGGGGAAATTAAAGAGTGTAATTTTTCGACATTTACAACTACTTAAGTAGGTATGTTCCGTTAAGTTTAAATCATTTCATAATCCACTTGCAACAAAAAATATTATGTAAGGATATTAAATGGTTTTAAACTTATTTCTTACAAGGACTGTATTGTATGACTTAATAGATTTACAACAGCTCGTAATTTCATAAATTTGCATACATAATTACGAGCAATAAATAAAAGTATATAATTTTCACTTAATTGACGCATTTGGTTCGTATATACCCACTTGAAACAACTGTTAACAATATGAACCTTCTTAATTACTTGAACAATATGAATTCAAAAGGGTAGAAGAAAGCATAATGAAACATATTTTAGTGTAATATGGAGATATCTTGCCGTACATAACTATAGGAATTTATGTTAATATAAAAGTAATTATCTTAACTCATAAATTACTGTTTAAAGTAAAATATACATACTTTGTTCACGGGTATTAGGTTTAAACTAAGGTATAAAACATTTCAAAAAATTTGTTATGTAAATCTACTGGTGAACTGTGTCACTGAATTCTTTCACAAGTCTATTTTGTGCTAGCGAAAATCGGTCTGATTGTAAGTTTGATTTAAGAAGAAATGCGCTACCGAAAAGTCAAGTCGCCCACTAAAATCCGTTGAGAGATATGAATTGGTTGAAAATTTTGAATAATTTTAGTTTGAAAGTTGGCTTATTTGTCTATATCGCACTTAATTTGATTACAAGCATTGTTATAGAGTGCTAATGGTTGTATTAGTTGGCTCTGTTAATATTGTTCAAGTGTAAATTTTCTATATGTGAACAAGTTTACTTCCAAGAACTACTTCAGTTTATTAACAGGTATACATATGTAAATTAACCTGTAATCCTGAAGTATAGTTGTAATCTAGTTTAACGATTATATTCTGATAGAAAACTTGTTCGAAAATATATTGTATGCGCAGTTAAATATAGTAATTTAGAGCAGTCGTTCGAGTCTCCGTTATTTTTCAGAGCTCATGTACACTATAAAAAAATGTGAGCGAATACGATGGCTTGCGATTGAATGTGTCGTGTGCACATGTCTGGACTATGCGCACTCTGACTATCAAAGTTCTTGTTAACTAATAGTAAGTATTATAATTTTAAGTCTCATTGTTTAATGTAAATTGTAAACTTGTCTTTTAAACTATTCTTTCTTAACTTAAAAGTTGCTACTAATCTAAGACAGTGGATGATATTTCATTGCAGATTTCATTCTTTTTTTTTTTTTGACTAAAATTGTAAAAATTTTACACTTTAGCACTGTCAAAAATGTGTTATCAAATATCATATTGTCGGCCATAATAATTTCTCACTCTAACTCAATAAATATATTCTATTCTTAACTATTTTTTGTAAAGACCTTTTAAATTATTTAACCACTTTTAAATTATTTCCCTTTTTTTGTAAATTTGCTTTTTGGTAGTAAGTTAAAAGACAAAAAAATAAATTAGATAATATAAGAATTAATTTTGTTGTAAGATAATATATGTACCGAATATCGATGTATGTTATGTCCGTCAAAGAACGGACAAGAGCCGTTAAAGTTCAACCATTATTTTAAATTTAATAGAAGCAGAGTTAGTATATGTATTATTACTATAATTCTTATTGTTGAAATATTCTTAGTGGTAATAAAAATGAATTATTAGGTACATGGAATTTTCATACATTTTCCTACATGTTTGTTATTTACCATGGAGTATACACGTATAATAATAATTAAGAAAATTTTTGGATTAAATAATGTTAACAAGGAAACAACATTTAAAGCTCATTGTGGCTTAAATTATGTGAAAACTCTTGTGATTACTCACACGAAAATTACACTTTTTGCAGACTTATTATCATACAAATATAGGGAAAAAGTAACAATATTTTTGAATTTAAATGAAAAACTGACGACAAAAAAGCGCCCACATTTATTGTTACCAACATCGGAAATTCTTACAAATTAATTTTAAATAAATTCAATAGAAATACAAAAAAGAAATGGAATTTTTCTAATTTAAATACAGATAAAATAGAATTTATATTATAGTAGCTTGTTACAAATTTTTTTTTATCAAAAAATAACGAATGTTATTTTTCTATAGAACGAATAAAAACAAAAAAAATGTCATTATACGAGAAACATTAGCGAAATGAAGCGGAAATTAGGAGAAATGCATTGACTCTGACAATTTCAAATATTTCTCGGTAGGGGTGGTTGTACATATTGTTTCTAGTTTCATTAGACATAAACCTCCATTCGTATACAGGCTTGGTACAAATTATTTATTAATAGTAGCCTCTTGCAAGTAGACAATTACTCTTAAAAACTGTTTTGAAATGGTTAAAAGTAATTCTATATGACATACGTGTTTGTAGCCAGAGGCGTAACTATAATGGAGCAGGTGGAACAGTCGCTCGAGAGCACATAATAAAAAAGAACGCGACAGCAAAAGAACGATTTTGAAAAATTTGGAAAAGTAGAAAATTTTTTTTTTTGCTCGCACAATTATATTTTTTGGAAAAAGTAGACTATTTGTAGGAGACGCTTGAATTAAAATTGCTCCAGGGCGTAAAATTTGTAGTTACGCCTGTGTTTACAGCAACTAAGTCCGTGTAAACAAATCGTAACTTTTGTTAATGGTCATAGAAATATTTCTTTAAATTCAAAGAAAAAATCAAAGAAATGATAAAGAAATCGTTTTGAGAGTGCATATAGGTATATTCTTTTTAACATAATATTGTTCCTTAATTATATTCAATAAAAATGGAAATATTCGGTACAGAAAAAAAATTTGTTCGTGCACTATTAATAGAATAATAAGTAAAATGTGTGTTTGAACTGAGAAATGAAATAATTCAGCTGTTATTAATTACAAATAAATTGAATGAGTTTGATTTAAGAGTCGATAATATTACGCGTATTACGCAATGATGTTTCCATTTGATCAATTTTTCACACCCATAGATTAAACAAATAAAACATTCCTTTTGACTTTTCGTTATAATTTCGATTTTTTTCCTCTTTCTTACTAGATATTAAAATATTGAAAAATTATTACTTTGAGCATGAATTTTTGGAAAACGAATCGTCAACATCAAAAACAATTTCTTTGTAAAGAAAAACCGGAACAATTCAACAATATTTTAGTTACGAAAAAAAAAACTTGTTCAAATATTTATATTTTTGTTATTGAAAGCTATCAATATCATCAATAAAAAAAATTATTGTAAATTGTTTTGTTATACCTATGTATTTTTTATCATATTCACTAGTAATATAGATAAAAAACCATTTGATGAAATATATTTTTCATTTTAAATAAACCGAAAACATACGTACTGTTTAAAAAACGATAAATCAAAATCAATTGGACATTTTTGTAATTAATTAGGAAATTTATCAAATTTTTTCAGCTTCAACGAACGATACTCATTTTATTGTAATTTGTATTTAATTGAATTTGTCTAAATTCCTCTCTGTCCGTTCAATACTTTCTATATTTGAATTTTTATACACTAAATGATGTATGTAATTATGTTCATGACGAATTGGTTGAATATTTCCAATCAGCGTTATATAATAATTTGATTTTTTGACAAAAATAATCTCTAAATTTTTAAAAATATTATGTTGGAATGAGAGATTGTCATAATGAAAAAAAAAAAATAGTCGATTTTTGGTTAATGTGTGGCAACTAAGACCATGAACATCACTTTTATATATAATTATACCCTAGTTTGTTTACCGAAGCGACGGAATTAAGAAAACAAATTGCATTTTTCGGATTTTTCCTTTACGTCCGTACGTTTGGCAACTCCTAGTCTAGACTGTTAAATTATGATTAATTATACCAAACATTCAAAATACTGATTTTTGGTATAGGGAAACCTAATATACCCACCATTTCTTATTCAATGATGTAAAATACATAGGAGGTTTCACCTAAAAATATGAATTTTTGAAATAGATACACACATTTTATAAAAAAAAAAGATTCAATATTCGTTTTGAGTTGAAAATTACGAGGATTTTCCTGTGCCAAAAATTAATATTTTGAAGTTATAAGCCATCTTTTTAACAATCTAGACAATTACCTTCAATTTTCAGAATCTTTCCTTGAAACTATTTTGATTGTTATCTTTGAAATATATACGCATCAAAAACTATAAGCAATCGACCATTTTTATACTCTTTACTTTTGAGAAAAATATTTCACTAGTCCCTAGAGAAACAGTAACGCCTTGACGGTTATAATCTATAATGACAAAATGCCAAACTGGTACACTATTTTGACAGCTAATACACTTTCTTTATACGGATTTGTTGACGTCGTACGACATGGTGCGTGAATTAGTAAAGTTTCACTTAACTTCTTACGACGTCAATGACCGTCAAAGTGTTAACCCACAAATGACTATAAAATATATAGATATAGAAAAACATCAGGTATTCATTCGCAACATTAATAACTGAATTATTAAAGTTCTCTGAACAACCACGTTAAATTACATTTTTTAAAAAAATTAATTCAAACTTTGTATTCTATCTATGGTGCTAGAACTTAATATCGTTTTAGTTTCAAATATCTTGATCGAATTTCTCAAGTACTGGAAATATTATTGTTCAATATAACATGTTAGGTATAATAATTTCCATTAAGATTTATTTGTGATTTCAATAAATTTTCGTAATGTGAGGGATGTGTGAATTGTAAGAGTGCGAGTCAATTACAACTATATTTATGATTTTAGACTAAAATATTAATATAATTCTAAAGTTGATATAGTTAATTCTAAAAACTTTTTGCTTATCGATCAAACAGCTTTTTGAAAGCTTAATTTTTTTCACACCCAGCTTGTTTATTTGATAATTACTAATCGTAAACTGAGATTGCACACACTTTCAATTTCTATAAAAAATTATTCTGTTATTGATTCCTTCAGTTCAGTTACAATCACCCCCTCTTATCACTCTAATTGCAACATTACGCTTAGGAAATGTGTGAATGTTTTAAAAACGGTTTCACATTTCTCCTTAGTTTCGATTTCTTAAGACAGTTAAAGAGTTCGGCTAAAATTCTTAATTATGTCAGATATTATACATCCTACAACCAATGGCAACAGTAACACTTTTAAAACTGTTTTTGTTACTGATAAATTACAAATCTTTGAAATGGTGAAGTTCTTCAACGAGATCTTTCTATAGGGAAGAGTTCATTAGTAAAAGAATAAATCATCAGTCAACAGCTTATTCATTAAAAATAATGTCAAACCTTTTAGCTTTTTCTAGTTGCTGCAGTAAAATGACATTTTATTTAATAACATTTCAACAAATAAATCTTCATATAATTTTCTGTTAGGGAAATGACTTCTTTTACATAATATTTACCTTTACAGACAAAATTTTTTCAGATATTTTTCTATCAAAAGAAAAATAAATATTTACCTTTTTCATAATATTTGAATGAAATCTGTTTTTCTTAGAAAAGAATTTGCTACTAATTTTCCTCGTAAATTACACAATTCTTTTAAATGTTTCATATTTTTTCAGTATACTTACTATATAGTGAAAAGACCGCAAACTGACACATTAGAGTAATTTTAACAATTTTCAACACGTAATTATTTTTAAAGTGGAAAAATTTTCTCTTTCATAATTTACTACCCCCTTCCTATCCCCACTCCGCCTTCTCGACGCTGTTTGAAATATTATTTTGTTGTCATTTAAGATGTTATGTTGAAATCATATAGATCATACATACGTACGAATTTTATTTAACTATATACAGTTCAAGTATGATTATAAATTATTTATATTTTTGTAATAAAATTTATTCATTTATTCCATGTAAATTTCAAAACATAGAAGTGAATTGTTCTATATTGAACGCAGATAGACGGGGTAATGACGCATCTACCAGGAAATGTTCTTTGTTAAATTACGTATTATGATTTAAATAAAAATTAGAACATAGTTGTCATTGGATGGGTCAGTGGACTAGTTGAGCGTATAGGTTCCATTACCATGGCCGGCAATCCCAAAAATAAATATCGACTTGTTCTTTAAGATAACAACCTCAGGCAAATACTAATCAAATTATAGTTTTACTACCTCCGTTATCCTGTACTCGTTGAATAAATAAATCATAGTAAATTTACTTTCTAAGTTTTTAAAATATTTTACAACCACGCTACTGAAATTCCTGATATTAAAAATATCTAGCTACTGAAATTCTAGTTATACACCAGAAAACCGCTGTATATTATAGCAGTTATTGTTTCGAAATCACGCTCTGCTACCATGCTACCGAAATTTTCTTCATTAAAAAGTTATAATTTCCAAATTATTCGTTTGAATATCAGAAAGAGGGTATGCATTATATAACAGTAATTGTTTTGCAACCACGCTCTGCTACCGTACAACCAAAATTCCATTTTATTAAAAAATAGTTTTAAATTATACGTTTGAATTTTGCAGAAATGGTAAACATTATAACAATTACTGTTTTAAAACCTCTGTCTGTATTTCATAAAGAGACTATGTATTATTGCTTTGCAACAACGCTCTATTATTACAACTTATAATGCCGCCAAAATTTTTTTTTATTAAAAAATGATCAGTTTAAAACGATTCGTTTGCAATTTAAAAAGCGGTAAACATTATAAGAGTTATTGTTTTGAAACCACCACCGAAATTTTCTTCATTATGAGTTTATCATTTTTAAATGATCTGTTTATATTTCAGAATAACCACGCTCTGCTACCATGCAATCGAAATTTCTTTTTATAAAGTCAACTTTAAACGATTCATTTGCATTTTGAAATAGTTGTAAACATTATAACAGTTGAAACCACGCTCTGCTACCACACTACATAAATTCCTTTTTACTTAAAAAATGATCAACTTTAAATGATCTGTTTGCATTTCAGAAAAAAAGCGGACATAATAAATACATTACTATTACGTCTCATCAAATAAAAAACATTCAGTTTTGTTATCGTTTTTTTTTTTCATCAATATAACTTAATATTACTAAATTGTTTGTTCGTTTGGTGGGTATACATTTCGTCCACTAACGTACCATTTGTTTCAACAATGAAACCAAATGTACGTTCACTTCGTCGAAATGTCGAAACGATTTATTATTGTTGAAACGTCTACGTTTACTCATAGATTATATTACGTTACCGAGCGTTAGCCGTACAGCGAGAACGTACGGATGTTTTTCCAGACGAAATTTGATACCTCATTTTAACTATACACAGTCTATGTGGAAAACATTTTATTTTTAAAGACTGTCGTATAGTACTTTAACATATGTGTGGTGGGACGGCCCACAATTACACTTGGATTAAAATGAATGGGTCCGGCATAACTTGTCCAAAATAAAATAAAAAAATTTGGGGGACAGGTCTACCCACACTGTTAACTTCCCATTGGGTGTCCTTAAAGACTAGAGGCTACTGTATATAAATAATTCTTTTTTCATTTCAAGCAACTTCTCCCCTGGGCCCCCGATAGAGGCTTTGCTCCTTGCACCATACCGGGGGCTTCGCCTTCTGTACCTAAGGGTGGGGGCTCCACCCTTATCAAACAAATGATGTTATCATTTGTTCTCATGATATGCGAGACAAAATATATTTCAAAAACAGTTTCTTATTTCGTTCTTTCTTTTTTTAGTTCATAATAAAATACTGGCTTTTTTAACATCAAGGAAGGTTGTTAGGCCATTATATAATTATGTTATGGTAAAAAATCCATATAATCTATGTTATCTTAATAAAGTTAATTCTGTATTCTTAATAAAGTTAATCTTATTAAAGTTACCACAAAAAATAAACCGCCAATCCGAATTTGCTGAAAACTTTATCCGGTCTTCATTTTTTGATTACGCATCTAATGAAATTAGTCCGGAGTTCATATTATCATTTGTTCTCGAGATATGTGAGACGAAAAAAAATTCACGAACGAACGAACTAACGAATACACGCACAGACATCACACTAAAAACGATGGATTCGGATTTTAGTGGCCTTGAAACGTGGAGATGTCAAAATTAGCGATTCGTAAAATCGGACCCATTACAATAACTTTGGAAAGTTAATAAAATAAAATAGAAATTATTTCAGTGAGTAGAGAGATAGATAAATCTTGCATCTGATGGCCTTTGAATTAAAAAAGTAAATAAATAATTTATAAGGGGAAGATTAGGTTTGGTTATATCACTGAAATGTATTTCAATAATACTTATATAAGCCTTTTCACCACGTTAAGGTACTATACTAATCCAGCAAGAGGTTTATGTTTTTTCTTTTAACTTTTTTCTTATTTTGTTGCCTTTTCCCAGTTGTTTGGATCACTGCTTCAACTGCTTTTGCCGAACTATTTCGCACAATCTGAGACGGTTGGCCGCTTTATAATTATGCTGAACAGTGAACATACATTTTTTGATACAAAGTGTACATGAATAAATATGTGTAAGTACATAAATAAATATTGTAAAACCATCTGGACATTTTCACAAAGTGTCTTGTTGTACTGACATTTCAAAAAAGTATACTTACATGTTATCAGTTTTTCTTTTTTTCTGTTTTCTTAATTTGCGGTCAAACCGTTTTCAAAACTTTTTTTAAAAGGAATAAATAAAGGTGCAGAAAAATAATCGTATGAGATGACGTATGGCAATCCATCACAACAGGGACAATTTTGAAAATTGAAAAGAAAGTTCAAATTCATTCGTCTTTATAACTATCCCCAATTTTTCTTTTTAATAATGAATGGCTGCCTGTAACTGTCGAAGTTGCCTGAGATAATTTTGTTTGAGTATTCAAGTATTTACAGTCTTTAAAGCAGGGGTGTCCAAAGCGTCGGCGGGCCAAATTGTAAATAACAAAATATTTGGCGGATTAAGAATAAAAATTTTAAAATAAATGTCGCAAAGGAAAAATGCGCTTGTTGATTCATATTCCACTGTTCTGGTCAACAGACTATATACAGTAGTGGTGTCGATCGCAGAGCAGCTTTCTATTCTAGTTTTCAAACTGAAAATTTGGCCATCTTTTAGGAAAAAATTAAAATTTAGCACCAAGGGGTCAAACTAGATTGTCTATGTCTCTGTTCCACTTGTAATGAGTTTATGACGTAAAATCTCCCCACTCTGGCGTGTAGATACACACTGTTTGCAGTGGTATTGGTTTAATGGTTGCGTCTGTGTGCGTATTCACACATACTACTACAACGACTACAACACACGTATTATGGGACAGACCAAGCTGTCCAATTTAAGTAACAATGTCTTAGCATTGTCTAACAATGTACTGTGTATTCGGCGACGGACACTGACTGACTACATGCCTTAAGCTGTGACTGGCCTACAAATGACTCCAAGCGAATTACACTTTTTTGATATTAGTTGGCTTCTAGTGTTCTATGTTTAGCACTCAGGTTAAAGCCGCTGCTACACGATGCTATGAACACCTTCCAACATTCGACGTTGGATGGTTCATAGCATCGTGTAGCCGTTGTTCGAACCTACGAGTGTCCAATGTCGAGCGTCAAACGTTCGTATTTGGTCGTGTCCCGTTCGATGTCGGTATTTTTGCACCGAGTCAAAGGGATGCTTCGAACGTTTGAAGGTCAATGTTGGTTGCGTTGGTTGGTTCGACTCAGCAGCTGCACGACTCGTTCATGTGAAGAGAGACAACATCAGTGTATAACATTAGAGATTACATCAGACAGATGACATCGTCGTCCACTGAATAAACGTTTGTCTCAACACATTATACAAGAGAGACAACATCAGTGTATAACATTAGAGATAACATCAGACAGATAACAGCCTCGCCACTGAGTACCAACACATCATCATTCGTATTGGATCAAACATTCGATTCACCGTGTAGCAGATACATTCGTCGCACCAACTATCGAACTTAATTGCCTCAAACGTTCGATCGAACGTTGGAAGGAACGTTCGTAGCATCGTGTAGAACCCGCTTAAGACGGTTCTACACGATGCTACGAACACCTTCCAACATTGGACGTTCGATGGTTCATCGCATCGTGTGGCCGTTGTTCGAACCTACGAGTGTGCGATGTCGAGCGTCAAACATTCGCATTTGGCCATGTCCCGCTCGATGTCGGTATTCTTGCACCGAGTCAAAGGGATGCTTCGAACGTTTGAAGGTCAATGTTGGTTGCGTTGGTTGGTTCGACTCAGCAGCTGCACGACTCGTTCATGTGAAGAGAGACAACATCAGTGTATAACATTAGAGATAACATCAGACAGATAACAGCGTCGTCCACTGAGTACCAACACATCATCATTCGTATTGGATCAAACATTCAATTAACCGTGTAGCAGATACATTCGTCGCACCAACTATCGAACTTAATTGTCTCAAACGTTCGATCGAACGTTGGAAGGAACGTTCGTAGCATCGTGTAGAACCCGCTTTACCCAAGTTTCCCCGCGGGCAGCATCTAGCTTGTGAACCACATTGTTGGCACTCCTACATACCTAAAAGTATTCCAAGCTAGTTGACAAATTCATGCAACCAGTTGTTTAATGTAATAAATTAGGTGTACCTACCTTTTCGTGTTTCACAAATTATTCGTGAAAAAGCGTCTCCTCTGAATATTTAATGCTCACGTCAAATATTCCTTTATTGGTTTGGTACCAATTTATTTATAACTTTGATACTAAAAATAAAAAAAAATTATTTTTAGTCATGTAAGTTCTACTAAAAATATAAGCAATTTATCAAGATGTTTTATGGAAATTAATAAAAATTTTACAAGTTCGTTCACTTGTTGTTTTCCCACAGACGGATGGACCGGACGGTTGAAGAAAAGAAAAATAACAAATTAGTTAAATTTTACGTTCGTGTCGTAAAAGTCGTTGACGGTCGTAACGATCGCTTACAATGCACAAAAGAAAAGAATAATATTCGAATAATATAATATTGTAACATGATACGATTAGAACTGAACGGTGTCAGGCAAATGATAGCACATACTAAAAATATGTTAAAATTTTATTTAAGGAATATGTAAATCAACATTTTGTTGTCTACAGATGTTGAAAAGTTCGTATCCAGCCGGCAATACTAATACATTTTTCGCTTTAATATTTGAAGACGTGAGTGACTGAAGGTGTTATGTAACATTTTTTACAAAATTTTGTTATATACTATGCTGAAGCATATACTAAAATTTGGTTTCATTACGTCCAATAAGTTTGTAGAAATTCAATAATAAACATGTGCTATTGCCATAGGAAGTATATGTAAATAAAAGCTTTCAAACGCTTCTATTGTAAAATTAAAGAAAATGTTACATAACACCTTCATCCACTCATGTCTTCATTTATTAACTGAACTCATTAATTTGTCAAATTTTGACGTCAATTCAGATTCTGATTCTGATGATGATTTTAATCAATCGAAAGCTAGCTCTTAAGAATACATTTTAATTTTTAAGTGAAAATTTGATAAATTAAATTGTTCACCATAGTTTGTTAGAAACTTTGAGGAGTATATTTGAAAGTAAATTAAATTTTTCGGGGGCTTCACAAATTCGGGAGCTTCTTCGGAAGAAAGAACAATTTTTCGAGAAACACAAAAACTAAATTTACAATATTTATTTATTTTTTATTTAGTTAGACAATTAATATTTTGTATAACTGAAGTACGTACTACCTACTAAACTTTATCCTATGATTAAAATCTAAATTACTATAATTAAAATCGCCTTATTTCCAAATTTTTAGTTATTTTTCTAAGATATGAGCCTGCGAACTGGATTTATGCAAGAAGTATTCAGGAAATGGCAAATTGTGCCATCGTTCTTTCATTATTTAAAAGTCGCTAATGAAGTTTTTTACGATCTAAAAATTACAATAGAATCACCCATCCTAAGCATAACTATAATGGACCAAGTGGAGTAGTCGCGTCAGGCGCACACGACGAAAAGCGACTTATGTTGTAGTCCTGTGAAAGGAATTTGTAAATTTTTTTGAAAGAAGGAAAAAAACGAATTTTGAACGAAATTTATCGTTACACGTCTGTCACCCACTATAATACTTTTCGACAAGCTCTGATGGTAACATGCCCAGGTAAATTTTGAAAAAATATATTCATTTTGTAACAGGATTTTTCGTTTTTGTTAGTAGTCTGTTTGAAGTACCAGTAATAGTCGAACAGATCGAAGTCATTTATGAGGTTACATCAGAAACTCATCAATTTGAATAATATAAAGACGTAAACTATAGATAGTTTCAAATTAAAACTATTACAAACAAGAATGCATAATTTGTCCACATTTGTAATTTTGATAACATAATTTATAAATTAAATAATTTATTTACATTTTTCCATATATATTCATAAAATTTGACTGCATAATTTTTTTATTTTTTTTTTTTATTATAAACCAGAATTCACTAAAATAAATTACCAAACCACTTTACTAAACAACACGCTATAAATTTTTACATTTCTGGTTTTTATCTAAAATAGTGTTACGTGCTGAAAACGTAAAAATATGCAACAGTACATACTTATAAAAATTAATATGTAGGGATATAAAAAATTGCAGTCAAACGCAGACGGTTCTCCAGTATTGTTTTTTTATTAAACCAATTAAAAATGTAATAAAATAAAAATTGTTCCAAATGCATATTTTTTTTTAAATTACATAAATTTTATAACGGTTAGTAACAAATGAGGTAATAATAAATGGAACTAAGTAGTTATAATTAAGTACCTAATAAAAATTATAAATTATTTTTGCGATGATAAACGCGAGTAATTTTATTATACCTATTATAAATCCCACAATAAAAAAAATAAATAATTTAAGGCAGTATTTTTTTGTATAGACCTTTAAAAATGTGTCCCTAAGAGGAAATTTAAAAATTTTGAAAATTTACAAAGTTATAGCCACTTTAATACAATATGGGCTCGGATATCAGGTATTTTACTTCAAAACTTTAAACGTATTTTTACTCAAAACAACTTTATTCAAGCTGGTTGACATGATATCTCGAGTTCTATTTATTCAATCGACTTCAAATTGAGCATGCACCTTCTTCAGTGTTATATGGATATTGCAAAATCTTAATTTCTATTTTTAAAAAATATAAAAAACTTCGTCAACGCTAAGAAAATTTTTTTCATAGAGCTGTCATTTTTAAATTTTTACTTGGTCTTATACATTACAAGTCTACAGACCAAGTTACGTGAACTATTTTGTATGAAATATCTTTTGTATGTTTTTAAGATATCAATAAACAGATTTTGAAAAATGAACGGGAAAGATATTAAGAGTTTTATTTTTATTAAGCCCTAAAAAAAGCCAAAATTATCACTCCCTAAACTAGAATACCCCCTAAATTAACTCAACACTTCTTCTCATTGTGTGAAACTTCAAATTTAGTCTCACAACATTCAAATCATAAAAAAATATAGGGCAAACTTTTTGCTACATTGAAGATATCAAATTTTATCATTAAAAATAATTACTTTCTGGAAAATCATGAAACTTTTCCGTCATTTAATGGCATAAAATTTTATAAGTAACAAAATATTATAAACATTGTATTTTGTATAATGTTTTAGTAAATGTATAACAAGTTTGCATATACAGCACCTGCGACCGAAATGAATTTTAAAAGCAAGTGAATATAAAAAAGGTTATTATTTGGGTAATTTTATCTCGAAAAATGTTTAAGTATTTCAAAAATTTTATGTTAATTTTGCGGTACATAACAAAATATAAAAAATAATTTGAAAAAAAAAATTATTTAAATAAAAACCGAGAAAAGTTATTACAAATTTCTCATATTTAATAAATAATAACAGAATAGAATAAAATTTTGATATATATATATATATATATATATATATATATATATATATATATATATATATATATATATATATATATATATATATATGTATAGGGAGGGGGGAAGTTGATTGTGTTAAGTTGGTGCCACAGAAAACAGAAAACACAGAAGCCATAGAAAACATTTTTTGAGACTCTAGATCCAGAGGTAATAACGCTCGAATTTCACATAATTAACTAATTGCGTTCTGCAGTTTTGTTCGCGTGAGTAGTAATTAGCGGAAAATAATTTTAAATCAGATATTCCAAATTCAGTATAAAATCAGTTTCTAATAGTGTTTCATATCAGGCAACAAACAAACGTATTCAGATTCACATCTGAAATCTTCCCGTAAAAACCATATTGACAGTCTTACAAGTACTTTAACCCTAGAATCATACGTTGGTCTACGAGTCAAGTTAATCATACATCGGCGTCGTTTCGACGAATGGACTATTTACGGGGAGTTTTAGAGTTTATTTGCAAAAAACATTTTTTTTACATAGCAGAATGTGAAATTTCTCAGTCATAAATATTCCTATAGATATGTAGTTATTTCCCCATTAGGCACATTTGTAAATTTTCTAAAATTTGTTAGTAATTTTTCGAATAAGATCTCAAAAAATAATAAAAATTAACAATTTATTTTGTGGAAAATATTTTAATTTTTATTATTTTTTATCCACATATAAAAGTTTTCCTAATTTTTCTAAAATTTATTAAAGATATGGATGTTATAATTAATTTATTCAATGATTATGATAATGTGAAAGATGATTACAGCTGTTTGACTTATAGAGACGACATAATACTGAAGTTTGAATATATTGAATCGAAAACTAAAGAATGCGTTTCGAATGACTTAATAAAAGATTAACAATTTATTTTGTGGAAAATATTTTAATCTTTTATTAAGTCATTCGAAACGCATTCTTTAGTTTTCGATTCAATATATTCAAACTTCAGTATTATGTCGTCTCTATAAGTCAAACAGCTGTAATCATCTTTCACATTATCATAATCATTGAATAAATTAATTATAACATCCATATCTTTAATAAATTTTAGAAAAATTAGGAAAACTTTTATATGTGGAGTACAAAATCTTTAAAAAAAAATATAGGTTAATCATACATCGTCGTCCTTTTGACGCACACTATTTCAGTATAAAAAAAAAAACGACAATAGCTATAAACAAAATTTATATGTCTTATGTGTTATAATAACAAATAAATTAGATAACAGAAGTTTCACAGCGAGCAAGTACCGACAAGTCACAGTATTGGAGCAGGTAGAGAAGTTCGTTCGTCATTTTGACGAGTACGTATGATTCTAGGGTTAATTTTAGACCCTTCTTAGAATCCCAAGCTCCTAAGAACCAATTCTAACATTGTAATCAAATCACTTTTTGCGAGATCCCAGCCGCTTGTTTTCGATCTCCATTGGAGTCTCACGACTCTACAAGACATATTAGACATCTACAAGAATTCATAACGCTAAACTTATTTTTTCCGGAATTTCAAAAGTATTTGTGCAACTCTGATCAGTATCCATCCAGCTGTTTAATTTGGACATTCTATGGCGCCCCAGGGTTTTGGGGGACAATTTAACCACACATTCAATTGTTCCGGGTTTTCTATAAAAAGTTTAATCTAGAACCGTCTTTTTTTTTGCATATTTTTGGGGACACCAGTGCCATCTAGGGACAATTTTAAACTTTAAAATGTACCCTAGATTAGAATATAGGTGATTATCTAATATTTGTAAAAAAATTTCTGAAATCGATTGAAAAGTCCTCGGAATTAGCTCAAACTAGGAAACGTACAAACTTTATTCCAATTAAAATAATTATAAAATTCGGTTTGTTAAAACTAAATTCTACCATTTTTCTGTAATATATTTTATAATTATTTTTTAAGTTCAAAACGTTGAAACAATGGAAATTTCTATCATCAAATCATCAAAAAGTAAAGTTCTACACCCACCGTAATTTTGCTTTCAGCACCCGCCAATTATCAGTCCATTTCTCTATACAAATAAAATATAAGAAAATTTTGTTTATCAGTAAATCATCATAAAAGAAAAGAGCCGATCAAAAGAAAAATAAAAAATAAAAACCTCACTAAGATAATAATAAATGCAAATCAAAAAGCTTACAAGACAGTCGCTATAAATTAAGACATAAAATATTTCAAAATAATATAAAAACAAGGAAAACTTTCTGACATTCATCACTTTTACATCTTTGATACTTTTACGTAAAAAGTTTTTTTGTTTAAAATAAAAATATATAGTAACAATAAATTATTCGATTAAAGTAATTTTGAAATTTCCCTCTTCTAAAGAACATTGAACTTTTTGATTTTTTAAGCAAGCGACGTTACCTATTTTAAAGGTTAAAAAGTTCAGAAAAAGTTTTTTTTTTTTAATCTACTGGTGACGTTACAATATGGTGCCGTGCCCTGTAACTATAAAAAAATTTTCTGCGGTAAAAGTTTTCGAGTCTAATGTGAAAATTTAACTTTTTTTGTTTTTATAGTGACGGTAACTCTGTGCGAGAATATAATGATGTTTGTCATATGAGAGTGTAATGAAATCTGTAATGTTCAAGAGTGTTTTGGCTGTAATGAAATTTGTAATGGTTTTAAAGTGATACAAACGCCAGTAATTAGTTGCTAAGTGATTAACCGGTTCACGGTTATCACTCATCGATGTCGTAAGATCACACACCACGTTGTATGACGTCAACAATTCCATATAAAGTATAGTAGCTATCAAATCAGTGTACCAGTCGTCTTACACATAGAAAGTTTCACTTCGGTCGTATGGCCTTAAGCACGTACACAATATTAGGGGTACTCAGAGATTTTGACCTCTGAGTATCCCTCATAGTTTTGCACTTTCCACATTCTAACGTGTGACCAACTTGCACTTCACCAAACTTTCTGCTGAACTCAGTTCGCCAAGTTTTTGGGGTAAAGGGGGTATTTTTCTTTATTACAAAAATAAAGATTTAAAACGTTAATTCTGGACCTAACTATTAATAATTTAATAGTCGAACGTATAAAATTAAAAATTAATTAGATTTTTTTCGTAATTGCTAATTTTTTTTTAATCTTTCTTGTTAGCAGTAAGGTATAAATAAAAAAAATATAATTGACGCCTATACTATTAGGTACATGATTATTACTGTGTCGTTTATGGATATTTAAATGATTTTAATATTACCTACATATTAAATTACCTAAATGATTTTAATATTACCTACATATTAACAGTAAATTACTATCAAAAAAATGCAAACTTTAACAATATTTTTTAAATTCATTCAAATTCAATTTAATTGCGATTATTGCGATTAATTTTGCTATTTAAATATATTAGTTTTTGACATTTGACGTTTTGAAATTTTACTCAAAATATACATACGTAATTTACACATGCTACCTATATATATAGTGAGTATACCATAGAACACTAGAAGCCAACTAACATAAAAAAAGTGAAATTCGCTTGGAGTCATTTGTAAGCCAGTCACAGCTTAAGGTGGTTACCTTGTGACATGCTAGTAGAAAAAATTGTAAACCTACAATTACTTTTTGTTTAATGGATAGATGTGTTGGCACCTACTACTTTTGATAGTGTTATGTATGCATACTATCAAATATAGCCTGTCCATGTACACTTACACTATCAAAGGTTTTTATGATAAACAGTTTGGCATCATCGCAGTTTATCCCAACAAACATAATGTTATTTGTCTATCATACAGACCACTGAGTAATGTGTCATAGAGTGTTATTCTATTTTAATACATATTATCAGGTATCGGACATTTTTCGGATCATACAGTATCGTACTTTGTATACGCAGGTATGTTTACTTGATGTTTTGATGAATTGCAGGTTTTTTCGGACAGGTCAGGACCGTACTTATTGCAATAAAATTTTGCAACTAAACTTCATGAAATTGTGCACATTTGAATGAATGGAACTGGTCAAAAATTACATTTTTCGCCATTTAGAATACTAGCGGCTTTTTTTATTTGAGAAAAATAAGAGAATCAAAAAATCGAAAAAAATTTTGTAAAATTCATTGACAAGTTGTTTATATATTGTTCATATGTTGAAAAGTTGAAAATATTTAGACGGTCCACTATAATACCTATCAGATACATATTTGCTAAGATTTTTTGTTACAGAAAACAAATTTCTAATAAACAACTATACTTCTTTTTAAATTGAAAACAATAAAAAAAGATGGATTTATTTAATTTAAATGACAATATAAACAGAAACTCGTTCGATAGTCAATAAAAATTATAGTGGCACTTTTCAGTTTTGGCAGGTCAATAATAACAATTTAAAAAAATGTTTACATAAGATACGTGGAAATAATATTTTTATACGGCATACATATATGTGTGTGTGTGTTCTATACGTATGTTTATCAAAATATCTAAGTATTCATCTTTTATTTATATTAATCACAATATTCAATCACACAAAAGTCAATATACCCGCGTATACAAAACACGATACTGTCTGATCCGAAAAATTTCCGATACCTAGTTATATATATGGTGTTTGTTACTTTGTGGTGTGTGTACACATTATACATAAAACATAAGATACATGACTATAATACATACCATACATACCATACCTACATAGATGTCGCCTGACATATTACGCTCGTATATATGTAATTTTTTACTGAACAAATAGATAATTCTTATATAAAAAATAAAATGTCTGCTCAGTTACGGCATAAAGGTAAATATATTAAACAAAAAGTCCTGAAGAAAAAATTGAAATTTGTTAATCAGATGCGTGAAGGAAAATTAAAAAAAAAATCG
The DNA here is from genome assembly GCA_035578155.1 of Brachynemurus nebulosus. Lineage (NCBI taxonomy): Eukaryota > Metazoa > Arthropoda > Insecta > Neuroptera > Myrmeleontidae > Brachynemurus > Brachynemurus nebulosus. The sequence continues at coordinate 27,816,676 of JAPWDM010000005.1, read as the reverse complement.
GAGATCGAATCTAACCTAGACGATGGTAGAAGTGTAGTTGAACTTAAAGAATTGGCAAAAAATCTAAGGTGTTGTCAATGTAAAGACCGCATTTATTTGGAAAATACTAAGAAAGAGATTCATTTAGGGTTGAATTCTGTTTTATGGATTAATTGTGAAAAATGTAATATTTTAACGAAAGTTCCAACTGGAAAATTTCACACGAAAACTAACAAGACTTCTAATAAAAAATACAGTGTATCTGATGTTAATACTAAAGTTGTCATGGGTAAGATTTATTATTTATAATATTTATTCATTGTAAGAGTAATTTATCAAATAATTATATAGTATATTTTATTTATGTTATTGTTACCAGGTTGCATAGATGCTGGTGTAGGCCATACAGCATTAAATAAAATACTAGCTTGCTGTAACATTCCAGAAATAAATCAGGCTTTGTACAAACGATATGAGAGGGAAGTAGGTCCAATAATTGAAAAAGAAGCTAAACAAAGTTGCAAAAGAGCTGCCGAAGAAGAACGCAAATTAATACTGGAAAATATTGACAAATTATGTGTTGAGTTGTAAGGGCTTAAATAGTTTATTGTCAATGATCTGTTGATAAATTCTAAGCTATTATTTATTTATTTATTTATTTTAGACCGATTGAGATTGCTGAGGAAATTTATCCACATTACTGCAAACTTCATAAATCTATTACTTCTTCTTCATCTACTTCAGTTGAGATATTTGATACCAATATAAATGATATAATTAGCATAATTGTATCGTACGATATGGGCTGGAGTAAGCGAGGAAATGGAAAAACCTACGACAGTTTAAATGGTTACGGGTGTATTATTGGGTTTTTAAGTGGAAAAATTTTAGATTTTGCCACGCGCAATCGTAAATGTAATATGTGTGATGCTGGCCACCCTAAAACAGATCATGATTGCCGCAAAAATTTTCAAGGTAGTGCTAAGGCAATGGAGCCCTCTGTAGGAGCAGAATTAGTTGTTGATAGTGAAATTCTAAAAGAATCCAATCTAAAAGCTCGTGTTGTAATTGGTGATGAAGACAGCTCAACGATAGCTTCTATACGCAATAAAACTACCGAAAAAATTTTTAAACTTGCTGATCGCAATCATCTTCGGAAGGCATTTGTGAATGATTTATATGCAATACAAAAAAATTTCAAAGAAATGAGGCAAAAGGGAGCCATTCTACACTTAAAAAAATGTTTCAGTTACGCTGTCATTCAAAACAAAGGAAAAAGCGAAAGGCTTGCAGCTACTTTATGTTCTATTCCTGATCACGTGTTTAATCAACATGAAAACTGTGGAAGTTGGTGTCATCATCATTCATCAGAGAATTCTATACCACAAACAATTATATTTAAAGATCCAGATCTACATGTAACATTAACACAAATTTTCTCAAAATATGCTAAAAATGCATATAAATTTTCAGTAGCCGCATCAAGTGAGGGTAATGAGAGTGTCAATAATGTCATGGGCCATAAGTCACCAAAAATTAACTGTTACAGTCGTAGTGAATCATCTGATTTTCGATATGCCAGTACTGTATGTACAGTAAATGACGGTGAATCTCATTTAATTAATGTTGAAAAAGGACTGTTATTATCACCTGCGAAACGTTTAAAAAAATTCGCACGTAAGAAAGACTCGGTTAGAACTAGAAGAGCTACAAAAGCAAAATTACCTGTCACTAAATTACGGAGAAATATTTTAGCTCAAAATAGAGAACAATTACGAAAAAAAAATGAAAATTCGGAAGGTATGCAATATAAATCAAATTGTGGATTTTCATCAAATGAAATAAATACAAATTTCAATTTAGAAGATCAAATTAAGCATATAAACTTTACAAAAATGGATATTTCACCCGAGACCTGTAATGTGGTATATTTTGATTTAGAAACATCTGGTCTACGAAGATCTGATGAAATCTTACAGATTGCAGCGAAGTTTGAAGACCAGGAATTCAGTGTATACATCACGCCAACCAAAGAAATAAGTCAAGAAGCCTCCGAAAAGACGGGTTTAAGAATAATTGGTGGTCAGTTATATTTAAAAAATATCAGACTTCTTACTATTCCTTTATATAACGCTTTGGTTTCATTCTCCGAGTTTTTAAGCTATTCACAGAAACCTTGTGTGCTTGTTGCACACAATGTTAAGTTCGATGCTTCATTTCTTATTCGTGCTCTTTCATCGACAAATATGATTGAACATTTCCAGATAATTGCTGGGTTTAGTGATACACTACCATTATTCAAAAAAAAACTTTCTCAACGCAAGGGAGAGGGTATGTTTAAGCTAAATACCTTAGCAAGAGATTTTTTGGAAATAAAGTCTGATGATAATTTTCATGAAGCTTTATATGATGTTCAAACTTTAGCTGAACTAAGTTCGTTATTAATTGAAAGTAAAAAATTGTTTTCAAGTACTGTGTCGTTTGTAGACGCCATATATAATCAAATACGTTTGCGAAGAATTGCAACCATAAGACCATCATTACAGCCACTAGACAAAGTTGTTTCAAATGGAATGCTAAAAAAAATAGCAGGTGAAAATATCACTTATGATATTTTAAAAGAACAATTTAACACTCAAGGAGAAACCGGAATAAGAGCTCTAATGAGTGAAAAACTAGAAAATGGAAAGCCTCGGATTACTAAAAATCCGCGAATTTTGAAAAACATCATAAATTTTTTGGGATCAGAAAAAAGTAAAGAAGTATAGCGTCATTAATTTAAATAAGTGTGTTCTAAGAATGTATTTTTATTTTATTTTTTTTTTATGTTAACGTTTTTATCAATATATATCAATATTTTTTACAGTTTGAGATATAAAATTTATGTTATTTATTTTATACTGTTAAATTACAAAAAAATAAATAAAGTTTATAACTATATAATTTTATACTTTTTTAATTTAAATAATTTCATTTGTAATAATAAATTTATTATTCACTAGCATTTACCCGCGGCTTTGCCCGCGTATCAGCAAAAAGCTGGGCGGATTCTAATACGCACTGTCGTCAAAAATATGGGAAACTTTGAACCAGGGGGTGTCCACACGGCAGTGTACCACAACATTAAGTACAGTACCGTGTCGAAAGTATGGATACACCTTGAGTTAAGATGTCCGTCCCTATGCTTTTAACGACATAGTGTGCGTTGGAACCCGCTCAGCCCTTTTATGAGTGACTTTTGAAATGAAGAGAATATACAAAATTCGAATGAAGTCAACGATTCTTTTCTTTACACCGTTTTAAATATATTTTCCCACGGGAATAAGAGTTCCCACAGGATTCAGATATTTTTTCCGGGGATAGAAAGCAGTCTGTGTTCTTTTTTGTCCCCTTTGTAATCAATATGTAAAGTTTGAAACCAATCTTCTATTTTTTAGGGGTACTCAGAGATTTTGACCTCTGAGTATCCCTCATAGTTTTGCACTTTCCACATTCTAACGTGTGACCAACTTGCACTTCACCAAACTTTCTGCTGAACTCAGTTCGCCAAGTTTTTGGGGTAAAGGGGGTATTTTTCTTTATTACAAAAATAAAGATTTAAAACGTTAATTCTGGACCTAACTATTAATAATTTAATAGTCGAACGTATAAAATTAAAAATTAATTAGATTTTTTTCGTAATTGCTAATTTTTTTTTAATCTTTCTTGTTAGCAGTAAGGTATAAATAAAAAAAATATAATTGACGCCTATACTATTAGGTACATGATTATTACTGTGTCGTTTATGGATATTTAAATGATTTTAATATTACCTACATATTAAATTACCTAAATGATTTTAATATTACCTACATATTAACAGTAAATTACTATCAAAAAAATGCAAACTTTAACAATATTTTTTAAATTCATTCAAATTCAATTTAATTGCGATTATTGCGATTAATTTTGCTATTTAAATATATTAGTTTTTGACATTTGACGTTTTGAAATTTTACTCAAAATATACATACGTAATTTACACATGCTACCTATATATATAGTGAGTATACCATAGAACACTAGAAGCCAACTAACATAAAAAAAGTGAAATTCGCTTGGAGTCATTTGTAAGCCAGTCACAGCTTAAGGTGGTTACCTTGTGACATGCTAGTAGAAAAAATTGTAAACCTACAATTACTTTTTGTTTAATGGATAGATGTGTTGGCACCTACTACTTTTGATAGTGTTATGTATGCATACTATCAAATATAGCCTGTCCATGTACACTTACACTATCAAAGGTTTTTATGATAAACAGTTTGGCATCATCGCAGTTTATCCCAACAAACATAATGTTATTTGTCTATCATACAGACCACTGAGTAATGTGTCATAGAGTGTTATTCTATTTTAATACATATTATCAGGTATCGGACATTTTTCGGATCATACAGTATCGTACTTTGTATACGCAGGTATGTTTACTTGATGTTTTGATGAATTGCAGGTTTTTTCGGACAGGTCAGGACCGTACTTATTGCAATAAAATTTTGCAACTAAACTTCATGAAATTGTGCACATTTGAATGAATGGAACTGGTCAAAAATTACATTTTTCGCCATTTAGAATACTAGCGGCTTTTTTTATTTGAGAAAAATAAGAGAATCAAAAAATCGAAAAAAATTTTGTAAAATTCATTGACAAGTTGTTTATATATTGTTCATATGTTGAAAAGTTGAAAATATTTAGACGGTCCACTATAATACCTATCAGATACATATTTGCTAAGATTTTTTGTTACAGAAAACAAATTTCTAATAAACAACTATACTTCTTTTTAAATTGAAAACAATAAAAAAAGATGGATTTATTTAATTTAAATGACAATATAAACAGAAACTCGTTCGATAGTCAATAAAAATTATAGTGGCACTTTTCAGTTTTGGCAGGTCAATAATAACAATTTAAAAAAATGTTTACATAAGATACGTGGAAATAATATTTTTATACGGCATACATATATGTGTGTGTGTGTTCTATACGTATGTTTATCAAAATATCTAAGTATTCATCTTTTATTTATATTAATCACAATATTCAATCACACAAAAGTCAATATACCCGCGTATACAAAACACGATACTGTCTGATCCGAAAAATTTCCGATACCTAGTTATATATATGGTGTTTGTTACTTTGTGGTGTGTGTACACATTATACATAAAACATAAGATACATGACTATAATACATACCATACATACCATACCTACATAGATGTCGCCTGACATATTACGCTCGTATATATGTAATTTTTTACTGAACAAATAGATAATTCTTATATAAAAAATAAAATGTCTGCTCAGTTACGGCATAAAGGTAAATATATTAAACAAAAAGTCCTGAAGAAAAAATTGAAATTTGTTAATCAGATGCGTGAAGGAAAATTAAAAAAAAAATCGGAGATCGAATCTAACCTAGACGATGGTAGAAGTGTAGTTGAACTTAAAGAATTGGCAAAAAATCTAAGGTGTTGTCAATGTAAAGACCGCATTTATTTGGAAAATACTAAGAAAGAGATTCATTTAGGGTTGAATTCTGTTTTATGGATTAATTGTGAAAAATGTAATATTTTAACGAAAGTTCCAACTGGAAAATTTCACACGAAAACTAACAAGACTTCTAATAAAAAATACAGTGTATCTGATGTTAATACTAAAGTTGTCATGGGTAAGATTTATTATTTATAATATTTATTCATTGTAAGAGTAATTTATCAAATAATTATATAGTATATTTTATTTATGTTATTGTTACCAGGTTGCATAGATGCTGGTGTAGGCCATACAGCATTAAATAAAATACTAGCTTGCTGTAACATTCCAGAAATAAATCAGGCTTTGTACAAACGATATGAGAGGGAAGTAGGTCCAATAATTGAAAAAGAAGCTAAACAAAGTTGCAAAAGAGCTGCCGAAGAAGAACGCAAATTAATACTGGAAAATATTGACAAATTATGTGTTGAGTTGTAAGGGCTTAAATAGTTTATTGTCAATGATCTGTTGATAAATTCTAAGCTATTATTTATTTATTTATTTATTTTAGACCGATTGAGATTGCTGAGGAAATTTATCCACATTACTGCAAACTTCATAAATCTATTACTTCTTCTTCATCTACTTCAGTTGAGATATTTGATACCAATATAAATGATATAATTAGCATAATTGTATCGTACGATATGGGCTGGAGTAAGCGAGGAAATGGAAAAACCTACGACAGTTTAAATGGTTACGGGTGTATTATTGGGTTTTTAAGTGGAAAAATTTTAGATTTTGCCACGCGCAATCGTAAATGTAATATGTGTGATGCTGGCCACCCTAAAACAGATCATGATTGCCGCAAAAATTTTCAAGGTAGTGCTAAGGCAATGGAGCCCTCTGTAGGAGCAGAATTAGTTGTTGATAGTGAAATTCTAAAAGAATCCAATCTAAAAGCTCGTGTTGTAATTGGTGATGAAGACAGCTCAACGATAGCTTCTATACGCAATAAAACTACCGAAAAAATTTTTAAACTTGCTGATCGCAATCATCTTCGGAAGGCATTTGTGAATGATTTATATGCAATACAAAAAAATTTCAAAGAAATGAGGCAAAAGGGAGCCATTCTACACTTAAAAAAATGTTTCAGTTACGCTGTCATTCAAAACAAAGGAAAAAGCGAAAGGCTTGCAGCTACTTTATGTTCTATTCCTGATCACGTGTTTAATCAACATGAAAACTGTGGAAGTTGGTGTCATCATCATTCATCAGAGAATTCTATACCACAAACAATTATATTTAAAGATCCAGATCTACATGTAACATTAACACAAATTTTCTCAAAATATGCTAAAAATGCATATAAATTTTCAGTAGCCGCATCAAGTGAGGGTAATGAGAGTGTCAATAATGTCATGGGCCATAAGTCACCAAAAATTAACTGTTACAGTCGTAGTGAATCATCTGATTTTCGATATGCCAGTACTGTATGTACAGTAAATGACGGTGAATCTCATTTAATTAATGTTGAAAAAGGACTGTTATTATCACCTGCGAAACGTTTAAAAAAATTCGCACGTAAGAAAGACTCGGTTAGAACTAGAAGAGCTACAAAAGCAAAATTACCTGTCACTAAATTACGGAGAAATATTTTAGCTCAAAATAGAGAACAATTACGAAAAAAAAATGAAAATTCGGAAGGTATGCAATATAAATCAAATTGTGGATTTTCATCAAATGAAATAAATACAAATTTCAATTTAGAAGATCAAATTAAGCATATAAACTTTACAAAAATGGATATTTCACCCGAGACCTGTAATGTGGTATATTTTGATTTAGAAACATCTGGTCTACGAAGATCTGATGAAATCTTACAGATTGCAGCGAAGTTTGAAGACCAGGAATTCAGTGTATACATCACGCCAACCAAAGAAATAAGTCAAGAAGCCTCCGAAAAGACGGGTTTAAGAATAATTGGTGGTCAGTTATATTTAAAAAATATCAGACTTCTTACTATTCCTTTATATAACGCTTTGGTTTCATTCTCCGAGTTTTTAAGCTATTCACAGAAACCTTGTGTGCTTGTTGCACACAATGTTAAGTTCGATGCTTCATTTCTTATTCGTGCTCTTTCATCGACAAATATGATTGAACATTTCCAGATAATTGCTGGGTTTAGTGATACACTACCATTATTCAAAAAAAAACTTTCTCAACGCAAGGGAGAGGGTATGTTTAAGCTAAATACCTTAGCAAGAGATTTTTTGGAAATAAAGTCTGATGATAATTTTCATGAAGCTTTATATGATGTTCAAACTTTAGCTGAACTAAGTTCGTTATTAATTGAAAGTAAAAAATTGTTTTCAAGTACTGTGTCGTTTGTAGACGCCATATATAATCAAATACGTTTGCGAAGAATTGCAACCATAAGACCATCATTACAGCCACTAGACAAAGTTGTTTCAAATGGAATGCTAAAAAAAATAGCAGGTGAAAATATCACTTATGATATTTTAAAAGAACAATTTAACACTCAAGGAGAAACCGGAATAAGAGCTCTAATGAGTGAAAAACTAGAAAATGGAAAGCCTCGGATTACTAAAAATCCGCGAATTTTGAAAAACATCATAAATTTTTTGGGATCAGAAAAAAGTAAAGAAGTATAGCGTCATTAATTTAAATAAGTGTGTTCTAAGAATGTATTTTTATTTTATTTTTTTTTTATGTTAACGTTTTTATCAATATATATCAATATTTTTTACAGTTTGAGATATAAAATTTATGTTATTTATTTTATACTGTTAAATTACAAAAAAATAAATAAAGTTTATAACTATATAATTTTATACTTTTTTAATTTAAATAATTTCATTTGTAATAATAAATTTATTATTCACTAGCATTTACCCGCGGCTTTGCCCGCGTATCAGCAAAAAGCTGGGCGGATTCTAATACGCACTGTCGTCAAAAATATGGGAAACTTTGAACCAGGGGGTGTCCACACGGCAGTGTACCACAACATTAAGTACAGTACCGTGTCGAAAGTATGGATACACCTTGAGTTAAGATGTCCGTCCCTATGCTTTTAACGACATAGTGTGCGTTGGAACCCGCTCAGCCCTTTTATGAGTGACTTTTGAAATGAAGAGAATATACAAAATTCGAATGAAGTCAACGATTCTTTTCTTTACACCGTTTTAAATATATTTTCCCACGGGAATAAGAGTTCCCACAGGATTCAGATATTTTTTCCGGGGATAGAAAGCAGTCTGTGTTTTTTTTTGTCCCCTTTGTAATCAATATGTAAAGTTTGAAACCAATCTTCTATTTTTTAGGGGTACTCAGAGATTTTGACCTCTGAGTATCCCTCATAGTTTTGCACTTTCCACATTCTAACGTGTGACCAACTTGCACTTCACCAAACTTTCTGCTGAACTCAGTTCGCCAAGTTTTTGGGGTAAAGGGGGTATTTTTCTTTATTACAAAAATAAAGATTTAAAACGTTAATTCTGGACCTAACTATTAATAATTTAATAGTCGAACGTATAAAATTAAAAATTAATTAGATTTTTTTCGTAATTGCTAATTTTTTTTTAATCTTTCTTGTTAGCAGTAAGGTATAAATAAAAAAAATATAATTGACGCCTATACTATTAGGTACATGATTATTACTGTGTCGTTTATGGATATTTAAATGATTTTAATATTACCTACATATTAAATTACCTAAATGATTTTAATATTACCTACATATTAACAGTAAATTACTATCAAAAAAATGCAAACTTTAACAATATTTTTTAAATTCATTCAAATTCAATTTAATTGCGATTATTGCGATTAATTTTGCTATTTAAATATATTAGTTTTTGACATTTGACGTTTTGAAATTTTACTCAAAATATACATACGTAATTTACACATGCTACCTATATATATAGTGAGTATACCATAGAACACTAGAAGCCAACTAACATAAAAAAAGTGAAATTCGCTTGGAGTCATTTGTAAGCCAGTCACAGCTTAAGGTGGTTACCTTGTGACATGCTAGTAGAAAAAATTGTAAACCTACAATTACTTTTTGTTTAATGGATAGATGTGTTGGCACCTACTACTTTTGATAGTGTTATGTATGCATACTATCAAATATAGCCTGTCCATGTACACTTACACTATCAAAGGTTTTTATGATAAACAGTTTGGCATCATCGCAGTTTATCCCAACAAACATAATGTTATTTGTCTATCATACAGACCACTGAGTAATGTGTCATAGAGTGTTATTCTATTTTAATACATATTATCAGGTATCGGACATTTTTCGGATCATACAGTATCGTACTTTGTATACGCAGGTATGTTTACTTGATGTTTTGATGAATTGCAGGTTTTTTCGGACAGGTCAGGACCGTACTTATTGCAATAAAATTTTGCAACTAAACTTCATGAAATTGTGCACATTTGAATGAATGGAACTGGTCAAAAATTACATTTTTCGCCATTTAGAATACTAGCGGCTTTTTTTATTTGAGAAAAATAAGAGAATCAAAAAATCGAAAAAAATTTTGTAAAATTCATTGACAAGTTGTTTATATATTGTTCATATGTTGAAAAGTTGAAAATATTTAGACGGTCCACTATAATACCTATCAGATACATATTTGCTAAGATTTTTTGTTACAGAAAACAAATTTCTAATAAACAACTATACTTCTTTTTAAATTGAAAACAATAAAAAAAGATGGATTTATTTAATTTAAATGACAATATAAACAGAAACTCGTTCGATAGTCAATAAAAATTATAGTGGCACTTTTCAGTTTTGGCAGGTCAATAATAACAATTTAAAAAAATGTTTACATAAGATACGTGGAAATAATATTTTTATACGGCATACATATATGTGTGTGTGTGTTCTATACGTATGTTTATCAAAATATCTAAGTATTCATCTTTTATTTATATTAATCACAATATTCAATCACACAAAAGTCAATATACCCGCGTATACAAAACACGATACTGTCTGATCCGAAAAATTTCCGATACCTAGTTATATATATGGTGTTTGTTACTTTGTGGTGTGTGTACACATTATACATAAAACATAAGATACATGACTATAATACATACCATACATACCATACCTACATAGATGTCGCCTGACATATTACGCTCGTATATATGTAATTTTTTACTGAACAAATAGATAATTCTTATATAAAAAATAAAATGTCTGCTCAGTTACGGCATAAAGGTAAATATATTAAACAAAAAGTCCTGAAGAAAAAATTGAAATTTGTTAATCAGATGCGTGAAGGAAAATTAAAAAAAAAATCGGAGATCGAATCTAACCTAGACGATGGTAGAAGTGTAGTTGAACTTAAAGAATTGGCAAAAAATCTAAGGTGTTGTCAATGTAAAGACCGCATTTATTTGGAAAATACTAAGAAAGAGATTCATTTAGGGTTGAATTCTGTTTTATGGATTAATTGTGAAAAATGTAATATTTTAACGAAAGTTCCAACTGGAAAATTTCACACGAAAACTAACAAGACTTCTAATAAAAAATACAGTGTATCTGATGTTAATACTAAAGTTGTCATGGGTAAGATTTATTATTTATAATATTTATTCATTGTAAGAGTAATTTATCAAATAATTATATAGTATATTTTATTTATGTTATTGTTACCAGGTTGCATAGATGCTGGTGTAGGCCATACAGCATTAAATAAAATACTAGCTTGCTGTAACATTCCAGAAATAAATCAGGCTTTGTACAAACGATATGAGAGGGAAGTAGGTCCAATAATTGAAAAAGAAGCTAAACAAAGTTGCAAAAGAGCTGCCGAAGAAGAACGCAAATTAATACTGGAAAATATTGACAAATTATGTGTTGAGTTGTAAGGGCTTAAATAGTTTATTGTCAATGATCTGTTGATAAATTCTAAGCTATTATTTATTTATTTATTTATTTTAGACCGATTGAGATTGCTGAGGAAATTTATCCACATTACTGCAAACTTCATAAATCTATTACTTCTTCTTCATCTACTTCAGTTGAGATATTTGATACCAATATAAATGATATAATTAGCATAATTGTATCGTACGATATGGGCTGGAGTAAGCGAGGAAATGGAAAAACCTACGACAGTTTAAATGGTTACGGGTGTATTATTGGGTTTTTAAGTGGAAAAATTTTAGATTTTGCCACGCGCAATCGTAAATGTAATATGTGTGATGCTGGCCACCCTAAAACAGATCATGATTGCCGCAAAAATTTTCAAGGTAGTGCTAAGGCAATGGAGCCCTCTGTAGGAGCAGAATTAGTTGTTGATAGTGAAATTCTAAAAGAATCCAATCTAAAAGCTCGTGTTGTAATTGGTGATGAAGACAGCTCAACGATAGCTTCTATACGCAATAAAACTACCGAAAAAATTTTTAAACTTGCTGATCGCAATCATCTTCGGAAGGCATTTGTGAATGATTTATATGCAATACAAAAAAATTTCAAAGAAATGAGGCAAAAGGGAGCCATTCTACACTTAAAAAAATGTTTCAGTTACGCTGTCATTCAAAACAAAGGAAAAAGCGAAAGGCTTGCAGCTACTTTATGTTCTATTCCTGATCACGTGTTTAATCAACATGAAAACTGTGGAAGTTGGTGTCATCATCATTCATCAGAGAATTCTATACCACAAACAATTATATTTAAAGATCCAGATCTACATGTAACATTAACACAAATTTTCTCAAAATATGCTAAAAATGCATATAAATTTTCAGTAGCCGCATCAAGTGAGGGTAATGAGAGTGTCAATAATGTCATGGGCCATAAGTCACCAAAAATTAACTGTTACAGTCGTAGTGAATCATCTGATTTTCGATATGCCAGTACTGTATGTACAGTAAATGACGGTGAATCTCATTTAATTAATGTTGAAAAAGGACTGTTATTATCACCTGCGAAACGTTTAAAAAAATTCGCACGTAAGAAAGACTCGGTTAGAACTAGAAGAGCTACAAAAGCAAAATTACCTGTCACTAAATTACGGAGAAATATTTTAGCTCAAAATAGAGAACAATTACGAAAAAAAAATGAAAATTCGGAAGGTATGCAATATAAATCAAATTGTGGATTTTCATCAAATGAAATAAATACAAATTTCAATTTAGAAGATCAAATTAAGCATATAAACTTTACAAAAATGGATATTTCACCCGAGACCTGTAATGTGGTATATTTTGATTTAGAAACATCTGGTCTACGAAGATCTGATGAAATCTTACAGATTGCAGCGAAGTTTGAAGACCAGGAATTCAGTGTATACATCACGCCAACCAAAGAAATAAGTCAAGAAGCCTCCGAAAAGACGGGTTTAAGAATAATTGGTGGTCAGTTATATTTAAAAAATATCAGACTTCTTACTATTCCTTTATATAACGCTTTGGTTTCATTCTCCGAGTTTTTAAGCTATTCACAGAAACCTTGTGTGCTTGTTGCACACAATGTTAAGTTCGATGCTTCATTTCTTATTCGTGCTCTTTCATCGACAAATATGATTGAACATTTCCAGATAATTGCTGGGTTTAGTGATACACTACCATTATTCAAAAAAAAACTTTCTCAACGCAAGGGAGAGGGTATGTTTAAGCTAAATACCTTAGCAAGAGATTTTTTGGAAATAAAGTCTGATGATAATTTTCATGAAGCTTTATATGATGTTCAAACTTTAGCTGAACTAAGTTCGTTATTAATTGAAAGTAAAAAATTGTTTTCAAGTACTGTGTCGTTTGTAGACGCCATATATAATCAAATACGTTTGCGAAGAATTGCAACCATAAGACCATCATTACAGCCACTAGACAAAGTTGTTTCAAATGGAATGCTAAAAAAAATAGCAGGTGAAAATATCACTTATGATATTTTAAAAGAACAATTTAACACTCAAGGAGAAACCGGAATAAGAGCTCTAATGAGTGAAAAACTAGAAAATGGAAAGCCTCGGATTACTAAAAATCCGCGAATTTTGAAAAACATCATAAATTTTTTGGGATCAGAAAAAAGTAAAGAAGTATAGCGTCATTAATTTAAATAAGTGTGTTCTAAGAATGTATTTTTATTTTATTTTTTTTTTATGTTAACGTTTTTATCAATATATATCAATATTTTTTACAGTTTGAGATATAAAATTTATGTTATTTATTTTATACTGTTAAATTACAAAAAAATAAATAAAGTTTATAACTATATAATTTTATACTTTTTTAATTTAAATAATTTCATTTGTAATAATAAATTTATTATTCACTAGCATTTACCCGCGGCTTTGCCCGCGTATCAGCAAAAAGCTGGGCGGATTCTAATACGCACTGTCGTCAAAAATATGGGAAACTTTGAACCAGGGGGTGTCCACACGGCAGTGTACCACAACATTAAGTACAGTACCGTGTCGAAAGTATGGATACACCTTGAGTTAAGATGTCCGTCCCTATGCTTTTAACGACATAGTGTGCGTTGGAACCCGCTCAGCCCTTTTATGAGTGACTTTTGAAATGAAGAGAATATACAAAATTCGAATGAAGTCAACGATTCTTTTCTTTACACCGTTTTAAATATATTTTCCCACGGGAATAAGAGTTCCCACAGGATTCAGATATTTTTTCCGGGGATAGAAAGCAGTCTGTGTTCTTTTTTGTCCCCTTTGTAATCAATATGTAAAGTTTGAAACCAATCTTCTATTTTTTTAATAGTCAGTTATCGTTATTTCATTGTTTCGGCTTAAAAAAATTTCCCTCGGAAATGAGATACTTTCTCGGCGTAAAAAGTAACCTATGTTAATCGCTGTATATCGTTGTATCTGTTAACAATATGCTAAGTTCCAACAAATTCAAAGAATCTTTTTTTGTTTCATTTAAAATATATTTTCACACAGGAATGAGATTTCCCACGGGATTAAGATGTTTTCCCGTGGTAAAAAGTAACCTGTGTTCTTTTTCGTTCTCACTGTTAACATTATACAAAGTTTGAAACTAATCGTCCGCTTTTTAATAGTCAGCTGTCATAATTTAATCTATTTTCCCTCGGGAATAAAATATTTTTCCGGGATAAAACGTCGCCTATAACTATTTCTGCCCTCCAAGCTATGTCTGTGCCAAGTTTCAAATTGATAGGTTAAGTATGGTTAAAGCGTGAAAGCAAGTCAAATAAACAAACGCACCTTCGCATTTATAATATCAGTATGGATAATCTTAATTGAGTTACAAATTAACGGTATTTAACATTTTTTATTAATATCTTTTTTAAAAAATTTTGTAATATCAAAAAAAATTATTTATTAATACACTGATTTGTAATTTAAATTTTGAAATTCGCGCTACTGTATGTGAGTTGTAGTGTTATACAGCGTTGCGAGACTGCTTTAGTTCAGTTGCTTTAAATTGGTGTCGATGTTAGATTCTTATTAAAATACTATAATTACTCCGATGATATCTCCAATTCAAAACGATCAACAAATAATTCAATTTTTTCTTTACATTCAGGACTTATTAATCTTTCTTTCCTTAGTTTTTTATTGAATTCTGTCGAGTCATTATATTGTTAAATACAAAATATGGGTAAGTAGTCAGAATTTTGAGATCTAATACATAGAGTAGACACACACACACACAAACTTTAACCCTAATTATCTTAACTCAGAAACGATCAATCTTTCCCAAATTACAAGGACAATCAGATATAGCATTCTTCTTTATACTATTAAAATTTGAAACTATTCTGTCGAAAAGTTCAATGTCGAGGTAACTACCTTAAGGCATTAGTCCGTCAGTAGTCGTCGTCGAGTCAACACACCATTATATTAACAATATACCCATTGTTAGTTGAACACGTTGAACAGCTCTCTCTGGTAATACGTGTGTGTGGTTGTATGCGTGTATACACATACTACTACAAAAAACCAAACTAATACACTGCAAACAGTGTGTATGTACACAAACAGACTACGTCACAAACTCATTACAAGTGGAACAGAGGCAAAGCCAATCTAGTTTGTCCCCTTGGAGTATACTCTATTTTGAAAGTGTCACACAGTATATAATACATGATAGGTACCTACAACATATGTACATATATGTACATATGTTGTAGGTACCTAGCTTTATAAAGCTACGAATACACGAGACATCAAAATAACGACACATCTAAATTAGCATTATTGTGTGCAATGTTTACACTATAGAACACTAGAAGCAAACTAATATCAAAAAAGTTTAGTTCCCTTGGAGTCATTTGTTGGTCTGTCACAGCTTAAGGCATTTAGTCAGTCGGTGTCGGTCATCGAATCCACTACGATTGTTATGCATTGTAAGACCATTGTTACTTGACCTGCACGTTGCTCTGTCCGATAATACGTGTTTTGTAATTGTGTGTGTAAATACTCACACAGAAGCAAACATCAAGCCTAAACCACTACAAACAGTTTGTACTTACACAGCATAGTGATGCGAAGTGGAGGAGATTTTACGTCACCTTTCTGCTACAGTCGGAATACTAACTATCATATAGTAGTTTGGCCCGTTGGTTTACACGTTCAAGTAAATTTGCAGTCTAGATCAGGCTAGAACAGTTGTATACACTCGAGTTGCTAGACTTCTCTAGCAAATATTTGAGGTTGTTTACACAGTAGTGTCACACACGGCGAATAGAATAGTGTCAGACATTTCACACAACACCTGATTTAGATTATAATTTAACATTTCTAAATCGTGTTTTGTATTGCCATATTCTATTTTGAATTGAAAACTAATATTTTTATAAATGTTGCTGCAAGACGGCAGTTTCGTACTGAAAATAATTTATTTCATTTTTTGCTATAGTGTAAATCCAACTTGTAAAATTTTATTACGTTTACTTTTTTCTTAGAGTTGTAATATAATATTGTCTCTGTATTATCTTTTGGATGCGTCTAACAATTTAGGATTACCTTGTTGGTAGTATCTTAAATCAACTTTTCTGTCCTTTTGTAAAAAAAAAACTTCTACACCAAAAGTGTGTCGTGTGTCCGTACCTTTATAATCTTTTTAAAATAAATTATTTTTTTTTGTCAAAAGATTCTTATAACATAACCTATTTGTACGACTTAACGTTTATGTAAAAAAAAAACAATATGTTTTCATCCAAATCATTTTAATATTTGCGACGATTTGGATTTTTACACAAAATTTCGAATGCGAAAGGAATTTTTATTTTGGAAAAAATTCGCCCACGAATACAACACAAAACGAACTGGTATGCTGTTTTTTAAATAATAATTATTTCAACTAACTAGTGTTAATGTATCTTTTTTTTAGGAATAGTACATTATCTTCAGAAATAATGTTTTTTTTAAGGAGGAGTTTTCAAAGCTACTACTAGCAAAGTAGTGAAATTAGTGTCACACAAAATTGCTTTGTTGCGTGAAGAATTCATTAAATTTCCAACAACTGACGTCGAAAAGGCGCAAGTTAAAGAAAATTTTTATAACATTACGCGGTTTCCGAGAGTGTTTGCTGCTTTAGATTGTACACAGTACACACGTTCGGATACAGTCGCCAGGTACGAGTAAATTGTAGAGCACGTCAACTGTAATTTCGATGTTTGCCGGAAATAAATAATTTCGCAAATATGAACGGCCAAAAGGAATTGGAACTGTCATTTGCTCATACGTATTTCTTACAAGTAAAGGGCCCGAGGCCGGACCTATCGATTTTGATGAAACTTAGATATGTTGTAGAACACTAAAAAATAAGCGACACGTATTTTTTTTTATCGGCGGAAAAACGGCTTGAAGGGGTGAAATCGCCCTCCAAAAATTGGGGTAAAAATTTAATTTTTTAAATATCTCGAAAACAGTAAGAGATAGAGCAAAAGTTTAAATTGGCAGTATTGCTCTTTTTTAAAGAGCTATTTATTGGTATGCAATTCGTTCAAATTGTGTCAAGAGGGGTGGCTGGGGGTTAAAATTTAGGGGTTAATTTTGCAAAAAGGGGATAAAATTAAACAATATAAAAATTCTGTTTACAGATTTGAAATCTACGTCAGAAAATCTAATTGACCTATTTTTGCTCAATGTCCTAATATTAAGTCTAGGGGTAGTTAACTAGGGAGTGACTGTGTCGAATAGTCGTACTACTTGTGTAGTTTAAGAAGTTCTTCTTCATGGAAAATAGTTTAAGACATTTGAAATAACGTAGAAATGAAATTTTCGATTTCAAAATTCAGTTTGAGCAACATTGGAGAGGGGGTGAGTCACCCTCTTAAATTACATATTAGTTAACATACACTCATTTTTAATAATAATACATACACGGATACATATACAGGCTGGAAACAGATTTATCGAACATGGGGCAAGTATGGTGAGAAATTTTTCTCAGGATCAATGTGATCTCTGACACTTTTTGATCAATAATATTTCATTTTTAAATCGCGTTACCATGGATCTGCAATATTTTTGTGTTTGTCAGATTAAATACCCCTGTCGCAGCATCTGCATAACATAGCGAATTTCCAAATTTTGGGGACTGGCGGATCTCATCTAAGAACTGTACCTATTTAAAATAGTTTAGCTTTCTAAGAGTAAAAGATTTTTTAAAATCGGCTGGGTAATTAGTTTTGATATTTTTGGGACCCAAGAACCCGAACGGACTTTGTGCAGCATAGTTGTATCCATCTAAAATAATTTAGTTCTCTAACAGTGAAAAAATTTTCAAAATCGGTCGGTTAGTTTATTTTTTACAATAATGGGAACAGTAAACCCTGGCGGAAATCATACAACATAACCTTTATTCATCTAAAATAATTTTAGTAAAAAGTTTATCCTAACAGTAAAAAACGGGTCCTAGGGATCTCATATAACTTATGGTAGTCCGTAAGGTTCTTGTGGACATCATTTAATTACTTAATGAATTCAAATACTTTAACTTACTAACGGTGAAAAAATTTTCAAAATTTTCGACATTCGCTAAAAAAATCATTGAAAAATATTTGATATGTTTCGATCAATTAATGGTCAACATCAGCAAATAAAAGTTACTCAAATCGAAGAAAAGAATGAGTTATTTGTCCGTAGAAATTAAAATACAAATTCTGAAAACGAGCAAAGAAATATTGAAAAAACTAGATCGGCAAAACATTCTGACAAATAACACTACCCAACTAATACTCGCCAATTTGAATGAAACTTAACATACTTATTAAACAGCGAAAAATATTAAATACGTGTTTTTTTATTTCGGCTAAATACGCTTTTTAGGGGTAGAAAACACCATTCAACCTCTGTAGATGAAAACAGTTATAGCTAGATATTTTTGAAACGACATATTTTCTGAAAAAAGGGCTGAGTACCAAATTTGTAGAATTTAAAGCGATGCACTTGATAGTGACCCTGAAATCGATTTTCAAGGTCAGTTGAAAATGATTAGCCATTGCCGAACTTTGACCATATCCTGTACCTATAAGCAGTAATTTCATGTATTGACTCAATCTATCTTCAAAGTTGATTTATAGAAAAAATTAGAAGAAAACATTTTTGTAAGTAATTTTAGAAGTAAAGTTAAGAAAAGATTTAATATCACTCTAATTGTAAGTTAAACATTAACTTTATGTTATATTAGAAATTTTCAAAATTTTTTAAAATTTTTATTGCTACTCTATAGTTATCATATTAGGAATTCAATTGAACATATGATTAACTATTATTTTTCCGATTGCGATTGAGCAAGTATTTTTCAAAATTACTTCTTGATCACTTATTTTCTATCTTGCATGTGAAATTCGTTCGAATATACTTTGAACCATTTAGGGGTGAAAAGTAAGCTACTCCTTTTGAAAAATATTAAATGATTTTCAAATGACTTTGGAAATTGACCTCAAGGTCAACTTCAAAGTCATCATCAAGTGCATCACTTTGAACTCTATAACTTTGGTCCTAAGCACTTTTTTCAGAAAATATATCGTACCATAATCCACTTCTATGTTGATTCCTGGTCTCTTTTCCTGCGTTTCTAATATTTATGTCAATAAAAAATGTGCTACCGTAGACAAGGATGAATAGGTACGCGTTCAGACTTCACACCGTATTTTTTGTATTTATTTTATGAGAACCTAATCTTTAATATATTAAAAATTTACGCGAAGATGGTCACTTTATCAGCAGTATCCAAAAAAATTTAAAAATATTGGTGGTTTTTGAAAAATTAACAAAAATCGTATAATTTCTTCTCTGTGAAAAATTGGGATCAAAAGAGACGAGAAAAGAGTAAATGGGGACAACCGGTAGGGTCGACCAAAATAACGGACCCGATTTTTTTCATCTGACACAGTCGCCATTTAAGAAGTGAAATTACCCCTCAAAATTAGGGTAAAATTTCAATTTTGCTAGATTACTTGAAAACTGCGGCAGATAAAGAAAAATTTTAAATTGACACAACACTTCATTTTTAGAGAGCTTTCTACTGATATATACAAAGCTAGAGTCGGACCTACTAGAGGGGATATTTTGGTAAATTTGGGGGTAAAAAAAGTTGTATAAGCGTTTTTCCTAACATCTAAAACAAAAACAAGAGCCTTATCACCATTTTTTCTAAGCATTAAAAGCTGGTTTATATTCGATTTCTATTGAAAACTCAATTAGACTGCATGTTAAAAGTGAGCAAAAATTAAACCTGCAATAACTTTTAAACGCTGTAGTGAATCTAATTTAAATTTTCACAGTCGATTAAATTTAGAAAAACCATTATTCGCACAAATTTTCATAAGACTGTCACCATTTTTAAGTACCTCCATAATATCCTTAACTTGTAGCTATGGTATAATTATCAAAATTTTTTGCAGGTTTCTTACTAATCATACAACATGTAATGATTCATACAACATACAACACATAATTCCTGAGTAGCCCTAAATAATGCGTGTCAAACACGCACTTGACGACTTTTTTTTTTTTGAACAATACGTTAAAATCAAAACTTTCGGAGATACTATATTTATATTTGTTTTATCCCAATAAAAAATAATCTGTCATCAAATAAATCTTTCTGTTTTATAATATAATTCAAGTTATGAGAATTTATTGCTTATAATAATTTGGATTTGATGAGAAAATATTAAATGTATTCTTTCCCTTTTGTTTTCTTTTTTCTAATGCCAAAAATTCTTATCAAAAAGTTTTTAACAAAAACGGAATTTTTTTTGATATCTTCAATATTTTATTTACTATCAAAGTTACTATTTACAGAAAAATCGGCCAAGAGCGAGTTGGGTTCGCACAATTAAGGTTCCGTACAGTGAACATTAAATAGCTCAAATTAAAGTTTTTTTTTATTTATGTATATTTTGAATTGTCACAATATATTGTACTGAAACATTAGTAAATACGTTGTCTGTTACTGTGCTTCCCCTTATAGTACAGGAGGTATCGGCGCATGAGTACCGAAAACTATTCCACCTCAATTTTTGTATACGATCCTGTTCAAATTGCCCTACTGATAATATAAATGCATGTTGCCAGGGCGCAACCCGGGGCCATATTGTTTAAACAACTGCAAGGAATTATTATTATTCAACCGGACAAATTTTTTTTATATTCTTTATTGGAATACAAATAAAAAAGATCCTATAACTTTTCACGATAAAGTTAATATTTTTAGAGATATGAATTTTTAAAGGTTTGAGATTTTTCGAACCTTTAAAGGTAGGCGACGCATATTTGTGAGCGCGCGAAATTAACAATTAAAAAACAGGTATAACCAATGAAATTTTTTTAAATCTCTATTAAGGATATTATGAACTATTGTATAAAGAATTTAAAAAAATTTTATTTATATTTTTTTTTTTTAATATATTTTTCATGGGTCAAAAGTACCCAAATTTGAGATTTTTCGAACCTTTAAAAATTCATATCTCTAAAAATATTAACTTTATCGTGAAAAACCATAGGATCTTTTTTATTTGTATTTCAATAAAGAATATAAAAAAAATTTGTCCGGTTGAAAAATAACAATTCCTTGTAATTGTTTAAACAATTTCGGTTTAGACAATATGGCCCCGGGTTACCCCCTGGCAGCATGCATTTATATCATCAGTAGGGCAATTTGAACAGGATCGCATAAAAAAATTGAGATGGAATAGTTTTCGGTACTCATGCGCCGACACCTCCTGTACTATTAATATTTTAAACCAAAATAATTATTTTTATAATTGTCTGGCGACATAAATGTGCGTCATCAAGACCTAACATTATACCAAATTTCGAATTCCTATACATTACATATATAGTTTTTGTGACAGACGGACAGACGGACAGACAGTCACGAGAGCGATCTTATAAGGGTTCCATTTTCCTTTTAAGATTTAAGAAGTTAAATTTGTAATTTATCTTGTTCTATTTTTTAAAATGCTTCAAGTAAAAAATATTGACTGAATTAAACTGCTTAGAAAATATCAAAAATTCGAGCATTGGAGACCAACCACTTCATTCGTGCTTACATATCTAAAAGCTTTTTTTAAATGATTTTAAGGCCAATTAAACTAAATAAGTGGGCAATTATTAAAACGAATATCTTTAAAAAAAATGTCATTTATTCTACACAATTTGAATTACTGAAAAAATTACTTCTGTCTTTAAATATTGAAAGCGTTGGTAATTTCTATCGCAAGTAGGTATGTTAAATTATTATCAGTTCGGTAACTTTTAACAGTGTTAAAATTCTTATCGGCACATTTTGAAAATTTTGTCATTTCTAATTAATATAATTACAAAAATAGAACATTTGTGCTGTGCAAGGGTCATAAAAAATTAGACACAACAATGTTCAGTGCTCCTGCAATTTGTATTGGAGTAATGGTATGAGTATTTATGAATCCGACAAAAACAGATATTTGAAAATATCTGTAAAAAAATGGCCCAAGAATATTATGTATTTGTATTTAAAAAAAAAAAATAAAGCTTTGAAAAAATAATTGAAATCCATTGCTATTCCAAGAACAGACATAATTATAATAACTCAGCTAACGTACAGATAGTACTTAAAAAAAGAATCTAAAAAAAATTAATACTAATTTCCGAAATAAAAACTTTTGTTGTACTTGGCTCAAGATTTTTTTTGTTTCGTTTTGTTTATTAATATCAAAAAAAATCTTGAGCCAAGTACAACAAAAGTTTTTATTTCGGAAATTAGTATTAATTTTTTTTTAGATTCTTTTTTTAAGTACTATCTGTACGTTAGCTGAGTTATTATAATTATGTCTGTTCTTGGAATAGCAATGGATTTCAATTATTTTTTCAAAGCTTTATTTTTTTTTTAAATACAAATACATAATATTCTTGGGCCATTTTTTTACAGATATTTTCAAATATCTGTTTTTGTCGGATTTTACATATTTTTGAACTATGGACAGGGTTCCGTGCGCCCACTCCAGTCTAATTGGTCCATAATACCTATATTCCAGTAGTTTATGACTACTAACAATGAGTTCGTATCTGGTGGATATAGTACAGCTAAACCTTTTTTATGCGGTCTTTTTTATGCGATTTTTTTATGCAATTTTTTATACGGTTTTTTAAAAAAAATTACTATTAAAATGCATAATGCGAATCAAAATCAAGAGACAGTAAGAAACTTAGACATTAACTATCATTAAGTTTTTTTACAGATGTATTTTCCACCATTTTCCTAATATTATAAATATGAAATAAAATGTTCTCATGTGCAAATTAATGGTTCATCTTGTTTAGAAAAGCAACTTCTAAGGAAATCATGAGGTTTTGAGTGTTACCTGTAATTTTTAAAACCTAATGTTTTTTGTCGTTACATCTAAGTTTTTTTTTCACTGACAAGACTATGTTCAGATCGCCTGTTAAATATTTAGAGTTAGGGGGTAATATCACCTTGTGTTCACTAAATTTCATGTGATTTTCTGAGACGTACCACGAGTCCACAAACGATAGGAAAGAGATAGAGATATGAGGTTTTGTACAATGTCTAACTACAAAAAATATGTTTTATTTTAATTTTAAAATGGCGGCACAGCAGCGCACGCAAGGAAAAAAGATCTCGGACGGTCGAAATGGGGGTACCGCTACAGGTCACAATTTTTAATTTGGAACAAAAAATCAAAAAGTTTTTTAAAATATAAGTAGGGTAAACCACATAGCTATTGCCCACTTAAGGATTTCAAACACATTGGCATCCAATAAAAAAAAATATATTATAGCTGTCAATTGTTTATTACAATTTTCTTATAGCCTAATAAACTCTTCTATCGAGTGTCAACAGTTTTTAGCTAAAACTTATATAACATAGAAAATAATGTAACGAAATAAAAATATTCTAAAAAGTACAGTTATTGCCCAGAGCATATAGTAATTGCCAACATCACAGTACAGTAATTGCCCAGTACCTTAAAATGATAACCTAAAATCTAAATGGATTTTAAAGTTTTAAACACAAATAAACAGTTAAAAAAACATTAAACTTAAGTCTAAGGATTGTCCTCAATACATCAAAATAGATTACGTTTAGCTTTCATAACTTCATCAAGTAAATCTTTAAGGATAAACAATGAATGGACAACAAACTTCTCCTGCAGCCGAGAAGGTGAACAATACTGTAATAGACTCTTTAGCTTGAGATTGTTCAACATTATATACATTTTTCACACCTTTTTCTGCTAACACTTGACCAGTTTTAACGTAAATTTGAAAATTAGTTTCATCTGCATTAAAAATGCGATGTGGTTCACTTAAAATGGGAGTCAAATCTTTTTCGGCAGCATAATTCTGAATTTTAGTAAGCCACCCTCTTATATCTTTTTCCGAAACACAAGAACTCGCTTTTGTCACTCCTTCTGCTGTCCTGATTGTCAACCTCGGATGTCTTTTCAAAAATGCCTTCCACCAACCGTCACCTGGCCTATTATTTGAAAATGAATTAGGACGAGGATTTTCCACCAGAAACTTTTGTACGGTGTCTAAGATGTCTTCTTTATTTCGGGGAAATCCTTTTCTTGCTGATATTATTATCCAGTCTTCGAGACGACTTTCTTCAGAAACAGTTAATACAGGTGATGGCCCTGAGCTGGTTTTATGTCCCGAATTCTTAATGCAGTACCGGAGACTGGACCTCGGAACTGAACCAACATTTTTCAGCAATTTGCCTTGTAGATAACTTGTTGTTAGCATCTTCGACAGCTTCGATCGCTTTCTGTAAATTTTCTTTCTATATGGTACTTTTGGTGTCTTCGGCATCCTGAAAATATAACATTAACGATCTAAGCTATCTAGGCAAAAAGGTTGCGAAAGAATTCAAACATTTTAAATACAACTACACGCGATATTAGCAACGCGCTTTGATTAATAATGAACCATAATAGTTATTATCCGGGCAATAACTATAGACATTAACACAGGGCAATTACTAAAATAATGATGGGCAATGACTAAAGCTATTTAAATTTAGGTTCAGTGATTGCCCACAGCTAAAATTACCGTTAGAAATCAAAATTCAATACAGTTTTCCATTAAAAATTAAAAAAAATACTTTTAATTTTATCATATCCATGCAACAATAGATGAACGTTAAAAAAAATATATTTGAAAATCACCTTTAAGTAAGTATGTCCTTATGAAAATTGTTAAAATGTTTACCTGTTTGAGTAACACTTTCACCCGTCTTCACAAAATCTGTTATTACCGTTTTTTTCTTTTGAGTGTTGCTAGTTTTCAATTTTGATTCTACTATAAATTAATCACATTACTATCTAGCGAATTCTAACCGAACTAGCATTATTCAAAATTAACACTTAACAATGCTTTTCTTAAAGTGGACAATCACTGTCAGTGGGAAATTACTCTCTGGGTTACCCTAGTCCAAAATCTAGCGAACGTCGTAGGATTTTTTCTAAAAATTGTTTTTTAAAAAAGCGTGTTAATTTGAATTTTTTTTGTTTTTTTGAAAAAATTGACCAAAAATCGCTTATAAAATCTATAAAAATCAATTTATTATCAAAAGTTTTTTTTTCATAATTATGTTTTTTAAGATGTTAGAAATACTTATTCACCTAAAATTTTATTTTAAAAAAATTAAAAATCAAAATGTTATGGGCATTTTACTGCGCGCACTTTACTATAATTCATTGACATAAAAATTTAAGTTCCCTGGAAACTATGTTTTTCGACATGGTTCCGGGTAAATTTCAAAAAGTATTTGAGGTATTAAAAATCAAAATGCATATTATTCCTCAATACCGTCATTTTGGCAGAAATTAGGATCTTCTGGTTCCGTAATATATTTTTAAAATGGCGGCTATTTACAGTCGAGAAAAAACCGTGATTTTTGATGAATTATTTTCAAAATGTGATTTCTCGCTGGTGTTTTATTTTTTTTCTTAGCCCCTAATTTGTGCCACAATTGATTTGAATTCACTGGGAATTTCAGAACGCGCGAAACCATCAAGGTGAAAAAATCTCCCAATATCGATTTCAACGCCATTTATGAATTAAATTTTTGAATTAAATTTTTTTTTGGTAGACTCAAGACATGTCTTCGCACATTTAGTTTTTTTAATAAAATATTTATTTCTATAAAAAAATAAAAAATAAAAAAGCTTGATTTTTGATGGTTTACATATCACGCGTACTTTGTCCCAACCTTGTATCTGAAAACTCCCAATTTTTGGACATACAAAAAAAACATTTTTAAGTCTGTGTTTTCATCACAATGAACTTAAGATTTATGCTAGTTACACCCTTTTATGTTGGCTACCTATATATATATATATATATATATATATATATATATATATATATATATATATATATATATATATATATATATATATATTTATTTATATATATATATATATATATATATATATATATATATATATATATATATATATATAAAGTATATACATAAATACAGTATTTAAAATGTTTTTTGTGTCCTAAGACATGTAATTTTTGATACACGAGGTTGGGACAGAGAACGCGCGACATATTATACTTATGTGTCAAACTAATAAATTATATATTATCTTTTGTTACTGGCTATTGCACTGCTTTCACCCCTCAAACCCAAACCAACCAAACATTCATTAGTAAGTTAGTAATAGTTTAAAACTACATACATACATATGTGTATATTGTTGTGTGGTCGGATTATAAAAATATTTTAAAAATTATAACTTTCTTTTTTTAAGAATTGTCGTCTACTCTTCATTTACGGATATTGTATAGGGTCTTAAGTTTCTGAAAAAAGCAGTTCGAGACCTAGGTTAATAATTTGTCCAAATTTCCCAGACAAAATATCGTTTTTCATTTAGCAGTACATAATTAATTAAAATGTAATCTAAACTTTTCAAAGAGACAGACACGCGAATATTAAAATATTATATGACTAGAATAATGTAATTAAGCATTAACAATCGCCATTAGACTCGTATTTGACGTCATCAATGCCGAAACAAACAATTTTTACATGCAAATAGTTAAGTAATAATAAGTTCGATAATTATACAAGATTAAAAATCGTCAAATGTATGATAAAACATTTTCATCTATGACCACCAAATTCAAAATATTATTGACACCACTCTACTTGATATTAAATACAGACTAATAATGTTGACAATCCGTGCACTTTTCCTTGTACAAATTAAATTTTAAAAATGAATGTAATGTAAATTTGAAAGATAAACAAGAATGACAGATAGGCTTCATATTCAAAATCTATGTTTCCTTTCTGTCTAAAAAGGGCCCACCTAAAAATATGTAGCGTGTGAAGAAATCCTCATATTTTTGTAGGTACATAAAAACAGAATGTTTTACTAGTGTTAGATACTGATATTTAAGAACAGAAATAGTAAAAAATATGAAAAGCTGATCGGACACATTCTCTCAAGTTAAGATTTTATCACACAAAAGTCTTTTCAAATGTATTGTAGGCGGCCCTTATAATTTAGATAAACTAATTTCTTTAAAGACATATTATTTAAAGTCTATTCTCCAACCGACTTTACGGCACGTATGCGGGGATGGTACAAATCAAGATTTGATTGGGATATAGAAAGAAGTTATTTTTCTGTTCGTTTAGACTGTTTTCGCTAACTTTAAAGCAAATTTTTAATATTCTTGGACCAAAAAATACCTTTTTTCTTGATTTGTAACAAATATACTAACTCATTATGTATTTTAAAACAGTGTCATCTCATTTTAAATTTAGTAACACCCGTACATATGTACATATTATGCACCACTGATACTATGTAGTGAAATATTATAAAAGATTCAACACTTATTATAAAGTGCATTTCACATAGAAATATTATCTCTTCATAGGATGCATCAGTCTACAATATATTATAGTTGTATAGATAGATATAATATATGCATTACGGTACACTGATATACAAAATAATGGTAGTAATTCTAAATATTTGGAGTCTCAACTTGAATTAGTCTGGAGAAAAATGCCTGACCAAAAAATAAAACTCCTCTTTTGAATTTTTTTTTGTGAAAACGAGCGAGTTTATTCTATATATATACGGGAGAAGAATTATACAATCACGGCATAAACGCGATTATCTTGAAACCACATTTTTTAAGTATAGCAAAACTAAAACTCGTACACTTTTCATGCGATGAACTTGGAATTTGAACTGCAGCTTCTTAGCAACATAATCTAGCAAAGTACAATTTTTTAGCAAAAAAACGGAAAATTTTTGAAAATTTTGCCACTTTATACCAAAGTATGTACTAGTTCTTAATAATCTTGTGTAGATATTTCGTTCTCAAATCTAATACAAATAACGAAAAAAAATTTACTTTAAATTTAGATTTCATCAAATTTATGTTTCCGTTTTGCTATGTTTAAAAAATAGAGTTTGGACTCTGCTAAATTTTTAAACAGAACGAAAAGGACAAAGCCGCGATAGTTCAATAAAGAAACATTCACATATAATAATTACATACATATTTTCACTGAAGATCTTACATTTTTGCACTTAAAATGTTAATTTTAATTCGTAGAACTAGAAGAGACTACGGTGATTTATATGCTCGCTTATAGCAGTAACTGGTTTCGTACGATTCGTATAGTTACTGTAAAATACGACTATTCCAAGGGCAAAAATATCGATTTTTATTTAGATAAATTATGAATGTATTGAAAAGAAGTTGCATATTAGATAAATTAAGAAAATTCATTAAAAAAAAATTATTTTAACTTATTCTACTACAATTTTGTATTTAGGTGTATTTGTATAATAAATTTTGTCGTGATATGTTTTTTGTACACAATAACAGAAACAGTTGTTAAATTTAGTGTCCAAAATGCATATTTATTTAATTTTATGTATGTCGCGTTTAAAAATAAATTGCGAGGGACTAATTTTAAAATACCACATTACGAACAAATACTACAATTTTTCGTAATAAATTAATGCCACTGTATTTACCTACATGTCTAAAACTGTATCTAATTACAATTTGACTATTGTAACCAAAATTTTTTAATTGCTATTTCACTGAAAAATAAAAATTACGTTTGCGGTGTTGAAATAAATATTTTCAAACATTCTATAGCTACATAAATTACAGTAAAAATATTTTTCAGTTTCAGTTCAACTATCTAAATTATTTTTATGTCAATATCGCGTTATAAAAATTGTGAAATTTGTTTTCCATCTGTGTATTTCATTATTTTTATCGTTTCACATGTGCAAAAGTGAACAAGATAAATTATTGTTTTTCATGAAAATATTTGAAATACAGCTTTGAATTATTCCGAATGGCACGTTCCGTGTTGTTGTGATGTTTACAAATAAATAATTATTTGTAAATATTTTTCTCTTACAGTTTATACGGTTTCATCAATGTTTGAATGCATACATTTATTTTATCTAGTGTTTCTTTTCCCTGTACTCTACAGTTGTCGCTCGTAATTCATTTGTTTTAATAATTTTTAATAATTTTCAGTTGTATGAGTTGTAAATATGTTGTATTAGAATAGCGGAACTGTTTTTTTTTTGTTTTATATATATATATATATATATATATATATATATATATATATATATATATATATATATATATATATATATATATAACGTTATTTAGTCGAGTTTTAAAGAATATTGAAGAATTCTCAGTCTCCTGGCAGCTCCAAAAACGGGATTAAACTTAAATAATGTAAATAAATTAGGTAAATGTCATTAGAATACTGTAATAAATGACTCCATATATTTTTTAATAAAAAATAAATTCCTTTTCTTTTCTGTATAATATATAATATATTATATAATTAATATAACTACTGATACATATACTACTAATATAATATATAATATGTATTAAACTGTCGTAAATGACTCACAAATATTTTTTAATAAATAATAAATTGGCAATTTTTTTTATTTTTTTATTTACCTAGTTACTTTTTCTAAATTTTTTAAAAAAATTTTTTTATTTTTTAATACATAGGTATATACACTATATATAAAAATTAATAAATTGTTTAATAGTTTAATAAATTGTGCTTAATAATAAAAATGAATATAAGAAATTCTCTTGTGTTAACTTTAGTTTTTTACTCATTTTTTCACCTTCCTGGATGTCTTTTTTTATAATGGCCATAAAATTTATAATTTTTAATTTTTTGACTGGCTACTTTCAAATAGTGTAAAAAATGTCATCAATTTGAAATAAAACTATTTTCCAAAGCTTTTGCATGAAAAAAATGCGTGACCGGAATTAAGTCCATTTTCGTCCCTCGTTTGAAGAAATACCCATGTATAAATATATTTTCAAAATATTCCCTCAAATGTACCTTCGCAACCTTTGTAATATATTATTTTTTTTCAGTAAAATGGATAAAACCATTCAAAAAATAAAACTTATTTCCAAAATTTTGAAAAGTAACTTCAAAGAATAAAATTATTAATAATGTAATGATAATTAAATCGTACTTGTGTAAACGGTGTATTAATCGCACTTAATCGCACTAGAATCTTTCAATCTTGATAATTTTAGCCCAATCTACACAGCCCTTTTGGTCATTAAGATGACGGCCAACAATTTTTAAGCGTCTTTAGAAATACATAAAAAAATACTGCAAAAAATATTCTTGATTTTGTGCTTCAATAGGTCTTGCTTTGTCCAACACAATGACCTTAAAGCCCCAAAATCAAAATTCAAGTCTTCATACTTCGCGTTATAATTGGAGCATCATACTCTAATTTTGTGCTAAATTTTCAATTTTTCTCTTTCTAAACTTTGTTGGTACAAAAAGAACTAGTAAAAACCCTAGAAACATTATTTTCTCAAGTTAACTGTTTGAAAACATTACCAAAATGTTTTGGTGTTTACTGTTACATATGTATATCGTTTCAAACACAAATAAAGATTAGGAAGTTTTAGTAAAGTTTTTAGAATACCTGTATAAAATCGTAAATTTTATTGAAATTGAAAGTTTTTGTTTTTATAATTGCTTGAGGAAATCCGATTTTAATAAAATTTCCCTTGATGAAACAATTAAACTAACGAATAGGTAATAAAATTAATGAAAATTTCTTTCATTTTCTCTTATTAATGTCTCAAGTATAGACGCTACGACGTTAATATAAGTATAATAAAAATTATAAAGAATAATTTATTAGCCAATTTCACGTTTATTGATGCTTTTATCAAACCAAAACACGACATTTTCGACTGGAAAATTCTTTGATCAAGTATTTTATATTTAATTTTATGATTTCGCATAAAAAATACTTCACCATCTAATTAAAATGAAACCAATAAAGTAAAATCAAATATGATAAACAATATACAATACAAAACGAAAATTGATCTGATTACAACTGACAGCTGCTAACTCTAGCATGTTGTGTTCTATATTCTGTCAAGTTTTTGTTTTAATGAAATCCAAATATTGAACCATAAAAGTATCTTTAAAATAAACTATTTATATATCCATCAATGATATTTCGGTCGAGAAATGTCAAGGGGCCCGTAAAGTCATTATTGTCAGTTCTATTCAAAGAGTCAGAAATAGATTAGTAGAAACAATACAAAAAGTAAACCAACATTTCCTATATAGACAAGATGAGTCAAGACAATTTATGTCTATTTAATCAATAACATTGTAAATTGGTTGACCGAATGTAAACATTTTATAGTTATCTGGGTTATATCTTTACAGACTGTTTTGCAATAGAGATGTGTTCTATAAAATTTTGTATTTTGTATTCTTTTTTCAGGGAAGAAATAATAGCACGATACTAGCTCGTCCCAACAGCAAGTTTGATCGTTTGTTCTCGGAAGAGTTTCGTTAATCTCAGACATGTGCTGGTCTTGCTTCAAAACAAGTTTACCAGAGAGACTCATGTGAGTGGTACACCCAGTTCCTTACACAACCTCCAATTCTCTGTAGCACGGTCTTAGGTCCCACGAATGCGATGTTGGGGTTTCTATAGCCCAATAGCATCACCTGGTTTTATACTTTTTGACAGCGAACACGATTGACGAGTCATAAAAAATTACTTTTTATTACTCATGCAGGATAAGTATTATCTTGGCGCACGCATTTGTGTTCGCCAATAGCTATTAGCCCACTTTACTGTTACCGTATGGATTAAGCGTAATTCAGTTTCTTTTTTGCGTGCGTACGGAAATTGACAATAAAACACCTAAAAATTAAAAGGCTAAAAAGGTGTAACTCATAATAAAAAAAAAATATTATGTGCAACTTGTGCGGTAATGTCGATTGCCCACTCGAGCAAAAGAGCGCACTCACTTCGATCGTGCGCTCAATTTCTCACTCGTAGACAAGTGACAACTACCGGCAGTTGTTGCACAATATACTATTAACTCATCGAATACTCGTCAAGATTGTGTTAATACTAAAACTACGAAATATATAACGTTGCCGATTATTCCTTTGTGATATAACGTCAATAATAAACTATATACCGGCGTATAAGCCAGCGTATAAACGATTTTCATTTTCTCGCAATATCAAATTTCAATTTTGTATTATACTATCAACAATGGTTTTAAACATTCTCATTACGTTTTTAATGATTACATTGTTTCATCCAATTACATCCATAAGATTGGCTTTTACATGTTCCACTAATGGTGTTTTATTTATCTTTGTGTAATCATTTGGGTGGGTATCGCTGCATCTTCAATAAGTTTCAAACGAGAAGTGTTTTCGAAATAAGTTAACAAAGTAAATACTTACGTAAGAGTGTACATGAATGAACGATTATATAACAAGAGATTAAGAAATTAAGTAGGCGGTATAATTTTGTGTTTAATCGGCAATTAGAACTTGGAAAATGTTTATAATATAAATAGAACAACGCATTATTATCAATTGGTTAACGTTGAATATATCGAATAATTTGTCCCTGAGGATTACCGTCGTATTCTTTGAGACGTAGGAAATTTGAATTTTTATTTTACTACACAGTAAAAAAATTTGTGTTTTGCGTAAAGAAAACCAGTGGTTAAAATTTTTGTATTAAATAAGTAACACAACCCTGCGTTAATATAACATTTCGTGTTTGTGTTAAATGAAAATATTAACACAAATTTCGATTTAACAGAATAAAAATGTTAACCTGTTTTGAACAGCAAGGAAGTAACACAATATTTGTGTAGAGCAAAAGAATGATATCTACCAAATTATATATAATAAAAAAGATCAGAGTAGTTCTTATTATTAAAGAAAACCGAAAAATTCTAAGTTTTTTCAGTTATTTACGAATATAGTTTTATTAAACGTTTCAAAATGAAACAATTTTCTTACATTTTAAGGTTATTTTGTTACAGATTCAGTTACAAAAAAACATGTAAGCTTACTTGAGATTGTATTATTTCGTAACGTTTCAGAAGAAGCGTTATCGAACGTAGGAAAATAAAAATGAGAAAGTTCGAGAAATATTAATGACTGTTTTTGGAGAAGTTGACGGAGTTGTTAGCGATGAAAGCAGAAAGATAATTGACTTATTAATGATATATCACTTTTATTCTAATAATAAAATGAAGTTGACTGACATCGAATGGATCGAAATTCATAAAACTAAATACTCCAATCTACCGGAAAAAATCATAAAATTTTATGAATAATTAGCAAGTTACTTACATCACTTTAGAAAAAAAATTCTTCCTTTTTCCATTATTTTAAAAAGGAGAAATATTTTTAGAAAAAAAATTGTAAACACACTTTTCTTGAATCCGCATTTCTAGAATTGGTGGGAACTCGCACCCAAAAACTGCCCAGCCGAATTTTTTTTGAAATTTATACCAACTATGTGAATCAAACTTTTATGTTAATATCCGAACACAAGAATTTTTTTAAATGCAAAAATACACGAAAATTTTATAAAAATTTAAATGTTTCGTCAGTTTTTTACTTTTCTGAAATTTTTTTGGTTCACCGACATTCTATATAATATCTATACTTATATTAAAAGCATGGAAAATTTTTTTAATTTTTGTAGAATAATTACGGTTGCTAGAGTGCCTGCCATTTAGAAACTTGTAGAGTGACACGCTTCAATATAAGACTTCTACAGTCGCTATTTTTACATAATATATTAAGGGGAGGTTTACGAGTCCTTAAAAGTTATGTATTTTTCTGGAATTCTTTTCTCAAGTAAGTATCAATTTCAAATTTTGTACACATATTTATTAAGTATTAAACTATAAAAAAAAATTTTTCAAGGAAAAATATAAAAAATTGTCCATTTTATAGATAATGCAGTGTGGCGATCCGAAAATCCGATGCCTTGTTGGTTGGCATCATAGCGCCGGTAATAAACTATTGAAATCCGAAAACAAAAAAGATTTATAAAAAATATGAAGAGTACCGGCACCTATACCTATAATATTAATAAATTGCTGAAAGAAAAAAAAATGGCGGATGTGTGAACTTTTGATTACGATTTTTGTCTTATTTTCCCCTTTTTAAAGTAAAATAAAAAAAATAAAAATATTGAAAGTGTATCGGACTTAGGTATAGGTGCCGGAGAATTGAATTATCTTTAAAATAAAGATTAAAATACCCCTGTCGCAGCATCCTGCATAACATAGCGAATTTCCATCTACAAAAGTACGTTTTTCTTGGAAACTAGTTGATACAGAGTAATTGTAAATAAAAAAACCCTTCTTTATGTGATTTTTTCGCCTCATTCCGCCAAATTTTTTTCGTGAAATGAAATTTTTCGTGAAAAAAATTTGGCGGAATGAGGAGGAAAAATCACATAAAGAAGGTTTTTTTATTTACAATTACTCTATATCAACGAGTTTCCGAGAAAAACGTACTTTTGTAAATGGAAATTCGCTATGTTATGCAGGATGCTGGGACAGGGGAATTTTAAATAAATATTGAAGCATCAACACAAAAAGTATTTGGCTCCATTTTTACAGATATCTCCATAAAATAATAAATTGACTTTTTTTCTTATTTTCTCAAAAACTAACTAACCTAGAATAATAGTTCAAGAACCTTTTTGATGTGATTTTTTTCCGTCTTTGCAGTAGTGTAAGAAAATGTGGCAAAAACTTTTAAATTATAGCAAATTTTGGCAAAAAAACTAATTTTTGATCACATTACTCAATTACAATACAATTTTCGATCACATTACTCCACCCACCGCCGGAGGTTTCTAGAACCGCCCCGGTAGTGGATGATGGGTCCAGAACTTATTTTCTTATTTTCTCAAAAACTATCTAACCTAGAATAATAGTTCAAAAACCTTTTTTATGGGATTTTTTTCCGTCTTTGCAATGGTGTAAGAAATGTGGCAAAAACTTTTAAATTATAGCAAATTTTGGCGAAAAACTAATTTTTTGCAAGAACAAAAACCATGTTCCTGGCATCCGACGTGTCTGGCTGAAGAACTCTTCCAAGATTTTTGGACTTCCAACGTTCTCACCAAATTTCGTACACCTAGGACATTTCGTTCGAGAGTTATCGTGCTGATACATAAATACATACATATATACATATAATAATAATAATAATAATAATAATAATAATAAACGCCCTGTGGGTGGGGGCTTCACTTTGCAGAATTTGCCCACAGTAAGTCCTGCTTGTCGTAAAAGGCGACTAAAAGGACAACCCATTAGGATGGTGCAAACAAGAAAAAGGCCTCGGAAAACTGCCGCTGCCGGTGGAGCGACCGGGCGCATCAGGGTCACCACTGAATGTGACAGCTCAGATCACGGTGACGACAGGTTGGGTTCTAGGCAGCCACCTGTCAGCTGTAACAACACCTTCAGCCAAAATGCTACTGCCCTACTTACGGAGCCCCCAACACCTTTGGCTCAGCCGACTTTAAGTGTTTCCTCAGAGCATCCTTTGGGGACCACTAAAGCTGGTAAGAAGCGTGTGCGTATGCAATGGACAGATGAACTGAATGAATTCATCGTACGCACATACTTCAAAGTTACTAGACTTGAAACGGACAAAACTGGTTACCGTACAAAATTACATCAAGAGTTCGCACGCAGCTACCCTCACCTAAGTCGCGTTACTGAACAGAGACTGGCAGACCAAAAACGTGTCATTTTTACCAATAACCTTATCCCTTCCTCCCTCATAAACACCATTAAAACACAAGTCGCACATCAATTTGCTCAAAATGAAGAAAGTCAGGCCGACGGCCCACCAGAAATGGGAAGCCCCACACAAAACGACATTCAACAACTTGTCGAGAATGAGCCTAACCACCATGAGACAGCAGTAAATGACACCTTACTGCAAGAGATCGAACTGGAATTTAACACAGCGCTTACTGAATTTGAAGGGACGGACCCCACACATAGGTACTTGTTGCCTAAACAACACACCTCACGTAGATTGGCTGAGATCGTTGAGATATTAAACAATACAATACTGCCTAAACACTTGGAAACATGTGACAATTTTATCGAGTTACACACAGCTATTTACTGTGGAGCCGTTGCCGCTATACGTTGTAACTGCTCCGACGTAACACCACCTGTAACGCACAACTCGAAGGAGCACAAAACTCCTGCCTGGGAAACGCGATTGAATAAACGTATCAACAACATCCGGTGCAATCTCGGCAGGATCACCCAATACCAACAGGGTACGAGGTCCAAACGGCTCAACAAATACATACACGGCATTTTACACAAACACACAGTACACACACAATACGAGGAACCCAATAAAACACTCACAGAGATCAGAGATACGCTTCACCAAAAATTAACAGCACTAGCGAAGCGCTTACGAAGGTATAAGACCAGTACTGAACGCAAGCGACAAAACCAAGCGTTCAGCAGAAACGAGAGACGATTTTATCAGTCTCTAACGAACACGGTAACTAACGCTCCTTTCACATTGTACGGTTTTCGCCGTACGGTAAAAAACCGTACGGCTTTTTGCCGTGATATTGTTACTTTCACATTGCACGGTTTTTTGCCGTTGTAAACTGAATATTTTTATTCGACTTGCAACATTATACAAGTAATAAGTGTCATTAATGTTAATTTTATAAATCAGAGGAAATAGAAAGTAGGATTATTTATTATCACACTCTTTGAAGACCTGAAAAATTACGAAAATAAGTTTTTCAACTATTTTCGGATGTTTACAGACTCATTTGATTAATTTCTTAACGAACTTAACATCAAAACACACAATTTCGAAATTACATACAATCTATTAAAATATTGGTTATCACATTCAACATTAGTTTGATCCATTTCACAAATAAAATTAATAATTAACATGAAATTCAACAAAATATTGTTAATGCCGTACGTTAAAAAGCCGTCTAATGTGAAAGCATCCATTTAATTACATACACTACTGAGCTAAAAACGCCGTACGGCAACCGTCAAGTCCAGTGGCAAGAGACGGCTGCTACACGGCACGGCAACGGCATTTTGCCGTGACCGTGTAATGTGAAAGGTCCAATGCTCTTCTTCACTACACTAAAAAAATGCGACCGTACGGTTTTTTGCCGTACGGCAAAAACCGTATAATGTGAAAGGAGCGTAACAGTAATGGTCTACCGGAGAAGAACGCACTCCATAGTTTTTGGGCGAATATATGGTCCAACACCATTGACCATAATGACAAAGCCAGCTGGATCGATACAGAGTACAGGAATAACGAACATCTTCCGGAGATGCCCTAAACGGACATTACTACAGAGGACGTCTCCAGAGCTTTACAGAGATCGCATAACTGGAAGGCACCTGGCATCGACAACATACAAAACTACTGGCTCAAACACTTTACATCAACACACAAGTATCTCGCTGAACAATTTACACTATTTATAAGAACTCCAAACCTGACACCGAAGTTCCTAACGCAGGGTATCACATATATGAAATCGAAAAACAGTGATACAAAAAATCCTGCTAATTATAGGCCTATCACCTGCTTGCCTACTGTGTATAAGACTTTGACGTCCTGTCTGGCAGAAAAGATCAATGAACATTGTCAGATTAACACCATACTGACAGAAGAACAAAAGGAATGTCGAAAGAGGTCACAAGGTTGCAAAGAGCAGCTTCTGATTGACTCCGTAGTACTGGAACAAGCGAAAGGGAGACAACGTAACCTGTACACAGCGTTTATTGATTACAAAAAGGCATTTGATTCGGTGCCGCACTCCTGGTTACGGAGAGTATTGGAGCTGTATAAAATACACCCAAGTATCGTGAACTTCCTTGGAGCGATCATGTCCGATTGGCGAACGACCTTACATTTGAGTATTGGTAACGAAAAAACAACAAGCGATCTTATTCATGTAAGACGCGGCATATTCCAAGGCGACTCATTGAGTCCATTATGGTTTTGTCTCGCAATGAATCCACTTTCACGCCTGTTGAATGAAACCAAATACGGTTATAATGTGGGGACAAAAATGAATTCGCACCATACTATTTCACATCTAATGTACATGGATGATATAAAGATCTACGCAGCAACTAAACATCAATTACAGAAGCTGCTGGGACTTTCCAGGGAAGTTTCGCGAGACCTCTGCATGGAGTTCGGGATCGACAAATGTCGGACACAATGTCGTTCTGGGGGAAAACGAGATGCGGTCGCATTTGAACTCGGACCGGAGTCTGTTATGCAGCCAATGGACGAGGGAGAGTCGTACCGGTATCTCGGATTCAACCAGGATGAACGTATAGATCACAGCGCTGTAAAACAACACCTAATGCAGCAATACCTAGCGGGTGTACAGAGATTGCTGAACACTCACCTTGATGGAAAGAAAATCATCAAAGCAATTAACACCTACGCAGTTCCGGTGCTAACGTACTCATTTGGGGTAATCAAATGGACGCCTACGGACTTGACAAACATCGAGATCAAGACCCGCGTCCTTATGACCAAATACAGAATTCATCATCCCAAAGCAGCGATAGAACGACTGACGCTGCCAAGAGCCGAAGGGGGTCGGGGTCTTATAGACATAAGGAACATGCATAATAAACAGGTTCATAACTTGCGAGAATACTTTTACACCAAAACACACACATCACACCTACACAATTCAATAATCCAAGCCGACAAGGCATACACACCATTAAACCTCTCACACACAGAAATGCCAGATAGTTTTTGCCCCTTGGTCACGAAGGAGGACAAAATCCAGCAATGGATCCGCAAGCCTCTACATGGAAGACATCCACATGATCTTAACCAGAGTAACGTCGACAAAGCAGCGTCGCACGCCTGGTTGAGTCAAGGAAGTCTTTTCCCGGAGACTGAAGGATTTATGCTGGCTATACAAGATCAAGTAATTCACACAAAGAATTACTCAAAATACATACTTCGTGACTCGTCAATAACATCTGACTCATGCCGGAGATGCCATTCCAAACCCGAAACGATCCAACACATCACAGCTGCCTGTACTCAGCTCGCTCAGTCCGAATATAAACACCGTCACGACCAGGTTGGCAAAATTATATACCAGAAACTAGCGGTTAAGCACCACCTTATAACCGATAAAACCCCTTACTACAAGCTCACACCAAAAGTAGTAGCGGAGAATGACTCCTGTAGACTTTACTGGGATCGGTCGATTATTACAGATAAGACCATAAATCATAATCGACCAGATATCACCTTCGTAATGAAACAAACTAAGACCACCTATCTGATCGACATTGCGGTTCCGAATACACATAACTTACAAAAAACACACGCAGTTAAATTGGAGAAATACACTGACCTCGCAGCCGAAATAAAACAACAATGGCGAATGGAACATGTCCACATTGTTCCAATAGTACTCAGTGCCACCGGGGTTATTCCACACACACTACACAATAGCTTGAGCCTCTTGGGTCTCCCAAAGTACACATATGTCACTATGCAAAAGGCAGTGATCATAAACACATGTCGTATAGTACGGAAGTTCCTCAGTAATACGAATCCGACTGCGATATGTGAAAGCACAAGATCTGCTTGTACTCCATCTGAGTCATCTACAGTGAGTGAACAACACACTGACACTCATCTTACAGACACACAACACACATACATAAACACACAATACGCTAACACTGAAACACAAACACCTAACACACATACAGATCCAGATTCGTCTGATGGAGAGGGAGGATCGACCAACTGCCGCACTGTCACTGTTACCGCTCTGGTGCACAATCCTCCCCAACTCAATAACACACAAGGTCCGTCAACCTCTGTACCATCTAAACGCGCAATTCCAGGAACACCCGATCTTAATGAGCAATTTGATGAACCAGAACACATTTATACCAAGAAACGAAAAATAGAACGACACATCCACACACATACACGAACACACACACAAACACAAACAGTCCTTTCCCTTCCCTCTGTCCCTAATCCTACCTATTCTCTGAGGACACGAAAACGAACTAGGCATTCACAGCCGTCTGTCATTGAGCCAACATCTACGCTCCCACAAAAGTCTCGTCGTACGAACCAGTGTACACCAAAATAGACGCATAACACCTCGTTTCAAGCAACAACAACAACAATATAAGGAGTGATGTGACAAACCCGTCCGTGAATGTACTACGGTACTTTTACGGATTGGTTTGGCACATTACCCTTCCACAGAGCCTAATACCTTGCATAATGCCGGTATAGGTGAATGTTACCCAGTACTGTCCTACTGAGTAGTGAGCGCCAGGTTGGCGTAAAAGTCTATAATAATAATAATAATAATATTTATTTCCGTATAAACTTAATACAGTTGTGGAAAAAGTTACACAGTAATTACATTTGAAAAAATTTCTGATTATAAATATAATTCCCAATTTATGCTATAGTAATCACTAATATTATATAAAACTTCATTAGTTAACACATTCTTTAGTTTTTTCCTTAATTTCACAGGTGGCAACTCAAGTATATGTTTAGGTGTATGGTTACATATCTTTATTATGGTGTTGTACGTATTATTTTGAATAGCTGATAATGTTGTTTGATCTGACCGCAAATTGTACTTATTTCGCGTATCATAAGCGTGTATTATGCTACGTGTAGTAAAGTAACATTGTTCTTGCTTGTAGAACATAACGGCTTCTAGAACTAGCATTCCGAATACTGTAAGAATTTGCAAGCTTTTGAATGCGTCTTTGCAATTGTCTCGAGCTTTTAATCCAACTAGTAGTCGTATTATCTTTTTTTGAATGAGGAGTATCTCTTTTATATGAACTGACGTACCCCAGAATAGTATTCCGTAAGATAACGTCGAGTAGATGTATGCATAGTAAGCCGTTATCAATATATTACTCGGAATAATTTCTTTTAAGCGTCTCAATAAATAAAATCTTTTATTCAATTTATTGGTTATTTCGTTTATCTGATTCCTCCAATTCAATTTGTTATCAATTATTATACCTAAGTATTTTATTTCGTTTTGTAGTATGTTGCTGTTTTGAAATAAATCAGATTCGTAGTTTCCCAACCTAAAAGCTTGTGTCTTGTCCACGTTTAGTTTCAGGCCATTTGCCTTAAACCATTTATCCATATTTGCAATCGCTGAGTTAAGATTTGGATGTAGGTATACCCGCTTCGTTTGACGTTATTATTGCTGCAATATCATCTGCAAACAGGGTCGTTTTGTACGGAATAGATTCCGTGAAATCATTCATATAAATAATGAATAAGATTGGTCCTAATACTGAACCCTGAGGTACGCCCTCTACCACGTTCGATATTTTTGACTTAATTGGTAGTCGATATGTCTTATCATTGGATATCATTTGTACATACTGCGTTCTATCCATTAAATACGATTTAAAGATGTCATTCGCTATTCCTCGAATTCCATAAGCTGATAATTTTTCTAATAATCTGTTATGATCTACACAATCAATAGCTTTTGATAAATCTAATAATAGTGCTGTATCTAAGTGTTTTTTACTCCAGGCGTTTGATGAATCTTTTAATAGTTCGAAAATAGCACCGTTTATGCTACCCTTCTTTACAAAACCAAATTGCGATTTTGATATTATGTTAAACTTGGTAAGAAAATCATGAAGTCTGTTAGCCAGAGCCTTTTCAAAAATTTTTGAAAAGTTTGATAATAATGCAATCGGCCTGTAAATATCCATCAGATATATATATATATATATATATATATATATATATATATATATATATATATATATATATATATATATATAATTTTAGTGAATGTTATTTTTGGGTTCTAGGGACCTCAAAACAAATTTCTGTCATAGTGCCGGGCTCAAGTCGCGTCATGACACCTACTGTAATAGCTGAATTTCCAGAATTCTTTCTGGAAATTCGCTAAAAAGGCTCCATCGAATAGTTTTTGAGTTATCGTGTCAACCAGTTCCAAAAATGTGGTTCCGAGATATTATAAAGTATATATAAAGAAACGTATTTTCAAAATTTTATATTTAATTCTCATTATTGCCTGAACTACGTTTTTTTTTTTTTTTTTTTTTTTTTTTATAGAAAGCTGGATTCGGTTAATGTGAAAAAATCTTTTTTTTAAAATTATTTTTAGCAAAATTACTTTGGGAGCATATTCTACACATAATTTGCTATCAATTTCGGCAAAAAAAATCGATTTCTTGATCAAATCTCAAGTAAACCTTCCCTTAAATTACGTTCAGCAAAATCACTTTGGAAAGATATTCTACACATAATTAACTACCAATTTCTGCAAGGAAAAATCAATTTTTTTTTAACGACGCTCAAGTAAACCTCCCCTTAAGCAAAAAAACAAATAAAAACATGATGTAAGACTTTAAGGTCATAGGTAGTAAATGAAATGCTAAACATCAGAAATATAGATTATTTTTGTCTTTGACTTATAGAGATATCTCTCCTTAAAAAATAAAAGTTGAGAAAAATAATTTTGTTTTAAATGTGTCAAAAAAGTGTTCTATACGTTAGTGTAAGTTGAAAAAATTTACATAAACTTAAAAAAGGTTTTAAGAATGTCTACGTTTTAATTAATTAATTTAAAACTGTCCTAACAGGAAGAGATTCATCAACGGAATTTCTGTTATAATTAGCGACTTGCGTAAATTAGAATTTGACAATGAATTCTATTTGTAATTTTAATTTTATGTGGAAATAAAACTTATCAATTTAATTAATTATATAATTTAATAAACGTCAGATATATATCTTATATATTTAAGTACTTATGTAATTGTCAATAAAACTGACAGGGTGTTTAATTGACAGTATACGTACGTATGTTTATATAACGTTCACAATTT
This sequence comes from Brachynemurus nebulosus, assembly GCA_035578155.1. Lineage (NCBI taxonomy): Eukaryota > Metazoa > Arthropoda > Insecta > Neuroptera > Myrmeleontidae > Brachynemurus > Brachynemurus nebulosus. Next base: position 27,773,354 of record JAPWDM010000005.1, on the reverse strand, counting down.
TCAAATCATCAAAATTAATTACTAAAGTAAGTAATATCTAAGTAATAATATTATTTTAATTACAGGTATAGGTACTGCTATAGTTTTACGGAGCAAAATTATACATAATATTGTAATATTTGTAATATGGCACATATGTATGTAAAATAATGCGTATATTTTATCTTAATAGCAACAGAAATTATATTTTTCAACTCCAGACGTAACTTAAACTATTATATTTCCAGTATTTTCCTTAACAAATTGTATTAACTTTAACACATGTAAGAGTGTGAGTGCTGAAAAACACTAAAAAGAAATTTGAATTTATTTTTTCGAAAAATATTTAGTGTATACCGTATATAGGGTAAGTGCGGGAGAATATGCCGCGTCGGGAGAGATGCCGCAGTAGCCATAGCTCGTCCGTTGATTGATAGATAGCGCTATTAATGGATTATATGTATAAGTTACTTATTTAAGCTGTATATGGTAACATTTATGATTAGTCCATCAGTTTAGTAATTATCCAACTTTTTATTATTGAAAAGTAAGTTTTTTAACATAATATTTTATCAAGCATTTAATTCATTATAAGAATGTATATTTCACTGTTTTAATGAAAATGAGTTTTGTTATTAATTTAGGTATATTTTAAAAGTACTGTATAAAATTTTAGGTTGGAATTCCGCACTATGCTTGCTATAGCAACATGCGGCATCTATCCCAACAAAAAGGAGAGATGCCGCATTTAAAGTTGGTATAGATGCCGCATCATATTACATGTTAAAAACATAGACTTATATACCTTAATTATGCAATTTTTTTTCTTTTGATTGTAAATTATGCCACGTAAATATAAAAGCTCCATTAATGGATCAGGAAGAGCCCTCATATTAGTGCAGATAACGAAAATAATGATGATTGCCTGTGTATTGAATGTTTTGAAAGGTACTCAGAAACAAAAAAAAGTTGACTGGTTAAGATATATAAAGTGCCAAAAATGGTTACATATGGCATGTATAGGTGTGGGAGAGACGCCGCTTTGCAGGCTCTACAAAAATGTTAATTATGAATCCTTTATGACTCAAAATTTAAAATTACTTATAAATAATTTTAAAGAACAATGTTTACATTTATTGTGCACAAAATTTCAAATCAATTAAATGCATACTTTAAGAATTATCAAGTGTTTTCAAAATGTGCGGCATCTCTCCCGCATTCACCCTAGTATATTGTCAATATCCCTGTAAAAAAATAGTTTCCAAATGCAAAAGTTGGCGAAAACAGGACATTTTTTTAAGGCTCTTACAAATTCCGCAATTTTTTTGCTTTTTTGATGTTTCTTTTGTGCGTTTTTAAAAATTTTAAAATGGCGATGCACCAGCCCTTTTGGAAGTTGTGAAGTAATAGGGTCCATCCAGTAAAAGGCTTGTGCAACCGCCATTAAAAAAAAACCTTGTAACACTTTAAGGTCATATAGCAAATAAAATGTCAATCTCAAAAATATAGATCAATTTCTCCTTTGTTAAAAAAAAATTCCGAAATTAGGTACTTTTATATTTCCCCTATAAATATTCAAAAAGCGCCACTAAATACTCTCCTATTTAACCTTATTCAGTTTCCTACTCCCTAACTGATATTAATTTCAAGTTATGTAATGTTTTTAACGTATATGACATTTAAATGACGGAGATAATCTACTTCTCAATAACATGCGAAGCAAATTAGTTAATTTTGAAACGCTTTTACAACTTTACAACAAATACCCATTATTCTAATCTTCATATAAATTTTCGGACTTACATCGACAAAAAAGTACAAACGCCACAGTGGTAGACTTGCCATAAGACCGACTAGATTAAGGCCTAGGGTAGCCAGTCTGCGATTAGAAAGACTGCTAGTCTACAACCGTTTAACCGACTGACGATCATAAAGAATTATGACAAAATGACCAACGGAAACACTGTTTAGACCCAACTAATACACCAATTCATAAGCAACCGTAGCCTCGCTCTCTGTCTAATGACATATAAGTACGACGATTCGACAGTGACCACAAGTCTGTTGTACAGTACGTAATATATTACAGATCAGATTGTACCGCTTCGGTACCGATAGTAACTAGATAGAGACCGAGCCATGTTTGTATACCTTACTGGTGTACGCTTTGTACGCACAGTACATAATGTATTATAGATCAGATTTGACCGCTTCGGTACCGATAGTAACTAGACAGAGAGCGAACTATGTTTGTATACTATACTGATGTACGCTTTATATGGAAATGACGTCGTACGACGTGGTGTGTGAGTGAGTCAGGTTTCATTTGATGTCCTACAACGCCAATAACCGTTAACTGGTTAAAAACATCAAATGTGTGCATACTAAATTGACATATTTTTCCCCTACTAGTTCTTATAGGTTGATTCACTATTTTCGTTACACCCTATACGAGTAGTTTAAATTAATACTTTTTAGGTTGCATTGCATGCATCTGACTCAGAGAGATAACTGTTCGTGTACATAGATGTAATTTGATAACACACCAAGTAAATTAAGTTATGAATTATGCATAAATAAGTGCATATATATTTGCAATTTTTATTTTTATATTTAAAAGAAGAGTTTGCAAATTGCATTTTTTCTCATCAAAAATCTAAATTGGCTTAGTTATGAAGATATAAAGTTTGTATTGGATACATCTATAATTTTTCATATTTTTATGCTTTTTATTCGATACTAGTAGCGCTACTAGGTTACACAGTGAAAAAATTTGTGTTCTGCGTAAAAAAAAAAACTAGTGGTTAAAATTTTTGTTTTAAATAAGTAACCATACCCTGTGTTAATGTAACATTTAATGTTTGTGTTAAATGAAAATATTAACAAAAATTTTGATTTAACAGAATCAAAATATTAATCTGTTTTGAACAGCTACAAAAATACATAATCTTTGTGTAGGTACACTCATTTGTGTATTTCCAACACCAAAAAACTGGTTGCGCACGCATTCACTGCTCTAGTTGAGAGCAGGGGGTAGTGGCAACTGGATGCATCCTCACAACGGTCACAATGTCCCTGTCAGTATAACATCATTGTCAGTCATTGGAACATCGTGCGTTCAACAGAAACATATGTATGTATAAAAGACAAAAATATTTCAAAATCAAAAGCGTATTTCTAAAGTTAAACTGGTTTTAATTTTATAGATATTAAATATTGGTTAGGTAAGTTAATTAAAAATATTATAGATTGAATTTTTTTCTTTGTTTGCAGAATTTACTTCAATTAATTAAAAAATTATTGAATATTCGGTGTTCGAGAACACATTCAAAGGGCAAAGAAGGTCAGGTAAAGAAGGAAGAGTAGTCGTTTCATTTTGCCTTCCACGTTCAGTTTGACAACGAACTTCACAAATTTTGAGTATTGCTTCAACATTATTTTCATCAAATACCAAGTGAAATGCATCAATATTATCGTCGAAATCTTTACAAAAATTGATTTTATTCCAAGACATAATTGTAGAAATATTAAATAAAAAAATTTAAGAACTGAAAAATTATTTTTAATAGTAAAAAAAAATTTTTCAGTTCTTAAACTTTTTTATTTAATATTTCTACAATTATGTCTTTGAATAAAATCAATTTTTGTAAAGATTAGTAAAGAAATTATCTATTTTCTTTCATTTACATAATAAATAAATAAAAAAAATACTAACTTAAAAAAATAATATACCAACACATTTATTGAGTAAACTTCTACATTTTAAATCAGTTAATTTTACACATCATTGTGTTGAAATTATAACTAAGTAATTGTGTAAAATTAACACAAAATGGATGTCCCTCTTGTGTGTTTAAATCATTGACACAAATCTTATGTATAGATTTGACACATATGCTTTGTGTTAAAATAACACAAAAAATTGAGTGAACCGTACTGGACATGTGAAATGTGTTAATTTTAACACAAATTTTTTCACTGTGTATCCGTAGGTCTCGCTACGTGACTTATGACGGTTCTAGGTTGGTTGAAAAAGCTATGTTCACCACTAATCAAAAGCTACGGTCTACAAAATATCGCGTCCTTGAACTTTAGGATTTGAATATCTAAAATGCATCTATATTATCTCTTCTCAATTTGAATATTGTTAAGAACTGTTTATTTCATGTAATACAATGCCTATATTTCCACCTAATTAAGAGTGCTTTGTACCTTCTGATACCTGATTCTGACTGAAATAATAATAATATGATATGGAATGAATATGTTTACGCCTACTTTAATAGTTCGCGGTACGGCGCGCGTCAATATTCATAATTATTTACGTAATGTTATTCATAAAACGAAGAACGCAATCTTTGAAATATATTACCGTTTGAGAATGTTAATTAAAAATATATGTATGTACGTAAGGCAATATGTGCTCAAATTTCAGCATAATATGACTGTGTGTTAACAAAAAATATCGTGAACCTCATATTGGATGTTTCAGGCAACTTGGAACATACAAATTTTAACATGGGAAAAATTGTTTAAGGCGGTATTCTAGTCTAAAATTTTTTAAAATCGGATTTTTTTGTTTCATTTTCTTAAAGTATAAACTATTTAGTTAATTTTTGTTTTTTAAAAAATATACCATTAAAAAATTGAATACTACTTTGGATACTACATAATAATAAAGCTTTTCCCCTTAAGGGCCCACAAAAAATATAAAATAGGGTCAGCGGGGGTAATTTGGGTATATTTTTTACCGTTTTTTGAAATCAAAGCTTTTTTCTATGTTGATTTTTTCGCTGTCATTTTGTTTCACTTTAGCAATATGACTTTCCCCAACAGTTTGATACTACATAATCAATTACTAAACCTCTGTTACTGTCATAGTAAGCATTTGTTTATGTATACCCAAATTACCCCAGAGTTGGGGGAAAGTGGGTATAGTATGTAGTATACATTGAAAACTGGCTTTACAGATATTACTTAGGGTTAGTTTAGGTCAGGGCCGCGCCAAGGGACATTTGCGCTGGGGTGCAAGACAAAAATTGCCACCCCTAAAACGCCAAACTTATTTGTAATACATTTTTGATAATAAAATATATGCCTCCCGGCTACCAGTTTACTTAGTATATATACTTACTTTAATGAAATGCAAGATTGATAAATGTTTTATGTGTAGAATTCAACGCCGGTTTTTATAAAATTAAAGCGTGCAAGAGCATGTTCGATCCCGATCCCGTTTGATCTCGCCAATTACCGCGCAAATGATTGTTGTCGCTGGTCAACAATCGGAATAATCGGATTACCGACGGGTCACAACAATCATAATATCGTCCCTCCAATTCAACAGTGAGATATTGTCAAAATAGCACTATTGAGAAAAACAGGATTAAAGTTTTGGAGTTTTTTCAATTTATAACAACTTCTACTTAAATTAATTTTTAACTATTTTAACGCTTTTATAAAGACTAAAATTATATTTTCCACTGTCGTTATTAGTTTTAGGAACATAAATTCGAACCTTTGAATAATTATAGCAATTTTATTGTAAATATCCCAGAGTTACATTTTAAAAATTTACAAAAAATATTAATTTATAAGAAAATATCCCAAGGTTCTGCTAACTTATATTAACAACTTCGATGCAGAAATTTAAATAAACAAAAAAATAATAATTCTAATTTAAAAATATAAATCATTAGTTGCTAATACTAAATTATTAATCACTATTACTATTATCAACTTACAACTCATTCTTAGATTTACTTGTTATTAAAATTTCATAAAAATTGAAGTGTACGCTTGGTAGTCTCATTTGGCTAAACTAAGGCTAAATTAAATATTTTGTTACCACGAGAAACCATTTTCGCATGATTTTTAAATTACTATTTGGTTATAAACTTTCTTAAAGATATTGCTTAATACTAAAATAAAATTTGTTAATTTACCAATTTTAATGAAATATTCTTCATTTATGTTCTACAAAATTCAAAAAACTTTGTTGTATTACACAACAAGATCGTGTAAATATCTCAACCTAATACCAAATAAAAATATGTAATATCATTTTCTCCAATCGAACATTGAGATATGGTCAATATCTCAGTGTTCGACTTAGAAATATGGACAATAGTACTCCGTTGAACACTGGTTTTTCTGGCATAACTTTTTAAATATCAAACGGACAACATTCTTCAGTACAGCATTTTAAAGTACTCGAAAAATGTAATACCACAGTGTCAATAACTCAATATGGCCATTTTTGAAAATATCCCACTGTAGCATTGGAGGGACGATATGTAGACAAGTATTTAAGCAAAATGCGGGTAACATTTAAGTGTCATCAAAATTACCACATAAAAATAGTAATAATTTTATATTTTATTTGCCGCCACCAAAGCCTACCGCCGGGGTACTAGGCACCCCTAACACCCCCGCTTGGCGCGGCCCTGAGTTTAGGTAATATTAGAAATAAAATTAGCATAAGAATTGGGAAAGATTATTTATTTATCACGTAAAAAGATTATAAACTAATATAAACAAAAACTAGTTGTTGTTCCAATTAAATTACATGAGATTAGGCTTTACTTATCAAATTTGTAGTATCTTCCATTGAAAATAGGGACAGGAAATACATTTGAAATTTGACCCACGTCCACCCACTCAATATCATCTTTCTCGGGAAATATGTAAAGTTGGCTTGGTTAGTTTACAGATAATCAGTTGTTGTACCCAAATTAACCCGTGATATTAAAATGAAATTTACTTAAAATCCTCTTCATGTACACCTGTAAACTTTTTTTAAAAATGTTCCTAAAGGATGTAATGTTGTATGAAACACATACCTGAATTTGTTAACTGTACTAGCACTTTTCTGTGAACTAAAAACGGTTGGACAAAGAAAATCAGTTAATCAGACTTTCAACAAATAAAAAAAATTTGTCACCAGTGTCACGAAGATAAAATGTTTCGAAGATAACTTTTAATGTTTGTTATGTTTGTTGCAATATTACACGGAGAGAAAATTCCTATAAAAATTACTGTGCTCATACTACAATCGACGTGTAACAGGCGAACATATCCAGTGATATTTTTTTTATATATTTAGTACCAAACTATATTTCACTGCCAAATTAATATATATTGTTTGTTGCAATATTACTACCTACACGGAGAGAAAATTCCTATAAAAATTACTGTGCTCATACTACAATCGACGTGTAACAGGCGAAGATATCCAATTTTACCGTACAAAAATTGGATATGTTCGCCTGTTACACGTCGATTGTAGTATGAGCACAGTAATTTTTATAGGAATTTTCTTTCCGTGTAGGTAGTAATATTGCAACAAACAATATATATTAATTTGGCAGTGAAATATAGTTTGGTACTAAATATATAAAAAAAATATCACTTATACACAAATTACCCCAGTATACCCAAATTACCCCGACCCACCCTATAAAATATTCGCTAGCGAATAGTTTATATTTTATATTTTTTGTGGGTCCTTAAGGGGTAAAATTTTATTATTATGTATGTATAATCCAGCCCACAGTACGGCTCAATATACTTATTTAACTACGGATACTATATAAACCTTCTAAACAAAAAAAATATTCGACAGAAATGATATTTCAGATCGGTCACACACTCGTTTTAGTATATCGTCGAAAAAACCTGAAGTTGTTCGACGATATAACAAACCCATAAAAAATTTTGATCTTATTTAAAATTTTGTATGTTCTTCTTATTTTGAAATAAACTGTACGATCTCAAAAGATATAATTATATGTAAGGATATATTATTCTAACGTATGTTTTTACGCATGTGTATTAAACGAGGAAAATTTATGCGTACATCTTGAGCATTTGATATGTTTTCAATTGTATTTTACACAGACATTTTAACAACTAAGTGTTACACGATGTCAACATTATACTAGAACTTCTACCATCTTATTTAATTATTTGCGCCCGAATTTACCGAGGTATCAGAAGCGCTATATAATCAACACTTTTGAGAGCAGTTGTTCCATCTTTCAGCGCGTAAAAAACGTAAAATGTGCGTAAAAAATTTTATTTTCCAGGGAAAAAACTTTTTATTTTTCAAAAGTGATCACAATGCTTCCGCTACTTTAGTAGTCTCGGAAGCAAAATACCAAGACAATACTGTAAGCAGATGATGGTGGGAGTGCAGGACGGCAAAATATAAGTGACTTAAAATGAAAAAAACTACATCGATTAGTGATTAATACAGGCCATATAATTTATTTTTGCCAGTGTGATATCGTCTTTTTAAGTAATAATAATACGTTAGAAATTGTATATTGGATATTTTATTGTACAATATGTTTATTTTGTATTGACAGTCGGTTGACAGGTGCTTCCTTTGGCACACAATTACTTTGATGAGTACATGTAAATATATCTATTGAGAACAACTTAATTATATTAGGTTGAGTAAATAATTTAAGACCGATTTTTCAATTTAAAATATCTATCTCTGTACTAGCGATACCAGCGTGGACAAAAAATCTCTACCACACCCCTCCACTATGTTATGTAAGTACACACTGTTTGTAGTTGTGTATTTTTGATGTCTGCATCTGTGTGATTGGTCTCACACACACAGCTACATATACACGTATTGCAGGAGAGCAACATGCAGTGTAACTTACAATGATCTTAACAATCAATAACAATGCATCTTTGCTCTTGCATAGCTGGTGCACGACTAGTCATCTTGTGTGACAAACCAACAAATGACTCCAAGCACAATTTTGATTTTAGTTTGCTTCTAGTGTTCTGTGTTATAGATTTTATTAGTTATTACATTCTTACAGTTTCCTCGCTATAGGAGTTTTTGCTTCAAAAATGTGGTTATGAATTATGACTCAACCTAATATAATAACAAAAATGTTAGACACTTCGTAGCACCTACTTTATATCTTGTATATTATTCTACTCACAGTATTAATTACAATTTTAACGAGACATTGAAAACATAAACAAACAAGTAAGCGTAATTATTTTAAAACAGATGTATTTAATTATGTGTTTTACACATAGACACAGAAGACAATCGTATTATTGTAATATAATATAGATTTTCATGATTTTCATTAGTAATAAACGAAAAGTGAAATTGATTTTCACGCATGAAAAACAAATACAAGAAACAAAGATTCTTTTTATTAAATTTTGTTAAATAGTTCCGGAAGTCAATGAAGCGGAAAATGATGATAGCTGGATTATTTGCAGTTGAAATGAAATTGGTGTTTAATATATTTTTAATAATGTTTTTCCGACTTTTTATGAGTTTTTAACGATTTCCACAATACTTTTTTTAAATACAAAAATTTTATCCATTTGTGATGAAGTTTTAACGAGAAACTTAAAATTTTTGTGTTTTTAAAAACCAAATAATTTTTGAACAAATATCAATTTCAAAGATTTTTGAGTTTTTTCAAAAATTTTTCATAAATAATAATTTTGTGTACGTATTCTGAAAACGATTGTCATAAATTACATGCTGTGCATAGAAAATTTATAAAACTCTTAAAGCCAATATGAAAATCTAATAATTCACGTAGAATTTATCTGGTAATTTAATTTAAAACTAGTCGCAACTGGTAGGGGAAATCGGGGTCAATGTAAGCATAGTAGAAGCTCTCAATAATGCGGTTCCCCACATCTATGTAGGGATCCTAATCCTTTCGCCACACAAGTTACTGGTAAAGCCAGAGTGGGGACATCATAATAGTTTTTCCAAGAATTTTACTCCGCTAATGGCAAAATTTAGTATTTACTGAAAGTTTCTACTGTAAACTTGATTTACAGTAGTTTGATTTGAATGGAGCCCAAGTTGGTCCAGTGTTTAACAACTCCGAATCTTATCTTTGGGTTTGTTTGTTTGGAACCAGTCGAGGAAAATTCGTCATCCAATATTTATCACAAAATCTCATATTTAATTTACAATAATCATTCCATTATACCAACAAAATCTATAGAATTATCGATGAAAAGATGCATATGATCTTCGCTGTTGCGCATTTAATCAAAACAAAGCGGGCTCAATAGATCAGAGAAATTCTGAGATTTTACCCGCAGAAAGTATTTTTTCCCTTTAGAATGACAATAGTACCAATTTTCATCTTTTTACCTTTATACAGGGTGTCAGAGAAATAAGTATCATCCTTTTGAGGGGTGACTCATAGCACCCTGTAGACACTAAAACCGCAGGAATTTTTTTGGAATTAACAGTCGCGTTACTCCTCAAAAGGATAAGAGTTATTTCTCTTGCACACTGTATATATATATACAGGGTGTAAGAGAAATAACTCTTATCCTTTTGAGGGGTGACGCGACTATTAATTCCGAAAAAATTCCTGCGGTTTTAGTGTCTACAGAGTGCTATGAGTCACCCCTCAAAAGGATGATACTTATTTCTCTGACACCCTGTATATTTTAGTGAAATTTCTATTGAGAATGAGTTGAGAACAAGATATCAATTAAGATTACCTTTCATGTTGGACACATGTTCCCGTAGGATATAAATTTAATATTATAACTACGTTGAGTGAAAATATCGGATTTGGTATAAGTTTCGATAATGTTCGATAAAGCTAAAGCATAGAAAAAAATTTAATCTAGTTGAGAATTCTTCGGGGATATAAAATTACGATTATAACGATTCCTTTATCCATATAGGCAGTTCTGACTTTCATGCTGAGTGTTCCCGAGGGTGATACAATTTAAAATAGTTGAACTGATTTATAGATTCCTCAAAAATAGAAATTAAACTAGGTCAACCTCTTTCTGAAAAAAAATCACGTGAACAACCCCTTAAAATAAAATATAATAAAAAAAGAAAGCACGTTTTTTGAAAACAGTACCTGAACTAATAGTGCATACTCCATCTCCTTTTTTAAGTTATTAATGTATATTTCTTATGAAAACGTGTGACAATAAATTTTATGACCTAGTCCATTGGGGTGCGATATTAGGTATAAAATATTCAATAATATTTAAATTTTAGTTTATTTTCTGACGCGTAAGTTTTGCTATCAAATTCTGATATATTTTTTCTGTGTAATTTTTTATAATTTTTTTCAATTTTAATATTATTTATAATTCTCTTCGGTTTTAAATTTTTAAATTTTATATTTTTTATTAATCATTTTTAAATTTTAATATTAGTATTATTTTTTATCTTTTGTATATAATCTTTAATTTCTTGTACATATTTTACGGCCGAAAATTGGCAAAAATGCATTAGCCATGTACTTAAAGAAGAAGAAAATATGTGGAATTTAGATGAAAAAGTGGACAATGTAACAGACCGTTTCATTATTTCGATAGATGACACTTCTTCAGAAGAAATTTCAGACAGTGAATAAATTTGTATAAAAAAATTGAAATTACTGTACATATTTTTGTGATTTTTATAAATTATATAATTTCACCACTTTTGTATATTTTTGTAACTTTTATAAATTATATAATTCCACCACTGTTGTATATTTTTGTAAATGTTATAAATTATAAAATAAATAAATTCTAAGCTATATAAACGTTCACTAATAAAATCAAAAATATATAAATGAAAATTAATTGCATTTAATAGTATTCATATAATTACACAGTAGCATACATAATGCAATTCAAAAATAAATATTTTTTTCCGTAGTACGCACTCGAGTATACAAGGTACAGTTGTCATTTTCAAAAACATGTACGAAACGAGTGATTCGTTGACCTAGTTTAATTCCTATTTTTGAGGACACTATAGGTAATGTTTAAAATAAGAATACATAACTAGTAACAAATTCGTACCTATCACATTTTCATTCTAATTAGTGTCAATTTGGGTCCTAAAGCTTAATATCAATGAAACTCTTTAGAGCAGAAGAAGTCTCTCTACCCTTTCTAAAGTTCCGAGATACATAATTTATATTATTAGAGAGTAGTATTCATCAGGCATGCAATTTGATTTATGCTAGAAAGAGCAGCAATTTTTTTTTCTTTATTATTCGGTGATTCAAATGCAATTATTTATTACTTGGCCAATCCCCAATCTCCTCTATTGGTTTAACATTTATGTATATACATTACATATTAGGCTTGCAACAAATATCGTATTCGGCCGAATATTTGGCAAATACTATATGATATTTTATATTTTTTTGTATTCTCTATAACATTGTTTTACAAACGACATCCCAAATGTTATATGCAACCAAAAAAATTGGAGTACTTAAATTTTCTTTACAAATTTGTTATTACATAAGTAATATAATTTTTTTAAATATGTTCCAAAAAAGTAAAATATGGTACAAATATCTAAAACAATTACTTAAAATATTAAAAAAATATATTAACTATACATTTTTAACACGATGACGGTCACGAAGGATTATGACGAAGTAACCAACTGATAGTGATACTCTGTCGCAGTTAATAAGATCTTACTTGACATCTTACAGCGTTAGTGATCGTCAACCGGTTAAAATATTCTGTTAACTTTTTTTTTAAATCAGTAATGAATTAGAGCATTCAGAGGTTTTCTTGATTATTTCAAATTTTTAAATGACTATGACGTACACATATCATGACTATGTAGCTTTGTGTGTGAGTATGAGTGTATGGAATTAATTGGTTTGTTTTCAGCAGAAAAAATATTACGTAATAGCCAATAGGGAATGTTATTTAAAGTACACATAATTTGGGAATATTTTTTAGAATATTTTAAGGGAAGATTCGCCAAAAAAAAACATCAAAAATCGACCTTTTTATTATTTTTTTTTATACAAATAAATATTTTATTAAAAAACTAAATATACGACATTGTTTCTGAGATTATAAAAAAAATTTTAAAAAAAAATTCAAAAATAAGCTGAGTATAAATGGCTTTGAAGTGAATTTTCTGAAAATATACATATACAGTTATGGAATTAATTAGGATCAAAGAAAAAAGAATAAAAATCGCATATTGAAAATAAATTTTCAATAATCACCGCTTTTTCTCGACTATAAACAGCCGCCATTTTAAAAATATATTATGGACCAAAAGATCCTAGTTCCTGCCAAAATGACGGTATCGATGAATAGCATGCACTTTGATTTATGTTGATATCTCAAATACTTTTTGAGATACACGAGGAACCATTTCAGAAAACGTACTTTCGAGAAAATAGCATTTAATTTTTTTTTTTAATTGAATTATAGTAAAGTGCGTGCACTAAAATGTCCATAACTTTTTTATTTTTCAATTTTTTTAAATAAAATTTTAGGAGAATATTTCTAACACTTTCAGGAACATAATTATGAAGACAAAAAAAAAATCAATTTTTTTTAGCCAATCTCCCCTTAAGTAAATCGTTAAATTTCTTTTTTTTCACCAGTCGGTATTCGGCCGAACAGTCCTGCACAGAATTTAGTCGAATACCAAATAGTTGCCGAATATTCGTTGCAAGCTTTAATATACATCCAAACACATATACTTCAAGCAAAAACATGTTCTCGTATGAAACCCAATGAATTATTCTTGCGTTTACATGAATTATTTGATACCTACCTACTTTTAGTGTACTTATATATTGTAATACACGTTCACCACTTCGCTTGTTCTAACTCAACTGTACTCGTCTTCAATGTATTTAGAGATATGATATAGAATGAATACTTTATAATATATAACTCAGATACCAAATTCTTCGAAATTTGCTCTATGATTTTTAGAATTTCACGGATTTTGATTAACGTTTGCATTTTGGTTATTTTAAAATACTCTTGATGACATAATTATACAAGGACTTATGTGTGGGCGTAAGCTTGTGGGAAATTAAACTTATAAAGTTTCCCGTTCTTTGCTTCAGATGAGTAAATGTTGCGATGTAATTATACTAACGTAATAAGGGGAGACAGATAGTAAGTTGAATTCCTCAGACATTAATGCTGCCTTTAAAGCTATTTAATCGGGTAAATAACTAAAAATATTTACTTCTAATCGATCAACTTTCATCAAAATATTGGCTTATTATTAAAACAAACATTTCAAAGATAATAAATCTACCTACATAATAAATATACTTATTATGTACTACAAATTGCAAAGATTCATCTAGGATTGAACCATTCTTCAGAATACTTCAGAGACTGGAACATTCTTCAGGATACTTCAGAGAGAGAAAGTGAACTGCGGTCATAACATAACTTTACTCAAGACAAATTTACTAAACGACATAATTTAGTCCCTCATAATATAGAGAGTAAAGTGGTATTTTTAGCCCAAGGGACTACAAAATTCACTTTTAGTCCCAAGGGACTAAAAAATTATTTTTTCCCCGCTTTTAAACCAATCAGCAAGCACAATTTACAAAAATTTAACTCAAATTAAATAGCGTTGCTAGATAATTGAAAATAGTAAACAAATTCAAACTTCTAGATAAAGACAAATAGTTATATTGTATTGGACAATTCGTCTAATTTATCCATAGTACACTTGATGGGATATTATTAGCTATTAGGTACATCTAATTTGAATGACATTTAAGTAATTTTTTAAATTTTTATAATTTTAAATTATCGGGAATTGCAAAAAATAGTATACACACCATAGGCCTAAAGTGTTTCTTTTGCACCCTTCATGTGATTTGTTGCCCTCGAACCTTTACAGGCCCTCTGGCAACAAACTTCACACTCGGGCTTAAAACTCACACTTTAGTCCCTTGATTAATAATTTAATTTTATCAGGTTGATAGGATTGAAGAATCAAACAGATACAGATCAAATCCTTTAAAACTTGCGGATAATTAAGCATTACTTAACAGAACTAATCCGACCAAGGACTATAGTTCCGTCAATTTTAAATGAATTTTCTATTTTGTGTTAACTTAATATTATAAATTTAGGATTAAATCCGTTGGAATTAATTGATCTTATGTGAGATCCGCAGGCGGATTAAATCCTTCAAAGATGTGTACGGCTACCTAAAATGAGAACACCTGTATACAACCGTACAGAGATCTACATAAGTATATGTTTAAAGTACAATTTAATTCCTGATTACACAAATAGGTCACCCTTTCAGTACGCTGACTGTGATGCGGTATATCATGTGATACATGGTATCCATACCACTAATACGCTATGCACATTTAATCTGCACCGCTCGCTGTCGGTTTGGTTTTTTTTTTTACTTTTATTATTTTGTGATAGATATATTTATCTATCTCATTCATTTTCTTCATCGCTACTGCTACGGCTGCTGGTATCACCATATACCATAAATTAATGGTGAAGAAATTGTAAGTGAATTCATACTGATCTTGTGTAGTGGAGTGAGTGAGTGGTCGTCGTTTTGGAAATGCACTTCGTCGGAACGTGGCTCTGTCAAATTGATTTTACATTTAACGATTCCAACTATTATGTATGTAGCAAGTTAGGATTTCCATCAACATAAAATGAATTTAATCATCATAAACTCTATATATTACCATTGTGGTGGAGTCAAACTTGTCATACTTATTTACGATTATGGTTTTTCTTGATTTAAATAATCATGAAATCAAGAGAAAGCCATCATCGCACAAGAGAATTCTGTTAAAGCGTATTTAAAGACTTTACTTTTTGGTTCCTAAGGAAGTAGGGAGATAACTTTGCACGATAGTGGATAAACTAATAATAATTATTTCCGAATAGTTTCAATATTTACCACTAGATAGTACCACCTGTCACAACTCTTATGAGAATGAATATTCTAATCGTCACAAAGTAAAGCTTTATATCGTCATTTTTTCTGAAATTATTGTTCAGGAAAAGCACTGTCTTGCTCTTAGAAAATATCATATGACGGAAAATGTGGTCTATTCACAGAGCAGTGAACATATTATATTTTATATTATAGAGACATATAATATAAATGTATAATTGAAGCAATCAGTTACGACTAAGTTCCGACCTCAATAGTATTCTGTTATATAGTAACTGATTCGTATCCGTAGTTACACTTTCAACTAATTATTGTCAAAATATAATATTGATAATAAAATTTTACTTTTCGGAGAAGAAACTGCAAAATTTTGAAAGAAGAAAAGTGTTATTCGCTTTATTTTCAAAATACGTATGTATACAAATTATGTCCTGCAATAATTGTAGTCGCATTTGCTCAAAAATTGACATTATATTATTTCATTAAATTTCACCCGTCTCACTCTTGTTAACTGCTTCAAGAAAAAGACCTAGAAACTGGCTTTACGCTTTGTCTAGTAGTATAATCAGTATAATATAATAGTGTTCATTGGTCTGTGGGTCTATTTTTGTAGAAAAACTAGTAATCTTTCAAATTAAAATATCTAAACATTAATTATTTCGATATTTTTATCGTAAGTTAGTTTAAACTAGTTTACTATTTTACAATACTATTTTGAATAAAGAACTTTTGAAAGTGAAGCAAAAGAATTCCGTCTTACGGTAATCTTGGGCATAAGCAATGCCATTTTTAAAATAACTTTTTTGCTTAAAGCTCTATTAGCAGGGCCCGCTCTGGGGGGAATCCGGGCATTTGCCCGGGGCGGCAAATTTTAAGAGCGGTATTTCTGTAAAATTCAAGACAAACAAGAGGAAGAGAGGGCGGCATTGTTACAACTAACGAGCAACGAAAAAAGGTCACCGGCTTTTTCGCCGGGGCGGAATTTTGACTTTTGGCCCGGGGCGGCGTAAATGTTGGTGTGTTGATGTCAGGAACGAATCCAGCTTTAAAATTAGAAGAGATCACATGATATTATATTGTTATCATGATATTATATAATTTCTTTACTTTAAAATATTTTCAATAATTAAAAAAAAAGTTGTTTTTGAAACCCTATTCAAGAATTTAATTAAAAATTTTGTCAATTAATCGATTATTTATATGCTCGATATTTTCGACTAATAACTATTTTTATCTAAAAAGCAACTTTAGTCGATTAAACGACTAAAGTTGGGCTCAACATTACTAGTACTCATGACGGTTAAATGGATCCAGGAGCGAAAGAATATTCGATACGACTAATCGAACTGAATAAATTAAATAATAATTAGAATTCAAAGACAATGAGTGGTCAGATATACCGTTGTAAATTTGACATATGCTGTACCTACTTGCGAATGAAAAAGTAACTTCGACTACTTCAAAAAGCACGTTTTACAATACGAAGTTTATAGTTTTATTAAATTTAAAATCAAATCCGCTACTCTCGCAATCTTAAACTTTCAGCAATTGCTCCATTTAACTACTACAAATACGCAACAAAGACAAGATAAATCCTACTCTAATTTTTACCTAAAATAGTAATAAAATTCACCGTGCACAGCGCCACGTACGATTACGTCTCTTTTATCCTTTAAGGAAATAAAATTTAATTACTGGCGATAAAATCCGCCAGTAGCGCGGGTAAAATAATCTACTACGTATAACAAAAAAGAAGAAAAATTGAGCCAGTTTCAAATAATTTTTAGACAAAACATAAAAAAAAAAAACGTTGGAGTGAAAATATGTATTCAAAGCACACGCGGAAAAACATGAAAAATTCAAACGAAAAAAAAGTGTAAGTATAAAGTAATTTATATGGAAAACTAACAACGTTTTCACTAAGAGATAGTAATCGCTTTATTTTGTACTTTATGTGTATTATATATGGGTAATGCTATTTTTTCGTACGTACCAGAGAATTATTTGAAGCGTTAAGGCACAACAAACAATCTCGTAAAAACACAATTCACGAATTTTTTTTTTAAAAAAGCAAAACGGAAACGATTTTAAAATAAGGAAGTTTGTCATATATTTCACTTGGTAACAGAAGAATGTTTATGGGTAATGAAATAATCCGGTTTTTTGTGCTTTAAATTCTCCAGCATACATGATTCTTAAGCGGGTTCTACACGATGCTACGAACGTTCCTTCCAACATTCGATCGAACGTTTGAGGCAATTAAGTTCGATAGTTAGTGCGACGAATGTATCTGCTACACGGTGAATCGAATGTTTGATCCAATACGAATGATGATGTGTTGGTACTCAGTCGACAACGCTGTTATCTGTCTGATGTTATCTCTAATGTTATACACTGATGTTGTCTCTCTTCACATGAACGAGTCGTGCGCAACCAACGAACGCAACCAACATTGACCTTCAAACGTTCGAAGCATCCCTTTGACTCGGTGCAAGAATACCGACATCGAACGGGACACGACCAAATGCGAATGTTTGACGCTCGACATTGGACACTCGTAGGTTCGAACAACGGCTACACGATGCTATGAACCATCCAACGTCGAATGTTGGAAGGTGTTCGTAGCATCGTGTAGCAGCGGCATTATCTATACATACAATTTATGTGACAAAGAATTGCTGTTTCATATTTGTAATGGCTTATTTTACTGACGAATTTTCTTTCATTTTCTAAATAACCGCAAAAGTCGTAATCATAAAATACCCCTAACGCAGCGTTTGCATAACACAGCGAATTTCCAAAAATTGGACACTGGAGGATCTCCAAACCTGCATTCATCCAAAATAGTTCAGTTCTTTACCAGTAAAACAATTTTCAAAATGCCGAAACTCCTTTTAGATATACATATTATCGTCTCCTTCCAGACATAAGGTCGTATCTCATTTTTAGTTATTTTTTTAGTAGAGTAGAAAAGCAAGAACTACTGCTACATTTTGTTTTATAAATTTGAATCTAAGGTATGCAAGAATTTTCAGGCTAATATTCTTCAAGTACCAAGTACCGTTTATAATTTACAATACAAAATGTAACAGTAGTTCTTGTTTTTCTACTCTCCTAAAAAAATCACTAAAAATGAGATACGACCTTATGGCTGGAGGCGACGATATATGACCGAGTTGATCAAAGTCCTCTTATTAGTAGTCCAAGATGCCTAATTTTCGTAAAAGCTAAAAGGTAAAATGAAACAATATGTAAAATTTATTCTAGAGTTGCTTAAAACGTAACACACGAACTAACAAACAAACAAATTTGTGGTGCCATGATGCTGGCACACCCTCTAAAAAGATAAACATTGAAAAAATTTTGTCTAATAGGTCACAAATTGGTCATAATTGGTCACTTAGTCCCACTAATTGGTCAGCAATAGAAAATTTTTAAATGAATTTTGAAAAATTTGTAAAAATTTCAAGGTCACTCAAAAATTTTGGCACAGCATCTAAAGAAAAAAACAAAAATAATAAGAGCAATCGTTAGGATTTTAAACCCTGATAATTGGTCAGTTAAAATAAAAAATTGGTCAGGTCCCCAGGATTTTAAAAAAAATTAAAAAAGGCTTTTTCATACTGTGACGCATGCGCGAAATCCAGGGCCGCGCCAAGCGGGGGTGTTAGGGGTGCCTAGTACCCCGGCGGCAGGCTTTGGGGGCGGCAAATAAAATATAAAATTATTACTATTTTTATGTGGTAATTTTGATGACACTTAAATGTTACCCGCATTTTGCTTAAATACTTGTCTATTATGATTGTTGTGACCCGTCGGTAATCCGATTATTCCGATTGTTGACCAGCGACAACAATCATTTGCGCGGTAATCGGCGAGATCAAACGGGATCGGGATCGAACATGCTCTTGCATGCTTTAATTTTATAAAAACCGTCGTTGAATTCTACACATAAAACATTTATCAATCTTGCATTTCATTAAAGTAAGTATATATAGTAAGTAAACTGGTAGCCGGGAGGCATATATTTTATTATCAAAAATGTATTACAAATAAGTTTGGCGTTTTAGGGGCGGCAATTTTTGTCTTGCACCCCAGCGCAAATGTCCCTTGGCGCGGCCCTGGCGAAATCTCTACTGGTGAATCTAGCTGTCAGTAAATCTAGTCGATACGTTGAATTTTTCAATAGGATAGAGCCATCAGTATACGACCAGCCTATTAGCCTATATTAGCATTATTTTTGTATACTGAAGCATTTATTAAAAAAAACAATTGATTTTAAATCAAAATTGCAATTAAAGTATCATTTTTTTCTATGTAAATTATGTATTTATTTCTTTTCATTAAAATTTTCAATAAAATTGAAAATAATCAACAAACATTGATTATATATTTATTGTTTTTATTTCAACTTTATTTTTTGGTTTTTTGGTAATTAATTTAATTTTTGATTTAATTATCCACATTCTTAATCCACATCTGTTTTATTATACACATTCTTAAGTATACCCCATTTCAAATACAATTGATCATGAGTCATCGTTAAAAAATTAAATAATTCTTATATTCGAAACAAATTATGTAATCTTCTATTCTTTTCTAAAAATAAACTGTAAATTTAAAATTTACGTAAATGCGATAATGAAAGAGATAAAGTCAAGAAAACGGAAATTATTTAAATTCAAAGTGATGAAGCATGGTTAAATTTGAGTGAAATGAACCATACTATAAGATCTTTAATTAAGGAATATTGGAATATTTGTCCACACAAATTTGCCTTACTATATTTCTTGGAAAATAAACGTTATTTCCTTATAATCCATTGTTAGGCCTCCGCGATCTTAGCACCCCAAATGTGAGATTTCGAATGACCAGTTACATCATTCAAAAAGTCAGAAATTGGTCATAAAAGGTCAACTGGTTTCATTAATTAGTCAGCGATAGAAAATTTTTTACTAAGGTTTAAAGTTCTTTCAAGGTCAATCAAAAAATTTTAGCATCTCATATGTGAAATTTCGGATAACCAATTAGATCATTTAAAAGGTCAGAAATTGGTCATAAAAGGTCAACTGGTTTGATTAATTTGACAGCGAAAGAAAATTCTTTCTTAATTTAATAATTTAATTCTTCATTAAAATGCCTTAATATATAAAAATAATGCTAATATAGGCTGGTCGAATACTGGTAGCTTTACCCTATTGAAAAATTCAACGTATCGACTAGATTTACTGACAGTTAGATTTACCAGTAGAGATTTTGCGCATGTGCCACAGAATGAAAAAGCCTTTTTAATTTTTTTTTTTAATTTTGGAGACTTGACCAATTTTTTATTTTAACTGACCAATTATCAGGGTTTAAAATCCTATCGATTGCTCTTATTATTTTTGTTTTTTTCTTTAGATGGTGTGCCAAAATTTTTGAGTGACCTTGAAATTTTTACAAATTTTTCAAAATTCATTTAAAAATTTTCTATTGCTGACCAATTAGTGGGACTAAGTGACCAATTATGACCAATTTGTGACCTATTAGACAAAATTTTTTCAATGTTCAACTTTTTAGATGGTGTGCCAGCATCATGGAGCCCAAATTTGTTACTATACTTCTTTACATGAATACGCTATAAAAAACTTAGATAAATATGCAGTTATATGAAATTCACTGTATGTATTAGTATGTATTTATTTTAGGTGCATAATTAGAAAAATTGCAAAGAAAAAAAAACTGCTTTTTACGATATGAAAATTAATACCATCCTGATATAAAAAAGTTAATTACAAACCAATATCATCCATAAATTTTATAATTAATGTTAAAAGATGAATTTTTTTATTAGTTTTCTAATTTTCAATAAAAAAAAAATTCTTTGAGAAAAAACTAGTAATAAAAATTATTAAAAGTAAACGATCCAGTGGAAAGAGATGACGATGTATTTAATCTTTTACATAAAAAGAAATTTTATTAATTAACGTACTAAATTACTTTTTTATTGATTGTAAAAAAAAAGAATGACTGATTGAAAAGAACTTTATTAGTTCATAAATTATAATTAAAATTGACAGTTTTAATAAAAAATGTTATTATTAGTGCAGATACAGATAATTGGAATATGCAAAACTTGGCATTTTTTTCAAACACGTTTTAGTTAAATACTCGTATGAAATATTTAAAAGTTCTTTTGGTTCATCCTGCCGATGTGTGCTCAACTAATACGCCAGATTCAGGTTCAGAGACATCAAGAACTTCTCCTGTTTACCTTTACTGATTCGTTTCTTTTTAAAAATTTTTTGTTAATATTTTTAAAAAATTTCTTACCTCTTTCACTTATTATGTGAACCACCCCCGCCCTCCCCCAAGAAGCTTGGCTCTATACACGCCTGTAATTGAGTAGGTATCTATTCAAAATGTTTTTATTTCTCAATATGTATATCCTTGTGCAGCAATACCACACATTAATGTATTGTTTACATTAGAAAAATAATTTTTGCGTCAGTGCATTTTTTTGCATTTTATCTGTTTACTTTTTCGTTCATTAAAAATATGTAATTGATGATTTTTCAATATACTCAAAGATGTATGTAACTATACTATACTGTGTACTATTAAAATTTACGCTTTCTGTTGGAATACCTCTTCAATTTTAATCCTAACTCTAAAATCAATAATACCCCTGTCGCAGCATCCTGCATAACATAGCGAATTTCCGTTTATAAAAATTAGTTTTTCTCGGAAACTAGTTGACATAAAATAATAGTTTAAAGAGTTTTTTTATGTAACTTTTTCTCCTCTTTTAAATGGTGTAAAAAAATTTGGCAAAAATTTTTGAATAAGTGGAAATTTTGGCAAAAAACTAATTTTTTGCAAGAACAAAAACCATGTTCCTGGCATCCGACGTGTCTGGCTGAAGAACTCATCCAAGATTTTTGGACTTCCAACGTTGTCACCAAATTTCGTAACCCTAGGACGTTTCGTTCGAGAGTTATCGTGCTGATACATAAATACATAAATACATATATACATATATATATATATATATATATATATATATATATATATATATATATATATATATATATATATAAATTTTAGTGAATATTATTTTCGGTTTCTAGGGACCTCAAAACAAATTTCTGCCATAGTCCCGGGCTCAAGTCCCGTCATGAGACCTACTGTAATAGCTGAATTTCCATTCTGGAAATTCGCTAAAATGGAAAAAATATCAAATGTTATTTGAAATTCATGGACAAAATTGCAGTATAACTTTATCTAAATTTGAAAAAAAATATTGTCGAATGCAGTATCACACATACGGTTGCAAATTTTTCCCATTAAATATTGAAAGGTTAATTTTCAAGGTAAACATTTATTTGTACGAAACTAGTAAAACATCCCATTTATCCTATTAACTTTATACGTAACAATATTTTATCTTGTTAACATGTATAAATTACAAACAAAACATAGATATTTAATTAGTTTAGAAGCATTATTTCAAGGTATCCAAGCATCCTTTATTGTTTGACGTAATGGATTCCTTACCCGTCACGTATAAATTCAAAGGTAACAACAAAGTCAAATATTAACAATATTAGTTGAAGAAGTTAGTTTTAATAAATATACACCTACCTAAACTAACATTTAATTAATGCTTAGCGGTAATGACTGTTTGAAATTTATAGGAATAAATTAATATTTATTGCTATATATTGGCAAAATAATTAAAATTACAATTGGCAAAATAATTAAAATAAAATTATATTTTAATTATAGTTAAAGGTACTTCCACGTATTTTAATAATATGACAATTATAATTAGTAATTCGTATACGGTTTAAATCAAGACGGCAAGTCATTGGCAGGACCGAATCATTACATAGACAAACGAGACAAATGTCTAGGGCTCGGCACAAAGTGCTTATTTTGAATCTTTTAATCAATATAGGGTTGGGTGGGGTAAAAAAGACACTGCTCGAGGGGGGTAAAAAAAAGACATACTTATATTAAACTCAACAGTGTTAAATTCAAAAAATAAAAAATATTACAACAAAACACACTAGTATTTTAAGCTGTCTGGGCCAAAAAATTATTTTTTGGAACGGGCTTTTTAACATAAAAAAATTTTCTCCCAAACCTCTGTCATTCATGAGCGAAAAACTTTCATTCCTCAACGATAAACTTTTTAGCAGTAAGTAAAAAATCTGATAAGGTAGAGTGCTGTATTTTTTTCTTGTTATTCTACATGCTTCAATAATGTAAACTGCAAAGTTTTATTTAAATGGTCCGACTGCTTGTAATTTTTTTTTTTATGTTAACAAAAAAGAAAAAAGTGGGGTAAAAAGAAGACAAAACAAGGGGTTAACATTTAGAAAAATTAAAAATTATTGCCAGGGATTTTCATTTTAAAACTATATAATGGCATATTTATGTATATTTTATGGATTAAAAAAATAGTGATTCTTCAATAAAACAATTTTTTTGTTAGTGAGCAGACGGTTTTCATGGATATCAATTTCAGCTCATTCAAAAATTTGTATTTTTGACTCGTGAAAATTTCTTTATGTTTTTATAATGTATAACTATGCTTTACTGGACACATTTAGTATTTTTAACTCATTCATAGATTACTTTGATTTATTTTTTTACTTTATGTAAAGTGGTGTAAAAAAAAGACAGCCTTAAATTAACATATGTGGTTTTTTAATGAGCTACAATAAATTTTGTACTTGCAGTATCCTATTAGTTAGAGGTCTGTCTTTTATTTACCCTCCACTGTCTTTTTTTACCCCATTTGGCCGGTAAAAAAAAAAACAAGGTTTTTATTTTTTTATAGATTTATGCCATTAGCTTGAGTGAAGAAACAGGCAAAATCTTAAAATACAAACAGTTTAACATCATACAGTATTTTTTTTGTCTAAAAATTCAAATATTTTCTACATGAAAAATGAAAAGATTTGATTTTGTCTCTTTTTTTACCCCGCCCAACCCTATATTTGAAATTTGTCTAAAAGCAATTCTTTAATTCTGAATTGATTTCTTGTAGTATAGAATCATTTTCGCCATTAATTGGAATAACACTATGTCGTATAATATGAAATGTCGTTTCCCAACCACTTGACTGACCATGTAATTTATATAAATGATTAGAGAAATGTTTAAAAGCAATTCTTTAACTTTAAATAGAATTCTTGTAGTCTAGAAGCATTTCCGCCATTAATTGGAACAA
Source organism: Brachynemurus nebulosus (assembly GCA_035578155.1). Taxonomy (NCBI): domain Eukaryota; kingdom Metazoa; phylum Arthropoda; class Insecta; order Neuroptera; family Myrmeleontidae; genus Brachynemurus; species Brachynemurus nebulosus. The sequence continues at coordinate 27,748,446 of JAPWDM010000005.1, read as the reverse complement.
CATTAGGCCATGTAATATGAAATGTCGTTTTCTGACCAGTTTGCCAACTATGTACCTACGTAATTCAGATAAAAATCGACACTTTTTTAAGCATTCAAATGATTAACAGCAATTCTTTAAGCAGAATTCTTGTAGCCCGGAATTAATTTCGCCATTTAATGGAATAATATTAGATCGTGTAATATGAAATGTCGTGTTCCGACCACTTGGTCGTTCACGTAAATCAAACAAATATCGAATTTGTCTAAATTTTGATTTTCGGTAAAAATATTTTGTTCAAAACGCTGTCAAAAATTGAAATTTAATTCTTTTAGCGAATTTCCAGAATGGAAACTCGCTATTCCAGCCTTGCTCATGGTGGAAGTTCAGCCCGCGACTATGGCAGAAATTTGTTTTGAGGCCCCTAGAACCCAAAAATAATATTCACTAAAATTTATATATATATATATATATATATATATATATATATATATATATATATATATATATATATATATATATATGTATGTATGTATAGGTTTATGTATGTATATATGTATCAGCACGATAGCTCTTCAGGAAAAACTGCTAGCTTTACGAAATTTGGTGACAACGTTGAAAGTCCAAAAATCTTGGATGAGTTCTTCAGCCAAGCACATCGGATGCCAGGAACATGGTTTTTGTTCTTGCAAAAAATTAGTTTTTTGCCAAAATTTGCTATAATTTAAGAGTTTTCGCCACATTTTTTTACACCATTGCAAAGACGGAAAAAAATCACATAAAAAAGGTTTTGGAACTATTATTCTAGGTTAGCTAGTTTTTGAGAAAATAAGAAAACAAGTTCTGGACCCACCATCCACTACCGGGGCGGTTCTAGAAACCTCCGGCGGTGGGTGGAGACTCATATTTGTTTAAAATATTGCTTTTAAATAAAATGATTTTTTGAGTTTGTTGGTGCCAAATTGATTTATTCTGAAACTAAAACAAATGTTCAATTTATATACGTTAATGACTTATTCTTTTCAAGCCTGAATACCTCAAAAAACGGCAATTTTGTCATTGAGTGATAGATTGACTTTCCACTTATCATCAAAAATATAAAGCACTTCTAACAATCTTAGGTTGATGAAATTCGACAGAGTTGTAGAATTTGAAGCATAAATAAAGAGAAAAATCAAATAGCGAAAAATTTTATACTATTCACTCTCAAATTCTGCATGTAAAAAATCGTGAAATGTAATAGTAGGAGAGCTACCCGCCACCTCGACTAAGGTACTCGCCATAAAGCTAGAATTTCTTATATAGCTTATTTGATAATAGTGAAGTATGAAAATCTACTTCTGCCGGGGTTGGCGCGGTTGCAAAAATACCCCCTCTACTTTTGAAGTAGTAATTTAAAAAAAAAAAAAAAATATACTTTCACAAGTTTGCCGTTGGAATGAGTTGAAATTTGGCTCATTCCGATGCACAACAATTTTAATTTACATATAATTTATTTTTAAAAAATGTCAAACTGGGAATCTGTAACTCAAAAATGAAACCGAATTTCTTCAAAATTCAAACTCTGTTCGGCGACTCATAGGGTGTCCCTCTATTGATGGATGCCACATTTGTCAAAATTTTTTAAGGCTATATAAGCGTATTTGCTTGCGGACAGCTTGTTTTGGGGAAAACAGGCGGAGGTAGATTTTTAAAAATTGTTAAATTTTAATCATTTGGTTAAAAAACAAATACCCCTGTCGCAGCATCCTGCATAACATAGCGAATTTCCATTTACAAAAGTACGTTTTTCTCGGAAACTAGTTGATATAGAGTAATTGTAAATAAAAAACCTTTTTATGTGATTTTTCCGCTCATTCCGCCAAATTTTTTTCACGAAAAATGCCCAAAAAACCGTAAACATTTTCACGAAATTTCTTAAAAATAAGATGTTTCGTTCTTGAGGTATCGTGCGGACACTTAGTAAACATATATATAAATGTGCCGCACGATAACTCAAGAACGAAACATCTTATTTTTAAGAAATTTCGTGAAAATGTTTACGGTTTTTTGGGCATTTTTCGTGAAAAAAATTTGGCGGAATGAGGCGGAAAAAACACATAAAAAGGTTTTTTATTTACAATTACTCTATATCAACTAGTTTCCGAGAAAAACGTACTTTTGTAAATGGAAATTCGCTATGTTATGCAGGATGCTGCGACAGGGGTATTTTTTTTAAAACCGTTCGTTCAAGTATGACAAGCTATAAGCATCTACTAATAGAAAAGATTTTATTTTTGGATTTCAGATAAGAATTTCACGAGTTACTTTATATTTTATTAAATTGCAAAAATCGATAACAGCGCTTTTTGCTAAAAAAAAAACCATGTAATCCCTTAATAAATCGTAGTTCACAACAATTTCAGTGATTACGAAAATATTTTTAGACTGTACGACCTCAACGTTTTTAAATAAATAAGAATTTTATTACTTAAAAATATCTCTGACAAAATGAATTTAAGCGACATATGGTAAGATTTTTGTACAAAGAATTTTTTTCATTTTCTTACTTTTTAAATAAACTCACGAAAAAGTTATGTCAAAAAAATTACAGATTCAATATGTTTCATCGTCTTAAGTGTGCAGGATACATACATATTATCTATACATATTTTTCAATTTTCCTCAAAGAATTATTTAAAAAGTTTCGTGTATGAAAATTGTTTTCCCCGAATTTTTCAAGATTTGTTTTTACGTAAGTACTTATAAAAAAAAAAAAATTATAAAGTACGTGTTGAAAATATTAATAAAAAGGAAGAGGAAATTTTGTGGATATTCACGACTTTTAAAACACTGTGTAAGTGATAATTTTGTTCAAAAAAATTTATGTAGAACACGCACGTCGAATGTTTCGATAGGTTTCAATAATTTTATTTACATATTAATTAACTGATAACGAAAATAAACGTTATTGATATGACATGCGTATGTAAATATTCGACATGATATTATATCGCAGTAACGTAAAAGCCCCTACACCAGAACACTATTTTTAGGTTTGTAATTAAACTGGCTTATAAAAATTGACAAATAAATTAAACACCCATTTTTCTTTCTTAATAAGCATGAAACAAATTTTTCTTAATCCAATGAATATGTTTATAAAAAAATACAACCCAAAAATTTTTATTTATTAAAGTTTCTCTTTTACAAAATGTCGACATCTATATCCAAACAAAGAAATATTAATGACACTAGGAGTTGGGAACCGATATACAAACAGACGTATAATATAAGTAATATGACACATAGAGTGACATCTAGACGTCAATGTAGGAAATACAGAATGGTTTAAGTATCAGACGTAAATAAAGGATCAAAATACTGTATTCAACAAAAATTGTTTAATATAGATATGTATTTCTTTAATTAAGTAAAGAAATATTAAATACGAGGTGAATTTAAATTGAAAAATAATCATTCTATTAATAATAATTTTTGTTATTAGAGGTTTCTTTCAGAAATAACTTCATTAATATATAAATATATCAAAGCTGTTTCAGTATTGGATCGCGTCCCGGTATAGAGGCTTTTACCCTATCATATGACTTGATATGTATAAATTTATGGATATTGTATATACGGTGTCGACCTGGTAGGACCGTTGAAAAAGAGAGAAATTTGGACTCATTCAGTTCAGAATGTTCTCACTTTTCATTCAGCAGGTAACACTGAACGTGCCAAAGCATTCAAATTTTTGAATGGAATTACTAAACAATGATAATACATTTAATAATTCATTAATTCTTTTTAAATTTTTTTTTTTTTTTTTTTTTTTTGATAAGGGATATATTTTGGTAAATATATTAGATATAATCCATATTTGACGGATCAAAATATTCAGTACCTATACGTACTTTACATAAAAAAAAAATTTAACACAAAGCTAATTCATTTTCAATACAAATTATTTTATCCTAAAATTACTTTTGTTAACCGATGAAATGTCTGCATAGCAAAAATTAAATTGAATATCTGACATATAGCGCGATTTTGTTAAATTTCCAAAAATTTAAATTAATAGTTCATGTAAATTTGAATAAAAATTTAGTTTTTGAGAAATTTATTATTGAAATTTTAATACCACCGTTTAAAGTCATGGATTTCGTATGTGGACAAACCGGTACGGCCTACCGTTACATTGCACATACAGTTAACCACACAGTTAATTCAATACATGTTCACACCAATCCGATCTAGTTAGTGCAGTCACATTTTGTGTGCGGTCCAATTTCAAGTGGGCTATAAAATTTCTGAACAAAAAAATTTTAATGCAAAAGTTATAAAACCAAATTAATTATATTGTACATTTGACATAAAAGAGAAAAACTTGACGAAAACATGCATTACATTTTTTTTTTGGCCAAAACCAACATCTATTTAACTATTACCTACTTGAGTGTTTAGTTATAGGTCAAGTAGTATAATAAAATTGTATTACAGGCCTGCTATATTTATAGTAATTTAAAAGTTGTTGTGCTTGTTATGTACAAACACTTCAATATCATTATTTTTCGGTTGCATCGTATTTTTATCTAAATAGTATTACTATTTAACCGGATTGGTGTGAATGTCCAGTCTGATCTCATTGTATCACACGCCACAATCCAGTTAAATTGCGATAGTGTTACGGTAGGCCGGATCGGTCTGTTCGGTCTTCAGCCATTCATTGAACTTAAAAAAGAAAAATTTGTTTAGATACTTAGGGATACTTCATGGCATCAGTGGTGGCATACAAGATTAACTGTAAATTAGACAAGTAACTAGTGGTATCTTTGTTGAAATTTTCTGTTTAGTGTTTTGATTTTTGAAAACATAATAAAATCAACCTTTATATTATTATTATGTAAAATTAATTTGGAATCCACATAGAACGGCAGACATAAAACAATTACCATTTTTGTATATCATATAATGAACAAGTATACTCATGTATGTGTATAAATGGTCATTCATCTTGTTGACCAGCCATCGATAAATAAACAAATCAATATAAAATATACGATACCACTATAGTATACACTGAGAAAAAAATACGGTAATTTTTACGGAAATTTCTAGTAAAAAATTACGGAGCTCTCTGGTAATGCGGGCATAAATGACAGTCAAAGGAAAAAGTACGATGAGTATATTAAAAATTACCCTATGCCTCCGTAAAAATTTCGGCGCTGTACAGGAAAAATTCTACTCTCTTACCGTATTATTTATAAGGTTTTTTTTTATTTATTAATAAATAATTGAATTAAAATAGTTTAAAAAGATATTGATAGAAGAGTAAGGATTAAAATCAAATTATTAATATTGAAAAAATGTTCTCTGGTTTTTTATTATTTTTGGAAAAACATATTTCAATAAACATCAATACATATAAAAAACATACAACAATTAAAATAAAAAATAAACAACAATTCATGAAACACAAATAACAATTCGTTGTTTTAAATGTAAAGTCCATTAGAACAGAAAAAACAGAAAAAAATGATGACACTCCTGCATGGTACCCATCCACTCACTAGCATGGGTCCACTGCTACTAAACTGATAACGGTCGCCGGTCGGACTGCTGTTGAGTTATTCAAAATGACCTTGGTGTGACTTGTTTATCGTCAGTTATGTGTGATGCTTGTGTGAGAGGGAGTCTACCTTCTAGCTTAGTAAAAATTACAGTTTGGCTCCGTAAAAATTCTTCTATTTCTAGTATAATTTTACAAAAATTAAGTAAATTTTCCTGGTATCCACTTGAAATTTTACTAGCCCATCGAAATTTACGGAGCTGTATAGGAAAAATTCTTAAGCTGTACAGGAACAATTTTCAAATGAATAGTAAAAAATAATGTTTGAAAGGCATTTTTTATATTTTTGCTTGATAATTTCCTACCGACTGGTCACTTGAGCCTGGTTTACCGGAGGCAACTCCGTAATTTTTACTGTAATTTTTTCTCAGTGTACGATCTACCAATTTGTCCCGAGCATTAATTTAGAATATAACAAAAATGGATATTCAAATTTATAATACAGCTTGTACGAAAATTAAGAACCGAACAGACCAGTCCGAAAGATCGTAACGCGATCGTAATTTGATCGGATTGTGGCACATGGCATAATGCGATCAGATTTTAAAGTTGAAAATACATACCAGTCCGGTCAAATCGTAAAACTATTTGGATAAAATTATGACAACAAACGAAAAATAATGATTATGAAATGTTTGTACGTGACTAACAGAACAAGTTCGAAATTATATAAAAGGCCTAAGTACTTAGCTATATTTTAACTTTTAAGTAAACATATTTTATGTCTATTTATATTTTGTCAATGCTAATATTATGTTCAAATGTGAATATTTACTAATAAAGCAACATATGAATATAGACATAAATCCCACTTGAAATTCCATTTTAAGCCAACTTGAAATCTGACCGGAGTTTCAATCGCATACAAAATCTGGCCACACCAGTTAAGCCGAATTGGTGTCAACACGTACATTTAAATACATGTGTTGAATTGACCGTACGGTCGATGGTGCGTGAAATGAAGCGATCGCGTCCGCAATGGCCGGTCCATACAATAAAAAGTGGGTAATCTGTATACTATAGTAGCACCAGCTAATTATTATTATGGTATTTTCATTTTATGTATATTGTAATATATTGTAATATATAAAATACGACTAGTATAATATGCGGTTGACCATTGAAACGTTTGTATTTGGAGTACCATCAAAATATACGTGGGTTTGTTTGTACATAATGCACAAATTATACTAGCAAGGATAGAGGGGGGAGGGATTAGTAAAATTGAGTAGGAAACTCCGAATGGTCTATGAGAGTCGTAAATTGATGTAGGCGTGTTAATAAACATCCAAAAATAGATTGTTATCAAGAAATTGACACAGGACTAATAAGAAAACACGTAAATCCGCAAAGAGAAAAATTTATACAAGTTAAGTAAACAAGTCACCACAACAGTGGCGGTTCGTGAGATCTTCTAATAGTGAGGCTGCAGATATAAAAGTTAAATTGAAATTCTTTCCCTACCGGTCGTTATAATATGAAATTTAGTTTAATAAAAGTTATAAAAATTTGTCAAGTGCGTGTTAGACTCAGTGGCTAGAATTTTTCACAGCTTTTGGGATAAAATAACGTATGCTTAAGTACATTTTTACGGTTTATTTTAAAAATAAATAAATTACTTATTTGTATATGTGTTACCAGAGAGTCAATTACGTTATAATTTGGTTCCCTATATCTCTTTGAACTCATAAACTTTGAAGTTCAATGTTTCTCAAATGAGGCTTAAAAGTGAAAAATGTTTAAAGGAATCCTAACATTATTTTAAAAGTTGAAACAAAATTATTATTTTACAGCAATATTTTTTTTGGGGTATATAAATTTCACGAAGAATTTTTTTTTTTTTTTCAACCTTCTCCCAAATTGCGTGGACTAGCTTTATAGAAGGATGGACATAATGAAACCAATATCTTCTATTTCATAGCTTTTCTTTATTAAAATTGCCAAAATATTTTCGATATGTTTAATATCATCTTCAGTGGCTAAACATCAAAAAAAAAAAAAATTATTATTTGTTTTCCAGCATCTTGTATCTTGCAGTTTACTAAATCTGCAAGCGAGTGTTAAAAATTAAAAAAAATAGTAAAAGGATCTTCAATTTATTTTGAGAACCCTTTCTAACAATATCCCACATGATTTAGTACGTGAAAATAAAATTTCCATCTCTTTTTCAGTGTGGAAAAGTACCTTCAAAAATTCAGAAGACTTATTCAGTATAATATTTAATTGAAATTTCAAATTGAAACATTTCAGTTCAAGTAAATTTTCATGTAAATAGACCAAGCGGACACAGACAGATTTAAAGCTATAAGGGTTTCGAGGGCGACAGAGAGCACAGGCAATATATAAATTTAATATACTTAAAATCTTTGAATCCACTTATGCATGATATTTTCATCACACAAGATGTAGGAAAATTAAGGTTAACAAACTGTTATAAGAAAATATAATAAAACAAAAATGAAGTGTAATCAACGTAGTTTTAATTGGGATTTCAAGAGTTTAATGATTTCGTTTTAACCGGTTCCTAAATCATTGGGTAATTGGTTAAAACGAAATCATTAAACTCTTGAAATCCCAATTAAAACTACGTTGAAATTGTTTTTCTGGAATTCAACTCTAATTATTGGGGTCCTGAATATCCGGTTCCTAAATCATTGGGTAATTGGTTAAAACGAAATCATTAAAAAATGAAGTGTCCTCATTTCTTAAATAATATGTACATATACTCGTATTATAAATGTCATTGTATATAAATCCAATTTTTAACTTCTTTTCACTCACTTCTAAAGCACTATGCGCACTTCTATGATAGATAGGAACTTGTATAAGTATACACCAATGTAAATAAATCATAATAAACCATTGAAATTATGGAGCACAAAGTTTTTTTACAAAAAAAAATTCTTCTTTCTTCAAATTCATAACGGTTACAATATCCTCACAATCAACAAATTATTATACCGCCCAATATTTCCTGAACCGATAGTGTTGTACACTTCAATAAATTGGTGTTCACACATCTTGTATACATACAAAATATACCGTAGGTTCAATTTTAGTGCATACGATGTGTGTGTTTATTTTAGTTTATTATTCATGAAACATTGTATATATATTCAAAGTATGCAATACGTTCCCTTGCTAAAAGAAGTGTATTTTTACTGTTCATTTTACAGTTTACATATAAATGCAAATATATTTGATCTCCCTTTTTACATGCATGCCATCACAGTAAATGGATACGGGCATGAAAATAGTATGAAAATTGATGTGAGGAATCCGGTATTTTCATATTTTTTTTTGTTACTTATTTTTCAGTTTTATAAACGAATAGTTTTGGTCCCACAAACTAATTTCTGTAAACAGGGCCGGACCTACAATGATTATGGGGGGGGGGGGGTCAAACTTTGTTGTTGGCGCCCTTCCCAAGAAAAATTCAAAATTCAAAAAAACCCTGCAAAAAGCAAGTGACGAGCAAAAAAAAAATTCAAAAATCCAATTCAACATTTTGGCGACCCCGAACTTGCACTTTTGCCACCCCCTAACACCTGCAGGGGGGCACGTACCCCGGCTGCCCCCCTAGATCCGGCTCTGTCTGTGAATCTTCTTTATCAGTAGATTTAAATATATGAATGAAAATTATAATTAGAAAAATTTTTCATTTAAATTCATTGTATAAAATTCAAAAAGGAAAATTCATTGTACAAAAATAATGTACAACTTTTAAACTACTTAAATGAAAAATGTATTCCTGGCGCCCAACGTGGGGCCACCAAAACAGTATGTTTGTTATTCGAATACAGTTTTGGACTGACCGTATAAAAATAATGTTTTGAAAAAGAAAAAGTCTTTTAATATATGAAATTGAAAATAAATATATACAGTGTAAACTCCGTATAACGAAATTGAAGGGACCGGGTATTTTATTACGTTATAAAGAGTTTTCGTTATATGGAGAGTAAAATAAAACAATATAATTTTACGAATACAACTTACGAATTTAGTAAGTGGTTTTAATTTTGACTGAATTAAATGACACTTTTTCGTCAATACACAAACTCTTTCTTTTACTCGCCATGTTTACAGTTAAAAAAATTGAAAGCAACTAAGAATATGATAACGTAAAGACAGCAATAAGACAGTAGTACGGAAGTACAGTAGGCAAAAACATGTGCTAGGCAATTACAACAAACAAATAAACGGATTTCTAAGAATCCCTTTGTGCGTATGAAATATTTACGACTCTGTATCACTATTTTGTTTGAAAGTCAGTGAAATAAAATTTTTTTTGGCTTAAAAAATGACGTATTTTTCGTTATTGAGAGTGGCTATTACGTTATAAAGAGTGTTTCAATATACGAATGATAAGGTAAACCAAACAAACCTTTGTAATTTCTACGTTTTAAGGAGTTTTTCGTTAAATAGAAGTTCGTTATATAGAGTTTACACTGTATAACAGGTACATTTAAAATAAATAAAATGCTATTCTATTCTGATAAATTTAATGTTAACAAAAGGAAGATATTTTGTGTTACTTTGCATTTTAGCGAATTTCCAGAATGGAAACTCGCTATTACAGCCACTGTCATGACACGACTTGAACCCGGGACCATGGCAGAAATTTGTTTTGAGGTCCCTAGGAACCGAAAATAATATTCACTCAAATTTATATATATATATATATATATATATATATATATATATATATATATATATATATATATATATGTATTTATATATATATGTGTCCGCACGATAACTCTCGAACGAAATGTCCTAGGTTTTCGAAATTTGGTGAGAACGTTGGAAGTCCAAAAATCTTGGATGAGTTCTTCAGCCAGACACGTCGGATGCCAGGAACATGGTTTTTGTTCTTGCAAAAAATTAGTTTTTTGCCAAAATTTCCACTTATTCAAAAATTTTTGCGAATTTTTTTTACACCATTTAAAAGAGAAGAAAAAATTACATAAAAAAGGTCTTTAAACTTTTTTTCTATGTCAACTAGTTTCCGAGAAAAGCGATGTTGTTTATAATGTGATCATTTTATCGTATAAAGTGTGAATCTAAGCACAGTCTGAGAATAATATGTACGACACAATATGGATATTTTGTATATAACATGCATATATATGCATACGATATCCTTTTTAATACGATCACATAATTGTGATACATGTATAAAGGTACAGGACCATTTCATTATCCGTACTACCATTATGCGTACGGTTTGTGTGTGTTGTATATACATATACAGTCTACGTGAGAAAATTTTTAATGTAAACAAAGATTTTTATGTAAACAAGTATTAAATTTTTAACATATACAGGCGATTATTTTGAAAGTTAACATAAATATATGATAAAATTTCCAGAATGGAATTCAGCTATTACAGCCACTGTCATGACGCGGAGGGCATGACCTGAGCCCGGGACTATGGCAGAAATTTGTTTTGAGGTCCCTAGAAACCGAAAATAATAGTCACTAAAATTTATATATATATATATATATATATATATATATATATATATATATATATATGTGTGTGTGTGTGTGTGTGTGTGTGTGTGTGTGTGTGTCCGCGCGATAGCTCTCGAACGAAGTATCCAATTTTTACGAAACTTGGTGACAACATTGGAAGTCCCAAACCCTTGGATGAGTTTGTCAGCCAGACACGTCGGATGCCAGGGACATTGGCTTTGTTCTTGAAAAAAATTAGTTTTTGCCAAAATTCCCACTTATTCAAAAATTTTTGTATACTTGAAAGCGGTCCAAGAATGGAATTCAGCTATTACAGCCACTGTCATGACGCGACTTAAACCCGGGACCATGGCAGAAATTTGTTTTGAGGTCCCTAGGAACCGAAAATAATATTCACTAAAATTTATATATATATATATATATATATATATATATATATATATATATATATATATATATATATATAGCAAAAAATTAGTTTTTTGCGAAAATTTCCACTTATTCAAAAATTTTTGCGAAATTTTTTTACACCATTTAAAAGAGAAGAAAAAATTACATAAAATACCCCTGTCGCAGCATCCTGCATAACATAGCGAATTTCCATTTACAAAAGTACGTTTTTCTCGGAAACTAGTTGATATAGAGTAATTGTAAATAAAAAAAAACCTTCTTTATGTGATTTTTCCGCCTCATTCCGCCAAATTTTTTTCACGAAAAATGTCCAAAACCCCGTAAACGTTTTCACGAAATTTCTTAAAAATAAGATGTTTCGTTCTTGAGTTATCGTGCGGACACTTAGTAAACATATATATAAATGTGTCTGCACGATAACTCAAGAACGAAACATCTTATTTTTAAGAAATTTCGTGAAAACGTTTACGGGGTTTTGAACATTTTTTGTGAAAAAAATTTGGCGGAATGAGGCGGAAAAATCACATAAAGAAGGTGTTTTTATTTACAATTACTCTATATCAACTAGTTTCCGAGAAAAACGTACTTTTGTAAATGGAAATTCGCTATGTTATGCAGGATGCTGCGACAGGGGTATTATAATATATATAAGCAAACGTTTTGGAAAAAAATTATTGTGTAGAAGAATAACAATTATTGCGCTTTTTGGCCAATCTTTTTCGCTGTTTGATTTCTAGTTCTTTGACAAAAATAAATATTATTATAAAACTGGATTCAACGGAGTTGAAGTAATTTCTTTTTTTTTCAAGTTCAATGATCTTTGATGTACTACACAAATAAATTTTGACTCTGCGCAATATTTTACAGTTTAATTTTCTCCAAAACTCCTTTTCTCATACTATAGCTTTGAATCGAATACCGTAATTTTGAAAACACTGATTTATGTGTTCACTAATTTCTTTTGCTACACCACAAATTGTGTACCAATTTAAAACTTTCCCAAGTACATCGAGAAAAGGCATTGACTTTTACTGTAGTCTGCTCAGGCATGAAAAGTTTATTTCACCAAAAAAAATTAAGATTACACGTCGCGTTGAGACGAGGAAAAAGCTGAGAGATGATCAGATTAATTCAAGAGTGTCAAGATACACATTAATACCTCAAACAACAAGGATGAAGATATTTATTTTTGTTCTTGTTCATTGTAGTGGTATGAAAGAAAGTTACACGTTTTTAATAAGAAGTGGCAAAAATAAACAAAAGTTTTTTTTTCTTTCTTTTTAAAATAAACTTATTACTTAGCGCTAAAAAATCAGTGACGGATCATCGGGAAGAAAAATGAGACGGCAATTTTTTTATTACACGATTGCCCCTGAAAACAGTGTAATATGTTCGGTGGGTTAATGTGTGAGTTTCTTTATTCCGTCATAACTGCTAAGTGCCTAAACCGATTTAAATGTGCGTGATATCGTCCGGGTAACGTCTTAAAAAAATCAGTGGGTTGGATAGACAAGCGTTCAGCCAGAGAAAAAACAACTTAATATCAATAAAAACCATATTGATTGAATGTAAAACATTAACGAAAGTCTAGTAATGTAGAAAATTATTGTTTCAATGTAGAAAAACTTTATTTTAAAGTTGAATAATATTGATTATAAACAAAGTTTCCTATTGTTTCAATACATTTTTATAACACCTGCTTCTAAAGTTCAATATTCGAGCATTGTGTAGTGGGCGTAAAGAGCAGTTTTTTATATCATTGTAAAACAAATGACAGTAACTGTGCGCGAAAGTATAAGTGTGCGTGAAAGTAGCTAAAACTATGCGAGAAAATAATGATATTCATTTATCAATGATAATCATATTCAAATTAACATGGAAACGATCAACAAATTAATAAAAAAAAACAACAACGTTCTACAAATTAATAAAAATTGCTTAAAACTAATTAATTTTTTTTCTCTATTAAACTTTAGAAGCCGTCGTTATAAAAAATTATGTTCGATACGTATGCGTAAAGAGAGGTATCCGGTAGGCTTAAATTGGAGCACTCGCTAAAGGGACTGACGTATACACAACGAGATCTCGTGCGCTTACGCACTCGATCTCGTTGTGTATACGTCAGTCCCTTAGACTCGTGCCCGAATTTAAGCCTACTAGAATACCTCTCTTTACGCATATGTATCGAAAATAACTATTTTTTAAGTTGTATACTTTATTGAAATAATAATGATAGTTTTTAATTTTAAGTTGCGATTGTTCTCTCAGTATTGTCATTAAAAAGCATGACAGGAATTAAAAAATTAAAAAAAAAATGTGACTCTCTGGACCGTGGATAGTTAATTTCTCACTTTGCAATCAATTGCGTGTTGGACACACACGAATTTGTAAATGAATTACCGCGTACGTTAATAGTTATTTGTGTATTAAGAGCGCAAAATGGTACATCGCCGCTCGATTGAGAATGTTGACGCGTGACGCCGCCAGGCGGAGCGCGTCATTCTCATGAGAGCGGCAATGTCATTTTGTGCTCGAATTACACACATAATTTTTTCTACAATCTTCGTTTTACTTAAAAAATACTTGAAAAATAATAATGGACGTTAACATTTATTTTAATGTTATAATTTTTACAATTTTAGAAATATCTGGAGGTGTACTTGAAAAATCGCTGTCACTATTGCATTTTTCCATTATATATAGTATTTATTAAATTGTTTATTAACTTATTTTTTGTTGTTATTTATAATTATTTATTATTTTTAATTATTAAATATTATATAATAAAATATTACTTTACCGCTTTAAAGCGAAAAGTAATAGTATTCGGCAATCATCTGTTTTTTGCTTGCTTCACGGAGCGTAAAAGCCTTCTTTCTACTATAATTGTAGAAAAAAATAATTAAACAGTGGAGTTTTTTCAAACTAGCTTCCAAAAACTAAACGATGCTCTACTTGCCCGCACATATCAACCGCTCCTGTCTATGATTAAGTACTATGTTGATGACAATAATGAAAAAAGCCGGTGCACTGACAAGTATACATGTGCAGCAGAAACAGTAGAAAAAAGTGGACAACAACATCTATCCAAGACAATAATAGTACCCGCATTATAAGAAGTGCGATTAAAAAACTTTTTCATATTACGGCGGAAGGAAGGAAGCAACGAGTGGTGTTTTTAGTATTATCTTTGTCACACCGCTGTGGGAATATGTGTGACGTTGCTTAGTCCCTTAGGTGAATACGTACATACATACATGTAAAATGTTTTTGCGGTGTGTACCGGGAATAGAACAAGTCTGCGGTAGGTCAATATAGAAAACATTAGATTGCGGTAGGACTTGGTTTGAGAGGGAGAATCTTTAAAACGTGAACGCGGAAAGAATTATATGGGTATCGTTGAGGTTGTCAAAAGTAAAATGAAAAACTGTCGTCTTGTGTACAGTGTCTGCCAAAATGTTTTGTCACATAAATTATTTTAACCCCTCCTCAATAATAGTTTCTCCTTATCACACTATGAATGTGCGTATTTTATCACAACTATATAGATTTATACGTTTGTTTACGAGGCACATAAATCATACATAATTGGCTTTTTAAAGAGAATTTTATGGTTTACTTGTAAAAAAAAAAAAACATTTTCTTTGCGTAACGGTACGAAATTGGGAAAGTGTACCTACCTCAGATCACATATAATATGTATATTAGGGATGTTATGGATATGAAATTTTAGATCCGGATACGGATACGGATATTTAAAAACATTTTTTTCGGTTTCGGTTTCGGTTAAGGATATATAATAATATCGGATAATGTTTCGGATACGGTTACGGTTACGGATAATTGCCTTTAGTGAAAAGGGTAAATTGCACCAAAAAAAGTGAACGCCAAACACAAATCAACGAAAATATATCAAAAGAAATATATGCAACAAAAATTTTCTTCGATTTGAATTAAGTTTTCCAACGGCAGCTGTCTATAATTATTAATTATACGAAATAAATCCGAAACTTTAATTTTCGAATATGGTTTCGATTACGGATAATTAATTATTTCGGATATCCGGTAGTTTCGGTTACGGTTACGGATATCCAGAACATCCCTAATGTGTATATTCTAAAATGTCTTCTATTGATTGCATTATTCGTTACGGAGAAAAAAAATTTTCAATGAATCCTTAACTTTTCTGGCATTTCAAAGCGATGTAATGCCTTAATATATTTGTAATAACCGCCATTCTCTCTAGTCTATTCAATCCTTAATATGTTTCCCTGCTCTACTAAGGCGGCCAATCGTCCCGGAAAAACAGCTGCTGTCCCGCATTGAAATTTTTGCTAAAATAGCCCCGGAATGAATCTAATGCCTCCTGGAAGTCCCGCATTAAGTAGAATAGAAATAATGAAAATTAGTTGGAATAACATTTGGTCGTAAAATATGAAGCATTAGCCAATTGTTTAAAAGCAATTCTTTAATTTTAGACCAAATTCTTGTAGCCTGGAATCGTTTCCGCCATTAGCTGATATATGATTTGTCATTTTCCGATCATTTGGCTAACCATATGTTTCCGCCAAATTAGCCCCGCTATTTTCTTTTCTTTCAAACAAAAAAAGTTGTATCGTATAATGATCCGGCCTTGGCACCTTTAGTTGTCAGTGTTTTCTCTACTCAAAATCAGTTATATTTTTTTCAAAAATGTAATTCGTTTTATTTTATTTCTCAAAATTTTTTTGGATTTCTTCAAAATATCACACGAATAAAAATAAGTTCCAAGACAGTTACTTATACTGTCCCGCATTGACTAGTGAAAAAGTTGGCCGCCTTATGCTCTACTTATCCCTTTGGTGTGAACGAGCTATAAAGTCTGTTATGTAAAGTATCGAACTGATAACGACGGAGTAGACGGAGTATCTTTAAGATAACATGTATATATCATTGCCCACACACCGTATAACCTTCTAACATGTCAGTACCTTACCCGGTAATATGTGCAAATCGATTTTGAACATATAGATACGATATATTTTGACGTCATATTCTTGTGCTGTCATCTATATTTATATATGGTAATTATTTTTATCACCGGATTATACGTAGGCACCTATATAATCCGACTGGAAGTTTCCAATATGTATTTTGGTATTTTGTAACCAATAAATTAGTTGTGTAGGTATTGTCGTTGCTATTTTGTTGGATTTGTAAGCAAAAGGTTTATCGTCGTATAATAATTTCATTCAATCTAAATATTATTTCCGAAACATTTTCAAA
Source organism: Brachynemurus nebulosus (assembly GCA_035578155.1). Taxonomy (NCBI): domain Eukaryota; kingdom Metazoa; phylum Arthropoda; class Insecta; order Neuroptera; family Myrmeleontidae; genus Brachynemurus; species Brachynemurus nebulosus. Next base: position 27,731,702 of record JAPWDM010000005.1, on the reverse strand, counting down.
ACAGCGACTATAAATAAATTAACAAATATATACATATTATATTTATATAAACATCAAAAGCACTTTATATAGAAAGTGGTTTATTAAATTTTGTGTATCATAATAATTTGATTAACTTGATTGTCGGATCCATTAAAATAATATTGCCTTTGTTGTTATATTATTTTCCTTCAATAGGAAATTGAATAGCCTTCGCAGATATATCCACACTTTATTATGTAAACTGGGAAAAACAATATAATTTAATTGGAAGCTTAGACTTAAAAATTACAGGGAGAAAATTATAAAACAAAAATTCCATTTGCAATTGATAGTAATGACCAGTGTTGGGCAAGATATCAAATTTTATTATCTAGATAACAGATAGTAGATAACACAATTTAAAATATCTAGATAAAGATAACAGAGAATTTAACCATTATCTAGATAAAATTTTAAATAACAGATAAGATAATATTTACAGAAATAATATATTAGGTCAGTGTTTCTCAACCGGCGGTCCTTGGACCGGTGCCGGGTTGCGAAAGATTCCCTAAAAGATGTGGAAATTACAACAAATTAAACAATTGCATTAACAAACAACAAATTAAATAATTGCTTTTAAATATTTTTGTAATTCTTGAGAAAGTGTCAAAATTTATCTGAATTACAAGGTCAGCCAAATGAATACATATAGGGAAATGGTGAATTTAGCTTCAATTTTCTTTTTTCAGAAAAAATAAAGATGTATTATTATTATCTTATCTTTTTCCTTCGCGTAATAAAAATATAAGATAAAAGATAACTTCTTTTGAAAATATCTAGATAAAAGATAATAGATAACGAAAACGTTATCTAGATAAAATTTCAGATAACGTTATCTAGATAAGCACAACACTGGTAATGACATAACATTTTAAAACTTTCCCTCATTTTCACAAAAAATCTAATTTTAAAAAAAGTTGCAAAATGAATATGTGCTTTTTTGTGCCAACAGTTAAATTTGTTTTTAAATTTAATCAAAATCATTAGAGCCATTTTTCTGCAAATGGCCGATCTGTCCATTTTCGGGGCGGCTACGCCTCCCCCGCAACAACTTTTCGGTGTATTGAATTCATCAGGTTGTGTACCTAAGTGAACTTCATTCCCATGTTAAATTTCATCAAAATCCCTTAAGTGGTTTCATAGTTAGGGATCAAAATAACTCTCCTAACTGACAGACAGCATTTTGCAAATGACTAATTTTGACTCAGGTTGGACTCAGGACACCTCAATTTCCACTAACAATCTGGTATCGAAGTTTTTCGCAACCACATGACTTGATCTACAGATTAATAGGACCAAAATACCCACAACATACAAAATCAATAATTTAAATGATCAGCAGCTGAAAGGCAAAGGCCAAAAACTTTATCAGAAAAACAAATCAATAAATATAACTATAGCCGAGAATGCTATCACAATACGAATGTGTTTCGAATTTTGAGAGTTAACTGTTGGAGAGACGGGTTTATGCTTATCTACTTGAGAGAACTAGAAATTTGTCTCCAAGAACCTTTAGATAAACTGTCGGATAGTACTATTAGTTATGCAACCACTTCTAATTACGACTCTCGAGAGCAACTCTCGGTAGATTTTCTCTCAGACAGAAACAGTGTAACCAAAAATTTTCACTGAAAATCTTTATTATTACTTTCTTTTTTAAATTTTTTTATGTATTCCGACATTAATAATTGCTAAACACTGAAACAAAATATACATAAAAGTCGCGACAAAAACGATAAATGCTTAAATGTCGGTTCAGTGATAGTGATAGAAACCGCAATAAATGTAAAATTTCACTAACGCATATCAATATACCATTATGATTCCTACCTATTGTACATAAATAATAACGTAATACAGAATGCGAACATACGTTACCTATCCTATACCTACCTCATATCCAAGGCCGCATACAAGGGGAGGAAGCGCGGGCACGTACCGCCCTGCAGGTTTTTTGGGGCACGAAAAACGCAAGTTGAAGGGCAAAACGGAAAAATATTGGTGCGCCAAAATGTTGAATTTGTCGTTTTTTCTTGGAGACGGCGCCAAGAGCAAAGTTTGCCCCCCCCCCTCGTCATAATAACTGTAGGTCCGACACTGCCCATATCCGTCATATTATGTATGTGATCCAACAACATCAAGTACCACCTAGGATCGGGATAACTAATAAAAATGTAGGTACCGATCGCGTACAAGAAGTATTTGTCGTTGATAGTCAATAATATATTTATTTTGCTATTGCCGCGCTACCTACTATATATCACGCCACATTGATATATACATGCATAGGTCAATAACCAATAATAACGATCAACACGCGCTAGATAAGAAGGAAAAAGCTGTCTTTTACAGTGTTCGACGTCCTCGAAAACGAGACGGTTATCATCGTTATCATCGACTGACTGAAGCGCGATCGATTCAAAACTATAGGATACTTTATATTCAAATTATAAAATAATAGTATATTGTGCAATAAGTGCGGGAAATTGTCGATTGCCCACGAAAGCGAAGTTGAGCGCATGAACGTACTGAGTGCGCTCATTCGCTTGAGTGGGGCAATCGACAATCTCGCACGAGTTGCACATACTATTTTTTATTACGAATTTCACATACTTTTTTCTATTATTATCACTATTTTTGACATTTTTATTACTTTTTAAAATAATATTTTTAAGTGTTCGTCTTTTTTTTCTGAATTAATTATCGTTTAAATTATTTTGTTGGTGGTTTCTATAGAAATAATTATGAAATATTTATTAGATGAAAAATTATGAGGCGGCTTTGCGTGTTTTGATTAAATTTGGCGTGTTTTATTGTCAATTTGCGTGTGGAAAGTTACTTTCCACGCGCAAAAAAGTATGCGGGAAGGGTACAGTGGGCAAACAGCTATTTTGCGTACGGAAATGTGTGCGCCAAGTTAGTACTTCTCCCACATGAGTAATAAAAAATCCTTAACACTATATCTGATATTTTCTTAGGGTTCATAACTGATTCTCTATTAATTTTGAGCCATTTAATCTACAATATATTTCCCAATGTTTGTCAAATAAAATTCAGAAAAATTTATATTTTATAGGGTAAAAGCCCCCTTTGTGGAACGGTATCTAATTATGAACATTTACATATTAATGAAGTTATTTCTGAAAGAAACGTCTGATAACAAAAATTATTATTAATAGAATGATTGTTTTTCAATTTAAATGCACCTCGCATTTAAAGTTTCCTTACTTAAGTAAAGAAATAAATATGTAAATGTCAAAACTGTTCCAGTATTAGATACCGTTCCACAAAGGGGGCTTTTACCCTACATCGAATAGTTTAACGGATGTAAAAAGGCACATAATTAAAATTTTTAAAATACTTCACTATAATAATAGCTTTTTACATATAGCTAAGTCAGGACGAATAGGTTCGTGCCTAAAAATTTCTTCCAGTAAAACAATTCCCAAACGCATTGCATAGAATCCCGGTTTCTCAACCTTTTTTTAGTCATGGTCCCGTAAAATTTCAGATAATTTTGTGCGTATGACGATTATCAGTTTTCTAAATTACTTTAATATGAAAAGTGGTTTTCCGACCACCTGGTCAACTATGTAATTCAGATAAATATTGACACTTTCTTAAGCGTTAGAGAAATGTTTAAAAACCGTTCTATAATCTTAAATAGAATTATTGTATCCCAGAATCATTTCCGTCATTAATTGGAATATCATCCAATCGTGTAATATGAAATGTCGTTTTTCGACCACTTGTTCAACGTAATTCAGACAAATAATTACACTTTCTTAAGCGTTAGAAAAATGTTTAGAAGCCATTCTTTAATCTTAAATATAATTATTGTACCCTGGAATCATTTCCACCATTAATTGGAATAACATCTGGGTCGTGTATTATGAAATGTCGTTTTCCAACCACTTTGTCTACCATGTAAATCAGATAAATATTGACACTTTCTTAAACATTAGGAAAATATTTAAAAACCGCTCTTTAACTTTAAGTAGAATTATTGTATCGGAGTAACATTTGGTTGTGTAATATGAAATGTCGTTTTCCGATCACTTTATTACCATTAATTTAGAAAAATATCGACACTTTCTTAAGCATTAGAGAAATATTTACAAGCTGTTCTTTAATCTTAAATATCCTTGTGAGAAATATTTAAAAACCGTTCTTTAACATTAAGTAGAACTATTGTATCCTGGAATCATTTTCGCCATTAGTTGGAATAACATTTAGTCGTGTAATATGAAATGCGTTTTTACGACCACTTGCTCTATCCTGTAATTCAGGTAAATATTGACACTTTTTTAAGCATTAAAGAAATCTTTAGAAGCAATTCTTTAATTTTAAATAGAATTATTTCAGCATGGAATCATTTCCGACATTATTTGAAATAACATTTAGTTGTGTAATATAAAATGCCGTTTTACGACCACTTGGATTACCATATAATTCAGATAAATACCGACACTTTCTTAAGCTTTGGAGAAATGTTAAAAGTTATTCTTTAATTTCAAATAAAATTATTATATCTTAGAATCATTTCCGCCATTAGTTGGAATAACATTTGGTCGTGTAATAGGAAATGTCGTTTTCTGACCACTTAGTCTACCACATAATTCAGATAAATACCGACTCTTTCTTCGGCCCTTTCGGCCTTTACATTCCACCCCTTTACTTTTAGTGAATGTTATTTTTGGTTTCTAGGAGATTCAAAACAAATTTTTGTCACAATCCCAGACACAAGTTTCACCATGAAACCTGCTGTAATAGTTGAGCCTGGAAATTCTCCATAAGCTCCACAAGTTTAATATGTACGTCTTTTAACACCTGACGGTGTCTATATTTTTGAATGTTCACTTATACACATATCAAATAGGTAGTGAAAGAATATAAAATAGCTGACTACATTATTTCACGAAGCATTATAATATATAACAATTTTTTGAAATTCAATATATGTGCAAAATAGAGCAATAACAATGATAATTTTGTAGAAAATTTGCGCGTTGAAAATTGACAAGTATTTTACAATAGTAATATATTACATCTTATGAACTTATAGTAATGATTCTCCGTGATGTAGTAATGTGATAACAGTACGAAGAGTCATTTATTTGATCGTTGTGTGCCGAAACCGCAGCTGTTATCGTATGAACGGATATTATATTTGATATTATTTTATAATGTGAATTCCCTTTTTATTGATGGCATTATATTTCGGTAGAAAATATGTAAATTTTTCTATACTTTTGAATAAAATCAATGTTACATAATACCATTTAAAAAAAACTGTAAGAAGTGCTACTAAACCCCTGTCAGTTAAGCAAAAACATTTTATTACCCTTTGCAAATATTTGATTCCAGTTTCAAGTATTAATATTCTACAAACGATTTTAAATTGTAATATAAACTAGGGATGTTATGGATATGAAATTTCGAATACTGATATGGATACTTAAAAACATTTTCTTCGTTTTCGGTTTCGGTTACGGATATGTAAAAACATCGGATAATGTTTTGAATACGGTTACGGTTACAATAATTGCTTTCAGTGAACATATTTTTTAGAAAAAAGAGGGAAAGCTTTAACCCAAACAGTGAACGTCAAAAATGAATCAACGAAAATCCATCAAGAGAAATATTTGCAGCAAAAACTTGTTTCGATTTAAACTCAGTTTTCTAACGGCAGTTGTCTGTTATTATCCGAAACTTTTATTTTCGGATACGATTTTGGTTTCGGATATCCGGTAGTTTCGGTCACGGTTACGGATATCCATAACATCCCTAATATAAAGCCACATGGTGGCCACAGATTTTTGAAGATCAAATTTCCTGACTTTTTCAGGTTTTCCAGAAATGTTATTAAAAAATTCCCTCACTATTTTTGATTGACTATTTTGCTACCCCTACTTTATCCCAAAAAAAGCTAAAAAAAAAAATTTCTGACGTAAAACAGTAATTGACGAGCAAAAAAAAAAAAAAAATTGGGGGGACAGGTCTACCCACACTGTCAACTTCCCTTTGGATGCCCTTAAGGACTATTGCAAATGAATAATTTTTTTTCTAATTCAGGGGACTCCTCCCTCTGGAACCCCGATAGAGACTTTGCCCCTTGCACCACACCGGGGGCTTCGCCTTCTGTACCTAAAGGTGGGGGCTCCACCCTTATCAAACAAATGATAACATCATTTGTTCTCAAGATCCGCGAGACAAAATTATTTCACAAAAAGTTTCTTATTTCGTATATCCGTTTAGGTTTTTTTCTTTTTTTTAAATTTTACAATAATTTACTGGCGTTTTTAACATCACAGACGGTTTTTAGGCCATTATATAATAAAGACATGGTAAAAAATCCATATAATCTATGTTATGTTAATAAAGTTAATTCCGTTTTTTTATCACAAAAAACAAACCGCTAATCCGAATTTGCTGAAAACTTTATCCGGTCTTCATTTTTTGATTACGCATCCAATGAAATTAGTCCGGAGTTGATATCATCATTTGTTCTCGAGATATGCGAGACGGAAAAAAATTCACGAACGAACGAACGAACGAACTAACGAACGCACACACAGACATCACGCTAAAAACGATGGATTCGGATTCTAGTGACCTTGATACGTAAAGATATGTCAAAATTAGCGATTCGTAAAATCGGACCCATTACAATAACTTCCAATGGGAAGTTAAAAAAAAAAGAAATACGCACTAATTTTTAAATCTAATCTCAAAACAAGTAAAAATTGATGGAAGTTTTATCCCGAAATATTATCCCGAAGGTTTTCCAGTAATGTGGCCACCATGAGCCAGCAGACAGATGAAAATCCCCCAATAAATAATTAATTTTTAATTTTTAATATTTGCAGGTTAACAGAATTGAGAGTTTTAATTTTTAACTCAATTTAACGCAATAGCTTTAATCTAATAAAAATTTAATAAAGTAGCTAGACTAAATGTTTTTTCAAGCGAAAAACGCAAGAATCAAAAAAACATTTACCATTTCCAGCATGCAATCAATGCTAATACGATCAGTGTCGGAAAGAACATGTTTTATATTTAAAAATCTCCTTCAATAAATATAAAAATTAAAAAAAAAAAATTCTTACTTACACATCTCTTCACCCAAAACCCATGTTTCCGGTCGTGAATTTACTTCCACCAATACGGTCGGTGTACAAACTAATAAAACTAATAAATCCGCCACTGATAAATTCACTAAAAATATATTTGTACTGTTTCGCATATCTTTCGTCTTCAATATAACGATTGGTACCATCACGTTACCGATAACACCTAAACACATGATAATAACACAAAACACCATCGATGTGGTGCGTATATAATTTGGAAATAGTGGGTAACCGGCCCCATTTGCGGTGCCATTTATACCAAATGTGGTGGTATTGTTATGGTTACTATTGAAACTTGTCGTTAAATCTTCCAATGTTTGTACGTTAACAATTGAATCCATTAAATGATCCGTGGTGGTGTCAAGTGTGGAATTTGAAACCGGAAAAAAGAGGTAACGAGACGTGGGGGAAGAAGTGTTAGTTGGATTCGATCCAGTTGCCAAGGATAAGGTGGACGTGGATGAAGAGTTCCATGTGGATAAATCGTTACCGTTGCCAGAAGTGGATGCCACAACGTTGGATAATGGATTTGTCGTCGTGTTTGTAATGTCGACAACAGCTGCGGAAACTGCTGTTGTTGTGGGCAAAAATATTGAGGCAATGGTTGATATCATAGCAACGATTTGCGTTTTTCAGTTGGAAACATGGCAGTGATTTTCCGGCAGTTAAAATGCTTTCTGTAACAAAAGAGAAGAAAATTTATTAAAATTTTTCATATTGTCACAATTTAAAAGGATCCAAAAAGTGTTTGAGTCACGCATTTTGATATACATAGGTATATGTCAAATTTTATTATACAAGCCTTCACTTTCATTATACGTATATGTAGATATACCATGTGAGTTTTTTGAGAGTTGCCATTTCTATTACAACCAAATTTTTATGATAGAAATGATACTAGAAAAGGTTCTTTTCTTGGATGTAGTGGACATGTAACCAAGAAAAACACTATCGGTTCAAGTAGCCTCAAGTACATATGCATATTTTTACCGCCTAGCTAATAGATTAAAGCAAAATTAAATTTTTTTTGCTCATTTATGTTGTTAATTAATGCATTAGATCAGTTTTATCGAAAAATTAATATATAATCCCATTTAAAAATCTATAAGTTTTTATCATAGCTCGAAAACCATAAGAGCTATAAAGCTCCTGACTATAGCAATCGGTTGCCCCCGGCGATATCTACAACTTTTACTTGAACAATTTTTCGATTAAATCAACGGTTTGGCTGTAATAAAAATGGCAACTCTCGAAAAACACACACAGTATATCTTTTTATATTTTCAGTTATTTTAATAGTTTTTAAACACGAAGGAATTAAAGTTATTAAAATATCTTCCAATAAACAAACATTTAGTTTAATATTTTATTGGTAGTCGTAAAATATAAAACTATCATTATATTTTAATTGATGATTAAAAAATTATTTATTTCATTTATAAATGGGCATTTTCACGTCAATTCGACCAGTCTTAAAAGTAAAGTTGTCAGATTTTTTTCATATTCACTATAATTTATCTACCAGTAGAGCTATGTCCAATTTTGATATTCATTTCTCAAAATTGTTATCTAGGCTCGAGATATTTTACTTCGAAAATGGCGGTAATTATCACGTTTTTTTGCATCTCTTTTATAAAAAATTCTATATTTTCCAAACGAGAGATTTGAATTGGATGATGTTTTGTGGGTAAATTCATGAAACTCCATAGTACATTGCAACATAATAAAACTTGTTCTATATTGTACGGTTTTGTATATCTATGCACTCAAATTAGGTCAAGTTTGGACAGCCCTGGCCAAAATCTCTAATGACTTAAATAGATGATTTTGGGTTCATTGTGTTCAGAATTTTATGCTCTTTCAAATTTTGCAAAGAAACTGATGGACTTTTACTGGTATCAATGTAAAAATTAAGAAAAACAAAAACTATGTGTAATTATAGAGGGTTCATATACTACATATAACATTATACAGTAAATATTTAACCAAAATAGTCTAACTAAATTACACATAGAGAAAAAGAAAATTGCTACCTACACTTTTATAAGTGTAAATGGTAAAGAGGCTTATATTAAATGTAAAAAAAATAAATGCGTGAGCAGGGGCGGTGGAGAGTTAATTTGGGGGGTCCCAAAAGACTGAAAAATTGTATTATTGCAATTTCCGGCGAAAGTCGAAGTCAAAGAAAAAATTATCCTTTACAAAAGTTATAGACCATGCAAAAATCTACAACTTTTGTAAAGATCACTTTTTAACATAACCTCAAAGTTTCGGAGAAAAATGCGAATTTTGTTGTTTTTTTTCTTTATTTCGTTTTATATTTCTCATTTCAACAAAAATAATTTAATTTTTACGGAACTTGGTGAAAGTATGCCTTTCTGGATCTTAAATAACCACAAGTTTTTCTGGATAAAAAAATTCAGAAGATTCCGTGATATTGATTTTTTTCAGTCCGGAAAACTTTTTTTCCAGAAAAGATTCTACTGAAAAAAATTTTGTTCTTAAATACAACTACTAATTTTGTTTATTTTACCAAAAAGTACTTGTCAAACCGAAAAAAATGAGCACTGGCAGAACTCAGTGCGATAATTTTTTTAAATAGAATATTTTCATGAAAAAAAAGTTTTCCGAACTGAAAAAAATCAATATCCCGAAAACTTCTAAATTTTTTTACTCAGAAAAACTTGTGGTTATTTAAGACCCAGAAAGGCATAATTTCACCAAGTTTCGTAAAAATTAAATTATTTTTGTGGAAATGAGAAATATAAAACGAAATAAAGAAAAAAAACAACAAAATTCGCATTTCTTCTTCTTCCGAAACTTTGAGGTTATGTTAAAAAGTGACCTTTACAAAAGTTGTAGATTTTTGCATGGTCTATAACTTTTGTAAAGGATAATTTTTTCTTTGACTTCGACTTTCGCCGGAAATTGCAATAATACAATTTTTCAGTCTTTTGGGACCCCCCAAATTAACTCTCCACCGCCCCTGCTCACGCATTTATTTTTTTTACGTTTAATATAAGCCTCTTTACCATTTACACTTATAAAAGCGTAGGTAGCAATTTTCTTTTTCTCTATGTGTAATTTAGTTAGACTATTTTGGTTAAATATTTACTGTATAATGTTATATGTAGTATATGAACCCTCTATAATTACACATAGTTTTTGTTTTTCTTAATTTTTACATTGATACCAGTAAAAGTCCATCAGTTTCTTTGCAAAATTTGAAAGAGCATAAAATTCTGAACACAATGAACCCAAAATCATCTATTTAAGTCATTAGAGATTTTTGCCAGGGCTGTCCAAACTTGACCTAATTTGAGTGCATAGATATATAAAACCGTACAATATAGAACAAGTTTTATTATGTTGCAATGTACTATGGAGTTTCATGAATTTACCCACAAAACATTATCCAATTCAAATCTCTCGTTTGGAAAATATAGAATTTTTTATAAAAGAGATGCAAAAAAACGTGATAATTACCGCCATTTTCGAAGCAAAATATCTCGAGCCTAGATAACAATTTTGAGAAATGAATATCAAAATTGGACATAGCTCTACTGGTAGATAAATTATAGTGAATATGAAAAAAATCTGAGAACTTTACTTTTAAGACTGGTCGAATTGACGTGAAAATGCCCAAATGTATTTTGTCGACTATAATTTTCATTCCGATATAAAGCTAAAAGAAAATAATAAACTTTTGTACTAACTATGTCATCGTGTTAAACACATTATGACCCAGTGTGTTATATTTCAAAAAGCTTTTTTAAAATACCCCTGTCGCAGCATCCTGCATAACATAGCGAATTTCCGTTTATAAAAATTCGTTTTTCTCGGAAACTAGTTGACATAGAAAAAAAGTTTAAATACCTTTTTTATGTAATTTTTTCTCCTCTTTAAATGGTGTAAAAAAATTTCGCAAAAGTTTTTGAATAAGTGGAAATTTTGGCAAAAAACTAATTTTTTGCAAGAACAAAAACCATGTTCCTGGCATCCGACGTGTTTGGCTGAATAACTCATCCAAGATTTTTGGATTTCCAACGTTGTCACCAAATTTTGTAAAGCTAGCAGTTTTTCCTGAAGAGTTATCGTGCTAATACATATATACATACATACATACATACATATATATGTATATATATATATATAAATTTTAATGAATATTATTTTCGGTATCTAGGGACCTCAAAACAAATTTCTGCCATAGTCCCGGGCTCAAGTCGCGTCATGACACCTACTGTAATAGCTGAATTTCCAGAATTCTTTCTGGAAATTCGCTAAAACCGACTTTAAAAAGTAAAAAAATAATATAATAGCACGTATTTTGAAGTCAAGCGGGGCGTCTATGAAAAATTGCGATCGGATGTGCTTAGAAAATTCACGAATTCTTCAAGGTCTACATCTTTTTTTTTCTACGTCCCGCTTGACTTCAAATTATGTGCTATTATATTATTTTTTTACTTTTTGAAGTCGGTTTTTTAAAATAGCTTTTATTTCATACCTTTTAGTGACAATGCTTACCAGCCTTTATAGTGATAATTACTTAATAAAAGAATAATGGAATAATATTCCAAATTTCATACGTTTAGGTGGAAAATTATTTTTAGGATAGCTGGATCAACATAAATTTAAAAATATGTTACTGTAGTTTTAAAGTAAATAATTTTGCATATTACATAAATTTTAAAATTGCCGTAATCATTTACATTATTGAAGATGGTTAAAAAATTACTCAACCAATGTCACTAAAATTTTTATGGCACCACCTGGAGAGCTTTATCTACTAACCAAAACAAGAATGACGCAAATTGGCCCAGAAATGTGGGAGAAATCGGTGTACATACATAAAAAAAAAAAGAAAAACATACGGGTTGAATTGAGAAACTCCTCGTTTTTGAAGTCGGTTAAAAATAGGCTCTGGAAAGAATAGGTTGGCAATTTCTAACATTAGAACACCACTCTCAAAATACAATAAATACAAAAAAATAATAGAAAATTTCTCAGAATAAAAAAATAATTAATCTATATTTTTAAAATTTTTCAGTTCTGATAATTTTAATTCAACTTATGATATGATGCAATATGTATCCAATAATCCAAATCCAATATCCAAAAATTCAATATGGTTTTTCCAACTAAAATCATAAATACCCCTGTCGCAGCATCCTGCATAACATAGCGAATTTCCATTTACAAAAGTACGTTTTTCTCGGAAACTAGTTGATATAGAGTAATTGTAAATAAAAAAAAACCTTCTTTATGTGATTTTTCCGCCTCATTCCGCCAAATTTTTTTCACGAAAAATGTCCAAAACCCCGTAAACGTCTTCACGAAATTTCTTAAAAATAAGATGTTTCGTTCTTGAGCTATCGTGCGGACACTTAGTAAACATATATATATAAATGTGTCCGCACGATAACTCAAGAACGAAACATCTTATTTTTAAAAAATTTCGTGAAAAAAATTTGGCGGAATGAGGCGGAAAAATCACATAAAGAAGGTTTTTTTTTATTTACAATTACTCTATATCAACTAGTTTCCGAGAAAAACGTACTTTTGTAAATGGAAATTCGCTATGTTATGCAGGATGCTGCGACAGGGGTATTTTTTATTTACAATTACTCTATATCAACTAGTTTCCGAGAAAAGCGTACTTTTGTATATGGAAATTCGCTATGTTATGCAGGATGCTGCGACAGGGGTATCTTATGTAATTTTTTCTTCTCTTTTAAGTGGTGTAAAAAAATTTCGCAAAAATTTTTGAATAAGTGGAAATTTTGGCAAAAAACTAATTTTTTGCTAGAACAAAAACCATGTTCCTGGCATCCGACGTGTCTGGCTGACGAACTCATCCAAGGGTTTGGGACTTCCAATGTTCTCACCAAGTTTCGTAAAAATTGGGTAATTTGTTCGAGAGTTATCGTGCGGAGATATATATATATATATATATATATATATATATATATAAATACAAATATATATATATATATATATATATATATATATATATATATATATATATATATATATATATATATATATATATATATATATATAAAGGCTATTGGCGGATAAGCATGAGTAGAAATACCCCCGCACGAATTGTGTTGGTTTTTTTTCTGCTAACTGCTTTCGATATAAGATTACAATTTACTGAGTTTCAACCCTTAAAAACTCACCCTTTGGGGGTAAAAAATTATTTTTTGAAAATCACAAAAAATTTATAACTTTTTAGTGGCTTGACGGATTTGGCTGGAATTTTTATGTTTTAGATACCTCTATAGTGTACCTCAGAAAAAATTATCAACTTAAAAAAAAAATTATAACCCCCCCCCCCCCCAAAAAAAAAAAATTGTTTAATTTTTCAATATTTTTTTTCATCAACTTGTAGCTATGGTACAATCACCAAAATTTTTTTCACCAAAGTGTTTGGCTGATTGCGGAATTTGAAGATTTGAGTCGACCATTTTTTTTTTTCAAAAACTAAGCAATCACAAATGTTTTTATGAACATATTCAAAATGTGTAAACGATTTCCAATCGATTGAGTACCCGGAAGCCTATGCCTATCTCCAAGAAATATTCTCGGACATTCAATTTTTTTAACTATGATGCACCCGGAAAAAAATTCTGGAAAAATTATATGTTCTATTAATCATAGTGAGGAGCCTGTAGAAATATTTGGTGATTGTACAACGAACATAACTTCGAAAAAAAAAATCTTTTTGGACATTTTATTTTTTTTTAACTATGACGCACCCGGAGAAAAAATCTGAAAAAATTATATGTTATATCGGTCATAGTAGGAAGCCTGCAAAAAAATTTTGGTGATTGTACTATAGCTACAAGGTGATGAAAAAAAATATTGAAAAATTAAACAATTTTTTTTTTTTTTTGGGAAGGGGGGGGGGGGTTATAATTTTTTTTTGAAGCTGATAATTTTTTCTGAGGTACACTATAGAGGTATCTAAAACATATAAAAATTCCAGCCAAATCCGTCAAGCCACTAAAAAGTTATAAATTTTTTGTGATTTTCAAAAAATAATTTTTTACCCCCAAAGGGTGAGTTTTTAAGGGTTGAAACTCAGTAAATTGTAATCTTATATCGAAAGCAGTTAGCAGAAAAAAAACCAACACAATTCGTACGGGGGCATTTCTACCCATGCTTATCCGCCAATAGCCTTTGAGTGAATATTATTTTCGGTTCCTAGGGACCTCAAAACAAATTTCTGCCATGGTCCCGGGTTTAAGTCGCGTCATGACAGTGGCTGTAATAGCTGAATTCCATTCTTGGACGACTTTCAAGTTTTCAAAAATTTTTGAATAAGTGGAAATTTTGGCAAAAACTAATATTTTTCAAGAACAAAACCAATGTTCCTGGCATCCGACGTGTCTGGCTGACAAACTCACCCAAGGGTTTGGGACTTCCAGTGTTTTCACCAAGTTTCGTAAAAATTGGATACTTCCTTCGAGAGTTATCGCGCGGACACACACACACACATATATATATATATATATATATATATATATATATATATATATATATATATATATATATATATATATATATATATATATATATATATATATATATACATATAAATTTTAGTGACTATTATTTTCGGTTTCTAGGGACCTCAAAACAAATTTCTGTCATAGTCCCGGGCTCAGATCATGCCCCCCGCGTCATGACAGTGGCTGTAATAGCTGAATTCCATTCTGGAAATTTTATCATATATTTATGTTAACTTTCAAAATAATCGCCTGTATATGTTAAATAATAGCTGAATTCCATTCTGGAAATTCGCTAAAATTTAAGACTTGTTTACATAAAAATCTTTGTTTACTTTAAAAATTTTCTCACGTAGACTGTATATGTATATACAACACACACAAACCGTACGCATAATGGTAGTACGGATAATGAAATGGTCTTGTACCCTTATACATATATCACAATAAAATTATGTGATCGTGTCAAAAAGGATATCGTATGCGTATAATATATGTTATATACAAAATATCCATATTGTGTGGAATATGTACTTAGTTAGAATGTGAAAAAATTCACACTTTATACGATAAAATAATCACATTCTAAACAACAAGGTTTTTCTCGGAAACTAGTTAACATAGAAAAAAAGTTTAAAGACCTTTTTGATGTAATTTTTTCTTCTCTTTTAAATGGTGTAAAAAAATTTCGCAAAAATTTTTGAATAAGTGGAAATTTTGGCAAAAAACTAATTTTTTGCAAGAACAAAAACCATGTTCCTGGCATCCGACGTGTCTGGCTGAAGAACTCATCCAAGATTTTTCGACTTCCAACGTTCTCACCAAATTTCGTAAACCTAGGACATTTCGTTCGAGAGTTATCGTGCGGACACATATATATATATATATATATATATATATATATATATATATATATATATATATATATATATATATATATATATATATATATATATATATACATATATATATATATAAATTTTAGTGAATATTATTTTCGGTTCCTAGGGACCTCAAAACAAATTTCTGCCATGGTCCCGAGTTCAGGTCGCGTCATGACAGTGGCTGTAATAGCTGAATTCCATTCTGGAAATTCGCTAAAAACTTTGTTTTTCATTCAGCCACTGATGACGGTATGAAAAATACCAACCACAGACCAATGTACACTATTATATTATACTACTAGATAAAGCGTAAAACAAGTTTGTAGGCATTTTTCTTGAAGCAGGTAACAGGGTGAGACGAGTGAAATTTAATGAAATAATATAATGTCAATTTTTGAGCAAATGCCACTGTAATTATTGCAGAACATAATTTGTATACGTACGTATTTTGAAAATAAAGCGAATATCACTTTATTTCTTTCAAAATTTGGCAGTTTCTTCTCAAAAAAGTAAAATTTTATTATCAATATTATATTTTGACAATAATTATTTGAAAACGTTACTACGGATACCATTGGTTATTGCATTGATTACTATAGGTATTACAGAATACTATCCGGTCGTATTCTAGATGTATCTGGCTGCCTCAATTATACATTTATATAATTGGTCTATATAATATAATATAGGAATATGTTCATTGGTCTGTGATACCAACAAATTTTTGGAAATTTAATAAAGTTTTCACATTGAATATTTTTGAATTTTATTTCCTAGTCTCCATGGGAACTTGTCATTAAAATTGGAAACTTTGGCTTCAAAGATCTACTTAATAAATTTCTAACACTGACTGACTGACTGACAGACAGACAACGCACAGCCTAAACCGTTGGATTTAGAAGAATGAAATTTTGCATAGGAGTTCCCTATGTAACTTAGATGAGCACTAAGAAAGGATTTTTGAAAGTTCGTCCCCCTAAGTGGGTTCAATAGGGGATGAAAATTTGTATATAAATTCGTCATTTTGGAAGTTAGTGGTATATAAAAATATGTTACTATGCCTATTAAAATAAATAATATATTATTGAATTCTGTTTATAAATAAAGGTCAGTTGTGTAAACGTTTCTGGAAGTTTATTCCCTAAAGGGTTAAAACAGGAAATGAAGGTTCGTATGGGAAGTTCGTCATTTTTGAAGTTAGAAACGTGGATATTGATTTAGGCTTTTGAAAAACATCAAAAGTAGACAGAAAGTGAGTACCTAATAAAAAGATGCTGTCGATGGGAAATCCCATCGGGTATACGGCTAGTAATTTAATTAAATTAATTTCAATTGTTTACTTGCAGAATTTTACAGATAATTATTCAAAAAAAAAAATTAATGTTGGTAGTCTAGAATGTAGTGTTTTATAATTTAACGAATTACAACACGTTTATTATGTTGTGCAATGACTAGTAAAAAATATTTACGGTAAATGCACGAATCTACTGTACTTCCTGTTTGCAAAATATAATTTGCAATAAATTTAAAAAAAAATTCAACATGATTTATCTTATTGATTCTAATTTTATTCAATAATATAAATTAAGGAACACATTTTTTTAAATAATCACTCAATTAATCATTAAAAATGGTTAAGTATTAGAACATTATTTCAAAATGTGTATGTAACAAATTGGTCATTACCTACATCAAGTATGGATATACAACAGGGGTTCTCAAAGTGCGGCCCGCGCACTACAAAAATGCGGTCCGCGATACCAGATCATCTACAATCTCAAATTCGTCAAAATCTTTTATCTACATTTCTAATTTTCTATTATAATTTATTCGAACTGCTTTTACACAAATTAGATTTTTAAATCAAAATAACCAAATTCGTTCAGGAAATGTGACTTAATTTCCATTTATTAATTTTCGATTGCCTTTACAATTCTGATTTTGTCAGAAATGGAAAGCAGTATAGAAAACCACTAACCAGTGAACAACTTCAAACATGTTTCTGGCATCAAAATTACGGTTTTTTGAACTTTTAAAAATTTTGATTTTCTTGATGACGTCATCAGGCGCAATTTTTTTTTGGGTTAGCTGTAGAAATGATATGAATTAGATCTGTTGGTGAAATATAAGTAATCTATCAAATTTCCATTTTCCCTGTAAAAATTTCGTTCAGAAAATGTGACTTATTTTCTAGATATGATGTTTCTATTAGGCTGTAGGTACTTCTATTTTTAATTAGTAGATAATATAAAATAGGAGATCGACCAAAAGTCGCTCTGCGATTGACGTTTGTTCATCGAAACGGTGAAACTTAAGTAAACAAACACATTTTTCCTTTGCATCATTTCTTATTTTAATTTTTTTTCTTAGCCCGCCAAATATTTTGATATTTGTTAGTTGGCCCACCGTGCCGACGTAAGATTTTGGAAATCCCTGATATACAGTCTGTTTCATAAAAAATGTTATTTTAACATAAACTGCCAGACTAAAAATAAATCAAATAATTAAATTCGCGATCAAATTAAAATTATATTTTTAGGTATTCAAAAAATCGACATTAATTCCATTTCTGCCATCAATTAAGAATATATGTATTAATATTTTTATATTTGCTTGGCAAACGGCCATCTAGTTATTTTATTAATAATAAAAGAAACGGAAACAATGCAAAAGAAAATATTGTTGTTCATTTATTTTTCATAAAAATAATATTGTTATAACTAAACAATATTTATTTATTTTGACAGTAAGAAAAATTAACCAATTAATAGGAAATGTTTTATATCATCAATAATCATTCGCGTTTAAACATTCTACATCATTCTTGTGTTATTAACGTTTTTTTCTTTTGGTTTATGCACACAAAGTTTACAAAATTTTTAGCATGCGAATCTCTTAAGGCCGGTCCAGACGCAACGTCTTATTTGAACGATAAAACGTTCATGCAACTCGTTCGACAAAACGTACAAAAATTAGCGTGTCCACACGTTTCCAATTTATCGTTCAGATTTCAGTTTCACGACATCTGTCATGGAGGAACTATTTTCTTGTTAGCCGTTTCATCAATTTCTTTGTATTTTTAGATGAGAACTTCATATACCTGGACTTTTTATTACGGTCACTGTAGGTACTCTGGGCTTTTAACTTTCCACAAGTAAGGAAAACTCGGATAAAGTTCAACAAACTCGCACAAAAATTGACGGGAGCACTGACGAAGATCAGACATTATAAAATTATAATATAAAAAACAAAATTAAATGCGAAAAGTATTTTAAGTCACGGACACGAAACAACAGAATACTACGATATATAAATACTACAAATCGTTTCGATGAAAAACGAAGGTCTGTCCAGACGCACCAACTTGTCGAACCAATTTTCATAAAATGATGCCTCGCAGCTTTACAATCTCATTTCCGTCATGTAAGACGTACGTTTTGCGGTTCACACGCAACGTTTTATCTGAACGACTTGTCGATTCAGACAAGTCGTTCAGATAAAACGTTGCGTCTGGACCGGCCCTTCAACAGTTGACGGATATAACGAAACAACAAAATTCTGTATACATAGTTAAAACATGTTAATTTGCATGTATTCGCAAGCTTTAAATTGAAAACATTCGTATCCTGTGACTACCAAGTGACTAATGACTATAAAGCAGAGCGTCCACTAGGTCGGAAACGAGGTGCGGCGCGGTTTCTTACATCAATAAGATCTCCAGGGCTTTGTCGACCTAGTGGCGCCGCTCTGTCGACCTAGTGGACGAACCTGCATTTATTCAGATGTATATATATCTCCGAGAGCGGAACTGCGCCGCGCCGCGTGTCCGACCTAGTGGACGCTCAGTTTAAGCCTCATTACACGAAGGGAGAGGTTATGTTAGAATGGATTTTATCATATATATTGTGAGTTTTTCGAGAGTTTCCATTTTTATTACATCCAAACCGTTGATTTAATCGAAAAATTGTTCAAATAAGAGTTGTTGATATCGACGGGGGCAACCGGTTGCTATAGTCAGGAGCTTTATAGCTCTTGTGGTTTTCGAGCTATGATACAAACTTATAGATTTTTAAATGGGACTATATATTAATTTTTCGATCAAACTGATCGAATGCATTAATTAACAACATAAATGAGCAAAAAAATTTTTTTACCCAAGTTTAATTTTTTAATTTTTTTTAATTTATCAGTTAGGCGGTAAAAATATGCATATGTACTTGAGCCTACTTCAACCAAAAGTATTTTTCTTGTTTACATTTCCATTACATCCAATAAAAGAACCTTTTCCAGTACCATTTCTATCATAAAAAGTTCGTTGTAATAGAAATGGCAACTCTCAAAAAACTCACATGGTATTATGTTTATCGAATTTCTTTAGTGTAGAAAAGTTAATTTAATCGCCTTAATGACGCACTACCGGTTAATCAGGCACATTATTTCTGATAAATTGGCTGATAACACCGTGGTATAATGTGTTGTAATACACACTTAATAGTGTAACCCTTATTTTTTTTCTCCTATCTTCATTATTCTCCTTATTTTACAAAATATGTATTTAATTCCGATAATTATAAAATTTTTATTTATATTTGTCACGCGAAAAGTTGCCAGGTCAACAATATTTAATTTATGTGAATTTATTTTTATTCGTACTTGTCGTGTCTAGACAAATTAAATAAAATATTTCGGTTTCAAAATAGGTCTTCTGTGAACAATTCGTTATAATTATCAACTTATAAATAATAAAAGAAATTGATATAAAATAGGAATATAAGAAATAACTGAAGAGAAATATTTGTTACAATGATTAATCATCTTCCAACAATTATTCGATGTTTTTATCTAGGTACTTGGATAATTATTTAAAATTAAGGGGTTATATACATTTATTTTTCCGGAGTTACCATTTTTGAGAATAAAAGAAAAACTCTTTTCGTAAAAGTGGTGCATTTCAAAAAAAAAGTCAGCAAATTTTCTACGGGCAACCTTTCCAAGCAAGGCACTCCAAGCAAACGTTTTTGAACTTAAAACTTAATTTTAAAAAAAATTAATTTAATTACTCAGTATATTAAATGATGGTTTAAGTTTTGTTTGAATAAATTTTAATTTTGTTAAAAAAAGATTAAATTCTATTTTTCTCGACACTGGTGCTTATAAATCCTTAATTATAACAATTTTTCTTTTCTATTTGAAACAACAACAAAAATCGAATTAAATTTTACAAATTATTCATTTAATAATCACATATTGTTATTTGTTCCCATTTTTCATTTGTTTTATCAACAACACATTTGTTTGATTATCTGGCTAATTAACAAAATATTGAAATTACGACTTACATAATTACAAATTGTTGAAAATAATTATGTATTCGTTAAAACTTGTTACACATCCTGTTGCCATAATATAATAATATGGAAAATACACAGACCGGCATAATTAGCGGAACATACAAAATATCTGTAAAAATCAAACCAACCATTTAATTTTAAGAAACTATTAGTCTTATTTAATTATTCACTTAAAATTACATGTTCACAAGTTGATATACCTTTATTTTTGTTAGCGAAAGCAATTAACCATATGAAATGACAACTTTTTGGAATCTTATGTCGTCTAAGAATCATTTAAGTTAAAGATTTTTAACAAATAGAAAATGAAACACAGCCTTTTAATACCGCGTGGTTTCTCATGTGCTCTTGTCAAAGCTTCCATTCGTCTTACTATACTCAGAATGATGTTATCTATAGTCTCCTGAGGCAATCTTTGCCCTTCTTTAATTACGACAGTCTGAAGCTCGACTACATTGAGAAGAAACGGCATTTGAGTTCGAAAGTGGTAGACCTCTTAAAAAGATTTGCATCAATAATGAATAAGAGCAATTTTAAGTAAAAATGAAAAAAAACAGCCAACTCTGTTTAATAAATAGGATTCTATATTTTTTTATATTTTTTTTATGTTCCGCTAATTATGCCGGTGTGTGTAGTTTGCCAAAGTCCAGCAAAAGTCAAAATTTATATTATATACATTTTAAAGTTTTAATCAATCTTCAAAAGTCTAATTAAGGTAATGCTGCGTAGAACGATTTTTCAAAGGATTTTTACGAAACTGCTCTAAATATTTATTTAATTCAATAGCAATAATACGAGCCTATTCCGATTAAAATTGATCATCCCAATTTTGAGAAAAACGATTTCAAACTCCAAAGTTTTGTAATTTTAACACGGACTCTTATAGGAAGTTGACATTCTTTTTGAATAAAATGAAAACGTGTCAAAGGGATTTATGTTATAAAATACAAAGTTACAAACCATATTTAATAAGAAATAAAAATTATTGGCCACGCCGTTTTTAAAATATAATTTATAAACATCATTTTACAACGCTTTTTCAACAACTTTTTCAAAGTGGTATACAAATATAAAAACATTAACAACTGAAGAATATTAATACATTATTCAATTTTTAATAAAAGAAAATTTTATCCCTGAAATAAACTTTTGTACTTAACTATCTCAGAGCAACTACATGCCTCAAAGGCTTTTATACATCGTTAGTGAAAATTAAAGAAATAAAATATGTAATACTTAATTCATTACCTGGCTTAACGAAAAAAAGAAATGGAAACTGTCACTACGATTTCTCACTATAAAAACAATAATCGAAAAGGTGAAACTACACAAACTGTATGTGACAATTTGCTTCCGTTTGGATGATTTATATCATTTACGCAGTCAAAGAGAAATGATAAATAACTGTAATTGATATTCAATTTTTTTTAATTACTTAACAAGGTGAAAAATGTTAATTTTTAATTTTTTCAGGCTTGAAATTTTTGTTAAATTATATTGTTTCTTTATTTCTTGAATCTTTCGTTTATCATAAAGTTTCATTTGGTATTTGCTAGAGAGTTAATTGGTTATAAACCAGTCATGAATATTTTTATTCATGTCCCGTACCAAAATTGGCAAAACCGACCTCTTATGCAATCACTTCGGCATCTATCCGTCGGTCACAGGCGATTTTCTTTGAAACCATTTGACGCAAAAATTTAAAATTTAGCAAAGAGGTAGAGTGTGGTGACCCGATGATACATGTGAAGTTAAATTTCGATTCTGGTGGTTAATTTCAGGGGATAATCTAAAAGCGCATTGAGTAGAGACTTGGTTTTGAATAAGAACATCAACGAATTAAAAAATGGGTCTCGGAGTCATTGATGAAGGGCCTGAGTTCTTTTTTAATCGTCAATTACATTTTTGCGGAAAATTTTTTGAATTTTTTTTTTTTTGCCCCAGGGTTACGTCATATTTTTTGACGGGTCTGCGCAAGGGCACACGCTCTGTTTAACAAAGAATAACTTCAAACTCAGAGCTACAATACACGTCTGTTATTTTCTAATTTTAAAGTGAACTGGTAGTAAAATAATATGCTTATATCAAAAAGATTGTTCCTACAAAAGTTTTCAACTAATCATAAGATACTTAAAACCATAATTTTTGATCAAAACCAACAACAATTGTTCTTAACTAGAATGTCAAACGACTCTAGTGTTCAAGTGGAAGTTATTGAAATTAATTGGTGTTCAGTTAGTCTCGGTAACCTCATTCATCTTGAGTCTAATGTTTAATGCATTGGTGTACAAGCGGCAAATAGTTTCAGGTATACATGCGGTTTAAAAGGAAAAAAGTTTTCTATAAACTTCTTTTCAAAAGTTGACTGAAAAAAAGAGATTTATCTATTTTTCCCAAATAGATTTTCAACTGATTTTGACACATTATTGGCACATCATCAATAATCAACTATATTTATGGCAAGTTAAGCTAGCTAACTATGCCCTCAAAAACAACACTCTCTATTCACTCTCTATTTACCATTCATTAACTCTATCGTTTGGTTTTCATTAAAATTCTATTATAATATGGTTTAAATTAATTGCCAATGTCGCTTCAATATTTCACACATAAATTTGATTACCCATTAACTTGTTAAATAAATCAATGTCGCATCGTGTCGGTGTAAACGCGACACTATCACATCGCGATCGTATCGGGACTCAAATCGACGTGGAGCGGCTCAAGTAACATTAATGCAATTACTTATTACATGACACTGTTAGTCTGTTACTGTAACAGTGTAATATATGAGTATTACACCAAGAAGTATATAGCCACCGTAGGTGCTGGTATATTAACGTTAATAAATTTTATATTGCAAGACGAGGTTGAATAGAGTCATTTTTCGTTGTTTCATTTTAAGTAAAAGAATGAACTGCATTAGCTTTTTAACTTTTTAGTTGAGAAATAATTTTGACAATTTTGGTAAAGAACGAAAAGAATGGCTTTGAAAACCTATTTACCAAATTACAAAGAAAAAAAATTAATTTGACCTTCTTTTGCGGGGTGGACAAGGCTGGCGAGAGAACGGCCAGGTGGGACAATTGCTTGAAGACGCGATTCTAAAAAGGAGTTCCAGAGCTTCTGTTAAGGACTGGGAGAAAGTGAATAAGCGTTCTTTTTGTCCACCAACTGGGTTTTTAGAGAAAAATTTTTCACTCTCTCTGAAAAATTTCTTTCGACGGCCCTGGTGGTGGGTTCAAAAAGAGATCTCATAAGAATTCAGCCTTTCTGATCCCTTTTGTCCAGCATGCAATCTATTTTATTATTAATGTTGTAAAACCATTTTGGACCAAATATATTTGCTGTAATAATCATGATTTGCAATGTTATTTTAGTATCATTTTATTTGCGATTTTTAAAGCATTGGAAAATTTGAATGAATCTGATGATGTCATCAAATCAAAAATTTCTTTTTTCTCACATCAAACCTTATGGAAGCAATATGAGTTAAACTAATTGGTCGAATTAGGGTAATT
Organism: Brachynemurus nebulosus; assembly: GCA_035578155.1. Classification (NCBI taxonomy): domain Eukaryota; kingdom Metazoa; phylum Arthropoda; class Insecta; order Neuroptera; family Myrmeleontidae; genus Brachynemurus; species Brachynemurus nebulosus. Next base: position 27,707,272 of record JAPWDM010000005.1, on the reverse strand, counting down.
TGGGCGTGAATTTTCGATTTTTGCTATCAAAATAGCTAAACTCTTTTTTTTTTCTCTAAAAACTTGGAAAACCTGTAATTCATGGTAATTGATGAAACTAATGTAATTTGTGTGTGGACTTAAGGAGATATTCACCTGAAATTGTAATGCAAAACTTTAGAACGAAGATCAAATCTTGGTTTACCCGTAAGTTAACACTCTGGACTAGTTGGCTAGTTAAAACTAGAGATGATCGATATATCGATAACTATTATTTTATAATTAGTATAGAAAGATAACAGTTATCGTCAATAACTGGAATACCCAGTAACTGGTTACTTAAATAACTCCATTGGAAATATCGATAACATAAGTCAATATTAATATATTCGAAAGCAAGGATCACAATAATTTTATTTTAATTAACCACCTACCTACGGAGAATTTCAAAATAATAACACCCCAGGCAAGTTACACATTTTCTATTGTAGCACATTTAAAAAACCCTTAAAAATGAACTATTGTCTACTGTACAGTTATCTATTTGTATTTGTAATTTTGTATCCATAAAATTGTTAAAATTGTGTATATAAAGCCTAAATCCTTGTATAGACAAGTAAAAGTATTATACATAAAGCAAAAAATATTATTTAGTATCCGTCAGTATTAACTCTTTCGATATATTGGAATAGTTCGTACCAAAAAGGTTAAAAGATCATTGACTATATTAACGTTATTTTAAAAGAATACCATCCGTTTAATATACAAAAACCCTATTCTGACATGACATATCGAGGGATAACATACCTATAGAATAACATATTATTCCAGTACATACCCCCCTCCATATACCTATATACGTATACAGATATCGCATGAATATAAATAAGGGAGAACGAAGGAAATAAATTTTGACGTGTACTGTTTGACAAATGGGAATATTATTCTCAAAGTATGTTTTTGTAACAGAAGGAAAAACAATTTTCTTTTCTCCGGTTGTGTGGGTATAATGTATCTAACTATATGTAAAATGCAAAGTAATAATTGCATACTTTATAAGATAGATAAACTTGATTCGTCTTGAGTCGGTTGTATATTTAGAATAATACAACACAGTATCATTGACTTCTTACTGTAGGTCGATTTTCTCAAGTTTTATTAGAGTGCACTTATAGTATTTTTAAGTTTTAGTGTTAAGTGCAAACATATTATATTTTCCGTTATTTTGCTACTAATCTACCACAGAGTATCACATTTAATTCAAACATTTTATTCAATACTAGCCGTATACCCGATGGGATTTCCCATCGGCAACACCTTTTTAATAGATAATCACTGCTCACTTTCAATGTTTTTCAAAAGCCTAAATACCAATTTCCACGTTTCTATTTTCAAAAATGACCAACTTCCTATACGAACTTTCATTTCTTATTTTAACCCCTTAGGGAATGAATTTCCAGAAACGTTTACACAACTGACTTTTATTTATAAACAGAAGCCTAAAGATCAATTTTCATATCTCCTGTGCTAAATTTCGTCCTTCCAAACCCAACAGTTTAGGCTGTGGGTTGTCTGTCAATCTGTACAAAATATTATTTATTTGAAGAGTCATAGTAACACATTTTTATAAATCTAACTTCAAAAATGTCGAATTTCCATAAAAATTTTCATTCCCTATTTAACCTACTTAGGGGGTAAATTTTCAAAAATCCTTTCTTAGTGGTCACCTACGTTATATAGGGAACTCCTGTGCAAAATTTCATTCTCCTAAACCCAAGGGTTTAGGCTGTGTGTTGTCTGTCAGTCAGTCAGTCAGTGTTAGTTTATTAAGTAGATATTGAATAAGAATCTCAAAAACTTGTCAGAAATTGCAGAAGAAGTATATTTATTGGATTATCAAAACTACGTTATCTTCTTCCTATCTAATTGAAAGACAACAATAAGATAATAGTAAGATATGACCCACTTTTATATAATATGCGCGCCCTTAGAAGTATTGGATTTAGAAATTTAATATAATCTTAATTATAGAAGGCTATTTATAGAAAAAAACGTCAGTGGTAAAAGCGACACAGACTGGATGTTTCTTCTAGTCAGGTTTTGTAGTCATTTTAGGATTAACTGAAGATAGACTTGGCTCAAAAATTGTTAAAATTCAATCCTCAACCGTAATTTAGAAAAGTTGTAAATTCATATCCATTAAATATATGTTATTTAATACATTCAGACGTTCTTTTAAGCTACCTTAAGGAATATTTCGCTCTTGTTGCTAATTATCATTAAAGCAGTAAAATTATCAGGAAATACGAGTTTTGGAGAACAAATAAAAAGAAAATGATTCCTGCCCTTTTCCCACGGTAGTATTTGGAGCGGTCGCAACAGCAGACTTAGGAACTAACATTGACGACGCTAAGTTTTTTTCTCCTTCCAGTGACGAGTGTTGGCCCCAAGTTTCAAACGTAATTCCTTTGGTCTCGCTATGGACCCGTTATTAATAATCTAGTCGAAAATTTGCATGAAGCCCTGAGTAGCGAGCTCAATATAAATAAAACACTATGTATATAATACATTTGACATTTTTGATTGAATCAATTAATTTATTCTTGTTTATCTGTCACTTTTATTGAGTGTTAACTGAAATTTTATTGTAAAATATTATTTTTTTATTAAATGTAATCAACACGCTTCATTTATTAATCATTAGTCAAACAAAGATAAATTATAATTTTTGTAAATTCAATTTATTTTCCTCATTAACCTTTGTTTCCAGCAGAAAAATGTTTAAAGTATTTATTTGTTCTAAAAAACCGACAGATTCAATTTTAAATATGTAAATTAAATTAAAAAAATTTAAAATTAATTATATTTATATTTATAAAATTTTACATTTGGAGATGCCGGGGATCGAACCCGGGGCCTTTCACATGCAAAGCGAACGCTCTACCACTGAGCTACATCCCCGTTGTGCTTTCACATCAACATATCGGGTTTTGCTTCGTACATATTATGTTTTCATATACACCAATACCTCAATTTGCGTCGTGATTACGTTCCAAAAAAACACGACGCGAATTGTAACGACGCAAAGTGAATTATGAACAACGTCGTGCCATTTTTTAGAAAAAAAAAATTTCAAAAAATTTCGAAAAAAATTAAAGACTCGAACCCAAAACAACGCAACTTCAAAAATCTAACGACGCACTATGAAAATTAGTACTAAATCAGCAGCAACGCAACTTCGAAAAAACGCAAAACGAAACAACGCAAAGCGAGTTATTGGTGTATAAGTAAAATTATTGTCCGAGACAATAAACATTATTAATAAATTCACGTATTCATGTAGATAAAACCGTTATAAATATACACAGTAGTATAAACACAATAATTATTATAACCTGAAGACGGTACAGTCCAATACCAAATTGTTGTTTGATAAAATAACGTATGATTTTTTGAATAACTTGTTTTATATTTCCATAAAAATAAAGAAATATTGTACAATTTTTAAGTGTTAGAGCCAGGGCTTCTTAAACTTTTTTCATTCGCGACCCCAAATAGAGATATATATATATAAGTATTTTGTAAGGATTTGTTGATTAGGTAATAATATATATAACTACATATAAAAAATTTTCGCTGTGACCCCATTATTTCGCTAAGCGGCCCAACTGGGGTCGCGACCCATAGTTTGAGAAGCCCGGTGTTAGACTATAAAAGAAATATCAAATTTAAGATCACAATATAATTTTATAGACTGCACGCCGCAGAGTTTTTCAAGAGAAAATAATGTTGAAAATTGTCAAACTGCTGTGAGCGGCGAAAGTCGCCGTACTGCTTATATTATATTATACCAATCGACAACTGTATGACTCACAATCAGTGGCAGTAGTGCAGGAGCAGCCGCCGGCGTTACTCGAGATGTCGCACTATAAATAGGACTATAAACTACAAATTCGAATCTAATACTCCGATTGTTATGAAATTTGATGAAAATAGTCTTGAGATAACGAATTTAAAGAGTATGCAATATAAAAAATTATACATTTTTTCGACAATCAGAACTGTATATAACCCCTTAAACTTTGGAGTGCAGACAATGCGAATATTTTTAAAAGAGATATTTTGTGTAGTAAAATAGATAAATAAAATACAAGACCAACAGATTATAAAAAAAATCGAAAGGTTAGCAGTAGCTCTGTCAAAACGTAAAACAATAAATGTGTAATTTGTATACTAATACAAGAGCTTTAGAATAATAACTAATTAAGAAACCTATTGTATCTCCACGAAACGACTAACAATCTGATTAAAGTTAAATCACATACAGTATACGAACTGTGTACGGTTTATTGCATACGCTAATTGTGGTATAAAACGTAATAAGGGTGTTATAAATCACTTCTGAAATATTAATTTATCATTCCCAAGAGATCTTTATTTATGGATAAGAAAAAGTACAAGCTTTAGACATTCGTGATTTTACTATGTGATTAATTAAATACTGTTTCTCTTCAATAACTATCATATAAAGAAGTGACACTGAAAAAATGGTCGAAAGTCTAGACTAGGAGTTCTCAAAGCTTTCTACGCATCAAAGACTATAAGCTTTTTTTGTCACCCATTGGGAACAAAATTCTACCATATTTTCACTCCCTCCTTTGGTCCTTTGGCAAAGAATGTCAAAAGTTCTCTAAAAGAAAAAAAACTTTTGTTGAATTTTATGACCCAAATAAAAAAAAAACGCCGTGAGCAGCGGGGCCCCATCACGGTAGTCGAATTTTCCCCTTCATCTTCGGTATTGAATGTCTACAAGCGAAATGTGATTGAAAGTCTACAACCGAATTGTCATTTTGTTGGTTTCAAAATTGGTGTTGAGTGTTCGGCTGATCGAGGCTTTAAAAAAGGTTTTAAGTATTTAAGAGCTGTATCTCAGTAAATTTCAATTTTGTGCCGAAAACAGGTAGCAGAAAAAAAGCCAACACAATTCGTACGAGGACATTCCTGCCCATGTTTATCCGCTAACTGCCTTTATGTTTTAGTTTTAAAAATTAAAAAAGGATCTTAAATAGTAAACTGGAAGGCCTTTATAAAGATATTTTTTCTTTCCAAAAAAATCCAAAATTTCTATTTTATAAATACTAAAAATCCAAAATTCCTAATTTATAAATAAACAGTGACTTTAATAACATTTTTAAATTACTTAATATGTATGTATTTCATTTGTCATAAAAGTAAGTTCACTTTTTTTTAAATTTTTTAAAATTACTATTCGCCTACTTGTATTTAGAATAAACATAATGCTTTTAAAACACATTTAACAATAGCATTCAATTCCGATGTAAAAATGGGAGAAGTGGGGGGAAAAGTGATGCGGACTCCCTACAAGGTACTAGCTGGATACTAACTGAATACACGTACAAAATTTCAGCCCTCTAGGTTTCCTTAGGGAGTCTCTAGACGTGTTAGAAAACAAGCAAAAAAATTAAGGAAATATTGGCGTAAAAATCGTGGGGGTAAGGGTTAAAAGTTGAAACCTCCAAAAAACAGTGTCTAGCTATTAGCTTAACCTGTACACCAAATTTCAGCCCTCTAGGTTTATTTGGGGAGATTTTGACCCGAACGAAACTGTTAAAAAACAAGAAAAATCATGTTCTTTTGGGTATAAAAATGGTGGGGGTAGGGGTTAAAAGTCGAGACCCCTAAAAGGCACCCCCTTGATACTAACTTAATCCGAATACAAAATTTCAGCCCTCTAGGTTTATTCGGGTGACCTGTGCGAGTGGTACAAACTTCGAAAACGTCGAAAATGCATGAAATTGTAGCTTAAAAATGAGGGGGGTGGGGGTAAAATATTAAAACCTCCAAAAAGCACAACCTAGGTACGAACTTTATCAACACACCAAATTTCAACCCTCTACGTTAATTCTGGGGGGCTGGGGGCCTGTTAGATCCAGCGAAAATCGTTTTTCCCCCCTCTACTCCCACCATATCATCCTAGGAAGCTGAATTTTGGATATGTTGTAGATAATTGACCGAAACATTATTTAAAACCGATTTGGAAAAGTTTTATTGCTTTTCCGCCCCCCACCACCCCCTTAAAGGTCGGGTCCGAAAAAAAATTTGCCCAAAATTTGACCCCACTTTGATAGTATTGTTGTGCATCGGAATAAGCCCCACTTACCAAATTTCATCTCTTAACTTCCATAGGGGGGCCCTACACAAATTAAAAGGTGGCGGGAAAATATATATATATATATATATATATATATATATATATATATATCAGACATTTTTTTTTTCTACATATTCGTGTTCTACGGGTCCGAAAACGGATAGCGCCCCTACTCTCGCCTCTCGCAGCTCTTATCGTATAGACTGTATAAGTCTAATTTTTCGGAGAAAATTCGACTAAAAAATATGTCAATAGTGAAAAATATGGGAAACTACTTTATAACAGTAATCTAATTTTCCGCATCTAAATGTGACATATAACAAAATATTTATTCAAATCGACATTTTTTTTTATTTAACGACCCTTATAAGAAATATACATATGTAAGCATCACATAAGTAGCACATATAAAAATAACAATATTTTCCGATGCGAGAATTGACATCGCCATACATAGTCCTTTTAGATAACATAAACAGTATATTACAAGATATTATGGTGGAAAACTTATATAAAAATGGGATAAAAATTTACCCGTGAAATTGAGTATACGTTGGATCAGTAGAGCGAAGAAAACGAGAAGAGGAGGGTGGGAAAGGAATATAGTCCTATACTCGAAATATTTCATGTATGTTTCTTAAAAGAAATAAGTTGTTTTGTGGCATAAAATTTAATATTATTTGTTATAATTTTTTAGACGAATTTATATATTGAGTTTATTTTACTACAATGGCAATAACGACTGTGTAGATTAAAGGTTCCCAAAATTTTCGAAGTACCCTAATCAAAATCAAAGCTAGCTATTTTCCATGAAGAAGTTCCTGAATTACTCAGATAGTATGATTATGTCAACACAGTCACTCTCTAATTACTTACCCCTAAACTTAATATTATGAAATTGAGCAAAAACAGGTCAATTAGATTTTTTCACGTAGATTTGAAGTCTGTAAACAAAATTTTAATATATTATTGTATTTTTTACGCTCTTTTCGCAAAGTTAACCCCTAAATTTTAACCCCCAACCACCCCTGTTGATGTAATTTAAACAAATTGCATATCAATAGATAGCTCTTTAAAAAGGAGCAATACCGCCAATTTAAACTTTTGGTCTATCTCTTCTCGTTTTCGAGATATTTGACAAATTAAATTTTTACCCCAATTTTTGAAGGGTGATTTCGCCCCTTCAAACCGTTTTACAGCCGCTAAAAAAAATACGTGTCCCTTATTTTTCGATGTTCTACAACATATCAAAAAAATAAACAAAATTGTAGGGGTACACCCCCGTGATGTTCCTTGTAAGAAAATATTTAAAAATTTACGTAAAAAGTTGGTATTAGAGTTTGTAGATGAAAATAACTTAATTCTTATCAGTAAGAAGTTATTGGAAGAAAAAGAAATTTGGAATTATGGCAATAGCTCCTAAGCTATTGGGAAGTTTAGAGATAGCGTTTGAGACATTCACTCTAACCAAATTAAACTCATTGCACTACTCTACCGAAAAGGGCAGAATGACCTTTGTCGCGCCAGCTAGTGCCTTTAATATCTTTTTGTTGGATAGATTTTAAAGGACAAGGTTTGAGGCCAGTAGTAAATTTAATATTTGACGGGGGGCCCGGGATAGTTTGTCCCTGGGGCCCTTGATTTCTCTCCACGGCCCTGCTAGCTATTTTACAACAACAATAGTGTTGTCTTCATGTACCAACTATGGTACAAGGCCAAGATCAAGACCTTCTAGATGCATACTCGAATATCAAGATTCTTGTTGAACACAAACAGACCGTATAATGAAAACTTTCGAAAAATCTTTAATTTTGATTGTTTATAAATAGTTTAGTAAAAAATCCAAGACTGAGCAAAATCAATCTTTCCCTTTTGCATCGAACTGCACAAGACTAACATCAATATTCTTAGTACGAAACCAAGATTAAAACTATCAAGACAAAGACTACTAGGTTCTTAGTTTTGATTTTGAATTTTATATCTTCACCATCACTGTTGATAGTTGGACTTTTGTGGCTATGGGCCAAATTTTTAATGTTCTCAAGCTTTTTGAAAAGCCTTGGTAGGGTTGACCGGGGTAATTGTGAATTGGGGCAATTGTGAACGGTGCCTATTATTTCTAAAATAACATTAATATTGCTAAAAATCAACTCTTAATATGTTTTTCTGTCCTTTCTTAATATGCTATTAAAATTTCATAACAATTCTCCAAGTATTATCTTTTTTATTTTGAAAAAACTCTTGCAAAATTTTATGTATCTTACTTCGACCAATCCTCAAAAAAAAATTTTTTTAAATACATTTTCTTTTTTTAAAAGGTAAGAAATGGTTAAAAGTATTTTTAAAGAAGTGGTCTAGGCCCTGAGACGGTTCCTTATTAATTGCTAAAGAAATTGGACAATTTATCACCAATTCACAATTACCCCATGATTTTAAAATTGTGGGGTAATTGTGAACGTCATTCACAAATGCCCCCATTCGGTCAAAAATTTCAGTAGTGTCCTTTTGAGAATTGAAAATGTTGATGAAGATGTTGGTGACCTTATTGTTCAAGTTTCCGTTGTACAAACAATACAAAAAAAAAATTGTTTTTTATTCATGTAAACTAAATGTATTTCCTTGAAAAAGTCCTATTTTCCTTTTTTTTGTGTGAATACATGGAATTTTTTTATTTTTTATATGATAAAATGACAAAATATCATCAAAATATCATTTTTAGCTTGTAATAAATTTGTTCCTACAATTTTTGATATCTTTGTTCAACCTTGATTTTTTGTAGAAATTTGTGATATGCGTAACTTGCATTAAACAAAGAGAAATTGTGACCGCTAAAGTATGATGAAAAATTTAAAAGTGGAGTAAATGTGAAGAATTTGAGTTGGGCTTTACTCTGACGTATCACCCTTCTCTTGTAATCCATTCTAAATAATTTTTCTGATGGCATTCACCTTTACCCCGAAATTCATAAGATTTGCAAAACCACACCGGGGAAATGTGAATGGCTTATAAAATTTTTGTTTTTCATACGAATTTGCTCAAAACTTGTGTGGCGCATCCTGAATAATGTAGAATTAAAAATAAATCAACCATAATGTGATATATATAAAATAAAAAATACTTAAAACAACGCTTTTATCTCAACTCATGAAAATCCATTCACAGTTACCCCGGTCACCCCTATAGGGGATAATAACTTTAAAAGATTAAAAATTGAAAAACCAATAAACAAATATTTGAAACCAATAAAAAAATGTAATATATGTAAATATTTTTTAATATTAAATATTAAATAAAAAATAAAAAAATATTATAAAATATGTACCTCATAATCTCATATACACAATAATACAATTATACAATCCCCTTAATAAAAATATTAAAAAAAAGTCTGAAAAAGGAAAAAGAAACTGAAAAAGAAATAAAATCAATGAAAAACAACTTGACATAAATTCATTTGAAAAAGTCTGTCAAATACAGAAGATGCGGTAAACAAAGAAAAAGAAAATCTTAGACAAACCTTTTTCCGCCAGTGGTCGGCCTACTTCAATATACAAAATCACAGAAAAGAAAATACCGAAACAGGAAAACAATAATACAATATCTATTTTATTGGTGAAAGGACATATTTTGGAAATTATTAGGACATCGAAAACACAATTTCTTATGTTGGATAAAGAGGGTGTCGAAAGATAGATAATAAGCCTGCAATATTTCGCCGGAAATGTAATATTTGTTTTAGGCAAATATTTATCAAGATTTTCATTTCCGTACTAGAGCAAAAATGCAATATGATACAATTCCAATATGTTACAATTTCGTGCCTTATTGGTTCTTCCCAAGGATTGTTTAATCTTGTGCTACATAAAGTTTGATTTGCAAACTAATTAATTTTTTAATTAACTTGATTCTTAAGATGTGTAAAAATATAAATTTTAGTTAATTTTTTCCACAATTTGTCTGAAGTCTGTTTTCTAGTGGTCCCACGTGCTTAATTTTAGTAAAGATGTAAACAACGGCTTGGAAAATCTATAATTCGTTTCCAATTTAATCATTTTGTCATACGTTTACCATTTTTAGGGCTTTGAAAAACTTTAGTAAACTTGATGGCGTCATCAAGTTAAAAAATTCTTTTTTATCAAATCAAACTTTATAGAGGTGTTTTGAGCTATGGGGACTTATTGAATTAAGGTAATTTGGGAGTGAACTTTTTCATTTTTGCTATTAAAATAACAAAATTCCTTTTAGAAATATGACTGGTTCGATAAAAGTCTCCTTTTTAGTGATTCGACATATTTAATTGTGGTAAAAATGAAAAGAACATCTTAAAAAGCCTATATAATTCACTTCCAATTTTTTCATTTTATAATTTTTTTATTCACGGTTTTAAAGCACTAAAAAAATTTAATAAACTTGGTGTATTTAATAAAATACACCGGTTCTAGTGTGTCAAATCGATATTTAATTGATATGTCAGTGTCAACGTCTATCTGTCTAGATGGTATTCAAATTTTTATCAAGAAAGAAACATTCGATTATTGTCAACTTCTACATTATCAAAAGTTACAGCGCTGAAACAAAAAACGTAGGTGTCATATATGACACCGCCTTGTCGTTCTAGGGTTAAGATGGTTGATTAAAATGTGGTATTTTGAGTGTAATTTTTTTTATAAAAATTCTATAACTACCTAGGTATCTACAAGTGTAGTTTATTCTGGTTATGTTCTACAAATACTTATTAAAATAAAATTTAAAATACTGTTTCGGGAAATTTTTTAATCTAAAATTAAACTCACATTATTAATGGCTGTTCATTTATTCGTATTAATAATAAAACTAATGAAACAATATTATAAATATTCAATCTTTTAAGTAATCTTCTCATTTCCGTTTCACATTAGTTTATTTAATCTAAAAAAATTTAAATATTTATTTTAAAAAATAAAGAGCATTTTACTTATTAATTTTTTAATCATTTGTAAGTGCCAAATGGTAAAAAATAATGTACCATTTGGTACAAATTGATCATAATAATATATTTATAATTTTTTTTCTTTTTTAATTTTGCTCAGAAAGACCAGAATTTATTGGAAAGATACTCAGACATTTTATTTGAGACAATTCTTTATTTACCAAACTGCTATAGTTAATACTAACTGTACCCGCGACGTCGTTCGCGCGACGCATTGTTATAAACTCAATGAGAAGTATATAAGTGTAATATTATACAGAACTTGCATAGAACAATAGTTTTTACGTAGTGCATGCATATGCTCAAAATGGCTTTTCTATTTTCCCGTGGGAATGAGACATTTTCCCGGAGTAAAAAGATAAAAAGTATCTTAAATGTTGACCCAAGTAATAAGTTATGGCCACGCCAAATTTCATCAAAATTCGTTCACTAGCTTTGCGTAATGTGTGCACATGGTCAGAATGGTTTTTCCATTTTCCCGGAGTAAAAAGTATCTTAAATGTTGACCCAAGTAAGTAATAAGTTATGGCCACTCAAAATTCGTTCAATAGTTTTTGTGTAATGTGTGCACATGTTCTGAATGGTTTTCCCATTTTCCCGTTGAAATGAGACATTTTCCCGGAGTAAAAGGTATCTTAAATGTTGACCCAAGTAATAAGTTATGGCCACACCAAATTTCATTAAAATCCGCCCAATATGGTTTTTCCATTTTCCCGTTGAAATGAGACATTTTTCCGGAGTAAAAAGTATCTTAAATGTTGACCCAAGTAATAAGTTATGGCCACACCAAATTTCATCAAAATTCGTTCAATAGTTTTTGCGTAATGTGTGCACATGTTCAGAATGGTTTTTACATTTTCCCGTAGGAATGAGACATTTTTCCGGAATAAAAAGTATCTTAGATGTTGACTTAGGTAATATGTTATCATCACACCAAATTTCATTAAAATCTGTTCAATAGTTTTTGCGTTATGCGTAAACAGACAGACGGACAGACAGACAGACAATAAATTCAAAAAATCAATCCAGTACAATTTTCAAAAAATATTCCATGTACCTACAGAAACGGTGTTGTTACAGATTTATTACATGTATAGATTAACACTGGCTAATGACGCATAAACATAGAAATATCATAAATTCCCACAGCTGAAAGTGAAGTGTTATTATAATCGCCCATATCGGTATACACTTACCAAAATTAACATAATATATTATGTAGGCGGCATCAGTTATATCTAATATGAACCTCTGTCAGATTCAGTTATACCAAAAAATGTTTAGATATTACATATAATTACGTTGGTCAGATTCAGAATACCGTTCATACTAATTTAAAAAGAACTTTTTATCGTCCCAATAAAAAATTCTGTTTGTATTTTTATAAAATTTTGCAGAATTGTCCCCAAAATAGATGAAATGAAATTATAGACTACAATATTTAAAAATTCGTCAAGTGCGTGTTTTTTGACACGCACTAAGTTAGGCCTTCTCAGAGGACTTGACGAATTTTTTTCATTATTTTAAAATATTTTGTTACCCTAAATCATAGATACCAGCGAAACACAATTCGATATCGATAATGGAAAGGCTGGGAAACTTTTAAAATTTGACAAAATTCAATTTTTTCACATTTTTTTTTATCATTTTGTGTGTCTGCGTTTGTATGAACTTTTGAGTGCATATTTCGATAAAATAGACCAAAATAAACACTTTTTAAAGAATAAAAAAATCGATATCTCACTTCGTTTCGAGATATCGAACGCGAAAATTAGAAAAATTGGCTTAATTTTAACAACTACGATTACCCCAACGCCGTAATTTGAGTGCATATTCTGGTAAAATCGCATAGGTGTAAACACTGCATGACGTAAAAATTATTACATCATCGGTACGGCAACGCGGCTTCGGACTCAGTCGGCAGTAACATACGGGGGGGGTCTAAATTTCGTAAACGGTACGGTAACGATAGCGGGAAAATCAGGGCGCCATGCATTCTATTGACTTCAGCTTTACCCCAGAATGCAAGACGGGTAAAACCACTTCTGAAACGAGAGTAAAGGGCGTTAAGTAATTCGTCACTACGGTTAAATTAAGTTTATTAATAAACTAAATACATACAGGACCGAAAGTTGAGTTAGACGGAAGTTAATAATGTGTACTTGAACCTTATAATATTTTCACCAATAAGTAATTTCAGATCTTTTAATACAAATTTTCAGGTAAATAAATTTAAGAACGTTCTTGAATTTTCACAATGTTTTTGACATCATAAAGTTCGGTAATATTAATAATAATACAAGTTAAGTATTCTCAAAAAAAAAAATAAATAAATCTTCAAAAATGCTTTATAAATTGAAGCATAACGGTAAATGTAATGTTACTCATACAATTAATGTTTCTTTTAATAAAAAGACGCTTAAGTGTCGGAAAACTTAAATTTTGTTACCTCCCTTTGTTATGGGTGATTTACTTGTATTTTATACGGAATTCATCTCGAAACATTGGAGTCCGGATGTACTAAAGATGCGGTAATTCAGTTATGCGGTACCAGTTTCCAACCAAAACGATCAATCGGTTCGTTGCAGGCCACAACCTGTCGGCTACACGTGGATCCACGGGAAGTTAAGCGGAATCCTCGGGAATAGATCAGTGTTTCAAATTGATAATTCGGCAGCGTTAACCAAAACGATGCAGAATACAACTTTATTGGCGGTAAATAATCGGTAATCCAGCATATAAATCAATGATTCCAAATCAGCGTTAAATCCAATCCATGAAAGGCGAAATCGAATCGAAAAATTGTAGAAAATGCGGTAAGATTCCAAAAGATCAAAATGTAGAAAATCTCGGAGAGATAAAAATAATAATCTCGAAAAATGCTCGAAAATCCAAAATAGAATGAATGAAGAAAAAGAAGAAAGATAAAGAAAAAAAATGATGTCCTCTGAAAGAAACACGAGTATTTTAGTTTACGAAATATAACAATAAGAAAATAAACTCACCAGCGGAGAACATATAGAGATCGGCAATTAATCATGCAGGCTTTAAACAATCAGCCTGTAACTCGGCAGTGATGATATTAAAAAATGAACGAGAAAATCAAGAAATAATTCTGTATCGAAATGCATTTTTAAAAGTTTCGATTTGAAGATAGCAAATGATTTTCTTTAATACAGTGGTTTTCAAACAAACACTATCGGCAATTGACACTATTCGAAAGTCGAGAAAAACACTCAAACTACACGGAAAGCACTTCAAAATGTATTTAGAAGAAGAGTAACTCGATAAAACCTTGATTTACTACACAAAACGATAATTTTATTCGGCAATTAACTAACCAAACTTTACTTAAAACGTCAATTTAGGTTTGACCATAGGTTTGACAAACACTGACAACAACACTGCTGGACCTGTTGGACATCATATAATATAGGTACAAAATGTATTTAGTGCAACGCGTGCAACGGTACAATATAAAGCCGCTGCTACACGATGCTACGAACACCTTCCAACATTCGACGTTGGATGGTTCATAGCATCGTGTAGTCGTTGTTCGAACCTACGAGTGTCCAATGTCGAGCGTCAAACGTTCGCATTTGGTCGTGTCCCGTTCGATGTCGGTATTCTTGCACCGAGTCAAAGGGATGCTTCGAACGTTTGAAGGTCAATGTTGGTTGTGTTCGTTGGTTGCGCACGACTCGTTCATGTGAAGAGAGACAACATCAGTGTATAACATTAGAGATAACATCAGATAGATAACAGCGTTGTCCACTGAGTACCAACACATTATCATTCGTATTGGATCAAACATTCGACTCACCGTGTAGCAGATACATTCGTCGCACCAACTATCGAACTTAATTGCCTCAAACGTTCGATCGAATGTTGGAAGGAACGTTCGTAGCATCGTGTAGAACCCGCTTAAGTACGGTATGTGGGTCGATATGCGTGTATTCAATGGAACGCATGTGAGGCTCGTTCCAACAGCGATACTACGGGAAATAAATGGGTTGGTTCAGGTCAACGATAGAAATTAGCCAAAAAAATAAAAGTTTCGTAACAACTGCGATAAATTTTTAAATCGGTTTGACATTTTTTCATACACTCGCAGAAGAGAGATAGATTCATGGTACATAATTAAATGTACATAATTACCAACATATTTTTTAGAATTTTACTTTATGGTATAGAAATGAATTACATCACAACAAAGTTGATAACTTTTGTTTCCATTCAATATAAAAATGTTAATTGATAAATATTATCTAAATTATACTAAGTGTTGAGAAGTTTTTATTTAATTGTATACGACGTTTTTTATAGATTGGAGGATAAAGAAAGAATTATAATTTTTTTTTTTAAATTCCCCGCCTAAAATTTATCATTTTGTACATAGTACACTTGTGAATTTGTCAATACAGAAAAATAACTAAATAACATTCTACAATATTTATGATTTTATTTCATTCGCAAGTGTTTAAAAAATAATTTTATTACAAGTTTATTACACTTTTTTCATGTGTATCATATACATATGTTACTTGACATATTGTCATTTTAAGGTTATTCACTGGGAAGGTTATCGATTAAAATTCGATTTTCGTGTGAACAGCTCAGACACATGTTGCGTACATTTATGTACAGACACTATCCAGACACAAAAAATTTGTTGAAGTGTGAACAGTAAAGAAATTTATGTCTGACATTTGTGTCGACATTTTGGTGTCTCGTGTATCCCGGGCCTTAGACAATATTTCTTGAACACTTTTAATTTCCATTTCCACAATTTTCACGATCTACACTAGTAATATTATTATAGAGAATCTCATTAAACAACTTTTAAAGCCACTCCAAGATTATTAAACGCCTTAAAACTTATTAAAATATTTAAATAAAATTTAATCTCAAAGAGTACATGTCCGCTCCTTGTTAGACACAAGTACCAACCAAGTGCACGTATACAAAATATAGTCTATCTCTAAAGCCGCTGCTACACGATGCTACGAACACCTTCCAACATTCGACGTTGGATGGTTCATAGCATCGTGTAGCCGTTGTTCGAACCTACGAGTGTCCAATGTCGAGCGTCAAAGGTTCGCATTTGGTCGTGTCCCGTTCGATGTCGGTATTCTTGCACCGAGTCAAAGGGATGCTTCGAACGTTTGAAGGTCAGTGTTGGTTGCGTTCGTTGGTTGCGCACGACTCGTTCATGTGAAGAGAGACAACATCAGTGTATAACATTAGAGATAACATCAGACAGATAACAGCGTTGTCCACTGAGTACCAACACATTATCATTCGTATTGGATCAAACATTCGACTCACCGTGTAGCAGATACATTCGTCGCACCAACTATCGAACTTAATTGCCTCAAACGTTCGATCGAATGTTGGAAGGAACGTTCGTAGCATCGTGTAGAACCCGCTTTACATGTTACACTGGTTCCAGTAGTGTAGAGATAGATATGTTGTCTCTATTACTCTATGGTAGTATCTCTATACTACTGAAACCAGTGTAACGCCAAAGGACAGAAAGTACCGCACCACTATGTCATATATGTGCACGCGGAGTGTGTATGGGTGTATTGCATGTGGCATGCATCATGTACGTGAGGTACGTATACCACGTACACCGTGTATAACAATATGACAACAATTGAAACAAACCCATTGATAGCTACTAAGTGAATGGCAACATAGTTCTGTAAAATGCACATACCTGCCCATAAGTGATTGCAGAAAAGAGATAGTTGTATTCCTTCTTATGTTCTATGGTTCAAACCAATAAGTATGTATGGTTTGTATGTATCAAATCAATAAGTATGTATGTACACACTACCACACACTACCAACAACAACACAATTCTTTTAAAAAAATAATTAAGTATGTACGTTTAATTTACGTATCAAAGCTATGGTTATGATTTTGTATGATAATGCATGTAGGTACATACTTAAAAAAATTCTTAATTCTGAACACAGAACACTTTTATTATTATCACACAGAATATTTATACACTTACATAAGTATTGTTACATTCTCGCATTAATTTTTAATAAAAATATTTCAATTTAATTAAATTTCTTCAAAACGTTAATTTTAATATACAGTACAATGTGTCCCATTTTACTGTAATCCGAGTTATTCGTACATACGGTGTTTCCTCGCCTAGTTATAAAATGGTCGTGTTCCATTACGGACACACTAGGGATGTCGTTTTTTTAAAAAAAAATCGATTTTTGAATCGATTTGTAATTGCCAACAAAAGAATCGATACTTAAATTATCGATTGTATTCAAAATCGATTCTAAGAGATCGATTCAAATTTGCTGTTGCAAAAGTTGCGGTAATTTTTAAGTAAAAATTTATAATTCAGAAAGATGAACTTTCAAAGTCTTTTAAGAAGAAAAATATTAACACTATGAGGCCCGAGCACTTTCACAGTAAACTTCCCCGGAAGCCGACAATATTTTTCAACAAATTTTATGTAAACAAGTACATAAAATGATTCCACAGAACACTAAATGATTCAACATGTATGTGTTAGACAGGTCCAAATATGAGTACATAGTTATTAATTTATTATTATTTTGATAAAATACATATATATGTGTACATACAAACATACAATACACACATACATACATATGTGGATATAAATATTATTTATAAAGAAAAGATGCAGCCTAGATATTTTGATAATAAAACATGTTATGTAATTTATATGTAAAAAAATGAAAAGTGTCCGGTACATAGTAATAAATTATTTTTATTAGAATAACATAAAATCTTTTTTATAAATATTTTTAAGTATTGTGTTTATTATTCTAAATATTGATCGCGGTCGGCCTCTGAGGATGTTTTGTTTGGTTTCGGATGCCGAAGCCATGGGACTGAAAGTGTTAAGCGTGTACAACTGTACATACTTAATTACCAACATTTTTTTAGAATTTTATTCTATGGTATAGAGATGAATCACATCACAGCAAAGTTGACAATTTTTATTTTCATATATAAAAATGCTAATTGTATAAATATTATCTAAATTGTACTAAATGTTGAGAAGTTTTTTTTTATTTAATTGCATACAAAGTTTTTTTTATAGATTAAGGGATAAAAAAAGAATTATAATTTCTTTTTTTAAATTTCCCGCTTAAACTTTGTTTTGTACATGGTACAGTTGTCAATTTTGACAATTTGATTTGATGCATAGAGATTTGATTATATGCATTTGATGCGTGTGATGCTTAAAATTTAGTAATCGTTGTACCGATAATAGATTTAAATTTAAATTAATAAATAAATAGCAACGTATAAATAAAAAAGCAATTTATGTTTTAAAAAAAAAATCGTTTCGCGATTTCCATAAAATAAAAATCGATGTGTGAATCGATCTCAAAATCAATAATCGATTAAAAATCGGTTTTCATACTTCCGATTAATCGATTTCTCGATTAAAAAACGACATCCCTAGGACACACGACACTGTGTAACACAATGCATTTCTTTTTTACAATTTTATGCAAGACTAACCTTTTAATTGCATTTAAAAGCATTTAAAATGTTAGTATTGCAAGAAAATTTTTTAAAAAAGTAGTTTTTTTGTGAAAGCATTTTGAAAAAAAAGCTGTGAAATTACAGCATTTTGAAAAAAAATATGGTTAAATATATGGTTAAATAATAATACTTACAGCGTTTTGAAAACTAATGAATACAAGTAAATATTAGATCAGAAGATAGGGAGGGGCGTATACATTAACATTAACATGCAGCATTTTGAAAAAAAAAACACCTAATATATTTAAAGAAAATAAATGTGAAATACAACGTTTTGTTTAATATTACTTTACCAAACTATAGAAATTTAATTCAAGTATGTGGAGATCTATTTTACTAAAAAAAAAAAGATTTAGCATTTACAGCGTTTTGAAAAAAAGCTCCACATTTTAGGTTATGGTGAAAATTGTTAAAATTATGAAGTACATGGTCCACAAAATCATAACCTAAAATTTTCACATCACAATTTTCACCATAACCTAAAATTTACAATAGAATTAGAAAACAATAATCAACTAACATTTCTCGATACACTTATTTTCAAAAAACAAAATCTTCTTTCTTCAATGTGGTATAGAAAGCCTTATGTTTCCTCCCGTATCCTAAATTATCACTCAGTTCACACTTCACAATTAAAATACAACGTAGCTTCAAATTTGATAAATAGATCCCTCAGATTGAGTCACCATCTTCACCGTCCTCGTGCGCTGAAAAATGCTCAACATATTTTAACGCTTAATAACTACCCCAGAAAATTAATACTGAATATTACCAAAAAATTGACTCATAGACTTTTCAATAATTGTTCCGAAAACTCCATTAAGCAGAACACGCTCAACAAACATTATTTTTCTCTTCCTTTTACCGGACAGCACCCGGACAGAAAATATTAAAAAAATCTTGAAACCTTTTAGTCTCCACCCAGCTTTCCAATATTCCACAAACCTAAAAAATTTTTATTCAAATTTAAAACCCTCAACCTCCACAAGCAACCGTCAAAATGTGGTTTATATGATCCGTTGTCGGGATTGTGATGCGGCCTATGTGGGTAACACCAAACAAAAACTATCGCACAGACTTGATCAGCATCGTCGGAATGTCCAACGTGGCGACACTAGCTCCGGCCTAGCACAACATTCATGGCACAACAACCATCGTTTTGATTTTGAAAACCCCACAGTAATACAAACAGAAGCACATTCTAGAAAAAGATTCTTTCTAGAACATTGCTGGATATGTTCCATACATCCCAACGCCAACCTTGCCACGGACTCGTCTGAACTTGACAGCCAATACAGTCACACCTTCAACAAATTCGCGCCCAATACCTTGCCGAAACATATATAAACCGCCAACTTTTTTCGCACGTTGTCATTTTGTTTGCCAACACTGTAACTGAATTTTATATTTTTTTCTAAAAAAATTAATTCACAATGTAATTATCGAACAAATAATTTTTCTTTTATACAACAATGTTTTTAAGTTTTTAATTTTAAATTTTAATTTCATAAAAAATACCTTTTTGTGATATTATTTTATAATTTTTTTCCATGTAAGTAATTGCATGTTTTTTGACAACTATTTGTTTACTATTAATTTCATAAATATGCACTGTATTTTTATATATTGTTTTTATTTTTATTAAAGGAATACGCCTGAAGACGGAAGCACTAGCTCTTCCGAAACCGGTTGCGCAATTTTTAAATTAAATTAATCTTTCATTTTATTTTTTCCTGATGACTTCCACTCCTAATGTTTCCATTATTTCAATATTATAGTCATCTAAACCTTTATATTTATATTTATATTTACATTAAGTTTACGTTAAAATCTTCTGTAATTTCATCTTCTCTGTCATCATCAACTGAAAATAAAATAAAAATTCATTAAAATAAATTTAAAAAATCATATCTATTTAGTCTACTTACTTGAGTCAAGATCCATTATTTCTACAACGGTTTTTGTTTCAGTTATTTTAGGCATTTTGAAACTATTTTTCTCTATTTTAAAGAAAATATTACTGAAATTTTCACCTTTCACAGAACTAATTTTATTAAGGTTATGTTGTTATTTGTTAACTTGACATTTGTTTACATAATAACACCGTAGGTATGGTAGGTATTAACTTTAAATACGATGTGACATTACCGACAGAACGTCGATAGAGCTAATATACAACAAAAAAACTAACGTAGAGCACAATATAATTGATGCCAAAAAAAAAATAGCTTTCTTTTATGAAAACGCAAAATTGCTGTAGTCATTTTTTCTTTAAGTATTCGTCACATATAACGGTGAAAGTGTTAATTTATGATTTTTGGCTGGTTTTTATTTATTTATTTTTTTTTAAGGACAGTGACCCCTCTAGTATATGCATGTGCAACTCATTAATTATTTTCTTAAATTTTATTATTATTATTACCGATTCCCCCTCTTTTTCAAATTTTTATGATAGACCAAAATTATAAGGCTCTTCTTCGAAGGCCTAAAAATACGATATATGCAACTAACTTAACGTAAAATAAAAATGACACAGACTGACTTGTTTCTCTATAGATCTCTATGGTATCCATTATAGCTTATTTCTGTTATTTAGGAAAAGAATATAAAAAAACATTGTATTCAATTTAATTCTAAAACTATAAATATGTATTCGAAACATAATTTATAAACGACTTTCTTGTTTTTCTTAGAAAGTTTCCATTTTAACGGATGATTTCATACACATCTAGAACTTTCCAAGTAGTTTAAGTAATTTATATGTTTCTGTAAAATTTTGTTTGATAGAAATACTGGTGAAGACAATTTTATACAAAATTTTTATTCTTGCTAGCAAATGGGTCAAATTCAATTCTGTAATTTTCTTTACATTATTCCGCTTTCGCTATCAAAGAAGTAAGTCGGTAAAATAATGTTCTGAGTATGGTGAGATAAAGTTGAAGGTATTCGCAAAAGAATTAGGTATATATTCAATTAATAAATTCATGTTAATTAAAATACCGATTGTTTATTTCGAATGATAATATGAGTTAATCTTTTATATTAAAATAACTACACAATAATGAATTAATTATGTTGCAATCAAATTTGAACGGCTTGTGTACCTACATATTGTAAATTAAATTAATGTATTTAAATAAACAAATTTCTTGTTCTACAATAGGGTAATAAAAAAACGGCACTGACACTATTAAACCAAGCGTAAATCAACAGAAAAATTTTGAACTAATGAATTTAATAAAACTAAAATCTTTCTGTCCTTTCTGTCTCTTCCAAACCTACATACGTACATACCAACATACCTATAAGTATTCAAAATCAATATTATTTTTTCAATGGATAAAAAATCTATTGACTGACCAAGTTTATTTGAATGTAGGCATTTATATTTCAAAAATATATACTACTTGACAATTTCAGATTTCTAGAGCGCCCACCTCTCTTAATTTAAAAATGTTCATTAGGTACTTATCAAAATACAAATAGTCGATTTCCAAATGGAAGAAAGGTCCAGTAAATCAGCACTTTTAAAACTGGTTTGTAAATCAGACAACTACTACTCTAGTTATTTATTTTTATTTGGCGAAATGTCTGTAAAATTTACATAAAAAAAAAACTTTTTAATACTACTGTATTCAAGAAGTTATACGACAATTATTATTTATTTAATAAAGTTGTACAGTAAAATTTTTAAAACTTAATAAAGCGTTTTTTTTTTAATTATTTCAACTTAAAAAATAATCAAGAAGTTAGAAGAATAGTATTAAAACTTATATAAAATTAATTGTTATAAAAAAAGTTTTTAAACTATTAATTAAAAAATCTTACGTTTTTGTTATAAAATCCCAGCGGAATTCTAACAAAGACGGTGCCAAACTATTTCACTGATTTAATCGAAATTTTAAACTTTTTATTTGTTGCATTTTCAAACACAAATAACAATTAATAACTGCCATTTTGAATATAATAGAATACGAATGATTGTTTAAATATTAAAAACATAAATAGGTGTGGTATTTTTTGTAATATTTTCATTTTGATTAATTAAAACTCACTGATTAAATAAAATTACATAAAAAAGCGAAAGTTTATTTTGTTAACGAAATAACCTTAAATAAAAACATTCTGATTGTTTAATTTTCATTCACTTGTTTGGAATTATTTTCAAATTTAAAATTGTTCGATTATCGAAAAACCGTTAACAATTTGATTTAATTGTTAGTTTTTAGTTGTGAATTATTTTTGATTGTTTTATAAACAATATGCGTCGGCTAGCAACTGTTACGCGATGCATGCCGCGACTAAATTGTTATAGAACAAGTTTGTAAGTTTGTTAGAACGCAAGCGCTACGCTTTCATTTTAATTCAAGCATTTTCTCCGCGAACAGAAAACTTTCATTGAGAAAATGTTGGTATATGTTTGAAACGTCATCGTTGGCGCGTTGAATGACGATATTGAACGATAGATGAAGATAAGTTTTTGTCTTGTTTGAAGAAATTTTAATTATACGATTGCATTAGTTTGTTTTACATATACTGTTGACATTAATTTTAAAAAAATGTTGCTATACATGGATAATTTCACGTAGGAATTCAGGTAAAGAGTAGTTAATTATTTAATCAGTGCTAGAAAAAAGGAGATCAATTATGTTAAAAGATTAGACATCGTGTTCAAGTCGATGTTGTTGGCTAATCGACTGAATAGTGAATTGATGGGAGATTTATCTATTGAATATTGATTACTTGTGTCGAATTTTTGAGGTGTGTACACAATGTACATTTATAGTCATATAAATGGTAAACGTCAATACCCAATGTTTTATTGAAAGGAAAAATAAATTTAAGTAAAAAAAAGTTTTAAAGGCAAGCTTTTATTTAAAAATGGACTAAAAAGTATATAAATAACTTTTAAGTGAAGCTTGAAGAGTTATTTAGTATTTTTTAGTCCATTTGATTTAAGAATTTTGTTTACCTTAATTTATTTTATTCTTTTTAGTCTGATCATAATTAATTTAAAAAATTAATCAATGAAATAATTTTTAATTGGTTATTTTACCCTAATCAGGCATGACTATGTGAACTAAAAATTGCAATTTAAAATCAATGGACAACATTTGAAATGACAAAAACGTTATACACTAAATTAAAAATCAACAATTTTAGTTTTTGAGAAATTTAGGATAATACTAATTATATGCAATATTACATTGTCATCAAAACTATGCACAAATGCAAAATTTTAAACCTGTAGCTCAATTACAACTTTTAAATATTACAAGATTTGACCAAAACAAACTAACATACTTACATTGTAAGTTAAACAAAAGCTTTTAATAGGCATATATCATATATTACGTAATATTTTTTAAACAAGTGTATGTAGTTTTATGCACATTACTGTCAGTCAATTGGCAATAACAAACATGCATCTTTTACAAATTAATTCTAAATTAAGAACAATATACGTAAGTTTACGCATATTTTACGCATACGCATAATACATAATATATTACGTATACGCATAATACATAATATAATTTTATAACATGTATTTTCACTTACTTCTATGTAAAAAAAATCAATTGTGACAGCAGGAAGCGTGGTGAGATCTAAGCCTTAATACTACTTTAATACTGGGTTTCAAAATGGCATTTAATGACCCCGCTCTAACAATTCAATCTTTAGTTTTTGACCCATTTTCTCATGTAAACTGGTTTTCGAAAAACACTGAAAAATATTTAGGTTGTAGTGTAATGTTATTCTTATAGCAAAATAACAATGTCTAACTACGATGTCATTTGTTTATTGGTTAATCAGTGTGTAGGTATTAGTATAGATCAAATCAAGTGACACAAAATTAGATATACCTAATTTTCTGTGTCTTTTTCCTTCTTGTTATTTTTATATTAGAGTAACTATAACTTAAAATTCTACGTCTAATTTTACTTCATTCGTTAACGACGCCAGACCATTTTAAGTTGATTTGATTTACAATAAATTGAATTATTGCCTATGTTGATAAATCTTGTAGACCGATGAAATTGTGGATAGACATGATGTGGATGGTGTCTCAAACGATTAGACTATTATAATTAGTATTATAGTATAAATTTTGCAGTATTTTGGGAAAAAAATTTTTTGAAGTGAAATAAATATCTTACCTGAATCCAACAGTACTTTATGAAACGATGATTATGACTTATGAGCCTAGCTGGAACAAATCGATACACCACACACAAGGATCGATGAGCGGGGGAGGGCATGTGGAGCAATTGCCCGGTGGCCCGGACAAAATAAGAAGACCTTTTTTTGTTCGTCAACTGTATTTCTGGAGAATAAAATTTCTTTCGCCGGCCCCGACTACATATTTCGGTTGAAGTTTTTATTTTTATGAATGAATGATTAACAATCAATTTTGAGAATTCATTTCTTAACAAAAAAAGAATTTTATATTTCAAATTCAATTGTTTGGAATAGAAAAAATTTCAATTTCTCTTCGATTTTTTTTTTATTAACATACAATATTAATAAATTTATTGAAAATAAATATTATTTATATTTTTTCGACTGGAAGAAATTTTTTTAAGTGAATTTGAAAAATTCTTTATGTATAATAAAATTTTTATTTATGCATTATAATAATCAATTTCATCAAACAGATGAATAACTTTTGTTAAAAAAAAAAATAGAAAAGAAAACAACTGGAGTTCTATTTTAATAAATTTGAAGAAAAAGTTCTTTGTTGCTGCTAACGACCTCTATAAGTCAATTTAAATTTCACATCGCACTCTTAGTTAGACATAAAAATAAATAAAATAAAATATGAAATATGAAATACGAAATTAAATTAAATAAATTAAATAAAAATTCTATTCGGGTGGATGATTTCAGTAAATTAAAATAATTGAAATGAAATCCACAAATATGATCCATTCCTTAGGGTAAACACTAGCCATCTATATACAAACAGTTGAATTTGATTGAAACCAGAAAAAATTTTTAATCTATTAAAAGTTCATGAAATAGTCATTGTTTAATTTAACGAACGCCAACGTAAAAAAAAGACATGATTTGTTGCGGTAGAAAATCGTTTAGTTAAAAGCTTTCAACAGGATATAGAGCTCTATAATACATACATAAATTTAAATTAAGGTCCAACAATGAAGTCACACCTACGCGAATACGTAGGTACATTAATGCCTATTTTTAACAAGAAGGATTTTTTCATTTTCTAAATTCCTTTTGGTTTTATATTCTTTTCTTCTCTAGATAAATTAGAACTATAAAGTATATAACATATGATAATCAGACCAGTTTTAGCATGTGAGGTCTTCATTAAATCCTGATGTTTTGGGGCCTAAAAAACTCAAAAATCCCCCAAAAAGAAAAAAAAATCGGGTGGAAATACTTGATACCTAAAATAATTTGATATATAGGACATTAAAAGGAGTACAATTCGGCCACATATTGCCAAGTGATTCTTGAGTTATCGCCATTTTTAACATTTTAGGAAAAAGAAATAAATTGAAAAAATTTTCTAACAATATTAAAATATTTTTTTTTTTAGGATACTCGATTTAAACTGCCCCTTATAAGATCAGGCCCCGCAAGAGGGGGCAGCTGGGGTTGTAGAACCGAACCTCGGGCAAAAAAGAAAGTTTCTTTTTTCTCGTCGCTTATAATAATTTACTACAACGATTTTTTGTATCCTTAATATTCTGAAAGGATGATAAGAATAATTATTATAAATAAGAATTGCGGTAACAAAAATATGAACATTAGGAACCGCTTTTTTACTATTTTAGCGCTAGATGTTTACTCCAATCTGTTTTCAGAGGCGGCGCAAGGGTGGGCGAAGTGGGCGACCGTCTATAGCCTCGCGCCGATACCGTACACGTGCAAGGAAACTGGCAGAACTAGATTGATTAAGGGTGTTATCGGGTTGTTGAGTTGTGTTTTTCTCTTCGCTTGCCACCTAACTTTCAGGAAGGCCGTTTTGAAAAATCATGAGAAGAGGAGCCTTGCAAATGTGATTAAGGCTTTTTTTTGCTCGTCGCTTAATTTTTAAGGGAGAAATTTTAAAGAGACAATTAAAGTAGGCCTCGCAAAAATTATCTTGTCCACTCTCCATTTTAGTCTTGCGCCGTCTTTGTTTTACCTATTTTGGGTCAATCCTTTAATAAAACTTTTAATCAAAAATACCCATACATATTTTATAACAAAACGAATTTTATGTTTAATCAACCTCTCTCTCTCTCTCTCTCTCTCTCTATATATATATATATATATATATATATATATATATATATATATATATATATATGTATATATATATATATATATATATATATATATATATATATATATATATATATATATATATATATATATATATATATATATATATATATATATATATATATATATATATATATATATAACCAGTCAAAAACATCCAAACAAAATTTCCGAAAATTTAATATACCGTTAGCTGCCACCAAAGTTCATTCAACGTTCTTGAAAATTAATTAACTCTATAATTATATGTGTACGTCTATGCGGTTTTTGTCTGTGTGTAATTATAATTGTCGTGTTTTCACGTCTGGCGACATCAAGTGACTCCCTACGTGTTCCCAACCTCCCAAATATTCAAGCATTGTCTGTTTTCGAGACCTAGAACAACAATATAATACGTACTGTTACGTACTTATATGAACGTATTTATACTCCTGCTTAAAAATAACGGGTCACTATTCGTACTTTCATAATATATTAAATTGTTTTAATTATTTTTGTAATGTTTCCCCTGTCGTATTTTTTACGAAATGAGGGTTAAGCCATTATTTAGTGGTTTAAACTAAGCACCACAACTTTTTTATCTTACTGTAACATCAGTATGAAACTATGTATGTAGTTTGTTATTTTAATTTTCTAGTTTTTGAATTGTACGTATTTTAAATGCAAGAAAAATTTAAATATTCTGTTTTTACAACAACGAAAAAGTAATCAAAATCCTTTTAGTGCAAATAACTGTTTACTATTTTCAACTTTTAAAATTGCTAAAATATTCGAAGTGCATAAAAAAGTAAAATAGACAGAACTAACAAGAGGAAGTTTAATTACAAAATAAAACATCTGACAATATGTTGCACAAGTTTTCTGTACATTTAATCGAAATTATTTTACATAAAATCAACAAAAAAAATGTTTCAATTGTTAGCTGATACATTATTAACATGTCTCTGTCGAGACTGCATAAAGTGTAAATTATGTTTAAGTACAAAAATGCCATATTTACACGTGTTTAGTAGCTAAAGCAGGTTACTTAATCAAGTTACTAAATTTAGTTACTTTTGTCATGTAGACAGTTGTATTTAGTGCAAGTGCAAGTAAGAAATTTAGTAATCAGTTTAGTCAAGTAAATAGAAGCCTGTTCTATTTACTTGTGCAAGTAGCTTACCCCCACTTTATTTTTTTGAACTTGCTGTTATTTGTACCAGTGTAAACACATTAGTTTAGTAAAGTGTTTAGTAGATTTCGAATATACAAATATAGGCGCGTAAATATTTCTTTATTGCCAATATTTTTTGGGAATTTTTGTACTTATTGTATTATATAAATTATAAATATCAAAAAAAGTCACTGAAGGTAACTTGATAAAAAATTGAAACTCGTCTGACAACCAATCTTCATCTAATAATAATATAAAATACCCCTGTCGCAGCATCTGCATAACATAGCGAATTTCCAAATATTAGGCACTGGCGGATCTCATCTAAGAACTGTACCTATTTAAAATAGTTAAGCTTTCTAAGAGTAAAAGATTTTTTAAAATCGGCTGGGTAATTAATTTTGATATTTTTGGGACCCAAGAACCCAAACGGACTTTGTGCAGCATAGTTGTATCCATCTAAAATAATTTAGTTCTGTAACAGTGAAAAAATTTTCAAAATCGGTCGGTTAATTTATTTTTTACAATAATGGGATCAGTAAACCCTGGCGAAACTCATACAACATAACCTTTATTCATCTAAAATAATTTTAGTAAAAAGTTTATCCTAACAGTAAAAAAAGGGTCCTAGGGATCTCATATAACTTATGGTAGTCCGAAAGGTTCTTGTGGACATCATTTAATTACTTAATGAATTCAAATACTTTAACTTACTAACGGTGAAAAAATTTTCAAAATTTTCGAAATCCGCTAAAAAAATCATTGAAAAATATTTGATATGTTTCGATCAATTAATGGTCAACATCAGCAAATAAAAGTTACTCAAATCGAAGAAAAAAATGAGTTATTTGTCCGTAGAAATTAAAATATAAATTCTGAAAACGAGCAAAGAAATATTGAAAAAACTAGATCAGCAAAACATTCTGACAAATAACACACTTTTGAAAAATATTAAATGATTTTCAAATGACTTTGGAAATTGACCCCAAGGTCGACTTCAAAGTCATCATGAAGTGCATCACTTTGAACTCTATAACTTTGGTCCTAAGCACTTTTTTCAGAAAATATATCGTACCATACATAATCCTCTTCTATGTTGATTCCTGGTCTCTTTTCCTGCGTTTCTAATATTTATGTCATTAAAAAAATGTGCTACCGCAGACAAGGATGAATACGGACGCATTCAGAATTCACACCGTATTTTTTTGTATTTATTTTATGAGTACCTAATCTTTAATATATTAAAAATTTACGCGAAGATGGTCACTTTATCACAGTATCCAAAAAAATTTAAAAATATCGGTGGTTTTTGAAAAATTAACAAAAATCGTATAATTTCTTCTCTATGAAAAATTGGGGTCAAAAGAGACGAGAAAAGAGAAAATGGGGACAACCCGTAGGGTCGACCAAAATTGAAATTCTAATATAAAATAATTTTGAACTTTTTGTATTTATACAGTAAAAAAAGAAATAATAGGTACTTGATGATTTTCTATAAAAATAAACGTAGAATCTAAAATAAAATTTATAAAGTATAGAAATGTTATGCTGAATGTATTTATAAAAATTTCGAATGACTTGATAACCTTGAAAGTGCTCTCTTCTATGTCTCAATACATACTTCATATGTCCCTAATCACCCCACATTCGTCCCTTTATACTTGAACGTCCCTATTAACCTATATACTGTCCCCATTCACACCTTTTCCGTCCCTATTAACTTCCAACTTAGCCCAATCTCAAGTCCTCTTTATTTCCTCTTAAAAAATAAAAACAACTAAAAGCCTGCAGTCTTTTTTTCAGATATGTTCTAAAATAATTAACGATTAAACAACAATTTATTCATTAGAGCACCGAAAAATATAATTTTTAGATAAAGTTTAAGGAACAAAAAATAGCACTGTTTGAAGACGTCAATCGAAACCCAATTTTTAATATTTTTTATTCAACTTCAAGCTTAGTCACTATTGTTACCCGAAAAAATAATAATTATACTATAATTTAAGTAAGATATATGTTCGCATTTACGTTTAGTATTTGTAAATTAAGTTCATGAATAACATTTTTCGTTTCGTCCCTATTCACCCGCCTGTCCCAATTTATCCCGTTCTACGGTATTTGTTTCAAAAATTCATCACAATCATTGCTTTTTTTACTATACAATAGGTAATGTAATGAGAAGATATTAATTTTTTTGCAAATAAAATCATTTTCATGTATTAAAGTACTGACATGTAGTAATTTTTCTTTTTTTGATTCTGTCAAAAAATCTTCCACCACACTTGTCACTGTATCAATACTTTTGGTTGTTATTTTCATTGAAGATCCAACCTTTGCTTGAAGATCCAACCATCCACGTACGATTCTCTTGTAGCTCTGTGAACAAAAACAATATAGTCTTAATTTGACAGTAACATCGGGAATAAAACATAACTTAACTCTTTCCAATATTATTGTTTTACTAATTAGGTATACCTGACGCTTACACACAAAAACAGTATAACAAGTAATACTTACATTGATATTTTAACATTCTGGAATCCGGCAGAACAGAAATCTGAGTTACATGCAAAGAACTTTGCAAACATCATTGAATCAATTTTTATCAGATTCGTACTATCTGCTTTTACAAAACCGATTTGCCTTTAATAAATAAATAGGTACAAATAAAATACATAAGTTGATAGATATCCAAGTTGATAGATATGTACCTAGCTGTTTACACTGATCTTGACAGTTTCGGTACAGAAAAGCATACTTTTGTTATATCTGAAAATATCAATTCTGTTAAAAAAAATATTGAAAAGATATTACTTAATACAGTTTCTTTAAGTTATTTCCTTACCTAGAACAGCTTTACTGGAGCAAGTTATTGACAAAATTTTACCATTTTTTTCAATTACACCACTAATTTCATGAGAAGATTGACCTATTTGAGACGTTTGTAAACATGCAGCACTTATAGTTGCACAGTTTAAATCTTCTTCAATTATACCACAGATTAGAATATGCTTTGCTGCTACTATTTTCAATCTCATATTTGTCTTATTTGAATAAAAATTTATTTCATTTAATTATTATGTCATTCACCATAAACAAAATTCAAATAACCTAAACCCCTCTGTCAAATTCGAATAAACAGTATAAACAAACAAAACAATTCAAATTTTCAAATTTCTACCACATTCATATTTTAAATTTAATTGTTATAAATTAATGATTTATTTACATATTAAATTTATCAACATAATTACCTATTTAATATTTGAATGCAATCTAAATGTAATGTAATTAATACTTATAAATTTTTATTGAAAAATTTAATGTTATAAAATTTTCTTAGAATACTTATTTAAAATCATAGTTATCTAAACTCATGTGTCAAAATACATAATGGGCCCTTTACACAATTAAATAAAAAATCTGTCAATATTTTTTCAACTTAATAATTTATAAAAAAGAAATTTAAACGGAAGTTATATTTTCAGCAAATTTTAGTGAAATTTAAAAATATCTACAAAAAATGAATTAAATTACATAAGGAATATTACATAAAATATTCCTTACACTTTACGCTTTATATATTGTGGAAATGGCCACATATCAATTTCAAATTGTCATCACATAAGAACACAAAACTTTGAGCTTTTTTAAAAAAAATAACATGAGATAGAAACACGTATGGATCCTGGGTGAGGGAGTGAAACAAATGTATATCGTCGATTGCCTTGCTTAAAAAAATTTTTTCATTACATATCATTGAAAAAGCTTCCTTTTTGAAAATGTACCATTTTAAAAATTAAAATGGAGATAGTTTGTCCATATAATAAAAAAAGACAACAAATATCCTTTTGGAAATTTTTTAATCCATTTCTACCAAATTTCTTAATTTTTCTCTGGAATTAGTTTACCTAAAATAATAATTTAAACACTTATCATACCTAGATTTTGCTCATCTTTCCGATTTTATAAAAAAAAATTTAAAAAGTTGTTTAATTCTGACAGAAAACTTAGTTTTTTGACAAAAAACGCCCGAAAAACCTACTTCTGGGCTTCCGATGTGTCTGGCTAAAGAACTTAGCCGAGCCAGATCAAAATTGAGTCTCCATACGAAATTTCATAAGCATTAAACGTTTCGTTCGAAAGTTATCGTGGCGACACACATATATATATATATATATATATATATATATATATATATATATATATATATATATATATATATATAAATTTTAGTGAATATCATTTTCGTATTCTGAGGACCTCAAAACATATTTCTGTTATGATCCCGGGCGTAGGTTGTATCATCACACCTACTGTAAAAACTGAATTTCCAGTTTTGGAAATTCGCTAAAAAAAATATAAATAACATTTTTTTTTTGGGATATATTTGGGATATATTTTTTATGGGATATATTTGGGACAAATCATATATAAATATAATAAAAGGTCGAACCAACAAGTCAGTTCAAACATAAATGTGACATTTTTTTCTGATTAAATCGCCTATTAATATATCTGATATATTTTTGTAGTGCACAACGAATTTATTGACAACTATGTACCATTTTTAATTTAGTTTTACTAGGTTATGTATTACTACTTCAACTAATACTAAATCAATTTACTAATACTAATTGGTGTGTAGACAGTCACTAAACAAAAAAATTATTCAATTTAGCTACTTGCTTTAGTTACCTGCTTTAGTTACTAAACCCGTGTAAATTCGGCCTAATATAAAGTGCGTCCGTAATTATGTTTAGTACCAATTTTCAGTTGCGGCTTCACCAGCTTGATATCGTTTAATTGTAAGTATACAAAGTTGTGAATTAATATGACTAATATCGGTATTTGTTATTCTTTCTTTCTATACTAGCATAAATATATTGCACGGTCTTGATACTAGCACAGTACATAAAATCTAGCGCGGGCAGACAAAAGGACTTAAGTCCAAAACATCAACTTTACAGTAGAGAGTAAAAACTAAAATTAAATGCATGCAACACCAGTTTATTTGAATTATCTTCAATTTTACATGACATTTTGTACATTTTTTTTAAATAAATTACTTTCTTAAATGTAACACAGTAAAAAAAAGAATTAACTTTAAGCCTTAAATTAACTTTAAGTCTTAACGTATAAAAAACAACATTAAATTTTATTGTTAAAACCATTTGTGGACGTAACCCGTTTTAGCCGGTAGTTGTTGCCATAAAAATACATTTCAATTTAATTAAACTACCTAACTATGTACTTATTTATTATTTTATTAAGAATTTTAAAAAATTAACTTCTTTTTTAGTTTCTGAAAAGAATTTCTTTTATAACAAGTGCATAAAAAATGATGTTAGGGGTGGAATTGACTTTTGCCCTTTTGGAAATATATGAGACAGACTCTCTTGGTTCTTATTATAAAATAAAAAAAAAGTCAAAAATGGACTTAAGTCCTTTTGTCTGCCGGCGCTAGAAATATGTTTGTATAAGTGTGGACATATACACGCATGTATAACACCTGAATTTGTGAGTTTTGAACAAAATAATGATAGAATTACATTTTTGTAGAGTTCTTTTACGTTATCTCAGAAACTAAACAGCGTTGTCTTTGAATTGCGTTCAGCTTTTGTTTACATACGTAACAATTTAATAAAAAAATTTCATTAACATTGTTAAAGAGAACTTATTTTTGTATAACATGAAACATAAATAAATCTAACTATAAAGTAATTCATATGAAGCAATGAATTTTGACGCACATTTTTACATCGGTTTCGCCTATTCCCAAAGGGGTCCTTAACCTTATTGCGGGTGGGGGCGCATTTAAGATTAGAAAAAATTCTGGCGGGCACACATAAATCTAAAAAAAAAAATAAAAAATAAAAAGCAAGGCTTAAGAAGTATAACTGTTTATTGTTTCGAAATAAAAAATTGTGTATTTATTAAAACTTAGAACAGAATAATAAAAAAATATTAAAATACACTTAAAATAAGCGAATTTTGACATTGCATTTCACTATCTTCTCAAAGTTAAGAGTATAAGTCGACAATCCCAATCTTAAACAATCATCAAGATTTATATTTGTTAGTTGCGATAGTTTTCGATTTAACTATGTTCATTGTAGAAAAAAGAGATTCACCTAAATTCTTAAGCGGGCGCATAAAAATAGCACCGCGGGCGCACATGCGCCCGCGAACATACGGTTAAGGGCCGCTACCTTACAGCAACAATAATTTTTTCGTACACAAAGTTTGAGTATTTTCCTAAGAAATATAGTCTATCTATTTTTTGTCCTCTCTATGAACAACATACAAAGTTTAATGTTAATTATTCGTTCGTCAATCGACAGTCATAATTTTATAATTTTTCCACGCGAGTCAGATATTTTCCCGTATTAAAAAAATAGATTTTTATCCTGCAAAGTTCCAAATCGATTGGTGGTTAAGCTATCGAGGTACAAAGCGAGCTAAAGAATCTCCCTGAAAAGAACAAACTATTTCAAAATTCAACAATCACGAATCATTTTACAGAAAATATTCTAGTCGAGTGTCTTATGAGAGTTATGAGCAACTGGTATCGCAAATTTTGTAGCATTAATGTCATTATTATTTTTGAACACACTTAGAAAAAATTCTGAATATATTTTTTTCAGAATGTAATTTATTTCTAAAAACATTTTAAACGTCAAAGATTGGTCGATATATCATTTTTCCAACATGCCATTCGGTAAATATAATTTTCCATGTTGATATACAAAAATTTTAAAATTAATTTTGTACGGATTTGTTCAATAAAAAATAGATTGACATCAGATATTGTAATTTTTTTAAATGTGCACTCTTTATTCACGAGCATAGTCATAAATTTTTATATAATGTGTAGTTTGACTGGTAGATACTGAATAGAGGTGGGCTTAGTAGTGATTTTTACTGAGCAGTGATCGACGAGAGTAGTTAAGCTAAAGAGCAGTTTGTAGTAGCAGTGATCATAGGAGTGATATAATCACAGTTTTTCCTTTATATATATATATATATATATATATATATATATATATATATATATATATATATATATATATATATATATATATATGTATATATATATATAGGTGTGTGTGTGTGTGTGTGTGTGTGTGTGTGTATGTGTGTGTGTTTCATTTTTTTTACCAAATTTTACTTGTTTTTTTCCTCGCCATTTCAGTTCAAAGAAATACGCACCCTTTAACGAACTTCAAACAATTAAAAAATATTTAAAAATCAGAAATTTAGAACATTAAGTTACAATTCTCAGTTCTAAGAATTGAATAAGAACTATTTAGTAAACGAGAATGCATAAATGTAATATGTATATAATGCAAACTGTACCTACCTAAATTACTAGCTACTACACTATACCATAGCTGAAAATATATAAGAATATTTAAAAAAAAAATTGTTGATGGAGAAAAAGACAAAAGCAGGATGGATAAGTACAAATAACAGTGTTCTACTAGCAGCAATCACTGTAAGAGGTATAACACATACCACAATTCAAACAAAATATTAAAAAAAAAAAAAGTTTAAAAAAGCAGTTCCAAAAAGCAATTAAGAGAACAGCTAAGTTAAAGAGCAGAGCAGTATGTTCTCTGCTCAGTGCAAATCACAGTGTTCTAAGTAACAGTGATCACCTGAGCAGTCACATCTATAATACTGAATACTCGCTAGTTGTTTGAATTCAGTTTTTATTTCAATTTAATAGAGATTTTATCTACAATCAATATTGTACTCAATGATATGTATGCGGATGTTTAGACTCTGGCGATGCTTTTGACAATATTTTCTCTTATTTCAGCCTTCAGGTTTATATTTCGGCCGTATCGTAGTTAACTTAAATGAAAGATTTTGATTCTATTTAGATACAATAATATTTTATTTAAACATTATCAGGAGTCGCCGTCAATTTTGTCAAAATTAGTAAAGCTTCCAGTTCATATTGGTATTCACTGCGGTATTAATATTTTAATAATAACCGTCACTGTCAATAAAGTATGGATCATTTCATATACAATACATACAACACTTGAATTATTTGTATATAAACGATACAGAGAAATTGTTAATTTGGACAATAAGTTTTCATAAAAATGCTCTTTTTCAGGTTTTCTACAAAACGCAACTACCTATTTTGTTCTAGAATGTCACTGGAAAAACGTTCAATGATTCAATCTCATTTAATATTTATCTACTATAATGACTTTATTTGACAATAAAGGGAATTTCAAACAATTTTTAAAAACCAATCAGAAATTTCAATCTGTTTGAATGCTCGAAATTATCATCATTATTAAATTCTTATTAATTCTTATTCATTAATGAATTAGAATTAATAAAACTTTCTAGAAAATTTTTCTATTCTAGAAGAAACATGCTTAATCAAAATAGAAAAATCTAAAAGAATATTATTTTTTAGCCATTATGTCACACCATTTTATAAACATTTGATCAGTTAAAAAATTTTTAATATATGAATAAACTTTTAAACACAAGGTATAGGGTAGGAAGTTGAAATTTTTGTTATAATTATAAAAGTGACTTAATTAACGATCCGCTTGCGACATATGCAAAAATCTGTACAATTCAAATTAATATATATTTTCATAAGATCAATATATACACCATCGATCTGTTCAATAATACAGGTGCGAGAAAGAAAGAAATATATATAGTTTAGTCTTTTAGCGCATTTCCAGAATGCAATTCAGCTATTACAGCCACTGTCATGACGCGACTTGAGCCTGGGACTATGGCAGAAATTTGTTTTGAGGTCCCTAGAAGCCGAAAATAATATTCACTAAAATTATATATATATATATATATATATATATATATATATATATATATATATATATATATATACATATATATATATCTATCTATATATATATATATATATATATATATATATATATATATATATATATCTATATATATATATATATATATATATATATATATTAGGGTGGCGCAAAAAGACCATATATTTTTTTTTTGTCTCATAGGAAAAAAAGTTAATTTAACTCGATTTAAGAATGCTCACCCAAAATTAGCTCGATAAAAAATTTTTTAAGGGTCGCTCAAAACTTTTTAAAATTTGAAAATGGGCCAAAAATCGATTTTGGTTTTTTATCAAATTTTTTTTCTCATGCCTGCATATGTTTGTACATTGAATAATAAAAAATTCCTCCAAATTTTAACTCAAAAAATTGATAATAAAAGGTCGCTCAAGAGTTCTGAAAGTTTTTCAAGTTAAAATATTTAATATTTTTTAGTGTCCCTAAAAAATATTAAATATTTTGACTTTAAAATCCTGAGCGACCTTTTATTATCAATTTTTTGAGTTAACATTTGGAGGAATTTTTTATTATTCAATGTACAAACATATGCAGGGATAAGAAAAAAAGTTTAATGAAAAACAAAAATCGATTTTTGGCCCATTTTCAAACTTTAAAAAGTTTTGAGCGACCCTTAAAAAATTTTTTATCGAGCTAATTTTTGATGAGCATTCTTAAATCGAGCTAAATTAACTTTTTTTCCTATGAAACAAAAAAAAGAAAAATATGTGGTTTTTTTGCGCCACCCTAATATATATATATATATATATATATATATATATATATATATATATATATATGTCCGCGAACGAAATATCCTAGGTTTACGAAATTTGGTGAAAAATGTTGGAAATCCCAAACCGTTGGACAAGTTCGTTAACCAGACACGTCCGATGCTCGAAACATGGTTTCTTTTCGTGGAAAAAATTAGTTTTTGCCAATATTTCCACTTATTCCAAAGTTATACTGACATTTTTTTACACCATTAGAAAGAGGAAGAAAAATCGCATAAAAAAAGGTCTTAAAACCATCATTCTATGTAAACTCGTTTCAGAGGAAAACGAATTTTTATAAACGGAAATTCGCTATGTTATGCAGGGTGCTGCGACAGGGGTATTTGAATAATACTACACACCAGGATTGTTACAGATGTCCGCATTCGCATCCACAACTGCATTATTTGAATGTGAGAATAATGTGGATGCGAATACTTACAAGATGCAATATGAACCGACTTTCAAACTGTTGGATTGGTTTTTTGTTGCTTTGTGACACTGATACTCTCCTTCTTTGTTTACCTCATTTACCCCCCCCCCCTACAAGTAATAACAATTATGGCATCAAGTACAATTTTAAGATATTTTACGAAGTTAAGCTTAAAATGGCATAGTGTAATACTTGTAAAAAGTACACTCTCAAAAAACACAAAAACTTCGTCTACGATTTACGACTTTTTAAATATCCGCATCCGTTTTCGTATCTGCAGATGTTGCTCTTAAAAAATCCACATCCAAATCCGCATCTGCATCTGTAGATATCTTAAAATATCATATCCGCAGCAAGCCTGCTATACACACACATATCAATAGTATACAGAGTGATTAATGTAACAATGAGTACCTATACATATAGTATTCTATAGCAATATCTAATAGGGACGATCTTGAAGTAATTTTTCATTAAAATATATTGCAGACTCGCAATTCAATTTTATCGTCTTGTATATCTGCAAATTTTACTTAAAAAGAGAAAAAAAACATCATTTCCTTTCTATTTATCCAAGATGTATTGTTACTAAATAAACCAATGCTGTGACGTCAACCTCACATTGTATTTTATTATATTGCTCATGAATGCACATTTCAGCTATATTAATTTATGATTTCACTAAATACTAGCGCACTCTTGGCGTACTAAGTATACTCTTTCAAGCTTTATTATTTATTACATGTTGGTTGTTCTATTTTCCATAGAAAACGAAATAAACGACTTAAATTATTATAGTTTAATAAACTTGTCAATCATAATTCTTGGATTTTATTTTTAGTTTTTATATAGGTAACTTCTCAAGAATGTTATTGCTAATTGTGATGAGGACTCTTTGATCTATACATATATTTATTTTATTGGTCACCTCCGGAATTTCAGGAAAACAAACTGGTACAAATAGTCTTAATCTCTACGGAATGCAAACCATAAAAATAGCAACATTTTCTCATTTTTGAATTCGACTAAAGAAATTGAAAAAGAATTTTACTGTATGTGCCAACTATGGTTATTTTTTTGCTACTCACATTTTGGGATTTGTGTTCATCTGCAACAAAAAGAAGAAACAATACGCTGCCAATGGGGTGTGGCACACATCTTCCTCGTACTCGTGAAAGACTTTAAAACAGTATTCTACCAAATATATATACCGTGAAATTATATTTTCGCCTTAAAGTTCATAAAAAATTGTTGAACTCAAACTACTTAAAGGTTAAATTATAAAATAATAGCAAAAATATTTTAGAAACTAACCCCAAAAATACTTGGGCGAAGTGGGACTAGCAGTAAGTAAGATATTGACATTTAATGGGATTTCATGGTAGCGCCGTGGATACTATTACTTCGAATGCAATGAAATTTGTAGGGGACTATCTAGGAATAAGACCGCATAATTTCTGATAATTTCATAAAAAAGAATTGAATAGTTCAGAAGTTATGCCACTTCGTGCAATTTAGTATATTAATGGAATGACATGGTAGCGGCGTAGCTACCGTTACTCCGATTTCCATCAAATTTATAGGGGACCATCTAGGAACCAAATTGCATATTTTCTGAAAATTTCATTAAAAACAATCGAATAGTTCAGAAGTTATGCTACTTGGCAAACTGGCGACACACAGACGAACGAACGGACAGACACCAAACCAAAGTCGTTCAGGAAGCTCTAAAACGTAAAATGTGCGTAAAAAATTTTATTTTGGAGGGAAAAAATTTTTTATTTTTCATAAGTGATCACAATGCTTCCGCTACTTTAGTAGTCTCGATAGCAAAAGATTCTGGTGCAGAAAGGTTGTTATTCTGGCAGGAACTACAATGATTATAAATTTTCAAAACTTTTAAATTTCCATTTGAGGATACATTCTTAAAGGTCTATAACTCTATACTTTTAGAAAACGCAACAAAAATATCGAATTTTAAAAAATTCTAGACTATAATACTGTCTTAAAGGAAATATTCGATTAGTGCAGTTATAATTTTATTGCATTGAAAATTTCAGGTAATAACTCGCGTAGCAAATAACTCTTGCTTAAATAAGTAGTATGTACTTAATTAAATATAATTATTTTCAAAAACAAAAACATCCATCTACTAAATATGGTAATTTTATTTTAAAACTAGTTCTTTTTTTCGTGTTTTTATTTTGTTATAAGTTATAAGTAATTGATTTATCTAACTGTTATTTTAGCTAAAAACATACAATTAGTCCAGGAGGTATCGGCGCATGAGGACCGAAAACCATTACACCTCAATTTTTCGAACTTTTAAAAATACATATCTCTAAAAATATTAACTTTATTGTGAAAAGTTATAGGACCTTTTTTATTTGTATTTCAATAAAGAATATAAAAAAAATTTGTCCCCATTAAAAAATTACTTAAAGGTATTTTAAAGGTAGGCGACGCATATTTGTAAGCGCGCGAAATTAACAATTAAAAAACAGGTATAAACAATGAAATTTTTTTAAATCTCTATTAAGGATATTATTAACTATTGTATAAAGAATTTAAAAAAAAAATTATTTATATATATATATATATATATATATATATATATATATATATATATATATATATATATATATATATATATATATATATATATATATATTTTTAATATATTTTTCATGGGTCAAAAGTACCCAAATTTAACATTTTTCGAACCTTTAAAAATTCATATCTCTAAGAATATTAATTTTATCGTGAAAAGCCATAGGACCTTTTTTAAATATTTGTATTTCAATAAGGAATATAAAAAAAAAATTGTCCGGTTGAAAAATAACAATTCCTTGCAATTGTTTAAACAATTTCGGTTTAAACAATATTGCCCCGGGTTGCCCCATGGCAACATACATTTATATCATCAGTAGGGCAATTAGAACAAGATCGCATAAAAAAATTGA